>CM032437.1:8625153-9825153 GCA_019049465.1 Dryas iulia moderata
TTGGGTATACCCAGCAAATGGGATCCATATTTCAAAACTAAAACTAACAATAAGATCTATTACACTACTCACAAAGAACACTAGGGGGCCAGTCGTGGCGCAATGGCACGAACGTTGTGACTGTAAACGACTGGTTGGGTTTCGAGTCCCACTCGGGTAGAAATATTTAATGATTTCCATTTCTTCGCTCTGGTATCGAGGCAAACGCGCGGCCCTAGTTCCGCCACTTACAAGCAATTCTCCGAATTTGCGGAAAGTGGGAACAGAGTGTCTTACCACTGTTTCCCTGTACCACCCTGCTGTGTGGCGGATAGCGTGAAGTCTTATAAAAAACAAAATTAAAAATTTGAAAATACCCACGAACGGTTTAATTGTAATTGAAAAAGGTAAAATAACTAGAAATCCCCGCCTAACAGAATATATGTAACGAGATGATGGGGACGACTTCGTCGGAGCTGCCATTCTTTAAGTTTGCTAACTTCTCCTAGGTTTCATGCTGTTAAAACCGGTTTAGGGAAAAATTAAAATATTAATATGAATTTACAGTTTGAAACTGGTATTCCTTTTAAACTTTAAGAACGAAATCTTACTGTTAGCT
Source organism: Dryas iulia moderata (assembly GCA_019049465.1). Lineage (NCBI taxonomy): Eukaryota > Metazoa > Arthropoda > Insecta > Lepidoptera > Nymphalidae > Dryas > Dryas iulia. The sequence continues at coordinate 8,625,752 of CM032437.1, forward strand.
ACATATTTAAAATAGAGGTTGCAACTGGCAGCCCCCGACGAAGTTGTCCCCATCACTCGTTATATATTTCTTTTAGGCAGGGGGATTTCTAGTTATTTATCCTTTTTCAATTACAATAAACCGTCGTGGGTATTTTCAAAATTTTTATTTTGTTTTTTATTTTTAAACTTTTAAAGTGTATAGATACACATTATATATTATTACATAATTTCGAATACTTTATATTAATCTTCATGCAAATCCAAAAAAAATTATAAGCCCAATGCTTTCTGGTTACAAATGGGGTCTATTGCAAAGCGCCTGGCAGATTGTCACCGCAACATTTTTAGGAACTTAAGTTTGAATAAACCAAATCATGAAATCAAAACCCACTAGTAGTTTTGGATTTGGAACAAATTATTTATACTGGAGCGCCCCGGGGTAGTTTGTGATATGGCATATAAAAACACGCAACAATTAAACCTGAACCTATCACAGAAACCGCATCTAAATAGGTTTCACACAAAAATACAAGCAAATGCTTACTACAGCGCCCCCTGGTGAGGTGTCCCACGACACATATACGAGAACACGCGCTAATTGAGCCTGATCCTATCGTTGAAAAACTGCATATCAAATTCAGACTCGTTAGTTTTAACTTTTCACCATCAAATGTTAATGAAGCGCCCCCTTGTGAGTCTTAACGTAAAAAAAACTAAAACATACACCAAGTAAAGGTAAATCTAATACTGAAAACTCTTCAATCGGACTAGTAGTATTGTGGTTTACATTAAATATTACAAACAAATGTTTACTGCAGCGCCCCCTGGTGAGTTAACACGATAAAGCATATCCAGAACTCACTAATTAAACTTGAGCTTATCACTGAAACTGCATCCAAATCGAATTCGTCATTTTAGCTTTGACAAACAATATTTACTGCAGCGCCCCTGGTGACTTGTCACCGTAATAAATTTAAAACATGTACTAAACAAAGCGGAATCTAATACTGAAAACTCTTTCCAATCGTACAGTCGTTTTTGTTATACACAAAAAATGGAAGCAGCTACTTACTGCAGCGCCCCCTAGAGAGTTGACACATACTTGAAATATGCACTAAGATACATACATGAAACATATATGAAAATATGCACTAAGTAAACTTGAATCTATCATTGAAAACTGCATTCAATCGGACTCGTAGTTTTAGTTTTGCACAAACAAATGTACTTACTGCAGCGCCCCCTGGTGAGTGATCACCGTAACACATATATGAAAAGAATGCACCAATTAAACCTGAACCTATCGTTGAAAGTTTCATCTAAATCGGACTACTAGTAGTTTTTACTCTACATAAACAAATGTTTACTGCAGCGCCCCTGGTGAATTTTCACCGTAACGTAAAAATAAAATTTTTAAATATGTACGAAGTAAAGTCTTAATCTAGTTCTAAAGCTCTAGCCAATCGGATAAGTAATTTCGGTTTTAGACAAATAAATATAAGAAAATTTTGGTTTTACACAAAAAAACTCAACAAATGCTTATTACAGCGCCCCCTGATGAGTTTGTCACCATAACACATATATGGAAAGGACGGCACCAATTAAGCCTGAACCCCATCCTTCAAAGTTTCATCTAAATTGGACTAGTAGTTTTTGCTCTGCATAACAAATGTTTAGTGCAGCGCCCCCTGGTGAGTTTTCCCCGTAAACAAAAAAAGAAAAATCTTAAAATATGCACCAAGCAAAGATAAATCTTTTTATGAAAACTCTTTTTAATCGGAGCAGTAGTTTCGGTTTTAGACAAATAAATACAAAAAAAGTACAAACAAATGCTTACTGCAGCGCCCCCTGGTGGTTTGACACGATAAAACATATCCAAGAACATCCACCAATTAAACCTGAATCTACCACTGAAAATCTATTGAAATCAGACTATTATTTTTTGAGATAATTGAAAACATTCGTTTTCACGTAAATGCTTACTGCAGCGCCCCCTGGTGAGTTAAGGCAATAAGACATACATAAGAACATACGCCAATTGAACCTTAACCTATCATAGAAAACCGTATCAAAATCGGACTTATAGTTTTGGAATAATTGACATAGTAATTTGCACAAACACACAAACAAACAAACAAACAAACAAACAAACAAACAAACAAACAAACAAACAACCTCTCACCCCAAACACATATACAGTCGCCGTTCCGTCGCGGGTAATAAAAAAACAAAACGTACTCATTATAGTTAATTTTTACTATCTACTAACCAACTAACATCTTATACAGTTTTATTTTTTTTGTAAATCTAAACTGTTAGCTACTATATTTAAAATAGAGGTTGCAACTGGCAGCCCCCGACGAAGTTGTCCCCATCATCTCGTTACATATATTCTTTTAGGCGGGGGATTTCTAGTTATTTTATTCCTTTTTCAATTACAATTAAACCGTCGTGGGTATTTTCAAAATTTTTAATTTTGTTTTTTATTTTAAACTTTTTAAAGTGTATAGATACACATTATATATTATTACATAATTTCGAAATACTTTATATTAATCTTCATGCAAATCCAAAAAAAATTATAAGCCCAATGCTTTCTGGTTATCAAATGCCTATTGCAGCGCCTGGCAGATTGTCACCGCAACATTTTTAGGAAACTTAAGTTTAACCAAATCAGTGAAAATCACAAAACCCACTAGTAGTTTTGATTTGGAACAAATTAATTTATACTGGAGCGCCCCGTGGTAGTTTGTGATATGGCATATAAAAACACGCAACAATTAAACCTGAACCTATCACAGAAAACCGCATCTAAATAGGTTTCACACAAAAATACAAGCAAATGCTTACTACAGCGCCCCCTGGTGAGGTGTCACCACGACACATATACGAGAACACGCGCTAATTGAGCCTGATCCTATCGTTGAAAACTGCATCAAATTCAGACTCGTAGTTTTAACTTTGCACCATCAAATGTTTAATGAAGCGCCCCCTGGTGAGTTCTTAACGTAAAAAAAAACTAAAAACATACACCAAGTAAAGGTAAATCTAATACTGAAAACTCTGTCCAATCGGACTAGTAGTTGTGGTTTTACATTAAATATTACAAACAAATGTTTACTGCAGCGCCCCCTGGTGAGTTAACACGATAAAGCATATCCAAGAACATGCACTAATTAAACTTGAGCTTATCACTGAAACTGCATCCAAATCGAATTCGTCATTTTAGCTTTGCACAAACAATATTTTACTGCAGCGCCCCCTGGTGACTTGTCACCGTAATATAAATTTAAAAACATGTACTAAACAAGCGGAATCTAATACTGAAAACTCTTTCCAATCGTACTAGTCGTTTTTGTTATACACAAAAAATGGAAGCAGCTACTTACTGCAGCGCCCCCTAGAGAGTTGACACATACTTGAAAATATGCACTAAGTAAACATACATGAAACATATATGAAAATATGCACTAAGTAAACTTGAATCTATCATTGAAAACTGCATTCAAATCGGACTCGTAGTTTTAGTTTTGCACAAACAAATGTACTTACTGCAGCGCCCCCTGGTGAGTGATCACCGTAACACATATATGAAAAGATGCACCAATTAAACCTGAACCTATCGTTGAAAGTTTCATCTAAATCGGACTAGTAGTTTTTACTCTACATAAACAAATGTTTACTGCAGCGCCCCCTGGTGAATTTCACCGTAACGTAAAAACAAAAATTTTAAAATATGTACGAAGTAAAGCTTAATCTAGTTCTGAAAACTCTAGCCAATCGGATAAGTAATTTCGGTTTTAGACAAATAAATATAAGAAAAATTTTGGTTTTACACAAAAAAAACTCAAACAATGCTTATTACAGCGCCCCCTGATGAGTGGTCACCATAACACATATATGGAAAGACGCACCAATTAAGCCTGAACCCATCCTTGAAAGTTTCATCTAAATTGGACTAGTAGTTTTTGCTCTGCATAAACAAATGTTTAGTGCAGCGCCCCCTGGTGAGTTTTCCCCGTAACAAAAAAAGAAAAATCTTAAAGTATGCACCAAGCAAAGATAAATCTTTTTATGAAAACTCTTTTTAATCGGAGCAGTAGTTTCGGTTTTAGACAAATAAATACAAAAAAAGTACAAACAAATGCTTACTGCAGCGCCCCCTGGTGGTTTGACACGATAAAACATATCCAAGAACATCCACCAATTAAACCTGAATCTACCACTGAAAATCTATTGAAATCAGACTATTATTTTTTGAGATAATTGAAAACATTCGTTTTCACGTAAAATGCTTACTGCAGCGCCCCCTGGTGAGTTAAGGCAATAAGACATACATAAGAACATACGCCAATTGAACCTTAACCTATCATAGAAAACCGTATCAAAATCGGACTTATAGTTTTGGAAATAATTGACATAGTAATTTGCACAAACACACAAACAAACAAACAAACAAACAAACAAACAAACAAACAAACAAACAAACAAACAAACAAACAACAAACAAACAAACAAACAAACAAACAACCTCTCACCCCAAACACATATACAGTCGCCGTTCCGTCGCGGGTAATAAAAAAACAAAACGTACTCATTATAGTTAATTTTACTTATCTACTAACCAACTAACATATTATACAGTTTTATTTTTTTGTAAGGAGAGATACGAAATAAAGGCTTAATATTATTTCCTTTATTTATTTTTTATGAATTATTTTCTAATTATTTTCATTTGTCCGCTCTGATTTCAATAAGACAAAGCGCGACGCTGAGTTACGGCTTGCGTCACTTTAAAACAACGCAACGCTGTACAATGTCTTAAATTCGTCGAAAAGTGGAGAGAGAACACTCTCTCTCTCTAGGAGACACCTCCTGAATGTACCCTAGCAGTAGATTAAAAAATTTAAGCTAATTTCTTAAAGTCTTGCCCTGAAGCTATTTTTAATACAAGAGAAAGAGAATTTTTTTTGACAAGAATTAAAATTGAATTTTCTTAAACTGTTTACTTCAATTCATACAAACTGGGAGTATATAAATTAAGATTTGTTATATGAAAATTGTTGCCTTTTTTTTAAATTATTTCTAAAAAATATATAAAAAATATTCTAGTACCAGCTGCGAAATTCTTATGCGCTTTATTACAACTTATTTTTGTTGTTAACATCTCTGTAGAGACATTTTTACAAATTTCTGCTACCCAAAATAAAATATACAAATATAAAATAATAAAATGCTACTGCTAAATGTCTTTTTTAATTTTCCTAAGTGTGAAATAATACTTTATAAATGTTTAAAAGAAAACAATAGAATTCTAAATATTTTACATACCGGTCATATCCACCCAAACGCTTATAGTACTTTCGTCCACAGTTTCATTGTCCACGCGTCCTTCAGTTACTCTCAAAGAGAGGGCGTCGCTGAAATTGCTCGGAAAATGTAAAGCTCCATATAAATGATGTTTGGCAACCGCATTTTTTGCGTCTTCTACCGTTTCGTAAAGAGTCTGAAACGGGTAAAATATGGTTATATAAAATGTCAAAGTCAAATAATTTTATTCAAATTATTGCTACCTACATGCTTTATTTTTTGAACGTCTTATAATTTATCACCAGACACATGTACATGATAGTTAATGCCTAATAGTGCCTGAGAAGAATCATCAACTTTCTTTTTCGCCTTTGTTTTTTTTTTGTTTTTTTGTAGCTTCACGCTGTATCCCGCACACAGCAGGTAGGCAGAGGGAACCTAGTGTTAAGACACTCCGTTCCTCACGCACCGCCGAATTCGGAGGCATTGGGTGTTAAGTGGCGGAACTTAACTCCTTTGTTTTGTTAATCAATAATTTACGAGTACAATTATTTATTAGTGCCAATGATTTGAAGTAGACTGGAGCGAGCATTTCATTTCTAAGGCGTGTTACATTTAAAAACTTATTAATGTGATTATTATTTCAGGAAAGTATGCAATGGTTATGGGTTTTATTTCCATTTGGCGAAATGAATATATATATTTTAATTTCTCCGCTCTGGTACCTAAGAGAGACCGCATTTTTAATTTCCTCAACTTTACTAACTAACTTTACTTTAGAAATATGCTGTGGCCAGTCGTGGCCCAGTGGCACAAGCGTGTGACTGTACACGACTGGTTGTGGGTTCGATTCCCACTCGAGGAGTGAAAATTGTATTTCCATTTTCCTTGCTCTGGTGTCGAGGTAAAGCGCGGCGTTAACTTCCGCCACTTAACCCGCAAGCCCCCGAATTCGGCGGAAAGTGGGGTACGGAGTCTTAACACTAGGTTCCCTCTGCCTACCCTACTGTTTGCGGGATACAGCGTGAAGCTAAAAGAAAGAAAAGAAAACGAAAAAAAAAACGATACATCTGGGCGGTACATGGAAAACAGAATGTCTTGACACTTAATTATCTATGGACTGTGCTATGTGGGGAAAAAATAGCTTACCGGATATAAATTGCGATTTTCCAATTCTTGAAGGAACCAGCAACTTAACATATACTGGTCACAGGTCTCATCCTCTCTCTGCCTCACTGTCGTTACTGAACCACTTCTACATGCATCGAAACTTACTAAAAGAAAAAGAAAAACAAAATTAGATTTTTTTTTAGCTTCACGCTGTATCCCGCGCACAGCAGGGTAGGCAGAGGAAACCTAGTGTTATGGCATTCCGTTGCCCGCTTTCCGCCGAATTTGGAAGCATTGCGTGTTAAGTGGCGGAACTTAACGGCGCAGAATATTTTTATGTTGAGCATAAATATAGAAATAAATAAAAATAACATAGTACGGAAAAATAATAGAATAAAAAATCTTATTATTTAAATAATGGAAAAACGCAGTTTCACACCAGGTTCTCTCTGCCTATCCTGCTATGGCAAATATTCTTATCGAGAAAAAAGCCATTGTGATTCAGTTGATCAGCATTTGGCTGCAAATGCGAAGGTTATGAGTACAATTTCCACTCGAGGCATTTACATAACATTTTTTTTCCCATGTTGTTTCCTGCATAGCGGGGGAGGCAGAGAGGACCTAGTGGCAAGACATTTTTTAAAAAAGGCCTTATTTTTTCAGTCAGACGCTATCCCACTGCGCCACGACGGCTAGATCTCTAGCTCTAACAATATTAAACATACTATATCCATACTTATAATATAAAACGTCTAACAATTAAACGGAAATGTCTAACAATTTACCTTTTATAACATAGTTAATATAGTAAGTAAAATTATCTGAAATACCTCTGGTAATAGAAATGTTTTTTATCGTGAGATTTTTGGTTATATTTGTTATTATTTTTTTTGTATTAGTTTTTTTTCTTAAGATCCTCTGTTCTGTTTATATTTTAGTATTTGTAACTTTAATTTTTATCATTATTTGTTGTATAATAAGATGTGAGCAACAATTTTCTTAACATGTAGTTAGCCTGTAATTGAGACATACTATGTGACAATGCATGTATAAATTTTAAGTACTCCAATGTATTCGTAGTATGTAACGTTGGCTTCCTAATAAATAAATAAATAAATAAAACCAAATTTAAGCTTACCATTATAATAAGAAGCTTCATCATTCACAACGGCTACATGAAGGCCTATAGGATCGTGGCCCACCGCCATGAAGAACGCCACTACTTGTATGACGGGGAAGAATATGGAGAATATGAGACCTCTGAAAGAAATATAATTTATTTTTTATTAGTTCTACGTATCTAGAAGAGCTTAGTGTTCAAGCACTCCATTCTTCGCTTATATTCCTAATATAAATACTAAGATTATTGACTCTTAAAAAGAGGAGTAGTGTTAAAAGTTTTTTTCGCTGTAGTGTCAGGCAAAGCGCCGTGTTGAGTTCCAACATTTAGCACGCTATGCTTCTAGAACTCAATGTAAAATGGAGTACGGAGTTTCTTAACATTAGGTTCCCTGTGCTGTGTGCAGGATATATGGCACACAGGCCTATGCTGTGTATAGTGTGACGGAAAAAACTATGCAACATATTCCTAAGTTTTCTTTTTTTTTTTCAGCTTCACGCTGTATCCCGTACACAGCAGAGTAAGCAGAGGGAACCTAGTGTTAAGTTACACTCCGTTCCCCACTTTCCGCCGAGTTTGGAGGCATTACGTGTTAAGTGGCGGCACTTGACGCCGCGCTTTACCTCAACACCCGAGCGAAGAAAGTGGAAATATTAAATATTTCCACTCTTCGAGTGGGAATCGAACCCACGACCAGTCGTTTACAGTCACACGCTTGTGCCACTGCGCCACGACTGGCCACCAACTTTTCACTAACGTCCTACGTTTCACTTTTCTATATAAATGTGTTTCAACTTCACATTTTTTCTGCCTAACAAGGCAGTCAGAGAACTAATCGAAAATACATTCGATTGCAATTCCAGTAAGACTATCTCACACAGCCGCGATACCCTTTATTTTTTTTTCTTTTTTATTTTTTTTTAGCTTCACGCTGTATCCCGCACACAGCAGGGTAGGCAGAGGGAACCTAGTGTTAAGACACTCCGTTCCCCCACTTTTCGCCGAATTTTGGAGGCATTGCTTGTTAAGTGGCGGAGCTTAACGCCGCGCTTTACCTCGATACCAGGCGAAGAAAATGGAAATATTAAATACTTCCACCCCTCGACTGGGAATCGAACCCACAACCAGTCGCTTAACAGCGCTTAACACCATTATCGGATTTCAACCCATAACCTACCCCAAAAAAATCCTCAAGGAAACAAACCAATCTATAAATTCAAACCAATCATATAAATATTCATATAGCTCCATGTTATTATAAACGTCACGTATAACCAAATTCCTTCCGTCAACCAATATGGTAGTCTCATATGTACGTGGATAGAAAGACGGAACTTATTGATATACTAGCGACCGGCTTGTGGGTTTGCCTGCGTAATATATACTACTATGGTCTGTGGTCATCAGGTCTGAGGCATTAACTGTAGTGAACCGATGGTAAAATATTTGACGTTCAAAAAATGAAGCATGTAACTTCTTATTTTGAATAAAAATATTTGACTTTGACTTTATGACTACTTCGTATTTTCGTTTTATGAACCGATTAAAATAAATACTAAACGTTTAGGGAAATTTATCAAAATATAATAGTGAAAACTCAATTTTAAACGGTTAAGCTCATTTTTAAGATTAGAGTGCAAAAACGCGCAGACAAACCGGAAAGACATTTAAAAATAATTGTTTTAAGTTCTATTACGCTCAAAAATAAATACCAATATACTAGCGACCAACTCATGGCTGCACCTGCGTAAACTTTACGACTATGCCTAACAGTCTTTCCGTGCCCCGCTTTTTCGCTTAAATTACAAAGTTTGCTTATTTTTAAACATTTTTAAAGTGTTATTCCACACTTAGGAAAATTGAAAAAGACATTTTAAAGAAAACGTATAAAAATTTGAACGCAGCGGGATTCGAACCCGCGCCTCCTGAATTCAGTGGTGAGAGCGCCTGAACGGTATTCAGGAGGCGCGGATTCGAATTCCGCTGCGTTCAAATTTTTATAAGTTTTCTTTAAAATGTCTTTTTCAAGTTTGCTTATAATTACAATTTAAATAGTTAGTAGTTTTTTCTTTATTTGTAAATAGATTGAAGAAAATTAAACGTCAAAATCACAGCTGCATTCAAATCGGTTAAGCCGTTTTAGAGATAATCGTTCACAAGCGCAAGCATTATAGAAAAAAAACATTAAAAATCATTGTTTTTGGTTCTTTTGCCTTGATAAATATCCCCAATAATATCTTGTCTCATATTTCTTCCATGTACAGACAGCGATCAGTTACATTTTTATTATATGTGCCGATTACAAATTATACACTTGACCCTTCTTTTGTTACTACCGCGTATTGTTTAAATTTTATTATTAAATTTTATATGCGGCACTTAACACATAATTCGTCGTTAATTATTAGAACGATTGTAGATAACTTGAAGCCATTATTCCGCAGAGAGGCAACAACGTGGTATTTTGTAATTTCGATTGGGACTAGAGATAAAGACAATATTTATATTATTTTTCATATTTTAAATATTATTTATACACGCAATCGAAATAGGTTTTAAGAAATTTATATACATTTGAACGCAGCATGATTCGAACACGCCCAACTTAGAAACCTTCCTAGCATCCTAAACGCTAAGCCCTGCTTTGAAAGCGTTAAGTGTACGGGAATAGTAGTATAGGTTAAATCGTAGGAAAACCAAAAGTGTGTTGTAAAACAAAACCTACGATTTTATCTAGGAGCTTTAGTAGTTAAAATGTTATTCTCACCCTGGATGCCTTGCGAATTGCTGCAAACTTTTAATTAAAACCGCTTTATATCGTCCTTTTGTCATGCTTTTGATGCGTTCTGGCTTTTCTTTAGTCGTTAGAACCTGAAATGGAAACATTTTTGAAGTGAAAACTTCTTTAGGCGCGATGAGCGTTTTGGTAGAGGGTAAAATCCTCGGTTCGCGTCACCGACATGCTAATGATAATAGTATATCTATAGCTATGGAGAGCCAGACTAGCGCACGCGCTATTATAATATTTAGATAAATTTCAATCAAACATTTTTATTTCTTATTTCAGTTACCATAAACCTATTGTATCTTTTTTAGAATACAATGAAATGATTGAACGAACAGATAATCTAAGTATTGTCGAAATTAATGATGACAATGATTCAAACTTGAATTCATTGAAATTCGTGTAAATATAAATAATATGTATAATTAAGATAATTGTATATTAATTATTTTTTCAACCACTTTGTATTTATATTTTGTTCATGATTTGTTTAACCCATCATATGTAACTAATAAATAAAACATAAAAAATTTCGTTTTTATTTTATTGTATAAGCAAACTAGCAGAAGACCCACCTGATGGTAGGTGGTTACCTTTGCCCATGGGCATTCTGTGAATGCTGTGGCATAAGAGGAGGTGGATGCGTTGTCGGCCTTGAGGGTGAAGGAAGGAAGGAGAAAGCAAGGAAGGAGAGCTGGCTTAAATGTCAAGACCTAGTGTCAAAACACTCTGTTTCCACCTTCCGCTCGAAATCGAGAATCAAGAATCAAGTGGCGGAACTCAACGACGTGCTTTGTCTTACCAGATACCTTTTTTGGCAAACTTAAAGGCATTACGTCAATACGTAAATATATTAATACAATTATTAATATATTGTTATAGATTATAATTCCTCATAATATTATTGTGAGAATATTTAGAAACAGGTATAATATACATATGTTAATTAAATAAAAAGTTACACAACTATAAGCACGCAATAAAGATTTTTTTTTACATTCACGCTATATCCCGCACACAGCAGGGTAGGCAGCGGGAACCTAGTGTTAAGCCACTTCGTTTCCCACTTTCCGCCAAATTCGGAAGCATTGCGTGTTAAGTAGCGGAACTTAACGCCGCGCTTTACCTCAAAACCAGGCGAGGAAAATTCAAATATTAAATATTTCCACCCCTCGAGTGGGAATCGAACCCACAACCAGTCGTTTGCAGTCACACGCTTGCGCCACTGCGCCACGACTGGCCCCATACAGTTATTAATACTAAGTTATAATATCAATACGTGAATATCAACGGGCCTGCTCGCCCCTACTTTCGCATTATTTTTTATACAGTTTGTCATGCCTTATTTTACCACTTAGGGGTCGTTTTTTTAAAAAAAAGGTGGCCTAAATTTTACTATGGGTCTGCAACAACTTTCATCTGAATTTTATCAAAATCGGGCCACTACATTATCGGACCACTAGATGTGAAAGCGTAACAGACAGACGAAAAAGACAGACAGACAGAGAGATTTATAATATATATGAGAATTATGGGTACGCAAGGCAATGATATTGTCCTATTTTTTACTTAGAAAATTATGTAACGAAGTAAAAAAATGTCTGTTTTTTTATTTATACTTACATCTGTACTACAGGTGACCACGTTGAAATCTTCTCTGGAATCGTATCGCGTGTCGTTTATTATACTATTGTCTGGTACGACATCGGGTGAAGATGTAAGTGCTGGAAGAAGCAAAAATTACAATTTTAATTTTAATCATTAGAATTTTATATTAATAAGTTAACATTCGTCGCTTGTGGGCATATGTTACTGTAAAGGTGACTGGTTGTGAGTTCGACCCCCTCTAGAGGAATATAAACATTTATTATTTCCATTTTCGTTTCTGGTGTCGAGGCAAAGCGCGGCGTTAAGTTCCGCCACTTAAGACGCAATGTTCTCCAGAATTCGGCGAAAAAATGAGGAATGGAGTGTCTTAACAATAGGTTCCCTACCCTGCTGTACGCGGGATTCATTTTTTTTGTCCCTAAAATTCATGATACACATCGGGAAAATCTTAAAAATGAGCATAGATTGAAAAAGGCGATCCCATCACTAAGCGATGTGTGCCGTATTAGGATCTATTTAAAGCATTTTAAAGTTTTATTTACACACTAAGAAAATTAAAAAAGACATTTTTAGAAAACATATAAAAACTTGAACGGAGCGGGGATTAAACCCGCGCCCTATATATTTGACGTTTAAATCTCAACATGGCGGAACACTTAAGATGGCAGACTGATTTTTATTTTTTATGCAACGAGACAATATTAAATGAGAGACCCTGCTAAGAATAATTCAAAGAAATGTTTATTTCTTGAGGGTGTTTTTAAAATTTATTTTCTGTCTATCAAGTTATTTCAACATGATTAATAAAAGAAAATAAAAAAAATAAGAATTAGTAGATAAGAAAGTAAAATAAAAATTGTTTATTATAATTGTTATAATTATAATTATAATTAATTGTTATAATGTTTATAATTGTTTATAACTAGTAGTGACTAATAGTAACGATGGCCAGAAGAGATACTCCACTCTAAAATCAGTTCAACGGGGTGTACCCCAAGGATCTCTACTAAGTCCAATATTATTTACATTATTCACAGCTGACCTACCTGACTGTATACACTTCTGCAAATACCACATGTATGCTGATGACACGCAACTGTACTACTCTTTTAAAGGTGAACAGACTAAAGAAGCCGTCCAAAACATAAACGAAGATCTGGATCGCATATTTGAATGGTCAGAAAAAAATTCACTGTTCCTGAATCCATCGAAGTCACAAATGCTGGTACTGGGTACAAAAAAACAAGTTGAACGGGTTTTGAAAAGCGGCGGAGAAGTTAGAATTAATAATGCTACAATTGAACGCGTTGAAACCGCTCGTAATCTTGGTTTAATAATGGATCCTCAACAAAAATATATTGAACACATAAACAATAATATTAGTAAAGCATTTTTTAAGCTCAAGACTCTTTACAAAATTAGATCATATATAAAAGAAGATCTCAGACTCAAGCTTGTAGACTCACTTATCCTCTCTCTCTTTAACTACTGCAGCACGGTCTTTAGTACGAGAATAAATACTTATACGCTAAGGGCTATTCAACGTGTCCAGAATGCTTGTATTAGGTTTTGCTATAACGTACCACGAAGAGAACACATAACACCTTATCTAAATCGCAAAGGTATACTTAATATGAGTGCAAGAATGGAGTTAAAATATGCCTCTCTGACTCAGAGAGTTCTGTGGAGCAAGAAACCACAGTACCTCTTCGAGAAGCTCGCATGGGCTGGAGATAGTAAACGAAGCCTTCGGTCATCCAGCGTAAATCTACTAAAAATACCTTCTCACAATACTTCTCGCTATCGAGGCTGCTTTAAGTTTTCTGCAGCAAAGATTTGGAATGATCTTCCTCCGCCGTTACGGTTAAAAGTTAGCCTAATTAACTTTAAAAACAAGTATAAACACGCACTTCAAAAGCGACAACTTGACACAGAAAACTTAAAGCTACCCTTCAAAAAAAAAAGCTTAAAATATTACTTTTGATGTCGGTCGATTAATTGCTTGATTGTTAAATCATTTATTGTTTGATTATTATTACTAATCGCAAACACACACAAACACACACACACACACACACACACACACACACACACACACACACACACACACACACACACATACAGATACATACAAAAAAATAATAACAAAAAAACAAAAAGGTGTCAGTCAACGAAACAAGAGGGACGTATAACTTACGGATAGTGACATTTTTTAACTTTTTTTTAAAATTATTGTTTTTTATTCCTTTGATTGCTAATGGAAAATTACTCGCTTGCTAAGGATAAATATAATTAGGAGCATATTCCACTGTCGGCTCCCGCCTATCATCGAAGGGAGCAGGTTGCTAAGGTGTAACTGAAAACCAGCGATGTCAGAGGTACTCACCTCAAGCATCAAGAGCTGAGTTACACCTTTTGTCATAAGCTAGAATTGATTTCTTTTTTTTCTGTGTTTCATGTATATCATTTTTTTTTTCATTCTCTTATGGCAATAAATGTGTTTTTATTTATTTATTTATTTATTTATTTATTTAATCATTTCGTTCGCCCTGGTGTCGACGCAAAGCGCGGCGTTGAGTTCCGCCGCTTAACACGCAAAGTCTCCAGAATTCGGTGGCAAATGGGGAGCGGGAGGGAGTCTTACCCTTACGTTCTCTCTGCCTACTCTGTAATGTGCGGGAAACAGCGTGAAGCTAAAAAATAACTAATATAACTTTTATCAATTCACGATACAGGCAAAGCCGCAAATAGAAGCGAGTATAAAAATAATGTATTTAAAATTTAAATTTAACTAGTAGATAGGTACTAATATAACTAATATAGGTCTTAAGTACGCTTAATTCTTATTGCTTGTCGTATAATTTTATATCCAGCATTAGAAAGTATTTAGCTAAATTGTGTTACAATGACGAATTAAAAATACCTATACGTAATATGTACGTCGTAGCGCAGTGGGATAGCGTCTCTCTATAAACGCGTCACTTTTGGCTTCGATTCCTATTTGAGGGAATAGTCTTTTATTAATTTATTGTTTAGCTTCACGCTGTATCCCTTGCGGGGCGGTCAGAGAGACCGGACCCTGCATACTTCTTTCGCCTCGTCCACTGTCATCAACCTCTTCATGCACACCCTCCGGGGGACCCTCATGCTTTTTCGTGACCTTTTTACATGACGTGACGAGGGAATGGTTATGTAAAATTTTCGTTTCTTCGCACTGATACCGAGGACAAAGCATTTGACAGGCGTTAAGTTTCGCCACTTAATATGCTGTCTCGATTTTCGTGTGGAAAGTAGAGGGCATAGCCGAAAACCTTAAAAACGTAGGTCTGAAAAAAAATGTATGTATACATATATTTATTTGGTTTGTATTGATAAGGTTACAATACTACCAGTAGTATTGTTTTGTTTCTGTATAATAAACATTACCTTTTAAATTTTGAAATAAATCTTATTACAACTGGAGTAATTCCATATATTTTCGGTTTTCAAAAATACATTTTTAGAAAACTTGACGTTTCGAACAATTTTCAGTAGTCCATGGTTACAGGTAGATCTGTATATGGGATACTTAAATATGTCTTTTCGAATACTAAAAATATGACAATTAATTTGGTTAAAAATAGTCATATTTAAAAATGAGTAAAATCGCACTAACGAAAGATGTTAATGTGTATTGTGTAAAGTTAGAAAATTTAACATCATAAAATAACAAATTGAACGCAGCAGGATTCGAACCCGCGCCTCCTGAATACCGTCCAGGCGCTCTGACCACTAAGCCTACTATATGCGTTCTACTACCAGCTGCATCGAAATTCTTAGACGCTTTATTATAACTAATTTTTATACTAAAAAAAAAAAAATAGCTTCACGCTATATCCCGCACACAGCAGGGTAGGCAGAGGGAACCTAGTGTTAAGACACTCCGTTCCCCACTTTCCGCCGAATTCGGAGGCTTGCGTGTTAAGTGGCGGAACTTAACGCCGCGCTTTACCTCGACACCAGAGCGAAGAAAATGGAAATATAATTTCCACTCCTCGAGTGGGAATCGAACCCACAACCAGTCGCTTACAGTCACACGCTTGTGCCACTGGGCCACGACTGGCCACTATTATATTATATTATAAGATAATAGTACAAGTTTTACCCAACAATAAAACTTGTATTATTGTGGAGAGACGATGCACGGCATCTGTGAGAGAGCGTTGTATACTTCCCGTTCCGTTTCCAATGATATTTGACTTCCGGTTGTCTTTTTCGACCAATCAGCGCTCTGCCTTAAGTCACGTGTGGTACCAGGTGGTGGGGCGCCTGTTGCAAAAGGCGCCAATACGCTTCTTACCTCATAGAAGTCTCTCACCAGGAGGACTTAAAATGATGCTGTGCATCGTCTCTCCACAATAATACAAGTTTTATTGTTGGGTAAAACTTGTACTATTATTTGGGATGTGACGATGCACAGCATCTGTGAGAGACGTGTTTATAACTCCTGGTGACCACCAACGTCGCTATGTGATATGAATTATTATACTGAAAAGTATAAGCATAACAAAATATACATAATGAGTAACATTGATTAATTACATCACACAAATACAAGAAAACCCATAAAAACAATGAATTCATTCAAGTCATTCTTAAATGGATTATATTTCACTGCCTCTAAGTTATTTGCTACAATATTCGCTTTCTATTGGCTTACTTAATAATAATATAATCTTTCGAAAATATTTGAAATCTATCTATAATATATATTACCTCGATTTTTAAGTTTATGTTAAATTATATATATTTATGGGAAAGTGCTCATACTAATTTACCTACGGCTAAGTTGGAATTTCACGGAGATGCTGAAATGTCCCTTAATAAAGTTTTATTCAAATACAGATAATTATTTGCGAGTCACTTTACCTAGGCTCCCCCCCAAATGATAAAAATAAAGAATAATTAAACTCTGTTGTATGCATCTGATTGTCTTATTAAACCACTATCCCTAGGCAATAATATACTACAATATAATAACAACTAGACACATCGTCACTTAGATGACCAAAAAGCTTAGAATTTTAATTTGGAACCAAATACTCGATATATAATATCACAATTACCAATGTGATAAAGTGAGATCGTGAACCATATGATACCGGACGCCAATTCTAATGGACAGAACACCTGCGAAAGATTTTGTTTAAATTATCATTATTACATACAAAGGGTACATCTAGCATCTCTGCAACCAAGCCAGCAGTCTCAGTCGAGTCATCTGGGTTCCACAGTTTTGCGACTTAACGCCCTAAAAAGAGATAACTAGAAAATGTACACTTTTATTGCTCTTAAACTTTGACATTTATACAAAAATATTGTTTGATAAACTAGTCTCTCTATATAAAGAGACGCCTAAACACCTTAATACACCGTACCACTAGAACAATTGCATTAAAATTATTCATTTTGTAAAATTTTAACCACTGCTACCAAAATGGTCATAAGTTTTAACACCTGATTCTCTCCACTCCGGTCTCCATCCTAAACGTAATTTCTGTGCGTCTGACCAAATTTTATATTATTATTATTTTGTATTGTCACCCCAGCTACTTACTTCCAGACGTAATTCCCTATATTGAAGGAGCGACGGATGAATCGGACGGAAGATCAATGCTCTGATCTACGAACAACAATATTTATCATCAATGATCTTTATTGGTCTGCTCGTGGGCCGTTGTTGTAGGTAGGGCTACTAATGAGCTCTCCACCACATTAGAGATGCCACTAAGTGTGTTCCCGAGTCGCGTTTAGATGGTATAAAAACTCGTGACATCAGGCTTGAAAGTGGAAGTACCCACGCCAGTCGATATCACTCTGGAAGAGCGAAAACACTTCAGAGTTCTACTAATGGATCTCGATAATCATCGTAACATACCTTTCCACAACTGTTGATTCCTCCGATTGCCAAAAAGTAAGGCATCCCATATTAGTTTACTTTCGAAATACATTTAACTTCTGTGGTATATATTTTGCTGTCATGACTATGTATCGTCATGACTATTCTTTGTCTCACACAAGTGATATGTCATGCGAAAGATCGATCATTTTCTTCCTTTCATATATCGTGCATACATTTGATTTCATTGGATGATGAAATTACAAACATGAGTTGCAGATTGAAAATTTTGACAGCTGCTATTATTGCAAACATAACCTTTTAGTTGGAATACATACCTATTTATCTGGGTTCTGTTCTCAACTGTCCCATATCATTTGTTTGTTTAATTGTGCCCCTCAACCAACATTGTATGTCCGTTTATAGGGTGTTCCGGGCCGATGACCTGCTTAGCATTGTAATCCACCAAACTAAATCTTTTCCTTCAGATATCTCCACTTTGGAAATCTACTGGCTTCACAGGTGATTAACACATCTGTTGACTTGGAAGTAATTAGACTGACACCTTATGACGTGACGTCCTTGTGAACAAACGAAGGAGTCAAGTTCAACGTGCTAAGCAATATATGTAGGCAATCATTTGTACAATGGTATACGATACCTTTCTATTCCAGACTCTGTTCTGATAGCTCTTTGTACATGTGTGCAATACATATTACAAGAAAAACATCAAGACAACCTACTCATTACTCAAATGCCCTTGGACCGAAGATGTGAAAATTGTAAAACTGTGTTATAAAAATTGTAAGCACAGAAAACCGTCCTTGAATGCACAAGACAGACTCAAGGACAGGCATATCATTTTCACGACCGTTTTACCGTAAACCAGCCTCAAGATATTTTCAGTGACTTTTCCTGGCGCTTACGTGACAGTACGCCGATTAGAAGTTCATTATTGTTATTATGCAATTCTCTTTTTGCAACTGTTGAGGAACTTGAAAATAAGAGCTTCAGGATATCCTGAAGCTCTAAATTGATTCAAATGCTTAGATTGAATATCAGTTAGTAGTAGTAGCAATAGTACTACTATTTAGTCAGCAATATTATCGAAAAAACACTTCAATCTATCTCTATTGCATTTAAAATATCCAAAACGCCTTATTTAAAAAGTTCCTCTATCCGAACAGACATATTCAATGACAGTGCAGTCTCGAACTGCTTTAAAATTCTTCTTGATGGAAGAATTGGAGGTAAATGGCAGATGCATTCCCATGTAATTAAACTGAGAAGGGCCTACGGAGCCCAGACCATCTGCCACTGCCTCCGATACGCTCGGAGACAGCCCCCATAGAATTTGATGATTTATTAGTTTATTTATTACGTTGGTTCTTTACTATTGAATTTTGAGGTGCCTCAATCTCAAAACATTGGATCAACCACTTGTGGTTTGGAGGTAAATGGCAGATGCATTCTCATGTAATTAAACTGAGAAGGGCCTTCGGAGCCCAGACCATCTGCCACTGCCTCCGATACGCTCGGAGGCAGCCCCCGTAGATCCAGAGATATCAATGTCTGATTTGCAAGACGTTTGTCATGATTGTTTGAATAGATCTGCGATACATCGACTTATCGGAGAGTTGCCAAAGGGAGTAATTTTGCCTGTCACCGAAAAGGACATGATTTTTCGTGTCATCCTTGTGTCCTTGCGCAGGGGCCATGCCAATCTTATCTGTACCGTTCCAACTTTAGTGTATGTACTGATAAAGCACATACTAGTGGTTGATGAAAGGGCTGGTACAGTTATCCCTGTACATTGGAGAAAAAGGACCTGCCAGATGCCTTCAGATTATCGAAAGTCTGACTTCTGTTTATCTGCAAAGTCAAACCCACTTGTCCTAATCCACCTGTGCTCTAAAACTCACATTTACTTTGTCAAACTTACAAGTTGAATCCGGAGGAAACTTACGCAGACCCTCACATAGATTCTAGTTTGCCAACTTGTCCTTTGGATACGCTCCTAACAATTTTCAAAGTATTTTCCTCGCTTTCCACAGCCTATGAATTTTATGAATTTCAAGACGAGGGTAAAATGATGCCGATATCTCATCATAGTTACATATTTAGGGAGATAACGTAAAACATGCGAAACAGTTAATGAATCGTTGCAAACTTTAATTTAATATACAAATAAACTTGTATTTGTGGCATCAGTGTACTTCATAAAACAGCTAAGGGTTTTTCCCGAACACAAAACAAGATCCTGCTCGTGACAAATTGCCTAAGCTATTCTTTAACTGCAAGCTCAATAAAGTTGAGAGCTACGGTGTAATATTTTTTCTTCTTTAAAACATGCATATAACGCACACACTTAACAACGTTACGTCACGTCACGTAAAGAAACCATTGTAAATTTTAAAGATATTTTAAAATCAAATATGTGGTTTAGCTTCAGGTAACTTAGGATATTTGTGTTAACCCCAGTTAGCTTTAAACGACAATTAAGTACATCGTCAGTATCGGTGAAGGTTCTTATTTTATAATACGAGTTGTCACAGTTATGGTACACATAATATTTTGTATTAAAATATTACTCAACATATAGATCTGATCCAGCAAGACTTTTTTAAAAAATCTTAAAAGGACTTACCCGTTTTCCTTCTTTTACCTCTGGTTCCGATGACGCAGAGATCGAAGGACTCGAGCACACCGATGTAGAACGGCGTTAGCACTGTGACAGACCTTGCCAAGCCTACCTCCGTATCACCGAGACGACACTGTGGCACTGATTATCACCACTTATATTTCACTATACTTTTATTTTTAACACTTTAATTTCACTTAAAAAATTCACTTTCTTTTAAAAGAAACAATGTTACTCGGATGGGAAATAACGACGCTATGAGGTAAGAAGCGTATTGGCGCCTTTTGCAACAGGCGCCCCACCACCTGGTACCACACGTGACTTACGGCAGAGCGCTGATTGGTCGAAAAAGACAACCGGAAGTCAAATATCATTGGAAACGGAACGGGAAGTATACAACGCGCTCTCACAGATGCTGTGCATCGTCACATCCCAAATAATAATTTTTATACGTTTTTTAAAATGTCTTTTCCTAAGTGTGGAATAACACTTTAAAAATATTTAAAAGTATTTAAGATCATATATTTTTAAGAACTACAATAATAAAAGAAATTACATTATAAATTATTCAGATAAAAAAATGTTTCTCATCTTACAGTTGCTATTTTACTGTACCTACTTTAAAGTGACGTATCCCATACGTGGCCTGTTAACTATCATTAGAATTAAAGTCGCTTATATAAAAATTTCACGAAATGACTCTAATACATCGAACGAGAGGTATATAAACATGTATTCTATGTATTCAGTTTATTTAAACTAAACCTTTTATTAGCTTCGCGTTGTATCCCGCACAAAGAAGGTTAGGCTGAGACAACCTAGTGTCACGAACTCCGTTCCCCCATTTTCCGCAGAATTTTGGAGGCATTGCGTGTTAATTGGCGGAACTTAACGCTACGCTTTGCCTCGACACCAGAGCTAAGGAAATGGAATTATTATACATGTCCACTCCTCGAGTGGGAATCGAACCCACAACCAGTCACTTTACAGTCAAACTTTGGGACTTTGCGCCACGACTGGCCTCCGATCTTATATGATGTTACGACGATATAAAACTCATAATTCTTCCACAATAGGATTCTGCAGAATTCTAAGATAGTATAACCTTAAAATTAGTTATTGAAACCAACGTTTGCAGACTAAAATGATAATTATGTAATTAACTTTGCAATATATTTCACTCATTCATTTTAATTAATTTTGTATAAATTTTGCAATTCATTTTATAAAAAGTTTCATTTTTCAAGCTTCAGAGAATAATGATCCGTGAGATATACAGCTATCTACATATTTCCTCAAATTCGTACGACCATGATTAACTATTCAACCGTCAATTTGTACTTAATAGAATAATGAAACTCAATCCATACTTACAAATCCGAAAGTCTGTCTGTTTGTCCGTCACGCTTTCACGGCTAATCTACCGGCCCGATTTGGATCAAATTTAGAATGAAAGTAGTAATAGTTACTAGGTCTAACGTAGGCTACTTGTTCTTTGTGAGTTCGATTCCCACTCGAGGAATTGTAAATATTTCTATTTCTCGAGTGTTGTTGTAATGTTGTAAATTGTAACTGATTAACTAATCGTGACTTGCCGAGGAAATGTTGGTTTACTTTTTTCTTAAATACTTCTATAGATGTACTCTCCTGAATTGGTTTAGGTAATTTATTCCAGAGCAGAGCCACGTATATTGAAAAGGAAAAAAATAATATATCTTGTCTAATAGTAAAGGAAGCTACAATGTATGTAATTACAAGACAAATATTAACAAAGATATCATCAAATAATCTGGTTATCAGACTAGAAAATTAAATAATACAGGATTAACTATCACAGTTGTTGCGTAAACTACTATGATTATGCGATAAACTATATAGGTACACGTTTATATAGATTTTGAAGTTGAAATACACATTTACCATTCTTTTCTATTTACCAATATATTCATATTTACCAAATTCATTTCTTTTTTTTAGCTTCACGCTGTATCCCTTGCGGGGTAGTCAGAGAGAACGGAGCGCCAAACGCTACGGTCACTGCATACTTCTTTCGCCTCGTCCACTGCCATCAACCTCTTCATACACGACCTCCAGGGAGTCCTCATGCTTTTTACGTGATCTTCCTCCAGTATCGTCGATACTGTGTTTTCAAAGGTCAACCGAGGACTCCCCCTGCCTCTCTTACCACTCACCTTACTTCATATATCTTTCTTACCATTTTTCCATCGCTCATCCTCTCGACGTGCCCAAACCACCTGAGCACGCCCTTCTTCATTCTTGCTATGACGTTCTCGCTAATACCCGTCATTTTGTGTATCTCTTCATATTTTTAAAATTTCAATTTCATTTTTTTAAGGAAAATTTTCTTTTCTTTTCTTTTCTGTATCACGCTTTTTCTCCCATAGTAAGATAGATAGTAGTGTCAAGACACTTTAATTTCCGCCCGAATTTAAAACTATTGGTGTTGTTGGCGAATCTTGTTCACTAGAAAATTATTATTGTACGCGTAAAATTATTTACTTTCGTTAAATTTGCGGGATTCAAATCCTTAGCCAATCACAATTTTAATTAGAACCTGTGGTTGTCTCACAACTCTCTCGCCCCTGTGCGGGGAAGGGTTAAGAATACAATTTCCCCTACCGCTGGGTAGCGTCCCGTAAAAGGTGGTGGTAACCCAGTTAGCTTGGTGGTAGGGTATTCGTTCTACGACTGGCTCGTGACCACTATCGTGTCAAAGACGAACCGCCAAATATAATGGTGATGTGTTCCGGTTCGATGACATGTAAGCCAGCTCTCCCTATTCCCACTTTCTCCCTCCTTTTGTCCTACATCCCGAGGCTGGCAACGCATCCATAACTCTAAAGTTGTGGGATGTCTCAGGGCAAAGGTAACCACTTAACATCAGGTGGGCCTTCTGCTCGTTTGCCTTAAGTGTCTTAACAATAGATTCTCTCTGACTTTCATTAAATGTATTTTTTTATTTTAGGGACATTTTAACATTTATCTATAAAATCAACAGTTTAATATATTCAGTAAGGAATATGCATATAATTTTCTTTCCTTATCTAATGTTACTTTCAATTTACTAGAAACATTCATTTATCACAGTTAGTTGGCGTAATACAAAAATACACATTGTTAATATATTTTGTATAAACGTTAACATTAATACATTACATTAATATTGTATATATTTACTTTAATTATACGTAATTAAAATAAATATACGTATTAAATTTTATAACTCTCTTAATATTAAATAATTTTTACGCTCAAAACATAAAATATGTAATATATTTACAATTGTGGTTTCAATTCCCACTCGAGATTCTAGCATGATGGTGGGTTCCAATCCCACTCTTTTAAAATTAATTTTAATTTTTTTTTAGCTTCACGCTGTATCCCGCACACAGCTGGGTAGGCAGCGGGAACCTAGTGTTAAGACACTCCGTTCCCCACTTTCCGCCGAATTCGGAGGCATTGCGTGCTAAGTGGCGAAACTTAGCGCCGCGCTTTACTTCTGATACCAGAGCGAAGAAAATAGGAATATTAAATATTTCCACTCCTTGAGTGGAAATCGAACCCACAACCAGTTGTCTACAGTCACACGTTCGTGCCACTGCGCCACAACTGGCCCCAATTAATTTTAATCTTCCACAAAAATAAAAATATCTTTTAATTTAATCACATATCATTATCCTTTCTCTTCTTTGGTACATTATACAAAAGTGCGTGCTAAGTTCCACTACACACATGTCTCGATTTAGGGCGGAGAGTGAAGAACGGAGTATCTTGACACTATAGTCTCTCTGACTACCTTTTAAAGCGGAAAAAATCATTAAACTATTTTTTTTTAAATCTTTTAAATTTTAAGAAATTTTGCTGAAAGTATAATTTAATACTTATATAATTTAATACTAATAATTTACAGTTAATTTAAGTATTTTGACAACTGGCATGAGCCTCGCTTGGTCGTCACCGTCGCTCGTCAAATTGCGGGATCCTGAAGAGACTCCTTTGTCGCGACCAATCACAGATGAGGAAGGATCTTGGGTGGTGTCTGGAGGCTATTTGATAGGCATATTTAGTAAGTATATTTTTCTTTATATTCTATAGTATATAGTAAATAGTGGAGTGCATGTTTGTAATATTAAAATAACAGGGTTTTTACTAAATGTATATGTATTTATTTCCTTTTCTTTAGCTTCTTGCTATATCCGTACACAGCAGGTTAGGCAGAGGAAACCTAGTGTGAAGACACTCCGCTCTTCACTTTCCGCCGTATTCTGGAGGAATTGCACCTCAAGTGGCAGTGGAATTTAATGGCGGGCTTTGCCTCAATACCAGAGCAATAACAAATGGATATATTATTTCCAACCCTCAAGCGGGAATTGAGGCCACACCCGTCACGATTACAGTCACACTTTGTGCCCCCAAGCCACGTCTGTTCTCATGTACATATATACCATAATTAAATCTTATATCAAAATAACATTTTCATGTTTTTTGTCTGTTTGCAAGTTTATTGGCTAATGTCTGGCTGGACCGATATATTAAGTAACTCCGGCTACATTAGTTGCAGACATAGAAAATGTTTAATATTTTTGATCTCAACGTGAGTTTGTATCTTTGGTTTTAACTGTAAGCTATTAAAATCGTCATGAAATTTTATATTTTCACTTTTTCTTCTTCAAAATAAAATGAAGAGTGATCAGGTATATTCCAGGCAAGTGTGTGTCATTGTAGGTCTCACCGACGACTAACATTAGAATCGATTCCACAGCCAATCGCGTTTAGTCGGACAGACAGACAAACAGACAACAGACAGACAAACCGCTTTAATATACTTTAGATAACCAGTTTAATATTAGATATTTTAAGTTTACTTTTATTATTTCCAGCTAACGTCCTAGGAGGAGTTCTCATTGACGTAATAGGAAGGAAGAACTTTATACTATTGGCTACAATACCCAAAGCAGTTTGTGCAGTAGTTCTTATATTTGCCACCGAAGTATGGATCTTCATATTGTGCAGGGCACTGATGGTCGTGGCCGATACTTCCGCGTTGATAGTAGTTCCAATATACGCGTCTGAAATGGCTACTGTGAGTATTTCTTATTTTTAAAAGGCAGCTTCATGTTTTTTCCTGTATAGCGGAGTAGTTAGAGAGGACATAGTGTCAAGACATTCCGTCCACTACTTTCTGGTTGAAATCTAGACTATACTTATATACTAAAGAAATCCTGAAGTTTTGAAAACTAAATAGTCTATGGTCAGAGGTAAATAAGACTCCACCTAAACGACCTAACATACAATATGGCGATTCGGTATTAAAATAACTAGGGACCACCTCTTTACTCTGCATGGCGGGAAGAGCTGAGTGAAGTACGTATTTAATGTTATTACATGTTAAAAAAGTTTGAAAAGCAAACACTTAACTTAACCTTCCACAGCCTAAGTCTATGGGCACTTTTTGACCATTTAATTACCATTTATTCAAAAATTACAATTACAATTGTCACTAAAAAAAATCACAGCACATAAGACACTGTGCTCGATATCCCTGCCAAATTTCAGAGGTCTACTACAAATAGTCAAGGAAGAATTAAACCACAACGAAACACACTTATGACCAGTAAGAGCTTCGCTTCGCTCAGCTCAATAATAGAATTTGTGAATATGGATACATATTTATATTGAACATGCTTTTATCTTTACAGAAAGACCACAGAGGCGCCTTAGGCACTCTTCTCCAGTTGTTTTCATCATTGGGAGTATTATTTACACTATCCGTCGGTCCATTTCTCTCGTATAAGAATTACAACATTGTCCTGACGTGTGTCATTACTGTTCTTAGTGTGCCTCTCTTGCTGTTACCGGACACACCATTTTATATATATTCAAAAGGTAAAATTTTTATCTTTTTATTGAAGTAGACACAGTATCTGACTGGAAAAGTGGCAGATGTGGGTTCGATTCTCACTCGGGTAAATGATAAAAAAAATAGCTTCACGCTATATCCCGCACACAGCAGGGTAGGCAGATTATATTTATTCGGGTAAATGATTATATTTATTTTTCACTTCTTCGTTGTGTACTTAAGATAAGACGTAGCATTAAGTTCCCAATACCCCCTACACCCTTGATTAAAGGCGGAAAATGGAGTTCTCTCTAGCTATCCTGTTAGGTAGGAAAAAGCGTGGAGTTGTCGTATTTAGCTAAGGACGAAAAACTATTTATTGAGAAATCATTTCGTTCTCCTTTTGGAATTGTGAAGGCAATATATTATGTGCGGAAAATTAGTATTTCGGAAAATTGCTAATAAACTTTATCTTTCTTAGTGTTATTCAATCAATATGATTAGTAAATGAAAATACGCAAAGGCAGATTATGGATTGGTCTGGTTTGGGCTAGTCGTTAAGCTAGTCTAGTGTTCCTTGACTTTTAAATTACATATTTTATTCAAGTTTATTTAGAAAAAAACTAGTATCACTGTAAAATTAATGTCATGAGCTTAATTTAAACTTTAAGGTCGTCATGAAGAAGCTTTGAAAGTCTTAACCACAATACGAGGATCACAAATACTGGCAAAAGAGGAAATAGAAGAGTACAAAATGTCAGAAAGTTCAAGGGAGAAGAAAATAGAGAAGAGAGCTTTGTTAACCAACAAAACGTTTTTGAAAGCTGTATCTCTAGGCTTCGTTTTAGGAGCTGGCAGTCAATTGATTGGGTCAAATGCAATCAATTTTTACTTACAAACTATTTTAGAATCTACCAAAACTAATGTACCATCAGAAATAGCTTCAGTCATTATTGGAATAATTCAGGTTTTAGCGAGTTTCTCTACGACTCTGATTATGAATACATTTGGAAGGAGGACTATCTTGCTGAGTTCTTTAGTTGGGATGCTGCTTGGATTGGTAATGGCTGGGTTTTATTTAAACTATGTTATAAATTTACATTAAATTTCAAAAAATTCAAAAGTACATATGCGTTATAGGATATCTCCACCAAACTATTTAGCTTATTATGTCCTATAATATTATGTTATTTGTTAAATTGTTATACTTGTTCTTAATTTTACACTGAATGAATATCAATGAATATATAAAAACGAAAATTGGTAATATGTCTTCTACAAAATTCCTAATAACTAAAATTGTAACAACCTTATATAAACTTCAAAGCTAGAACGTCAAACTTCTATACTAAGATTATAAGATGGAATAAGATTTAAGTATTTTTTTTAGCTTCACGCTGTATCTCGCACACAGCAGGGTAGGCAGAGGGAACCTGGTTTTAAGAAACTCCGTTCTCACTTTCCGCCAAATTCGGCAGGCATTGCGTGTTAAGTGGAAGACCTTAACGCCGCGCAGTGACTCGACACCAGAACGAAGAAAATGAAAATAGAAAAAGACATTTAAAAATGAAAATATTAAATATTTCCACTCCTCGAGTGGGATACGGACCCACAACCAGTCGTTTACAGTCACACGCTTGCGCCACTGCGCCATGACTGGCCCCAAGTATTTTTATAGTAATTAATTTATTTATAGTAATTAATTTATTTCAGATTGGACTTGGTACATTTTTCGAGCTAACCGTTAATAATAACTACATAATAAGTGGCTTGATGAACTATTTGCCGATTGTTTCCTTGATTTTTGTGATATTCTGTTATAATGTTGGTAAGTTATTTTATGATCTCATCAGTGAGTCTCTTTTTACGCCAAAGTAGAGTCTTTTTTATGTTCCTTCTTCCAAATAAAACTTGTCTCCAGCTTCCAACGTAATGTAATACTGCCTGAATGTAATACTGTAGTTAGAATTTATTCATAAGTTAAAAGTACTAAAACTAAAAGTAACCGCTAATAGTAACGTTAGAATTATGTCGCAAAATTTCGATTTCGATGGAAAAGTAAAGGACAGAGAGTCTTGACACTAATTTCTCTCTGGCGATCCTGCTATATGGGATAAAGCGTGAAGGTGTTAAAAATATATATATTTTTTTAAAGTTATGTTAGATTTGGCTATAGAGACTTTTATAACTTAAAAGTATTATTTCTTGTGATTTTGTTTAAGTGTATATCTAAAAAAAACAGCCTTGAAACATAATTCTCAGATATAACATTCGTACATATCGAAAAAAATCGTAACAAATTACGTTACGTAAGTAAACATTTGTTCCATAAATATGACAAAGGTTCTAATATTATATAACGTTCAATAACAGATGTAATAATAGATGTATTATGTATTCTTATATTTAGTTTTAATTTATTCTATTCCAATCTATTTTGGTAACAAAAGTCATATGTCTATAGACACC
This sequence comes from Dryas iulia moderata, assembly GCA_019049465.1. Taxonomy (NCBI): domain Eukaryota; kingdom Metazoa; phylum Arthropoda; class Insecta; order Lepidoptera; family Nymphalidae; genus Dryas; species Dryas iulia. Next base: position 8,654,514 of record CM032437.1, read on the forward strand.
TTGTCATTGACACACAATGATTATGGCATGGCTGTATTTATTTTTAAATTATTTTCATTGCTAAGCTGTGGTAGTAATTAGTCATAGGATTCTTGAGATACGCGTGCGCTAGCGCGTGATAATGATGGCTTCACGCTGTATCCTGCACACAGCAGGGTAGGCAGAATGAACCTGATGTTAAGACACTCTGTTCTCCGTTTTCCGCCGAATCCTAGTAGCGTCAAATGGTAAACCCCAACGCTTCGCTTTGCCTCGACACTAGACCGAAGAAAGTGGAAATAATAAATATTTCCATTCCCACACCCAGTCGCGTTTACAGTCACCCAGAACCCACAACCAGTCGCGGCTATAATAACACTTTATGACCGCAAGCCACGACTTGTCTCTGGTAACAATGATCTATTGAAATATCATAAGACAACTCTCAAGTTTTCGCTTTGAATCCAATATTTGCGAGTACCTAACTAATAACGTTGCTTGCGTGTACTATGAAACGTAAAATGTCTTCGGTTCAGAGCGAAAAAATTAAATTAATAAATATAATCATTCCTTCGGGTAGGGTCAAAACACAATCATCGCATTTCAGTCAAACAATGTCCCACTATTTCACAATGGCTTAAATTAACTAATTTATTCAGCTTCACGCTGTATCCCGCATACAGCAGGTTATCTAAAGGGAACCTAGTGTTAAGACACTCCGTTTTCCACTTTATATTATTAATTAACTATTAAATATTATCAATTCACAGGTATCGGATCATTAATCTGGGTCGTCGTATCAGAGTTATTTGACGGTCCATGTCGGGCTTTAGGAGTCTCCATCAGCATAACTTCTTCAACTGCCTTAATATTTATCACCACAAAATATTTCGCCATAATGACCATCGCTTTAGGTCCAGCGTCTACTTACTGGTTCTTTTGTGTAATGTGCGTTCTTTTATTCGTAATTATAGCCATTTTCATGCCAGAAACAAAGGGAAAAACGTTTGGGGAAATACAAATGGCATTGGGTGAAAATATTGAAATAAATAATGTAAATTTAAAGGGTAAAAGTATTGCCTAATAGTAAGAATTGTGGTTTTCGATATATTTAAGTTAAAGTATTTTAACCGGTTTAATTGAGTATGTTTTGATTGACAGACATAATATAAATTTCTTCGCTCTTTTTTAACATTTTTAAAGTGTTATTCTACACTTAGGAAAATTGAAAAAGACATTTAAAGAAAACGTATAAAAATTTGGACGCACCGTAATTCGAACCCGCGCCTCCCGAATACCGTCCAGGCGGTCTATGGGCTTTATTATAACTTATTTATATTGGAGTATTAGGCGCGGAGTATAAGCACAGGTTTGAAACCCGCTGCGTTCAAATTTTTATACGTTTTCTTTAGTTTAGTTAGTCGTGACCCAGTGGCACAAGCGTGTGACTGTAAACGACTGGTTGTGGGTTCGATTCCCACTCGACGAGTGGAAATATTTAATATTTACATTTTCTTCGCTCTGGTGTCGAGGTAAAGCGCGGCGTTAAGTTCCGCCACTTAACACGCAATGCCTCCGAATTCGGCGGAAAGTGGGGAATGGAGTGTCTTAACACTAAGTTCCCTCTGCCTACCCTGCTGTGTGCGGGATATAGCGTGAAGCTATTTATTTATTTTTTTCTTTAAATGTCTTTTTCTTCGCTCTGTTAACGGTGGTCTTACCACATACCCAAAAATATCTTGATTCGGATGGTAAGTGGAGGACGGAATGCGTGACAGTAGATTCTCTCCGGCTGCTATATGGGAAAAAGCGGGAAGAAGTGTGAAACTGACTAATGACTATTTACCTCTGATCACGGACTACTGTAAAGTGTTCAAAATTTGATATTTTAAAATAATAAAACATACGCGATTAATTCGGTTAATAAAGTTTAATTTTAAATAATATCTAGTGACTTACAATAAAAGGAAATTTGTATTTGTATAATAAATTATTAAATTAATATTAACTTACTGTGATTTTAAATAATTGTATATGTGACTGGTTATATGTGGCTGTGCTTATGTGACTGGTTTTGTTGATTAATAAATGATTGTGATCTTTTTTTTATTTTGATTTATTTATAAAATGAATCCTGTTATTTTATAATAGCAACACTTAAATGGAAGACGGAGTGTCTTGAGAGTAAATCCTTTCTGACTATCATGCTATGTGGGAAAAGGCGTGAAGCTTTGCGTTGAAGAGAAGCTTTCTGCCTGATTAGATAACCAATGCTTTACAGTCGTTTTCACTTCGTCAGTTGTGTACTACTCCGAAAAGTGCACTGCGTAATTCAAAACGAATGGCGTGGCATGCAGAGTGCAGGTGTCGTTTTCCTCCACGATAATGCCCGTCCATTCACAGAAAATCGAACACAAGATCTTAATAATTCTTTTGGGAACAATTGGACCGCGACTACCATTTGTTTATGCACTTGAAGAAGCATCTAAGGAGGCAGCGCCAATCCGATGATGATGAACTGAAAACTCCTGTAAAGCAGAGGTTGTCGCATCAGGCGGTATCCGAGTGGCGGCGGTCGTAGAGGAACAAAGTGTGACTGTGAAACGACTGGTTGTGGGTTGTATGTCCATTGCGTGTTAAGTGGCGGAACAAAAAATTGGAAATATTAAATATTTCCACTCCTCGAGTGGGAATCGAACCCACAACCAGCCCATTACAGTCACACGCTTGTGCCACTGCGCCACGACTGGCCCCAACTTATTATTAACCTTAGAATTATATTCTTTTATTAATTGTTCCTTATCATAAACAAATAAAATATTTAAACGTTTGCTGGTCTTTATATATGGGTTTTGTTCACTAAGAATTTGAATTGTTATTTTTTTGTCTTGAAAAATCGTTTTATTCATTCAATAATTTCAATAGAAACATACTTAGATATTGGTGGCCAGTCGTGGCCCAGTGGCACAAGCGTGTGACTGTAAACGACTGGTTGTGGGTTCGATTCCCACTCGAGGAGTGGAAATATTTAATATTTCCATTTTCTTCGCTCTGGTGCCGAGGTAAAGCGCGGCGTTAAGTTCCGCCACTCACAATGCCTCCGAATTCGGCGGAAAGTGGGGAATGGAGTGTCTTAACACTAGGTTCCCTCCGCCTACCCTGCTGCGTGCGGGATACAGCGTGAAGCTAAAAAAAAAAGATATTGATTCAAAATTCAGAGAGTTCATTCACTATTAACATAGTAATATAATTCGTTTCGCTATACGGTAATAGTTAAACAGAACATATGTTTAAATAATGTTATATAACATACATATAATAGAATTGACAATTTCCTGAAGTCGTTGATGATATCATTGTCGTTCATGACTGTTGTTTTTTTTTTTTTTTTTTTTTATTTTAATTAGTATGCTTAAGTAGAATTCTTTATTTTGCTCGCTTTTGTTTTATTGTGTATTTTTATGTAGTATATTGTTACTTTTTTGTTGCATCCTCCTTGGTATTACTTACTTAATTTATAAGAAAAGGGATGATGCTGAAAATCAGCGCTGGAGACAAGTCTCATAGCATACGCTGAGTTTCACTCCTTTTACCACTTTTTATATTTCTTATGTTTTTGTGTTTATATTTTTATCACTTGAAATTTTATAAAAACGATAATAAACTCTTTTGAATTTGATTTTTTTTGAATCATGTTATGATTATATACCATGAAATGTATAATTAACGATAGACGACTTATAGGACACAATAGTAGGACACATTAATTTTATCCCGTGGGGGGACGGGTTAAGAATACAATTCCCCCCCGCCGCTGGGTAGAGTCCCGTACAAGGCGGGTAACCCAGTAGCTTGGTGGTAGGAGATTCGTTCTCCGACTGGCTCGCGACCACCATCATGTCAAAGACGAACCGCCAAACATCTGATGATGTTCGATGGCATGTAAGCCAGCTCTCGCTATTCCCACCATTCCCATCCTTCCACCCTCCTTTTGTCCTACAATCCCAAGGCTGGCAACGCATCCACAACTGTAATGTTGTGTATGTCTATGGGCGAAGGTAACTTAGCACCAGGTGGGCCTTCTACTCGTTTGTCTCCTTTATTCTATAAAAAAAAACATTAATTAAGATAGTGAGAAGAAATTAACGGAAATGGTTAGTGAGTATGAGAAGGCGGTCCTTTCATCTCTAACTCACTTTATCCTTCCGCAGTCACTTTTAGAGCGTCTATCGGGGTTGCAGGCTTTAGAAAATACCCGAAAGATCTCTATAAGGCACGGTAGGAATAGCCAGGCTAGTCAAGTAAAATGTATCAGTAGCGATCCTGCAGACAGGGGTTGGTGGACAGAGTGTAAGATAGGTTTTATTGAGTAGTATCGGGTTAACTGGGGAGTCCCACAGTTATGTCCATTGGGCAGTTGATCTGCCTTGCCCTCAGGTCAGTGTTAAACGCAAAATGCAGCGTGTAAGCCAGCAAGAAAAAAAGTTTAAGTTTTTAATTTAACAAACTCTTTAGAAGTTGAAAGTGTAAAAAAAGTTCTGAGTTAGAAATAACCTCATTATATAATACTAGCGACCCGCTCGCGGCTTCGCCACGTGAACTACCACTTTCATCCACTATTGCCTTTTTGGAATTGGTTTTTTTTTTATAAAAGGGGGATGGTCTAAATTTAACCTTGCGTCACTAATTATATTCTTGCGAAAATCATCGATGCATCTAGTACAATGTCTATACTATTTGATAACGTATAGTGATAACTGATCTAGTAAGAAAACGTACGAAATATGCTGTCATATATCTATATGATAGCAGATTTCGTACATATATACCATCAGGTATATAGTATTATAAACTGGTCATAATATCTTAAATACATTTTAGACTTTTTATTTTATTTTACAATTGTGTTACTTACTGGTATAAAAAAAATACCTTTACTTGCAAATAATCAATATAACTTGACTTTGGTACTTTTTATTTTTCTGTGGGAACTATATTCTATCTGGGAACTATACCTATATTGGTGGGTGGGAACTATATCTATATTGACCCTACGACTTCTTCTTTTCGAATTTCATCTAAAGCGGGCTAGTAGATTACCCGTGCAAACAAAACCTATAGAAGAGATACAGATTTTTGCATCTTTATAATAATATTAATGAGTACGAATATATCTAGTACAATGTCAACTATATAATAACAGATGGTGACAGAAAACGTAGTGACATTTGTTGTCATATAGATAATATAAAGTTTTGAAGACCGGTCAAATGTATTTTTAATAGCAAATTATCTTCAATAAATGTTGTGCTCAATTTATTTTATAATTATTTTAAGTAATATTAGTGATATTAAAACAAATTTAGTTTCACTCGTGAACTATCAACACAATTTAAATGTTTTTTTTTTATTTTATTTTTCTGTCGCAGTTGTATAGAATACCAGGATGAAAACTATCCCATATGTTGCTCTAATCTTTAAGCTAACTCCATACAAAAATTCATTAATTTCTACCCGGTAGATATCAGTATATAAATGATTTACTTATATCGGTTTTTTATTTTTTCCAAAAAAACTACATGAAAAACCGGGATAAAAACTATCCTATATGTACCTTTGGACTATAAGCTATCACTATACCAAAATTCATTCATTTCTGTCCAGTAGTTTTTGCGTGATTGGCGAACAAATTAACAGACAGACAGACAGACAGACAAAAATTCTACTGATTATTTTTTTCGCCTATGTTATCGATATATTAACATACCCAATTAAAATTTTTCCGAATTTTTTCATGTACAGAATTGACTTTTCTACTCTTTTATTATATAATAATATGTATAATGTCCTCGGATTGCGCACATGTTTTGGATTTATATTATATATATTACAAAGACATTTTCTTTTCTAATATCGTCAAATATCGCAAAAAAGACGACGAAATCGTCAAATAGTATGGCCAAATTCACTAGATTTCATAAGGCGACCATATCATAACATCGTCGATGAACTCATCAAATCATCAAGTCTATGATATGATCTTGATATTTACAGACAGACTTGGAGCCAGTCGTAGCGCAGTGGAACGAACTGTGACTATAAACGACTGGTTGTGGGTTCGATTTCCAATTGGGAAGTGGAAATATTAAATATTTCCATTTCCTTCGCTCTCGTATCAGAGACAAAGCGCGGCGTTAGGTTTCGCCACTTAACATGCAATTTCTCCGAATTCGGCGGAAAGTGGGGAATGGAGTGTCTTAACACTAGGTTTCCTCTGCCTACCCTGCTGAATGCGGGATACAGCGTGAAGCTTAAATAAAAATACAGACTTAGTGGGACAGCGTCTGATGGTGACAGTGAGTTCAATACCCACTTAGGAGTATGATTATTTTTTAACTACTTTCATTCCCTGCTCTGGTAAGACTCATCACCCTGATAAGTGCCGTAATGTCTCAAATTAAACGGAAACTGAGAAGGATGTGTGAAGACTCATAGGACTAGATTCTTTGCCATGTTATGCGAAACAAAACGTGAAATTAAAAAAGCAAATATATATTTGAAGCTATTATGACTTCTACACTATATCTGCTAGATAATTCAGAGTTGCAATTTGATTTGAGCCGACAACAGTTTATCTGAAAAGTAGGTAACATCGAACTGCATACTTTTAAACATTTTTAAAGTGTTATTCGACACTTAGGAAAATTGAAAAAGACATTTAGAAAACGTATAGAAATTTGAACGCAGCAGGATTGAAATTTTTATACATTTTCTACCCTGGATGCGGTTATGTGGGACTCCGGTTCGGCAAGATGGTACGTCTCCGTTTACCCACTAAAACCTGACGGTGTTCCTCTCCCGCAACTAGCCCTGGTCTCGGGTACTGCCCCAATCGTCCGTGGACCTGGGCGGGCTCTGAATGTACCAAGGTATACAAGTAAATAAATTGCAGATACAAGTGTTTACATTATTTTAACACCAATCATGCAAATGTATATTTTTTGTTTAATGGCGTAAGTACTAAAATTATACATACAAAATAACTTACAACTAAGACTTGTCTAATAGAAGTTCATTTACAGAATAATAGCACTTATCTATAACATGTATAGAAACATACTGAATTGTTTTTTTTTAATTTATCGTATGACATCATCTTTAGCTGTTTGGGTATTTTATTAAATACTAGCTGTGCTCGCGACTTCGTCCGCGAATTTGAAAATATATATAATTTAAAAATTAAAGTAGTCAACGTTACTCCTTATTATCTGTCCTATCAAAATTAGTCCAGCTGTTTCAAAGATTCGCCGAAACAACAGACAGACAGACACACAGACAAAAATTGTAAAAAAATGTTATTTTCGTATTTGTAACGTTTATGCATGTACTAAAATAACATTTCATTTTTAAAAAAATACCAGTACATTTAATAATAAAAATAATTTAACGCATTTATTCTTTTAAGAGAAATAAAAACAAAAATAACTATACAAATCAAACACTAAAAAAATCTATCTTATAGCTTATATACTTATAAGCGTAGAGGATAGTACCCTCTGCCTACCACGCTGTCGAGTGTCTTAACACTAGGTTCCCTCTGCCTACCCTGCTGTGTGCGGGATATAGCGTGAAGCTAAAAAAAATAGCGCTTTAGAATTCTTTTAACTGTGACGAGATTTACACTTTTCGATCCATGTTTCTTTGGAAAAGTTGTTTGGTCCCATAGTCTGAACCACCCATTGGAGCTGCACATCATTAACTATGATCCGATGTAACATTGTACAAGCGTCTTTTACTTTCAGTGTTCCTATTTAATTTTATCTTTGAAGCAATAAAAGTGCTTAAAAGTTTCGTATGACTCTTGGAATCTGTAGAGATTTTTGTGTTATATGTACTTTTTTTTAATATTTAGGTGCTTAAAAACACTTCATTTCATGTCAATCTTAGAATGATAATATTTAAAATATGAGTAAATGATAAAGTTAATCTATATAAAGTAATGAAAGGTAAAATGTATCAATTTTAATAAGAATTTAAAAATACATACTTTCAATTTTAAGCACGCATTCAACTCAATTATATTTTGCATTCAATATAAGTCGGATAGATATGCTTTATTTAGAACTATTTAAGAATTAATCATAATTATGGAAACGGGGAACTTTACGAAGAAGCACATCATATAAATGACGAATTAATTTTAAACATTTTAAAGTGTTATTCCACACTTAGGAAAAGCTTCTTTAAATGTCTTTTTTAAGGACGAAACAATTTGGGGACAGGAGAATAGGATGTGGAAAGCGGAGCCGTCGTCATAAATACCTTCACGCAGTGGGGACGAATAGGAGGTTTAAGAACTGGGAAATCATAATAAAAACCACAACTTAGCTACTGGACATCACGCAGTCCTGATATATTATAAAAGTTTATCACAAAAACCCTTACGTAGCACACATGACAAATGTAATTATCGCCTGACAGAAAATAATGGCGATTATTTGACTGTGGTCTTTTATATACGAAACTTAGATCGAAATTAAAATTAAGTGCTTAAATACATAGTGATCTAGATCAATCTTAATCGAGTCCAACACACAATAATTGGAGATACACATACAACGTTCACCGTCACATTTTACCAAATCAGAAACAGCTGAATTTTGAATTATTGTTATAAAGAGGTTTCAATTATAAAATACTAATCATAACAATTAGAACGACCTTTGACCGCCGATATTTATTTTGCCAAAAACTTGGTCGTATCAGATACGAAAGATATCAGATTTTTTAATTCAGTAAGCATTTTTCAAGACTTTTGTTTATCAGAAAAATTGGAAGTAATCTCCAATTTTCTGGTAAACAAAAGTCTAAAAATCTCCTGGCGGTGTCACAGCATTTTAAGATTTCTTGTGAAATTAGGCATTATTTAGCATTATTGGCATTTTAGCTAAAGAAATGGCTTTATTTACATCATTTCTATTTCCTTAAATGTACGATTGCTTTATTTAACAGCAACAGTGAGCCTATCCATCAAGTATTTAGATAAATTTGTAATAAAAAATTACATGTACGTTTTTTTTATCTTGAGTGTTGCCATTATAAAATATCACAATTATTTTTTATAAAAAATATTTTATAAAATAATTCAAAATAAAATCACAGTTTTTTTTATAAAAAACCAAAACACATTTATATACAATTATTTACAATCATTATACAATTATAATTACCTAGATCAAAATTTATTTGAAATTGTTTTAGCCGGATTAATCACCCAACACTTTGGTATGTGAAAATACATTCTAAGAAATTCAATATTTTGAACACTTTACAATTAATTGTCCGTTATCACAGGTAGCCTCAGTCTGCCGATGGTTAGGCAATAAAATTAAATTTGAAAAAGGCATTTAGAAAACGTATAAAAATTTGAACGCAGCGGGATTCGAACCCGCGCCTCCTGAATACCGTCCAGGAGCTCTCACCACTGAGCCATGCGTTCTACTACATTATATTTTTTGTTGTTAGCATATATGATAAGTTGCAATAAGTTGTAATAAAGCGTATAAGAATTTCGACGCGGCGTGTAGTAGAACCCATGGCTCAGTGGTTTGAATCCCGCTGCGTTCAAATTTTTATACGTTTTCTAAATGCCTTTTTTAATTTTCCTAAGTGTGGAAATAACACTTTAAAAATGTTAAAAAAAAGACTAAATTTACCAACACCCGAAATATACGTGATTAATCCGGTTAATATAGTTTCATTTAAAATACAACTTCCACGAAAAATTTAAAGATATGTTACTCAAACAATATTTTTGCCTTTCAAATTTACTTTATTTGTTTCAACAGGTTTTTCACCTAACGCCAGTTGTATTTCCCCAAACGTTTTGCCCTTTGTTTCTGGCATGAAAATGGCTACAATTACGAATAACAGGACGCACATTATACTAAAAAACCAATAAATAGGCGCGGGACCTAAAGCGATACTCATTGTGGGAAAATATTTGGTTGTGATAAATATTAAAGCCGTTGAAGATGTTATTGCCATGGAGACTCCTAGAGCTCGACATGGACCTTCGAAAACCTCGGATATGACGACCCAGAGCACTGCTCCGGTGCCTGTTGAATAAGAATATTTAATAATTATAATTTATGTGGTTGGTATTATAATTTATGTGGTGGTGGTCAATCGTGGTGCAGGGACACAGAGTATAAACGTGACAAGTTGGGGATTCTATTCCCATTGGAGAATTAGACATATTTAATATTCCCATTTTCATCGCTCTGGTGTTGAGGAAAAGCGCGATTTTATGATAAATTTCCTAAGATATTTTGGTCGAGATACGGTATCTTATATCTTATACTTATATATAGCCTATGATTAGATTCCAACGCTCGCAGTGGCGTAGTAAGTTAGACAAAGGCCCCTGTGCATAAACTGCTGATAAATTCTGTAATTGCTGATGTCCAGGTGAAAACATTTATAGTAAAATATTATGCTCCTCTTTTTTCAACGCTAAGGTTAGAGAGCATCCTGAGCTCCGGGGTCCTCGTGTACTGCACAATCTGGCCCTACGATCGCTACGCCACTCACTATATAGTTATCTATTATGGTATACAGTTATCTTGCAACTATGCAGAAGCACATTAGGAGAATTACGGATATGCCATTTGTATATTCAATATACTTGGATAGACAGCTTTGGTTAGGAATATAAAAATTATTACAGTTTATTCGTTAGTCTCGGATAGTTTTAGCTATAGAACAAAAGAAAGAAGTGGCCAGTCGTGGCCCAGTGGCACAAGCGTGTGACTGTAAACGACTGGTTGTGGGTTCGATTTCCACTCGAGGAGTGGAAATTATGTTTCCATTTTCTTCGCTCTGGTGCCGAGGTAAAGCGCGGCGTTAAGTTCCGTCACTTAACACGCAAGCCTCCGAATTCGGCGGAAAGTGGGGAACGGAGTGTCTTAACACTAGGTTCCCTCTGCCTACCCTGCTGTGTGCGGGATACAACGTGAAGCTTACAAAAAAAAACTACCAAGATTATAAAAACACACTTACCAGCATTATAACAAAAAGAGATAAGAATCAAGGAAACGATCGGCAAATAGTTCATGAAGCCAAGTATTGAGTCGTCATTATTAATGGTAAGTTGAAAGAATGTACCGAGTCCCATCTGAAACAAAGTAAACAATAGAAATAATTAATCTCTATTTCATTTAAATTCTTATTATTTCAATATCATTCAGAACTTAATACTAATGCCTATTGTACTATGTGTTCTTTAATCGAGAGGTAGACATATGGGTTGTTTTTAAAGTACTTGTTATTAGCAATTTTGTAAGTAAAGTCACAAGCTTTTTTTATATCACAATTTAAAAAAGTTGTGAAAAGACGTTTGTGTGTTAAAGGTTATTACCAAATTCAAGATTTTATAAATGATAACACGCCTTGGGAATGAAATGCTCCCTCCAGGCTATTTCAAAAGTATCACTGTCTGCAGTAAATCTGTTTCTTGCGCCGGTTCTTCTCAGGTCTGAGGCATTAAATTTAGTGAACCGGTGGTAAACTATTTGACGTTCAAAAACTGAAGCTTGTAACTTCTTATTTTGAATAAAATTATTTTACTTTGACTTTAACTTTATACATCAAATTATCTATCTAATATTATCTATCTAAGATAGATAGAAACTTTTTATTGCATATATGTATATAGGCACGATACGCTCCAATACCTTTGACAAAAAAGGAAGAATAGAAATAGGGCGATAGTTGTTAAAAAAGGGCTCAGGAGTTTTGATTATGGTAATCGAGATTATATGAGTTTTAAACCAGACATTAGGAAACTTACAAGAGGACAAGGTAAGTTAATAATTTGTGTGATTACTAACAAAATACCAGAATATAATAAGTTTGTCTATAAGTCTATAGTAAGTAAGTCTATAAATAGTTTTAAGATAAACTTTTGAGTCCTTACCAATCCAAATAGTGTCCCAACTAAAGAGCTCATTAAAATAGTTCTCCTTCCATATGAATTCATAATAAGAGTTGCAAAGAAACTCGCCAAAACTTGAATTATTCCAATAACAACTGAAGCTATTTCTGATGGTACGTTAGTTTTACTAGATTCCAAAATAGTTTGTAAGTAAAAATTTATTGTATTCGAGCCAATTAATTGAGTTCCAGATGCTAAGATAAAGCCTAGAGATATAGCTTTTAGAAAATTTTTATTAGTCCACACAGCTGATTTTTTTAATTTCTTGTTCTTTGTGCTTTCTAATATTTTGTACTCTTCTAATTCTTCTTTTGCCAGTATTGATGATCCTCGTATCGTTGTTAAGACTTTCAATGCTTCTTCATGACGACCTACAAAATTCAATTGAAAATGATAATTTTCAGTCTTACGGTGGTATAGTTTTTTAAAATAAAGAATGTCATACGAGTAAAATATACATATGATACAATAATATTCTAATAGCTTCATTAAAATTAAGAATTGAAGGAGATGTGTAATTGTCGACAGAAACAGAAACGAAAAGTAGGGGATTTTTTCAGCACGACAATATGAGGTATATTGTCGTGCTATTTAACTGATGACATTGATTGCAGAATATATCCAGTGTTATTTTTTATAAGCATTCTATGAAATATGGATATGATCACAGTTTCTAAATAAGGGCCGAGTGATTTCTCATTACATAATCTTCTTCGCTCTCTAACAAATTAGTACACATTTTACCTTTTGAATATATATGAAATGGTGTGTCTGGTAACAGCAGCAGTGGCAGGCTAAAGACAGTAATGGCGCATGTCAGCAAGATATTACTACTCTTATATGAGAGAAATGGACCAAGGGATAGTGTAAATAATGTTCCCAGTGATGAAAACAACTGGAGAAGAGTACCTAAGGCGCCTCTGTGGTCTTTCTGTAAAGATAAAAATAAATTTAGTACAGGTTGCTGTTGTTGCAGTATCTTAGTTTCTGAATCAACGGTGGTGAACCTTTGATATACTTCAATACCTATTTAAATAATCCTATTTATTTAAAAAAGTCAAATTTTTGAAGATAATTGAAAATAACTCGAGAATAGGTCTTTTACACTTCTATTTTATTTTCTCAAGCCTCAAAAAGTACTGATCACGCCAATAATCTTTGAAATATTGGTTTGACCACGATATGTATTGAATTGAACTAGTTCCTTGCAAACTATTCCGGCAGATTCCTAATTATACTTTGCTTCAATATTATTCAACAGTTATATTATATTTCATAGTTTATTTCGACAATTGTAGTGTTTAAAAAACAAATAAACAGTAATAAATATTATTTTGTAAATTATGTCGTTTGTGCATTGTGAAATGGTAAATTAAGAAATGAAAATTACTGAACGTTTTATGTGGGTCATTGAAATATACCATCGTGCATTATATACGAAGTTCAATGCCAAATTTTATGTATTCACACAGTAAATTCTTTTCCTTGAATATAAAAACAAAGTGTTTCAAATAAAGAAAATATTTGAAGTCTATTGAAATTTAAGGTTTGTAGCTCCTCGGCGTACCGGTGATAGCAGAAAGCCGACTTACCTACCCTTCAACAGATATGTAAAAATATTATTACATATTCAGGCTTAATGTTATTTTTTTGAAATATCAAATGAGGCGCTAAGTTAAATAGAAGCATGTCTGACTGCAATCTTCAATCCATGGTCACCATCTCGGAAAAGGGTGAGATCTTAAGGTGAGCTCAAAATAATTTCCTAAAAAACTTTTCTAGTTACATTCTTTTAGTAAATACTTACAGTAGCCATTTCAGACGCATATACTGGTACTGCAATGTATATGAGGGTGTCGGCCACAACCATCACTGCTCTGCACAATATCAAAATCCATATTTCGGATGCAAATACAAGAACTAGTGCACAAATCACTTTTGGTATCGTAAATGACACGAGGAAGTTCTTCCGCCCTACTACGTCCATGAGTACTGCTCCTGGGGTAACGGCTAGAAATAATAAATTTTAAATTAAGATATATTTTACTTATATCATTGCGGATTTATTTTAAACTTCAGTATATAATTAAAACCAAGAAAAAAAAACGAACAACGATGTCTAATATGGCTACACGGTCAATTTCGAGCCAAATTTCAATGCTTATATATAACTCAAACAGTATTTAATTAATATATAAACACGAAATTTTGGTTTGGTGCAACTCATTTAAGAAAAATAGGAAAAATCCCGAAAAAAATCACGAACGCAAAAGAAATCAAGTAACTAAAGCCAAAATATCTTATCAAATAATATCTAAGTCAAAAACAGACAAATTTACAATATTACACAAAGTGAAGAACGGAGTGTCTTGACACTAGGTTCTCTCTGTGTAAGGTACACAGCTTTGCGAGATAAATCATGAATAGGATCAACTGAAAATCAAAATAAAAATTGACACAATATTTAAATTCTCTCGTCCGAGTCAATTTCTTTAGATGACGTTAATTTTAACTCCTAAGAATAACGAGAAACTTACTAACATTGCTAATAAATAGCCTGCAGACACCACCCAAGACCCTTCCTCATCTGTGATTGGTCTAGACAAAGGAGTTTCGGCAGGATTTCGTAGTTTGACAAGCGACGGTGACGGCCAAGCGACACTCATGCCAGTTGTTAGAATATTCAAATTCACTGTAAATAACATTTTGTTAGCCTCAATCATTTGCTTCCTATAGCAAGGCCCACCCGTTAGGACACTGAGTTCTCTACTTTTGCTACAATTCGAGACATGTTGAGTTAAGGAATCGAAATCCACAAGCATATTGTTTAAATATTGGGACCATTCGTGGCGCAGTGGCACAACCGTGTGACTGTAAACGACTGGTTGTGGGTTCGATTCCCACTCGAGAAGTGGAAATATTTAATATTTCCATTTTCTTCGCTCTGGTGTCGAGACAAAGCGTGGCATTAAGTTCCGCCACTTAACACGCAGTGTATCCCGCACACAGCAGGGTAGGCAGGGGGAACCTAGTGTTAAGACACTCCGTTCCCCACTTTCTGCCGAATTCGGAGGCATTGCGTGTTAAGTGACTTAACGCCGCGCTTTGCCTCGACACCAGAGCGAAGGAAATGGAAATATTAATATTTCTACTCCTCGAGTGGGAATCGAATCCACAACCAGTCGCTTTACAGTCACACTTTGTGCCACTGCGCCACGAATAATACACCATTAATAATCCACCAAAATTACACCAATCTTTATTAATCTCATATGTAAAATTAATCTCGTATATTCTTTTCAATCAAAATTAACCAATTCCGGTAAAACTACTGTAGAAACACAGATAGACGGAAGTCGGTAAAAATTTTGACCTACATTTTGACCTTCCTCACATAATACAATGGAAAATTTAAAATTGTTTCTTAAATAATAAATGTAACGTAGTAACTAATTTCTTACCATTTAAATAAACATATGTTATTTTTTTTTGTTTTTAAAACAACTCCTTAACATTCATGCATAGAATTAACTCTGTTTATTTTAACAAAGCTTTCAAGAATTTTTCCTCTAGTCGATAATAATTTATATAATTTTAGACCATCGTGGCGCAGTAAGGCACCATTGGACTGAAATAGTTATTGGTCGTGGAATCGATTTTATACTGGTGGGAAAATATCTATTGATGACTGTCCGAAGCACCCAGTTTATTTTTGGTATTAGAAAATATAGTAGTGCTGTCTATCTATGAAGATAGACTGCGATGAATCTGGTTAAAATAGGTTCATTTCAAAGTGTGTAAAAATGACTATAAATAGACATTTTTTTTTAGCTTCATGCTGTATCCCTCACACAGCAGGGTAGACAAAGGGAACCTAGTTTTAAGAAACTCCGTTCCCAACTTTCCGCCAAATTCGTAGGCTTGCGTGTTAAGTGGCGGAACTTAACGCCGCGCTTAGCCTTGACACCAGAGCGAAGAAAATGGAAATGTTAATATTTCCACTCCTCGAGTGGGAATCGAACCCACAACCAGTCGCTTTACAGTTACACTTTGTGCCACTGCGCCACGACTGGCCCCTATAATATAGACTAAAACTAATTTACCTAGTAGAACATAAATTCATTAATAATACATCAAAATTACACCAATCTTTATTAATCTCATATGTAAAATTAATCTCGTATATTCTTTCAATCAAAATTAACCAATTCCGGTAAAACTACTGTAGTTCACAACCAGTCGTTTACAGTCCCACGCTTGTGCCACTGGGCCACGACTGGCACATAAGTAGAGATCTCTTTTAAAATGCAATTTATTCTTGAATCAATTTATCTTTTTTACTGATCAATCTCCTTCATTGTTATTCATATTATTTGACGTTGGCAAAGTGATAAATTGCTCAAATGTACGCTTGAAGCAATAATTAAACTAACTGACTAACTCATATTTTTGCCTTTATGATGTATGAATGGCCGAAAGCTCGTCACTGTTCATTTCTCCCAGACTACTTTAATTTTTTACTCCCTTAAAAATCTATGTCGTGCATATCGTAGAAACTACGATTGCATAATATAAAAATGAATCGCCTGTGAAAAGGTTGCTAAGCGCAAACCTCGACAAAATTGGAACCGCGATTTTCGCTCATTCCTTTTTTTAGAATATTCCCTTGAAGATACGGGATTATTTTCTTACGGGAGAAAAACAGGATAAACATCTAACCAATCAAATTTTTTTCTTTCTATTCTCTCATAAATATTCATATCAAATAAGAAAACCTCATTACAATGGTTTTTTTTGAAATTCAACCCTTAAAAGAGATTCGCAAGCTATTTTAAAATGTTTTGACTGTCCAAATTTTTCAATGAAGGTTAGCATAAAATGGTAGGGAATATAGTTTGTATAGTCATATTTCCACGCAAACGAAGTTTGCGACAGCCGTTAGTGGTGAAAATAGTTTTTTTACATATTTTTATGATAAAGACAGAGAAATCATTTATGAACCTGTGACCTTTTCAGAATATTTGGTCGATGATTGCCGAAAAGAGCCAGTCCCCGTTGGCGCCAGTGGCACAAGCGTGTGACTGTCAGATAAAAAAAAAAAAAAAAACACACAGACTTTCCCATTTATAATATAAGTATGGATTACAAGTTCATTTTGTTGTTAACATCAATTGAAACTCTTTTAACGTTTTTAGAAAACGTATAAAAGTTTGAATGTAGGCGTAGGTTCGAATCCTGTTGTAATCAAATTATTATACGTTTTTTAAAAATGTTTGTGAATCTTCTAAGTATGTGAGATCAGTGGTGGCATAGGGGCACAAATGTAACTGTAAATGCGACTGGTTGTGGGTTCTGTTCCTACTCGACAAGTGGAAAAAAATAATATTTTCATTTTTTCGCTCTTAGGTCGAGAGAAAGCGCGGCTTTAAATTCCGCTACTGAACACGCAATGCCTCTAGAATTCGGTGGCGCGTGGAGAACGGAGTGTCTTAACGCTAAGTTAGCAAAAATCTTACATATTTTTTTTTACTTTGAATACTCACCAAGGCAGTAACTTGTCATGATGAGAACAACCGATGCGATTGGCAGGTAGTTGATTATACCATTCATATCATACCCTTTTACTTCAGTCACCTTGAAAAATATTCCGAGACATATCTGAAATGAAAGTTAAGTACTACTAGTACATAAATACTATAAAAACTATATAAGCAATGAACAAAACGGGGGAACGGAGTGTCTTAACACTAAGTTCCCTCTGCCTACCCGCTGTGTGCGGAATACAGGGTGATAATAAAAAAAAAAAAAGTAAAATATAAACAACATATTAATTGTCATTTTATCATTAGAGGGCGCCAGTCGTGGCGCAAAGGGATGAAATGTGACTGCAGCGACTGGTTGTGGGTTCGATTCCCACTCGACAGGTGGAAATATTTAATATTTTCATTTTCTTCGCCCTGATGTCAAGGTAAAGCGCGGCGTTAAGTTACGCCACTTAACACGTAATACCTCCGAATTAAGTGTTGCGTGGGGAACGGAGTGTCTTAACATTAGGTTATCCCTGCCTACCCTGCCGTATACGGAATACAGCTTGAAGCTAAAAAAAATAGTAGAGACTTTCACTTTTATATATTTTTCCTAAATTTTGTAAAAAATACATTAAATATTATAATTTATATAAATATTAAAATTATATAAAAACATATTAAATCTTATAGTGACGCCATAGGACAGCGTCTGGCTGTAAAACGATGGCTCGATTTCCACTGGCAATGAATATATTCAAATTTTCATTTCATCGCTCTGGTACCAAAGATAAATCGCGGTGTAGAGTTGCGCCACTCAACACGCAGTGTCTCCTTTACAGGCGGAAAGTGGCGGAGTGTCTTGACACTAAGTTACCTCACTATGCGAGAAAGAAACGTGAAGGTGACTCATAAATGTGTATTAACAATCACAAGACAATTAAGATGCACTTGGGTAATGCATGTTTTATTACATCATAATTACATTATGATTATGCATTAAGCCGCAATATAGTAAAATAACACACAATATTTGCATAATAAATTTAAATGAAATTATCACTATTGGGATTTTGTTTCGTGCTATGGAGATACTGGAATAGGATCGTGCGATGGTTGTCGGTTCGATTCTTGCTCAGGGCAAGGATTATATTTTAAATATACATTTTTTCGCTCTGGTACCTAAGACAAAACGTTGGGAAATGCGAAATTGTTTTAAAAAGTTATTAATGACATTTTTTAAAAAGGTATAAAACTTTGATCGCAGCGGGATTCGAATCCGCCCCTATTTTTTTTATTTTGTCGCACTGGTGCCTAAGACAAAAGCGGCGTTAAGTTCCATTACTCAACACACAATATGTTGTTTGAAAATAGAGAACAAAGTGTCTTGACACTAGGTTCTCTCTGACTTTTTCTCTCTGACTAAAATTTTAGATTTTTCATAATAGATTTACAATTCCGTTCAGTATTTATATTTTCATTCATTTTCATCTCTTCGCTCTAGTACTTAAGATAAAACGTAACGTTGATTTCTACCGCCTAATACCCAAAAAGCGTGGAACTGTTTTTATTTTTTAGCTTCACGCTGTATCCCGCACACAGCAGGGTAGGCAGAGGAAACCTAGTATTAAGATACTCCGTTCCCTACTTTCCACCGAATTTGGAGGCATTGCGTGTTAAGTGGCGGAACTTAACGCCGCGCTTTACCTCGATACCAGAGCGAAGAAAATGGAAATATTAAATATTTCCACACCTCGAGTGGAAATCAAACCCACAACAAGTCGTTTACGTTCACACGCTTGCGCCACTGGGCCACTGATTTTTTGTTATATCCTTAACATATCCAAAATAAATGTAAAATGGAACTTACCATGCCAATAAAGACGCCAAAAAGAGAAGACAGGAAAATGATCCTTCTCCTAAACCTATGGGTTATGACTGGTGTACAAAAACTGGCCCCAACTTGAATAACACCGATAAGTATTGAGGCTGTTTCAGGTCCAACACTAGTATTGGCTGCTTCCATAATAGTCTGTATGTAGAACATGACCGCGTTTACACCAATCAACTGGCAAGAAGCTCCAATGCATATCCCCAGAAAGAATGCTTTTAAGAAAATACGGTTTTTAAATAAAGCTATTTTATCTATTTTCTCCTTTGTACTTTCCGAAATTCTGTATTCTTCTATTTCATCCTTAGCTATTGTGTCGGTATTACGTACTGTTTTTAATATTGCCATTGCTTCGTCCTCACGTCCTGTAAGTTTTGAATGTAATTAGTCAAAGTCTTGAATGGAAATTGAAATAATTAAATGATAATTGAATCGAAACGATATTGTAATAAACAAATGAAAAAAAACAGTAGCAGTCGTGGGACTGCCGATAGAAGTGAAAACGGAACTATTAAGTTGAGTGTAATTAAAACTATATGCAAAAATTATATGACACTAGCGGCCCGCTCGCGGCTTCGCCGCGTGAACTATTTCGATTTATTGTAACCCCCGAGGGCGCATTTTTAAAAAAATAAAGTAGCCAATGTTTAAGCTTAGATTATCAACTATATTTATGCCAAAAATCATTACAATTGGTCAAGCGGTTTAGATTTTTCATATAAACTTTCATCCCCTATTTCAACCCTTTAGAGGTTGATTTTTGAAAAAATAAATAGCCTATGTTAGACCCAGTCGCTTTTACTACTTTCATTTTAAATTTCATCCAAATCGAACCGGTAGATTAGCCGTGAAAGCGTGACAGACAAACACACAGACTTTCGCATTTATAATATAAGTATGGATTTTTTATGTTTTATTTATTAGTTACATATGATGGGTTAAACAAATCATGAACAAAATATAAATACAAAGTGGTTGAAAAAATAATTTATATACAATTATCTTAATTATACATAGTATTTATATTTACACGAATTTCAATTTCAATACTATTATCATTAGCATGTCGGTGACGCGAACCGAGGATTTTACCCTCTACCAAAACGCTCAACGCGCCTAAAGAAGTTTTCACTTCAAAAAAAATGCTTGAACCTATTTCTGGCATAGCAACTGTGTTACTGCCCAGTCAGAGAGAATTTAGTGTCCAAACACTACTTCATTAGAGCCCACTACTCACCGTATATACAGTCAGAGGCTGTCATATTGCGCTTAAACTAAATTAATGATTATCTGATGATAACGTAACTTAGTTACTTTAGAGGAGTTATTGTAGACTCTGTAGTGATTACATAATACTCTCGTCTTAACGAGAGAGAGAGAACGAAGAGACATAATCAGTCTACAGTATAAACTGATTATGCTATACTATAATTATAAGTACGTAAGTACTTACTTTAAACCCAAATTCGAAGGTATTGCGTGTTAAGTGGCAGAACTTAACGCCACGCTTTGCCTCGGCACCAGAGCGAAGAAAATTTAAATGTGAAATATTTCTACTCCTCGAGTGGGAATCGAACCCACAATGATTATTCATTAACATAATTATAATACGTAAGTACTAACTACAAACAAAATAATTGTAAATTTAAATGTGACTGAGAACTAGTAAAACGTGAAGCTGAATTAAGTAATAATAAAAAAGCATTTAAACTATTTCTATATATTACCTACCTATGGAAAACAAATGAAATGGTGTTTCCGGTAACGTCAGCAGCGGTAAGTACAAGACGAGTATAACGCTTGCGTATACAATGCTGAATATTTTGTAAGACATCACTCCTATGATCATGGTGAAAAGTATTCCAATGGCTGACGATAACTGTAAAAATGTACCTAAGGACCCTCTATGCTCCTTCTGTAAAAAAGTTTTTTTTTTTTATGGATTAAAGGAGGCAAACGAGCAGAAGGCCCACCTGGTGTTAAGTAGTTACCTTCGCCCATGGACATCCACAACATTCAAGTTATGGATGCGTTGCCAGCCTTGGGAATGTAGGACAGCAGGAGGGAGGAAGGATGGGAATGGTGGGAATAGGGAGAGCTGGCTTACATGCCATCGAACCGGAACACATCATAACATATTTGGCGGTTCGTCTTTGACATGATAGTGGTCGCGAGCCAGTCGGAGAACGAATCTCCTACCACCAAACTACAAGTTATTATTTTTTTGTTAACATAATACAACTTTATTTGATGAATTTTATGATTGTTAAAGCCGAGGTGCAGTAGGCCTTCGCCCGACTGTAAGCGTGATTGGTTGTGAGTTCGAAGAGTGCAAATATTTAAATATTTCCATTTCCTTCACTCTGGTATCAGAGGTAAAGCGCGGCATTAAGTTCCGCCACTTAACACGTAATGCCCCCGAATTTGGCGGAAAGTGGGGGACGGAGTGTCTTAACACTAGGCTCCCTCTGCCTACCCTGCTGTGTGCGGGATACAGCGTGAAGCTTAAAAAAAGGAAACAGAAAGATAAATCTAGAAACAAGATTTACTTACACTGGCTATCTCAGAAGCATATAAAGGCACCACAACCAGTACTAGCGAGTCGACAACTATCATAATCGTTCGGCAAGTAATAAACATCCATACTTTATTCGCAAAAACTAAAATGATCGTAGCACAAACTTTCGGTATTGATATAAGTACAATAGTATTCTTTCTGCCCATTTTGTCTATTAACATACCACCAGGGATGCTACCTGGAAAAAAATATTGTTACATATACTTCATTTTAGGAGGTTCATTTTAAATATATATATATTTATTTTAAGTTTGTAGTTCTAGCAAATAAGTCAAAGAAATCCATTTGCACCATTCTCCAATTTCGGCCCGAAATCAAAAAAAGGGGTATTGAGTCCAGAGTCCGTCGTGGCGCAGTGGCACAAGCGTGTGACTGTAAACGACTGGTTGTGGGTTCGATTCCCACTCGAGGGGTGGAAATTATATTTCCATTTTCTTCGCTCTGGTGTCGAGGTAAAGCGCGGCGTTAAGTTCGGCCACTTGACACGCAAGCCTCCGAATTCGGCGGAAAGTGGGGAACGGAGTGTCTTAACACTAGGTTCCCACTGCCTACCCTGCTGTGTGCGGGATACAGCGTGAAGCTAAAAAAAAAAAAAAATAAATGAAAATACAATAGGGCTTACTTGCGCTCGTTAGATTTATTGTTGTGACGTCCCTAGTAACACTTTATTATATCTGTATAAATTACACGTCTTTTCCCGCATAGGAGAATCTAGTATAAGAACACTCTGTTTTCCACTTTCTCGAAATATTTGCAATTGAGTGGTGGAATTCATTGCATCCCTTTGTCAAATAAACATGAACATCATGAACATGAATTCAACTTGAGAAGAGAAATCAATATGTATACGACAATATGAATAAAATATCAAAAACTTACTGAATACACCAATCAAATAGCCCAAGGACACTAGCCATGAACCCTCCTCTATTGTAAGGATTCTGTCTAGAGGAGTCTCATCTGGGCTCATCAGCTTGGCAAGCGACGGTGAAGGCCATCCAATGCTCATACCAGTTGTCAATATTGAGAAATTAACTGGAGAAATATTGTAATATATAAATACATAGCTGTTATAAAAAATAGTTAGTAAAATATTTTAAAAAAGCTATAAAATTTGGGGCCAGTCGTGGCGCAGTGGCACAAAGTGTGACTGTAAGCCCGGTTGTGGGTTCGATTCCCACTCGAGGAGTGGAAATATTTATTTCCATTTTCTTCGCTCTGGTGTCGAGGCTAAGCGCGGCGTTAAGTTCCGCCATTTAACACGCAATGCCTCGAAATTTGGTGGAAAGTGGGGAACGGAGTGCCTTAACACTAGGTTCCTTCTGAGTACCCTGCTGTGTGCGGGATACAGCGTAAAGCTAAAAAAATAACCGAATTCGGAGGCCTTGTACAATATTTTATTAATAGTCGTTGAATGTTTCTTGAAACATTTATTAATTTTCTTTCTAAAAATAAAAACAGCTTATTTATTTTACCATTCATAATCATATTATAAATGCGAAATTCTGTCTGTTTGTCTGTCACGCTTTCACGGCTAATCTTCCGGCCCAATTTGGATGAAATATAGACTGAAACTTGTAAATAATTCAGGGTCAAATATAGCCTACTTATTTTTTCCAAAATTAAGCTCTAAAAGGTTGAAATAGGGGATGAAAGTTTATGTTTATGAAAAATCCAAACCACATGCCCGATTGTAATGAAAATTGGAATGTATATAGTTGATAATCCAAGGGTAAATATACATAGGTGTAGGCTACTTTATCTTTTAAAAATCCAGCCCCAAGGGTTGCAATATAACGAAACAGTTATGTAGTACACAACTGTTTCGTTATATTGTAACTCTCAGATCACTAGTTATATAATATAACATAAAAATATAACTTAATAATGTATGCAATGTATTTGAATCACGATTTTCAATCTTTGAATTAAGCCTACAGTGGAAAAGGAAAACTATATGTAATAAAATATCAAAATAAACCGGAAGTGGGTTATCCTTATTATATTTCTGCTAAATATCGTATCGCTAACAAGATCTTAATAATCCTCTTAAAATAAAAAGCTTTAAAATTCACCAAATGACCTTTAAGAGTTATCACAAGATGAACGCATATTAAATAAACGTTTGTAGCACAAATAATCTTATAAGATTACTTTCATATATAAGGTAAAATAATTATGTTATCTTATCTACTTTATAAACGCTGAATAAATCTGCAAGTAAAGGATTACTGTTCATTTGCATTATTATCTAACTAACAGCCTGAAGAAATTATTTAGTGCTAAAGATATATATGTCGTGGCGCAAACGAAAGCGTCTGGGATGGTAAGTGAATGGAAACTGTAAAGCAATGGTTGTAGGTTCGATTTCCACTCGAGGAATTCAATTATTATATTTAAATTTCTTTTTTTCCGCTTTGAAATGTAAATCAATGCGAGTGGAGTCCCACCACTCAACATGAAGTCTCGATTTTCGGTGGAAAATGGAGGACGGAGTGTTTTGACACTAGGTCCTCTCTGACTGAGGTAGTCAAAAGCTGAAAAAAAGTACATTATCTAATAGTAAATATTGAACTTCCAATCGCTGTGTAATCACAAACATTCTGACGACGTACAACACACCTTAGCTAATAATTAAACAACTACATTTTTTTTACCCGCGACTGTATATGTGTTTGGGGTGAGAGGTTGTTTGTTTGTTTGTTTGTTTGTTTGTTTGTTTGTTTGTTTGTTTGTTTGTTTGTTTGTTTGTTTGTTTGTTTGTGTGTTTGTGCAAATTACTATGTCAATTATTTCCAAAACTATAAGTCCGATTTTGATACGGTTTTCTATGATAGGTGCAGGTTCAATTGGCGTATATTCTTAGATAAGTCTTATTGCCTTAACTCACCAGGGGGCGCTGCAGTAAGCATTTTACGTGAAAACGAATGTTTTCAATTATCTCAAAAAATAGTATTCTGATTTCGATAGATTTTCAGTGATAGATTCAGATTCAATTGGTGGATGTTCTTAAATATGTTTTATCGTGTCAAACCACCAGGGGGCGCTGCAGTAAGCATTTGTTTGTACTTTTTTTGTATTTATTTATCTAAAACCGAAACTACTGATCCGATTGAAAAGAGTTTCCGGAAAAAGATTCAGCTTTGCTTGATGCATATTTTAAGATTTTTGTTTTTTTGTTACGGGGAAAATTCACTAGGGGGCGCTGCAGTAAACATTTGTTTATGCAAATCAAAAACTACTAGTCCAATTTAGATGTAACCTTCAAGGGTAGGTTCAGGCTTAATTGGTGCGTCTTTTCATATATATGTTATGGTGACCACTCATCAGGGGGCGCTGTAGTAAGCATTTGCTTGTATTTTTTTGTGTAAAACCAAAATTTTTATTGTATTTATTTGTCTAAAACCGAAATTACTTATCCGATTGGCTAGAGTTTTTAGAATTTGATTCAGCTTTGCTTGCTGCATATTTTAAGATTTTTGTTTTTTTATTACGATGAAAATTCACCAGGGGGCGCTGCAGTAAACATTTGTTTATGCAGAGCAAAAACTACTAGTCCGATTTAGATGAAACTTTCAACGATAGATTCAGGTTTAATTGGTGCTTCTTTTCATATATACGTTATGGTGACCACTCACCAGGGGGCGCTGCAGTAAGTACATTTGTTTGTGTAAAACTAAAACTACGAGTCCGATTTGAATTCAGTTTTCAATGATAGATTCAAGTTTACTTAGTGCATATTTTCATATATGTGTCATGTATGTTTACTTAGTGCATATTTTCATGTATGTGTCAACTCTCTAGGGGGCGCTGCAGTAAGTAGCTGCTTCTATTTTTTTGTGTAATACCAAAACGACTAGTACGATTGTCAAGAGTTTTTAGTATTAGATTCCGCTTTACTTAGAGCATGTTTTTAAAATTATATTACGGTGACAAATCACCAGGGGGCGCTGCAGTAAAATATTGTTTGAGCTAAGATAAAATGACGAATTTGATTTGGATGCAGTTTCAATAATAAGCTCAAGTTTAATTAGTGCATGTTCTTGGATATGTTTTATCGTGTTAACTCACCAGAGGACGCTGCAGTAAACATTTGCTTGTAATATTTAATGCAAAACCACAACTACTAGTCCGATTAGGCAGAGTTTTTAGTATTAGAATTGCCTTTACTTGGTGTAAGTTTTTAGGTTTTTTTTTTACGTCAAGAACTCATCAGGGGGCGCTGCATTAAACACAAGCTAAAACTACAAGTCCGATTTGGATGCAGTTATCAAAGATAGGATCAGGCTTAATTAGCGTGTGTTCTCGTATATGTGTCATGGTAACAGCTCACCAGGGGGCGCTGCAGTAAGCATTTGCTTGTTTTTTTTGTGTGAAACCTATTTAGATGCGGTTTTCTGTGATAGGTTCTGGTTTAATTGCTGCGTGTTTTTATATGCCATGTCACGAACTACCACGGGGCGCTCCAGTATATCTTAGTTTGTTCAAAATCAAAACTACTAGTGGGTTTTGTGATTTTCACTGATTTGGTTAGACTTAAGTTTCGTGAAAATGTTACGGTGACAATCTCCCAGGCGCTGCAATATGCATTTGATAACCAGAAAGCATTGGGTTTATAATTTCTTTTGAATTTGCATGAAGATTAATATAAAGTATTTCGATATTATGTAATAATATATAATGTGTATCTATTCACTTTAAAAAGTTTAAAATAAAAAACAAAATTAAAAATTTTGAAAAAACCCACGACGATTTAATTGTAATTGTAAAAGGATAAAATAACTATAAATCCCCCGCCTAAAAGAATATATGTAACGAGATGATAGGGACGACTGCGTCGGGGGCTGCCAGTTGCAACCTCTATTTTAAATATAGTAGCTAATAGTATAGATTTCGTTTTAAAGTCTTTAAAATACCAGTTATCAAAACTGTAAATTCATATTAATATTTAATTTTTTTGCCAAACCTGTTTTAACAGCAGGAAAACCTATGAGAAGGTTTGTGCAAAATTAAAGTAATGGCAGCCCCCGACGAAGTCGTCCCCATCATCTCGTTACATATATTCTTTTAGGCGGGGGAATTATAGTTATTTTATCCTTTTACAATTACAATTAAATCGTCGTGGGTTTTTTCAAAATTTTTAATTTTGTTTTTTTGTGTGAAAACTATTTAGGTTCAGGTTTAATTGTTGCGTATATTTATATGCCATATCACGAATTACCACGGGGCGCTCCAGTACAAATTAGTTTGTTCCAAATCAAAACTACTAGTGGGTTTTGTGATTTTCACTGATTTGGTTAAACTTAAATTTCCTGAAAATGTTACGGTGACAATCTGCCAGGCGCTGCAATAAGCATTTGATAACCAGAAAACATAGGGCTTATAATTTTTTTTGGATTTGCATGAAGATTAATATAAAGTATTTCGAAATTATGTAATAATATATAATGTATATCTATTCACTTTAAAAAGTTTAAAATAAAAAACAAAATTAAAAATTTTGAAAAATCCCACGACGGTTTAATTGTAATTGAAAAAGGATAAAATAACTAGAAATCCCCCGCCTAAAAGAATATATGTAACGAGATGATGGGGACTACTTCGTCTAGCAGATTTCGTACATATACACCATCAGGTATATAATATTATAGACTGGTCATAATATCTTAAATAAATTTTAGACTTTTTATTTTATTTTACAATTGTGTTACTTACTGGTATTAAAAAAAATACCTTTACTTGCAAATAAACAATATAACTTGACTTTGGTACTTTTTATTTTTCTGCGGGAACTGTATTGAATACCAGAGTAAACTAACGACCCACTCGCGGCGTCGCTAGGTGAACTACTACTTTCATACCCTATTTCAGAACATCTGGAATTATTTTGAAAAAAGAGAGGTAGCGTATATTTGACTTTGCCTCATTAACTATTTCCTGAGAAAATTAATCGAAATCAGTCAAGGAGTTTAGATCTTTCATTCTCACTATATTTTAAACATACATAAGTTTCATCCACTGTTTCAACCTCCTAGGGTTTGATTTTTTTAAAAAAGTAGCCTATATTTGACCCTACGACTTCTTCTTTTCGAATTTCATCTAAAGCGGGCTAGTAGATTACCCGTGAAAACAAAACCTATAGAAGAGATACAGATTTTTACATTTTTATAATAATATTAATGAGTACGAATATATCTAGTACAATGTCAACTATATAATAACAGATGGTGACAGAAAACGTAGTGACATTTGTTGTCATATAGATAATATAAAGTTTTGTAGACCGGTCAAATGTATTTTTAATAGCAAATTATCTTCAATAAATGTTGTGCTCAATTTATTTTATAATTATTTTAAGTAATATTAGTGATATTAAAACAAATTTAGTTTCACTCGTGAACTATCAACACAATTTAAATGTTTTTTTTTATTTTATTTTTCTGCCGCAGTGTGTATAGAATACCAGGATGAAAACTATTCCATATATTGCTCTAACCTTTAAGCTAACTCCATACAAAAATTCATTAATTTCTACCCAGTAGATATCAGTATATAAATGATTTACTGATATCGGTTTTTTATTTTTTCCAAAAAAACTACATGGAAAACCGGGATAAAAACTATCCTATATGTACCTTTGGACTATAAGCTATCACTATACCAAAATTCATTCATTTCTGTCCAGTAGTTTTTGCGTGATTGGCGAACAAATTAACAGACAGACAGACAGACAGACAGACAGACAGACAGACAGACAGACAGACAGACAAAATTCTACTGAGTGGATTTTTGGCCTCTGTTATCGATATATTAACGCACCCAATTAAAATTTTTCCGAAATTTTTCATGTACAGAATTGACTTTTCTACTCTTTTATTATATATATAGATAAAAAATACATTTCTATAAATATAAATATAAAAAAATAGTTCCCCCGACGGAGGCTTTACAGCCAAGCCACCGGTGGTCAGGGTGACAGACTGAGGAACTTCCGCACAATACGTGCCGTTCCCAAAATAGCTGCCTTTTGAATCCGGCCCATGGCCAATGTTGATTGAGGCTCTTCGCTACAAGACCGTTCACACTGACGACTATCGAGACAACTATTGTTGAATCCACATCCCACATGTCGGTAATCTCGTGAGCTAAGTCTATGTATTTGGACTGTTTGTCCTTCTCAGCTTTCACGAGGTTAACGTCACAAGGGATGGTGATATCAACAATAAATGCCCGGCGCTCTAACCGGTCTACTAGCACGTTGTCAGGCTTATTGGCGACACTAGTCCTGTCCGTGATAATAGAGCGGTCCCAATAAAGTTTGGCATGAACTGGCTCCGGTGTGTACTTGTAATACGGCACTTCCTGACATACCAGACCATACCGAAGAGCAAGTTGCTGGTGGACTAATTGCGTCTTGACCGTTAATTGTTATTATTATTACAATGTCTTAAGTAGTTCTAAATAAAGCATACGAGTACATCAATTACATATGTGGAAGCCATTATGTCTAAAATGCACAGCTAATAATGTAATTAAATAAGAAGCGCTTTTCAAAATGCGCATTGTAAAATAGTTATTAAATTTTACCTCGAAAAAGATTTTTAGAAAACATATAAAACTGTCAACTTAAAACCCGTGCCTCTTGCAAACCGTCCAAGCGCACTTACCCCTAAGTAATGCGTTCTACATTGAGCTACGTCAATATTTTTATACGTTTTATTTTCAACTTATTTTCGTTGTCTTAACACTAGGTACCGTCTGCCTGTCCTGCTATGTGCGGGATACAGTGTGAAGCTATAAAAAAATCGTTAATAGTCTATTTAGAAATAATTGTAGATTCTAAAAAAAGTTTCTCTGTTTTTTACACTAAGTAATTTGAACGAAGAGTTTATCATGTATTTAGTATTTAAAGAAAATAATAATTAAATTAGTATGCGTTCGTGGTCAGTCGTGGCCCAGGGGCACAAGCGTGTGACTGTAAACGACTGGTTATGGGTTCGATTCCCACTCGAGGAGCGGAAATTATATTTCCATTTTCTTCGCTCAAAAATAGTATGCACACTTGAATAAAACAATGAAATTCATTTCTCTCTGTCTATCTATTTGTTTTTCTATGTAAATGTCTATTTCATTTAATACGCAAGCCTCCGAATTCGGCGGAAAGTGGGGAATGGAGTGTCTTAACACTACCCTCTGTCTACCCTGCTTTGTGCGGGATACAGCGTGAAGCTAAAAAAAAAAAATGTCTATTTCATTTTTCGATTTCATATTTGATTAATTTGATAAGCTATTTGTGATAAAATTTAGTAGTATAGTATAGTTTGAAGTCTGGTGAAGGCTGTAGCCTAATTTTTATCATCACGCGAACGAAACCGTGAGAAATTCCATATTTCTGATCAGGGCCGTCTTAGACTGTGCTGGGGCCCTTGGGCACACAAGAATTTGGCGCCCATTTGTTGTTAACTGACAAAGAAAACTAAATCGATTATCAATTTCTTTGTATGCTGCCGAACGTTTTTTTAAATGTTTAATTAATGTGTCAATTATGGGAATGAAAGTATCTACACGAAACTTTTCCTTGCCTCTCAACTGGAGAGTCTCTGATGATGATGGTCCTTCAAAAAAAGTGAGGCGTGAGCTGCGAATTCTTTTTCTTTCAAATTTATCTTTGTAATCAGCACCTGGATATTTTTTTCTTTAGCAGCCGTTTCATAATGTTCAAAATTATTGCGTGCGTTATTGACATAACTGATCATAGATTCGTATAGTTTTGTCACAACGTCCATAGTCATAGTGCTATTCTGTAAACTTAGACTTGTTTTATTCATAATTCCCAAAATATCATTCCATATTTCCGTCAGTAGAGCAGTCTCAAATTTTTCCATTTTTTTTACTAAGCTTTGGGCTTCGTTTCTAGTGTCTCCAGGTTGATTGATGTCACTTGCGATGAAGGATAATGCTTCAGAAATATTTAAATAACCATTTTGCAAAGCATTAATAGCATTGGCATGTGCGGACCATCTGGTTTGCGAAAGGGACTTCAGAACTCTATTTACACCTAAATGCTCTGTCAAAATTTGCCAGCGTTTGGTCGAAGCTGAGAAAAAATTATACAATTTTTGAACAAACTGAAAGAATGCTACTGCTTCAGTAATACATTCAACAGCTTGAACACCCACTAAATTAAGCGAATGTGCCGCACATGGAACGTAAATTGCATATTCGCATACTTCTTTTATTCTAGACTGGACACCAGAGTACTTTCCAGACATATTTGACGCATTGTCGTAGCTCTGTCCGCGGCAATCTTTTATGGGGATATCAAGGCTTTAACGATGAAAGTGAGCTGGTCAACATGGGACAGATCAGGCGTAGAATCTACGCTAATAGAGTAATATTTCGCTGATTTCAGTTCGTTGACTATTGTTTTTAAAACTCGCTGTCCCATTAAATTAATAAATTCGTTACAAATATTTGCAGATAAATATGATACACTTCCTTTTCCACGATTTCCGCAGTTTTGTATGTGATTAGCAAGAAAAGGATCAAATTCACTAATCAGTTCTAAGCATCCCAAATAATTTCCATTATTTTGCGATCTAAGTATCTCATTATCACCACGAAAAGCAAGACCTCTTGAAGCTAAAAATTTTACTACTGCAACAACCCTCCTAAGGACATTTTTCTAATAGCTAATTTCTGTATTATATTGGGACAACAACTCACTATCAATTCGTCCAGTAATTTTCATTCTTGTGACATAATTCATCATAGATTGCCTGTGTTGCAAACTGTTCTCATGCTCCATCAATAAGTTACTTATATGCTTCCAATCCTTATATCCATTTGGAGAACTCAAATTATTACCAATAGTGGTATTAAAGAGACGGCAGCAATAACAGGACACAGATTTTTTTGTTGGAGAATAAAGAGGCCATTCTCTGTCCAAAGACTCACCAATCTTCAATTTACGAGTAAAACATTTTTTGTCAAGTATCTAGTTTTGGTTTTACCGCTTGAATCTGGAAAACTTATAGAAGTTTCGGAGAAATCGCAATGTATATTTTGGAAAACTATGGCCCTTTTCGAATCCAAATATTACGAACTTCTTCCGTTAAAATGTCATCACAGTACTGACCAGGGTCATTAGATACAGATACATTCTCCAAGTTTGCAATTATTAACTCACAGTTGCTCGAGAGTTCAGCGATTGATGTGTGTTTGTCATTTTCGTTACACGTAATAACCTCTTTTTCCTGGTTATTCTCAGAGGTATTTTTATCTTGAGGTGATGATGCTTGAATTTGGCATTGGAGCGGTTTGCATGGATGATCGCTAGATGGTGTTCTTAGTAAATTAGGTAGGATGCGTTCAGAAATACTTTTAAATTACTGAATAACTGAATAAAAAATCAAATGATATGTAACTTGAAAATAGACATTATAGACTCTAGATTATAAAATTTATAAACTCAAGTAAATGTCTGGCAGACCAAAAAAAGCCCTTTAGTACAGCCAAAAAGCGCACTAAGTTTAAATTAAGCAAGAAGCTACCGTGTCTATATACCGCACACAACCGAGACCCTGTAGGCTTGATGTCACTCAAATTCATATAAATATATTGATTCGAATAAATCTGAAAATAATCGATATTCGGGCATTGAGAAAAGTGTAATGAGTATTTTGAGATTAAATGTGAGAGAAATTGTCGGCCCTTCGGGGCCCTCTGAGGATGGGGGCCCTGGGCACTGGCCCCTTGTGCCCTTATGGTAAAGACGGTACTGTTTCTGATATGCAAGTACTTACACTTCGTGCCCAATTGTAAATTACTTGATAGCAAGGTTACTAAAAAACTAATATACAGCCTTAATAACGTTTTGGATCGACTAACGCCGAATATCAATAATCGATCTAAATTGAATAAAGAACGATCAAATGGCCCACCTGATGGTAAATGGTTACCTTCGCCCATATACATACACTACATTGTAGGTATGGATGCGTTGCCAGCCTTAGGCATGTAGGAGTGGAGGAAGGAGGAAGGATGGAAATGGTGGGAATAGGGAGAGCTGGCTTACATGTTTGGAGGTTCGTCTATGCCATGATAGTGGTTGCGAGCCAGTCGGAGTGCTAATCTCCTACCACCAAACTAAATAGCGTCAACCAATCAACAATCTTTAATACTCGCATATCACCCCATAACACTTAAACCATTTTTTACGTAACTGATCGTACTGTTGTTGTGTATATAAAAAATGTTTTTAAACAGCTTTTGAAGAACCAGACTCGAACGAATTCGCTTAAGGATTATTTAATGAAAACTAAATTCGACACAGCCATTCTGTGCGTTAACTGCCTACTGTCTTCAAAGATTTCTAGACGCGTTACATAACATATTTCCAAATTTTACATTTTTCAGCTAGTTAATTTAAGTGATCATATAATAAACAGTTACTTAAATTGTAAAAGACATTTAGAAAACGTATAAAAATTTGAACGCAGCGGGATTCGAACCCGCGCCTCCTAAATACCGTTCAGGCGCTCTCACCACTGAGCCATGCGTTCTACTATCCGCTGCGTCGAAATTCTTATACGCTTTATTACAACTTTTTTTGTTGTTAGCATCTCTGTAGAGAGAATTTTACAAATTTCTGCTACCCAAAGATTATTCTACGAACAACATTTTTAGTCATACACTAAGAATAATAAAAATATTTTTAGGACGCATAATATAAACTGAATTTCTTAATATTAAGTTTTCTCTGCCTACCCTGATCTTCTTCTTCTTGGCATTTATCCTGGCCTAGCGAGAGCCTGCCTTCTTACTTAAACTACTCGAACTTGCGCGATCGTCAACATCCTTGGTGGTTGCCTACCCTAATGTATACAGGATATAGCGTTGTAACTGGTCTCCCCCCCTTCATTATCCCTTCATCGATCTGAAATGTTTGAAAATATATTAATCAAATCATGCCTTGGCTCATGATACGTCTTGTGGTTAGGACCTTTATTGTTATGTATGTAAGTAACTCAAGTTCTTTTTGAGATTCAGAGGTAACAGTGTTAGGAAATTCTACGTGTAATATATTAAATACATATAATAAGCCATCAGAAGGTAATCTTTTTTAATTATAATTGCCATCAGAAAGGTATTGACTCATTTTATATATAAATTAGCCATCAGAAGGTCTTCCTTCTTAATTATTAGTTTGCCATCAGAAGGTATAGACTCTTTTGTATATTAATTAGCCATCAGAAGGGTTCTAGACATGCAAGTATCTAACACAAACTATCCGTTGCAATCACCCAGAGCTCGTCCGAGGAAAAGCCCTAGGATCGTCTCATTTATCTCTCACTTACAACTATGCAAGATAGCTATATTAAGAGAAAAAATGGCCGTGTGGCCCCGCCCCGCCACTTGCCGTGAGTTCCGTCCGATCGGCGGATCCGACCGATCATATTGAACCCTCCGAGACACAACGAAACAGTTCACGTATATGATACTTACGATGCCTTAGCAAACGATCAATTATTAGTTAGCTGTCACGTCATGTTTGTTAAGTTTGTGTGTGATCTTTCTCAAAGGTACTTGTTACGCTTATTATATATATTTAATTAGTTGTACATTGGTTTGTGAGGCCAATGTAATTCGTCGGGTTGTGAAGCCGATATACGTCACTGGTTTGTGAGACCAATGAATTCGTCGGGTTGTGAAGCCGATATACGTTACTGGTTTGTGAGACCAATATAATTCGTCGGGTTGTTAAGCCGATATACGCCACTGGTTTGTGAGGCCAATGTCACTGGTTCGCATATCAGTTCGCACAACCACATGGTGGCCGATTAAGTTAAATAACCGCACAGCACACGCGTTGCAGTCGTTTGTCAAAACCAACATTTAAACTCAGTGAATGTCTCCGACATCTCATGTATGTTTGCTATAAGCTACCTGAACCCACGACAGTCGCATGTCACACGTTATACCACAATCCGACTTTGTACAAGCATTGCTTACGCAACACAAGACAGCATTAGAAAGGATACAACTAACCAACGTCGCTATAGCGGATCACTTTACCAAACATGTCGGCCTCGGTGCTGCAAAGCTACATTGATTGTGTCACCGACATCGCTTATCAGTAAGCTATAAGCTCCCTGAATCCTGACAGTCGAGAGACAGTGCATGTATCGCCCCTATACATGTAGATATATTTGTTATTTTAAGATTTACACATTTGTATGAGATCTTGCCAATTATTACCATAAAATACCCAGCTATTCAACGCATTATATATTAATATCTTATTATTGTTATTGGTACTACATGCATCGCCCCTATACATGTAGTACATATTTATATTATTTTAAATTTCATACATTCGTATGAGAATATTTGCCATAAAATATGTTATTATTCAATGCATCATTTATTTTTATTTAATAAATATTATTTACACTCGCAACTTTCAATTAATTTATAAATTTATAATATTTAGGAAAATGTAAACTATAGTGTTCATACAATACTATTCTAAGATGGCGCCGCCATACGCCAAATATTTTAATTAATTTGTACTGCAAATTATACGTTTTCTTTTTCATAGAACTAATATTTAAAATATTTATTGCCTTTAATACTATTATATTATTTAGTTATTATTATTTAAATATTCATTTCAATATTCGCTTTTGTTATTTTTACCCGCGACGGAACGGCGACTGTTTACCCGCGACGGAACGGCGACTGTATATGTGTTTAGGGTGAGAGGTTGTTTGTTTGTTTGTTTGTTTGTTTGTTTGTTTGTTTGTGTGTTTGTGCAAATGACTATGTCAATTATTTCCAAAACTATAAGTCCGATTTTGATACGGTTTTCTATGATAGGTTAAGGTTCAATTGGCGTATGTTCTTGGATATGTCTTATTGCCTTAACTCACCAGGGGGCGCTGCAGTAAGCATTTTACGTGAAAACGAATGTTTTCAATTATCTCAAAAAATAGTAGTCTGATTTCGATAGATTTTCAGTGACAGATTCAGATTTAATTGGTGGATGTTCTTGGATATGTTATATCGTGTCAAACCACCAGGGGGCGCTGCAATAAGCATTTGTTTGTACTTTTTTTGTATTTATTTATCTAAAACCGAAACTACTGATCCGATTGAAAAGAGTTTTCGGAAAAAGATTCAGCTTTGCTTGATGCATATTTTAAGATTTTTCTTTTTTTGTTACGGGGAAAACTCACTAGGGGGGCGCTGCAGTAAACATTTGTTTATGCAAATCAAAAACTACTAGTCCAATTTAGATGTAACCTTCAAGGGTAGGTTCAGGCTTAATTGGTGCGTCTTTTCATATATATGTTACGGTGACCACTCATCAGGGGGCGCTGTAGTAAGCATTTGCTTGTATTTTTTTGTGTAAAACCAAAATTTTTCTTGTATTTATTTGTCTAAAACCGAAATTACTTATCCGATTGGCTAGAGTTTTCAGAATTAGATTCAACTTTGCTTGCTGCATATTTTAAGATTTTTGTTTTTTTGTTACGATGAAAATTCACCAGGGGGCGCTGCAGTAAACATTTGTTTATGCAGAGCAAAAACTACTAGTCCGATTTAGATGAAACTTTCAACGATAGATTCAGGTTTAATTGGTGCTTCTTTTCATATATACGTTACGGTGACCACTCACCAGGAGGCGCTGCAGTAAGTACATTTGTTTGTGTAAAACTAAAACTACGAGTCCGATTTGAATTCAGTTTTCAATGATAGATTCAAGTTTACTTAGTGCATATATTCATATATGTGTCATGTATGTTTACTTAGTGCATATTTTCATGTATGTGTCAACTCTCTAGGGGGCGCTGCAGTAAGTAGCTGCTTCTATTTTTTTGTGTAAAACCAAAATGACTAGTACGATTGTCAAGAGTTTTCAGTATTAGATTCCGCTTTACTTAGAGCATGTTTTTAAATTTATATTACGGTGACAAGTCACCAGGGGGCGCTGCAGTAAAATATTGTTTGTGCAAAGATAAAATGACGAATTTGATTTGGATGCAGTTTCAATGATAAGCTCAAGTTTAATACGTGCATGTTCTTGGATATGTTTTATCGTGTTAACTCACCAGAGGGCGCTGCAGTAAACATTTGTTTGTAATACTTAATGCAAAACCACAACTACTAGTCCGATTGGGCAGAGTTTTTAGTATTAGAGTTGCCTTTACTTGGTGTAAGTTTTTAGGTTTTTTTTTTCACGTCAAGAACTCACCAGGGGGCGCTGTATTAAACATTTAATTATGCAAAGCTAAAACTACAAGTCCGATTTGGATGCAGTTATCAAAGATAGGATCAGGCTTAATTAGCGCGTGTTCTCGTATATGTGTCATGGTGACACCTCACCAGGGGGCGCTGCAGTAAGCATTTTCTCGTATTTTTTGTGTGAAACCTATGCGGTTTTCTGTGATAGGTTCTGGTTTAATTGCTGCGTATTTTTATATGCCATATCACGAACTACCACGGGTTTGGTTTGGTTTTGGATTTGGTTAGACTTAAGTTTCGTGAAAATGTT
Source organism: Dryas iulia moderata (assembly GCA_019049465.1). Classification (NCBI taxonomy): domain Eukaryota; kingdom Metazoa; phylum Arthropoda; class Insecta; order Lepidoptera; family Nymphalidae; genus Dryas; species Dryas iulia. The sequence continues at coordinate 8,692,041 of CM032437.1, forward strand.
ACGGTGACAATCTCCCAGGCGCTGCAATAAGCATTTGATAACCAGAAAGCATTGGATTTATAATTTCTTTTGGGTTTGCATGAACATTAATATAAAGTATTTCGATATTATGTAATAATATATAATGTTTATCTATTCACTTTAAAAAGTTTAAAATAAAAAGCAAAATTAAAAATTTTGAAAAAACCCACGACGGTTTAATTGTAATTGTAAAAGGATAAAAAAACTATAAATCCCCCGCCTAAAAGAATATATGTAACGAGATGATAGGGACGACTTCGTCGGGGGCTGCCAGTTGCAACCTCTATTTTAAATATAGTAGCTAACAGTATAGATTTCGTTTTAAAGTCTTTAAAATACCAGTTATCAAAACTGTAAATTCATATTAATATTTATTTTTTTGCCAAACTTGTTTTAACAGCAAGAAAACCTATGAGAAGGTTTTTGCCAACTTAAAGTAATGGCAGCCCCGACGAAGTTGTCCCTATCATCTCGTTACATATATTCTTTTAGGCGGGGGATTTATAGTTATTTTATCCTTTTACAATTACAATGAAACCGTCGTGGGTTTTTTCAAAATTTTTAATTTTGCTTTTTTATATTATTAATGTAATAAGAACTCACCAAGAAATTCTTCATAATTAACAAATATGCATCTTACCAAACTTGATTATTATAAAATTATTATATTTCGATCACTTTGCATTTAATATGTTAAATTTATTTATTAAATATCCATTTCCTTGTATTCAATGTATATTATTTGCAATTTAATATCAATAATTTTCAGAGCGTCACTTTTACTGACGCCACGCTCCGGCCATGCTCCCTTTCTCTTTCTATTCCATTTTTAAAAATCATAAACTATAATCGGCCAGCAACTCATACAGCCAACGTTGCTTTTTCTGAAAATATTAATTAAATATTTTTTTATTATTTGTTTAACCTATTCCATAAAATTGTATATTTTTTTATTATTATTAAATTATATTATTTAATACTTTTTTTATATTCCTACGTTTATTTATACATAGTATGTATCGTTACAGCGTGAAGCTAAAAAAAATTGAACGCAGCGGGATTCGAACCCGCCCACACGCTCGACCGCTAAGCCTAAGCTTTCCATCCGGCCACGGCGCCATTTTCATAATTTATTCTTTTATTACAACTTATTTAATACAACAAAAACGTAACTGCAACATTCGTTTGAAAACGTCAAAGTGTGCACTCGTATATCTTGTCGTATGGAATATATTTTATTTTAAGAATAATAATTAAAACAAATTAAATTAATATCTAATAATACTAATAATTTAATAATTAAATAAATGATATAATAAAATAAAATTAATTTACTTATATGAATGTCAATTTTTACTTTGAATTTTAAATTGATTATTGGAATTGATCAAAATGTTTATAGTTTCTCCTTTGATACGACTCTACGTGTTGGTTTTGACGGGTGAGTGTTTTTTTTTTAAATTGTTTTACAAAGAGAGGGAAATTTGGGAAAGGAAGTTATTTCACTCTGTTTTTAAATTAAAAAAATATTTTTTTTAATTTATTTGGCCAATAATAAAGTCAAAATCAAGGTCAAATAATTTTAATGAAAGAAGTTATGTAAAAATGAAGCATTCATTTTTGAACGTCAAACAATTTACCACCGGTTCACTGAAGTTGCCTTAGATAAAGCAAAAACCGGCGCAAGAAACTCAGCAGGATTTATTAATATTAACTAACTCAATAAAAGTGATAATGCATTTTTCAACGTACGCAATTATCCTGTAAAATGAAAATTTAAAATATGAGTATTACGTAGGTATATTTTTGGTATTCAAATACTAATTTTAAAATTCATATTTTTTTTGGAATTTCACAAATATAATTTTTATTTTTTGTAAATTTGCCAAATAACATGGCTAATTTTCTGCTCCTGTTTTCGTTTGAACTCGATTTGTTATAAAAAAGTAACTTATTCTTGAGACAATAAATATTCAACCTACCTAACCTAGCGTAACTAGGTTTACAAGGTTTACAGGTGCATAGGGAAAGAATCAGTAAAGTTTTAAATCAGTGTTGCGCCACTGTATTCAACTATTTTCATTACGAATTTTACCCAAATCTGACCAATAGTTTAGCTGTGAAACCCTTATAGATAGATTATAACATAGTGAATATAAATAAATAATAATAAATACAAATGTAGGTATATTTCTTTTTTAAAATTTCTTTTAATCCCGCAAAGCAGGGTAGGCAGATAAACTCAAACTTTGTGTTAAGTCATGATATACCGTTCTCAGCTTTCCGGTCGAATTCTAGACGTTACGACAATCAATAGAGTGACGGAATTCATCGCAGCATTTTCTTTTTTTTTACCTACACGCTGTATCCCGCACACAGAAGGTTAGGTAGAGGGAAGATACTCCGAGAGAATGTTAAGATATTCCGTTCCCCACTTTCCGCCGAATTTGGAGGCATTCCGTGTTAAGTGGCGGAACTTAACGCCGCGCTTTACCTCGACAGCAGAGCGAAGAAAATGGAAATATTAAATATATCCACCCCTCGAGTGGGAATCGAACCTACAACCAATCGCTTCACAGTGACACTTTGTACCTCTGCGCTACGACTGGCTTTGTCATACCAGAGAAAGAAATGAAAATAATTTTAAAATAATCATTTCCCCAGGTCGAACTCGTTTTCTCCACCAGACCCTGTCTTCGCTTTCTATGTACATATATCATATTTATAGCGCAAATTTGACAACTTTATGTAATACTTTATGTAATCATTAATCATTTTATATTGTGGCCAACTGAATTTGATCATACTATTAATTCGTCAATGTACAACGATTTCGTCATGGACGTTTGGTGATATCATAAAAATAAATACTGAATTAAGATAAAGATAGATAATATAAATCTAAAACAATATGTGCGTAATACTGATTCATTATACATTGTAATATTATAAATACGAAAGTCTATCTGTCTGTTACGTTTTCATGACTAATCTACCGAACCGATTTGTATGCAATTCAGAGTGAAAATAGTTAAAGACATAGGATACTTTCTTTTCCAAAATCAAATCTTAAAGGCTTGTTGAAATAGGGGATGAAAACTGATATGAAAAAAAAAAGTAAGCTGCTTTACAGATTTCTATGATTTTTTCATTATATTGAGCAAGATAGTTGATGATTTAAGGTCAAAGGCTACTTAATTTTTCAAAACTTGAAAAAGACATTTAGAAAACGTATAAAAATTTAGAACGCAGCGGGATACGAACCCGCGCTTCCTGAATACCGTCCAGGCGCTCTCTCTCACTGAACCATGCGTTCTACTACCAGCTGCGTCGAAATTCTTATACGCCTTATTACAACTTATTTTTGTTGTTAGCATCTCTGTAGAGAGATTTTTACAAATTTCTACAACCCAAAGATTATTCTACGAACAATCGTTTGGCAAGAGAGAATGCTGTTTATTAAATACTTTTAAACATTTCTAAAGTGTTATTCCACACTTAGGAAAATTGAAAAAGGCATTTAGAAAACGTATAACGTTTACGGGACGAACATTTTTATACGTGTGTAAATAATCCTAAGTGTGGAATAACACTTTAAAAATATTTAAAAGTTTTCAAAACTTACCCCTGAGAGGCTGAACCTCTAAGATAGGGCATAAATATGTTGTATAATATGTTGTATAAAAATTTTTATACGTTTTCTAAATGTCTTTTTCAATTTTCCTAAGTGTGGAAATAACACTTTAAAAATGTTTTAATAATTATTATGTGTACATTGTACGATACATGCTGTGATATATACATGACATAATATATTATTGAAACATATGTTTTGTGTAGAACATAGAGTACATTACCCTTAAAGCAAGACGAATAACATAACAATGTTAAGAGTGAACGAACTCTCAGAGTTTTAAATAAAATGTAATAAAAATAACAATTTATCACGTTCCCTGTGGAAAACATTTCAGCTGGTGTGATAGACTTCTAATAAAACAGCAGTTACGAATATTATTTATATCTTTATGAATTTCTTATGATTTATAGATGGTCTATTGCTCTATCTTGTGATAGTATCGCACATATTTACAATTTTTTTTAGCTTCACGCTGTAACCCGCATACAGCAGGGTAGGCAGAGAGAACCTAGTGTTAAGACACTCCGTTCCCCACTTTCCACCGAATTCGGAGGCATTGTGGCGGAACTTAACGCCTCGTTTTGCCTCTGATACCAGAGCGAAGGAAATGGAAATATTAAATGTTTCCACTCCTCGAGTGGGAATCGAACCCACAACCAGTCGCTTACAGTCACACGCTTGTGCCACTGCGCCACGACTGGCTCTTTTCTGCAATCATCGACAATATTATGAAAAGGTCACAGTTCATGAAATGATTTCTCTTGTCTTTATCATAAAATATGTAAAAAACTATTCACCACTAACGGCTGTCCGCAACTTCGTTTGCGTGGAAATTATGACTATAAATATACCTACCATTTTTATTGCTAACTTCATTGAAATTTGGAGTCAACATTACAATAGCTTTGCGAATCTCTTTAAGGGTTGAATTTCCAAAAAACCATTTTAATGAGTGTTTTCTTATGAATCTTTTGTATGAGAGAATAGAAAAATGCTGTTTTAGATTTTTTATAACTTTTTTCTCCGTAAGAATCATCCTTGTACTTCAGGGAATATTCTAAAAAAAGAATGAGCGAAATCGGTCCAACTTTTGTCGAGGTTTGCGCTTAGCAACACTTTCAGCGATTCATTTTTATATTATGCAATCGTCAGTTCTACGATATGCACGACATAGATTTATTAAGGAGTAAAATTTAAAGTAGTCTGGTGAGACAATGAACAGTGACGAGTTCTGCCATTCATACATCATAAAGCAAAATATGAGTTAGTCAGTTAGTTTAATTATTGCTTCAAGCGTACATTTGAGCAATTTATCACTTTGCCAACGTCAAATAATATGAATAACAATGAAGGAGATTGATCAGTAAAAAAGATAAATTGATTCAAGAATAAATTGCATTTTAAAAAGAGATCTCTACTTATGTGGCCAGTCGTGGCCCAGTGGCACAAGCGTGGGACTGTAAACGACTGGTTGTGAACTACAGTAGTTTTACCGGAATTGGTTAATTTTGATTGAAAGAATATACGAGATTAATTTTACATATGAGATTAATAAAGATTGGTGTAATTTTGGTGTATTATTAATGAATTTATGTTCTATAGGTAAATTAGTTTTAGTCTATATTATAGGGGCCAGTCGTGGCGCAGTGGCACAAAGTGTAACTGTAAAGCGACTGGTTGTGGGTTCGATTCCCACTCGAGGAGTGGAAATATTTAACATTTCCATTTTCTTCGCTCTGGTGTCAAGGCTAAGCGCGGCGTTAAGTTCCGCCACTTAACACGCAAGCCTTCGAATTCGGCGGTGCGTGGTGAACGGAGTGTCATAACACTAGGTTCCCTCTGCCTACCCTGCTGTGTGCGGGATACAGCATGAAGCTAAAAAAAAATGTCTATTTATAGTCATTTTTACACACTTTGAAATGAACCTATTTTAACCAGATTCATCGCAGTCTATCTTCATAGATAGACAGCACTACTATATTTTCTAATACCAAAAATAAACTGGGGCTTCGGACAGTCATCAATAGATATTTTTCCCACCAGTATAAATCGATTCCACGACCAATAACTATTTCAGTCCAATGGTGCCTTACTGCGCCACGATGGTCTAAAATTATATAAATTATTATCGACTAGAGGAAAAATTCTTGAAAGCTTTGTTAAAATAAACAGAGTTAATTCTATGCATGAATGTTAAAGGAGTTGTTTTAAAACAAAAAAAAATAACATATGTTTATTTAAATGGTAAGAAATTAGTTACTACGTTACATTTATTATTTAAGAAACAATTTTAAATTTTCCATTGTATTATGTGAGGAAGGTCAAAATGTAGGTCAAAATTTTTACCGACTTCCGTCTATCTGTGTTCTACAGTAGTTTTACCGGAGTTGGTTAATTTTGATTGAAAGAATATACGAGATTAATTTTACATATGAGATTAATAAAGATTGGTGTAATTTTGGTGTATTATTAATGGTGTATTATTCGTGGCGCAGTGGCACAAAGTGTGACTGTAAAGCGACTGGTTGTGGGTTCGATTCCCACTCGAGGAGTAGAAATATTTAATATTTCCATTTCCTTCGCTCTGGTGTCGAGGCAAAGCGCGGTGTTAAGTCACTTAACACGCAATGCCTCCGAATTCGGCGGAAAGTGGGGAACGGAGTGTCTTAACACTAGGTTCCCCCTGCCTACCCTGCTGTGTGCGGGATACACTGCGTGTTAAGTGGCGGAACTTAATGCCACGCTTTGTCTCGACACCAGAGCGAAGAAAATGGAAATATTAAATATTTCCACTTCTCGAGTGGGAATCGAACCCACAACCAGTCGTTTACAGTCACACGGTTGTGCCACTGCGCCACGAATGGTCCCAATATTTAAACAATATGCTTGTGGGTTTCGATTCCTTAACTCAACATGTCTCGAATTGTAGCAAAAGTAGAGAACTCAGTGTCCTAACGGGTGGGCCTTGCTATAGGAAGCAAATGATTGAGGCTAACAAAATGTTATTTACAGTGAATTTGAATATTCTAACATCTGGCATGAGTGTCGCTTGGCCGTCACCGTCGCTTGTCAAACTACGAAATCCTGCCGAAACTCTTTTGTCTAGACCAATCACAGATGAGGAAGGGTCTTGGGTGGTGTCTGCAGGCTATTTATTAGCAATGTTTAGTAAGTTTCTCGTTATTCTTAGGAGTTAAAATTTAACGTCATCTAAAGAAATTGACTCGGACGAGAGAATTTAAATATTGTGTCAATTTTTATTTTGATTTTCAGTTGATCCTATTCATGATTTATCTCGCAAAGCTGTGTACCTTACACAGAGAGAACCTAGTGTCAAGACACTCCGTTCTTCACTTTGTGTAATATTGTAAATTTGTCTGTTTTTGACTTAGATATTATTTGATAAGATATTTTGGCTTTAGTTACTTGATTTCTTTTGCGTTCGTGATTTTTTTCGGGATTTTTCCTATTTTTCTTAAATGAGTTGCACCAAACCAAAATTTCGTGTTTATATATTAATTAAATACTGTTTGAGTTATATATAAGCATTGAAATTTGGCTCGAAATTGACCGTGTAGCCATATTAGACATCGTTGTTCGTTTTTTTTTCTTGGTTTTAATTATATACTGAAGTTTAAAATAAATCCGCAATGATATAAGTAAAATATATCTTAATTTAAAATTTATTATTTCTAGCCGTTACCCCAGGAGCAGTACTCATGGACGTAGTAGGGCGGAAGAACTTCCTCGTATTATTTACGATACCAAAAGTGATTTGTGCACTAGTTCTTGTATTTGCATCCGAAATATGGATTTTGATATTGTGCAGAGCAGTGATGGTTGTGGCCGACACCCTCATATACATTGCAGTACCAGTATATGCGTCTGAAATGGCTACTGTAAGTATTTACTAAAAGAATGTAACTAGAAAAGTTTTTTAGGAAATTATTTTGAGCTCACCTTAAGATCTCACCCTTTTCCGAGATGGTGACCATGGATTGAAGATTGCAGTCAGACATGCTTCTATTTAACTTAGCGCCTCATTTGATATTTCAAAAAATAACATTAAGCCTGAATATGTAATAATATTTTTACATATCTGTTGAAGGGTAGGTAAGTCGGCTTTCTGCTATCACCGGTACGCCGAGGAGCTACAAACCTTAAATTTCAATAGACTTCAAATATTTTCTTTATTTGAAACACTTTGTTTTTATATTCAAGGAAAAGAATTTACTGTGTGAATACATAAAATTTGGCATTGAACTTCGTATATAATGCACGATGGTATATTTCAATGACCCACATAAAACGTTCAGTAATTTTCATTTCTTAATTTACCATTTCACAATGCACAAACGACATAATTTACAAAATAATATTTATTACTGTTTATTTGTTTTTTAAACACTACAATTGTCGAAATAAACTATGAAATATAATATAACTGTTGAATAATATTGAAGCAAAGTATAATTAGGAATCTGCCGGAATAGTTTGCAAGGAACTAGTTCAATTCAATACATATCGTGGTCAAACCAATATTTCAAAGATTATTGGCGTGATCAGTACTTTTTGAGGCTTGAGAAAAAAAAATTGAAGTGTAAAAGACCTATTATCTTGATATTTTCAATTATCTTCAAAAATTTGACTTTTTTAAATAAATAGGATTATTAAAATAGGTATTGAAGTATATTAAAGGTTCCCCACCGTTGATTCAGAAACTCAGATATTGCAACAACAACAAGCTGTATTAAATTAACTTTTATCTTTACAGAAAGACCACAGAGGCGCCTTAGGTACTCTTCTCCAGTTGTTTTCATCACTGGGAATATTATTTACATTATCCCTTGGTCCATTTCTCTCATATAAGAGTAGTAATATCTTGCTGACATGCGCCATTACTGTCTTTAGCCTGCCACTGCTGCTGTTACCAGACACACCATTTCATATATATTCAAAAGGTAAAATGTGTACTAATTTGTTAGAGAGCGAAAAGGATTATGTAATGAGAAATCAATTGGCCCTTATTTAGAAAATGTAATCATATCTATATTTCATAGATTGCTTATAAAAAATAACACTGTATATATTCTGGAACCAATGTGAACAGTTAAATAGCACGACAATATACCTCATATTGTCGTGCTGAAGAAATCCCCTACCATTAATTTCCGTTTCTATCGACAACTACACATCCCCTTCAATTCTTAATTGTAATGAAGCTATTAGAATATCATTGTATCATGTATATATTTTACTCGTATGACATTGTTTATTTTAAAAAACTATACCACCGTAAGACTGAAAATTATCATTTTCACTTAAAATTTGTAGGTCGTCATGAAGAAGCATTGAAAGTCTTAACAACGATACGAGGATCATCAATACTGGCAAAAGAAGAATTAGAAGAGTACAAAATATTAGAAAGCACAAAGAACAAGAAATTAAAGAAATCAGCTGTATGGACTAATAAAAATTTTCTAAAAGCTATATCTCTAGGCTTTATCTTAGCATCTGGAACTCAATTAATTGGCTCGAATACAATAAATTTTTACTTACAAACTATTTTGGAATCTACTAAAACTAACGTACCACCAGAAATAGCTTCAGTTGTTATTGGAATAATTCAAGTTTTGGCGAGTTTCTTTGCAACTTTGATTATGAATTCATATGGAAGGAGAACTATTTTAATGAGCTCTTTAGTTGGGACACTATTTGGATTGGTAAGGACTCAAAAGTTTATCTTAAAACTACTTATAGACTTACTTACTATAGACTTATAGACAAACTTATTATATTCTGGTATTTTGACACTAATCACACAAATTATTAACTTACCTTGTCCTCTTGTAAGTTTCCTAATGTCTGGTTTAAAACTCGTATAATCTCGATTACCAAAATCAAAAATCCTAAGACCTTTTTCTTACAACTGTCGCCCTATTTCTATCCTTCCTTTTTTGTCAAAGGTATTGGAGCGTATCGTGCCTATATACATATATGCAATAAAAAGTTTCTATCTATCTTAGATAGATAATATTAGATAGATAACTTGATGTATAAAGTCAAAGTCAAAGTCAAATAATTTTATTCAAAATAAGAAGTTACAAGCTTCATTTTTTGAACGTCAAACAGTTTACCACCGGTTCACTAAATTTAATACCTCAGACCTGAGAAGAACCGGCGCAAGAAACAGATTTACTGCAGACAGTGATACTTTTGAAATAGCCTGGAGCGAGCATTTCATTCCCAAGGCGTGTTATCATTTATAAAATCTTGAATTTGGTAATAACCTTTAACACACAAACGTCTTTTCACAACTTTTTTAAATTGTGATATAAAAAAAGCTTGTGACTTTACTTACAAAATTGCTAATAACAAGTACTTTAAAAACAACCCATATGTCTACCTCTCGATTAAAGAACACATAGTACAATAGGCATTAGTATTAAGTTCTGAATGATATTGAAATAATAAGAATTTAAATGAAATAGAGATTAATTATTTCTATTGTTTACTTTGTTTCAGATGGGACTCGGTACATTCTTTCAACTTACCATTAATAATGACGACTCAATACTTGGCTTCATGAACTATTTGCCGATCGTTTCCTTGATTCTTATCTCATTTTGTTATAATGCTGGTAAGTGTGTTTTTATAATCTTGGTAGTTTTTTTTTGTAAGCTTCACGTTGTATCCCGCACACAGCAGGGTAGGCAGAGGGAACCTAGTGTTAAGACACTCCGTTCCCCACTTTCCGCCGAATTCGGAGGCTTGCGTGTTAAGTGACGGAACTTAACGCCGCGCTTTACCTCGGCACCAGAGCGAAGAAAATGGAAACATAATTTCCACTCCTCGAGTGGAAATCGAACCCACAACCAGTCGTTTACAGTCACACGCTTGTGCCACTGGGCCACGACTGGCCACTTCTTTCTTTTGTTCTATAGCTAAAACTATCCGAGACTAACGAATAAACTGTAATAATTTTTATATTCCTAACCAAAGCTGTCTATCCATGTATATTGTATATACAAATGGCATATCCGTAATTTTCCTAATGTGCTTCTGCATAGTTGCAAGATACCTGTATACCATAATAGATAACTATATAGTGAGTGGCGTAGCGATCGTAGGGCCAGATTGTGCAGTACACGAGGACCCCGGAGCTCAGGATGCTCTCTAACCTTAGCTTTGAAAAAAGAGGAGCATAATATTTTACTATAAATGTTTTCACGTGGACATCAGCAATTACAGAATTTATCAGCAGTTTATGCACAGGGGCCTTTGTCTAACTTACTACGCCACTGCGAGCGTTGGAATCTAATCATAGGCTATATATAAGTATAAGATATAAGGTACCGCATCTCGACCAAAATATCTTAGGAAATTTATCATAAAATCGCGCTTTTCCTCAACACCAGAGCGATGAAAATGGGAATATTAAATATGTCTAATTCTCCAATGGGAATAGAATCCCAAACTTGTCACGTTTATACTCTGTGTCCCTGTACCACGATTGGCCTCAAACCACATAAATTTTAATAATTAAATATTCTTATTCAACAGGGACCGGAGCAGTGCTCTGGGTCGTCATATCCGAGGTTTTCGAAGGTCCATGTCGAGCTCTAGGAGTCTCCATGGCAATAACATCTTCAACGGCTTTAATATTTATCACAACCAAATATTTTCCCACAATGAGTATCGCTTTAGGTCCCGCGCCTATTTTTTGGTTTTTTAGTATAATGTGCGTCCTGTTATTCATAATTGTAGCCATTTTCATGCCAGAAACAAAGGGCAAAACGTTTGGGGAAATACAACTGGCGTTAGGTGAAAAACCTATTGAAACAAATAAAGTAAATTTGAAAGGCAAAAATATTGTTTAAGTAACATATCTTTATTTTTTTCGTGGAAGTTGTATTTTAAATGAAACTATAGTAACCGGATTAATCGCGTATATTTCGGGTGTTGGTAAATTTAGTCTTTTTTTTAACATTTTTAAAGTGTTATTTCCACATTTAGGAAAATTAAAAAAGGCATTTAGAAAACGCCTCCTGAATACCGTCCAGGCGCTCTCACCACTGAGCTATGGGTTCTACTACACGCCGCGTCGAAATTCTTATACGCTTTATTACAACTTATTGCAACTTATCATATATGCTAACAACAAAAAATAAAATAAATAGAACGCATAGCTCAGTGGAGAGAGATACTGGACGGTATTCAGGAGGCGCGGGTTTGAATCCCGCTGCGTTCAAATTTTTATACGTTTTCTAAATGCCTTTTTGAAATTTAATTTTATTGCCTAACCATCGGCAGACTGAGGCCACCTGTGATAATAGACAATTGTAAAGTGTTCAAAATGTTCAATTTTTTAGAATACATTTTCACATACCAAAGTGTTGGTGATTAATCCGGCTAAAACAATTTTAATTAAAATATATAATATTTGCATATTATTTTGATCTAGGTTATTATAATGTTATAATAAATTATTATTGTGATTTCGACCTACTGTGATTGTAAATAGTTATATATAAATGTGTTTTGGTTTTTTATAAAAAAATGTGATTTTATTTTGATTTATTTTATAAAATATGATTTATAAAAAATAATTCTGATATTTTATAATGGCAACACTCAAGATAAAAAAAACGTACATGTAATTTTATTACAAATTTATCTAAATACTTGATGGATAGGCTCACTGTTGCTGTTAAATAAAGCAATCGTGTATTTAAGGAAATAGAAATGATGTAAATAAAGCCATTTCTTTAGCTAAAATGCCAATAATGCTAAATAATGCTTAGGCATAGATATTTCATATTTCCACTTGGAATTAGTTCCACAAGAAATCTTTAAGTGCTGTGACATCGCCAGGAGATTTTTAGACTTTTGTTTGCCAGAAAATTGGAGATTACTTCCAAATTTCTGATAAACAAAAGTCTTGAAAAATGCTTACTGAATTAAAAAATCTAATATCTTTCGTATCTGATACGACCAAGTTTGTGGCAAAATGAATATCGGCGGTCAAAGGTCGTTCTAATTGTTATGATTAGTATTTTATAATTGAAACCTCTTTATAACAATAATTCAAAATTCAGCTGTTTCTGATTTGGTAAAATGTGACAGTGAACGTTGTATGTGTATCTCCAATTATTGTGTGTTGGACTCGATTAAGATTGATCTAGATCACTATGTATTTAAGCACTTAATTTTAATCTAGATCTAAGTTTCTTATACAAAAGACCACAGTCAAATAATCGCCATTTTTTCTGTCAGGCGATAATTACGTTTGTCATGTGTGCTACGACAGTGATTTTGTGATAAACTTTTATAATATATCAGGACTGGGTGCTGTCCAGTAGTTAAGTTGTGGTTTTTATTATTATTTCCATTATTTCCTCGTCTTTTTAAGCTTCTTATTCGTCCCCACTGCGTGAATGTATTTATGACGTCGGCTCCGCTTTCCACATTCTATCCTCCTGTCCCAAATTAATTCGTCGTTTATATGATGTGCTTTTTCATAAAGCTCCCCGATTACAAAATGTTGATTATTTGTCTTAAATAAGAACTATTTAATATAGTATATATATCTGTCTTATATGTGGAAGCCATTATATCTCAAATAATAAGATAAAATGTAAATAAATTAAATGCGTTTTTATAATTGTGTGTATTTTTAAAATTCTTATATTTTCGCTTTTATTATTTTACATAGATAAACTTTGTGATATACACGTAGTTTAAATATTATACTTCTTAGATTAACATCGAATAAAGTGTTTTTAAGCGGCTTTCCGTAAACAGGCGTGTTATATCTTTTACAAGATAGTTTGATCTTTTTGACATATGTAAATTTTTCTGATCTACATATATTTGCATATTATTTTCTTAATTTAATAATTTCAAAATTGTAAAAAATAATAAAAAAAACATATAACACAAAAGTCTCTAAAGATTCCAAGAGTTATGCGAAACTTTTAAAAACTTTTATTGCTTCAAAGAAAAATATAAATAGGAACACTGAAACACCGACCAAACAACTTTTACAAAGAAACATGGATCGGAAAGTGTAAATCTCGTGACAGTTAAAAGTATTTTAAAACGTTATTTTTTTGGACTACTACATATTTTCAAATATAGAAGTCATAATAGCTTCAAATATATATTTGCTTTTTTAATTTCACGTTTTGTTTCGCATAACATGGCAAAGAATCTAGTCATATGAGTCTTCACACATCCTTCTCAGTTTCCGTTTAATTTGAGACATTACGGCACATATCAGGGTGATGAGTCTTACCAGAGCAGGGAATGAAAGTAGTTAAAAAATAATCATACTCCTAAGTGGGTATTGAACTCACTGTCACCATCAGACGATTTTTGATTTGATGAGTTCATCGACGATGTTATGAAATGGTCGCCTTATGAAATATAGTGAATTTGGCCATACTATTTGATTTTCAATATTTGACGATTTCGTCGTCTTTTTTGCGATATTTGACGATATTAGAAAAGAAAATGTCTTTATAATAGTGTGTAGCAATAGTGATGAAATTTAAGTTATAGTTAAGGAGAATTATATTACGATGACTTGGCAAATTTGAATTTTAACGGTTGCAATATTTTTTTTTGATTTTACGGGAAATGAGCTTGTACACTTGGTGGACAGCTATAAAAATAGTGTGGTATGATAATGGTGATGATAGATAGATGGATGATGGTGATTGATGGAGGATGATGATGGATGGATGCTTGATTGGTAGATGGATGATTGCTGGATGAACGGAGATTTTGTTGAAAAGATAGACACTTATCTGATTTGGCCCTGCTTCGGCAGCGTTGATAGGTACTGCCGGCTGGTGCTTGCAAATCTTCTTAGTGGTGCTTGAGCGTTAAGCCTGTGCTGCGATGCTGTTGCGAATCGGCGATGGCTTCAAACGCGATTCCGTTGAATTGAAAAGTTTCTTGTTTAGCTGTCCTGTCACGGTCGCCAACTTTTTATGTTCGGTATTTAGGCAGGTTAAAGAAAACTTCTTTGGTTTTGCTAAATACTTTTATCTGAAGATCCAGGTGTTGCTAAGTCAAGAAATTGTAGCGGAATGATATGCAAATTTTGAATGTAAAGGAAGTAACGTTTGTACATAGACTAAAAAGGTTTACAATTTTATATAGATTATTGAATTTACATAGACAATAGGTCACAGAAAATAAATGTAGTGCAGGTCCACACGTAGGCGCCAACAATATATATAATATAAATCCAAAACATGTGCGCAATTCGAGGACATTATACATATTATATAATGAGGTTATTTCTAACTCAGAACTTTTTTTACACTTTCAACTTCTAAAGAGTTTGTTAAATTAAAAACTTAACTTTTTTGCTGGCATTACACGCTGCATTTTGCGTTTAACACTGACCTGAGGGCAAGGCAGATCAACTGCCCAATGGACATAACTGTGGGACTCCCCCGTTAACCCGATACTACTCAATAAAACCTATCTTACACTCTGTCCACCAACCCCTGCCTGCAGGATCGCTACTGATACATTTTATTTGACTAGCCTGGTTACTCTCACCGTGCCTTAGTAAGCTTTCGGGTATCTTCTTAAGCCTGCAACCCCGATAGACGCTCTAAAAGTGACTGCGGAAGGATAGAGTGAGTTAGAGATGCAAGGACCGCCTTCTGATACTCACTAACCATTACAGTTCATTTCCTGTCACTATCTTAATTAATGTGTCCTACTATAATGTCCTATAAGTCGTCTATCGATAATTATACATTTCATGGTATATAATCATAACATGATTCAAAAAAATTCAAATCCTAAAAACTTTATTATCGTTTTTATAAAATTTCGTGTGATAAAAATATAAACACAAAATAATAAGCAGTAGAAAAAGTGATAAAAGGAGTGAAGCTCTGCGTATCCTGTGAGACTTGTCTCCAGCGCTGATTTTCAGCATCATCCCTTTTCTTATAAATTAAGTAAGTAATACCAAGGAGGATGCAAAAAAAAAGTAACAATATACTACATAAAAATACACAATAAAACAAAAGCGATCAAAATAAAGAATTCTACTTAAGCATACTAATTAAAATTAAAAAAAAAATTAAAAAAAACAACTGTCATGAACGACAATGATATCATCAACGACTTCAGGAAATTGTCAATTCTATTATATGTACGTTATATAACATTATTTAAACATATGTTCTGTTTAACTATTACCGTATACCGAAACGAATTATATTACTATGTTAATAGTGAATGAACTCTCTGAATTTTGAATCAATATCTAAGTATGTTTGTATTGAAATTATTGAATGAATAAAAAGATTTTTGACAAGACAAAAAATAATAATTCAAATTTTTAGTGAACAAAACCCATATATAAAGATCAGCAAACGTTTAAATATTTTATTTGTTTAACAATTAATAATAGAATATAATTCTAAGGTTAATAATATTTTGGGGCCAGTCGTGGCGCAGTGGCACAAGCGTGTGACTGTAATCGGCTGGTTGTGGGTTCGATTCCCACTCGAGGAGTGGAAATATTTAATATTTCCAATTTCTTCGCTCTGGTTTCTAGGCAAAGCGCGGCGTTAAGTTCCGCCACTTAACACGCAATGGAAATACAACCCACAACCAGTCGTTTTACTGTCACACTTGCCTCTACGCCACGACTGGCCCCAACTTTAAAATTGTAACAGTCAATAAATGAGTACCGAACACAGAACCAAAACTAGAACTTGATAAACTATAATTGCTTGGCACAGTTTCCCCATCTATTTTTATCGATGTACTCGTATTAATATGTGAAAGAAAGCAAAAACGAAAGAAATAATCTTATGTGGAAAAAATGTAGCACAGTTAACACTTACCATGGATACCATCTTGAATACCACCTGATGCGACAACCACTGCTTTACAGTCGTTTTCAGTTCATCATCATCGGATCGGCGCTGCCCTCTTATATGCTTCTTCAAGTGCATAAACAAATGGTAGTCGCGGTCCAATTGTTCCCTAAAGAACTGATAAGGTCTTGTGTCCATTTTTCTGTGTATGGACGGGCATTATCAATAAGTGAAAACGACTGTAAAGCATTGGTTGTCTAATCAGGCGGTAAGCTTCTCTTTGACACAACGCTCCACACCTTTTCCCACATAGCAAGATAGTTAGAGAGAATTTAGTGTCAAGACACTCCGTCCTCCACTTAAGTGTTGCTATTATAAAATAACAGGATTCATTTTATAAATAAATCAAAATAAAAAAAAGGTCACAATCATTTATTAATCAACAAAACCAGTCACATAAGCACAGTCACATAAGCACAGTCACATATACAATTATTTAAAATCACAGTAAGTTAATATTAATTTAATAATTTATTATATAAATACTAATTTCCTTTTATGGTAAGTAACTAGATATTATTTAAAATTAAACTTTATTAACCGAATTAATCGAGTATGTTTTATTATTTTAAAATATGAAATTTTGAACACTTTACAGTAGTCTGTGATCAGTGGTAAAAGTCATTAAAAGTCATTAGTCAGTTTTACGCTTCTTCCCGCTTTTTCCCATATAGCAGCCGGAGAGAATCTACTGTCACGCATTCCGTTCTCCACTTACCATCCGAATCAAGATATTTTTGGGTATGTGGTAAGACCACCGTTAACAGAGCGAAGAACAAGACATTTAAAGAAAATGTATAAAAATTTGAACGCAGCGGGATTAGAACCAGCGCCTCCTGAAAACCGTCCAGGCGCCATAAGCGCTTTATTACAACGTTTTCTTTAAATGTCTTTTTCAATTTTCATAACTGTAGAATATAATTTTTTTAACACTTTAACTTAATTTTTTTTAAAAAGAGCGAAGAAATTTATATTATGTCTGTCAACCAAAACATACTCAATTAATCCAGTTAAAATACTTTAATTTAAATATATCGAAAACCACAATTCTTACTATTAGGCAATACTTTTACCTTTTAAATTTACATTATTTATTTCAATATTTTCACCCAACGCCATTTGTATTTCCCCAAACGTCTTTCCCTTTGTTTCTGGCATGAAAATGGCTATAATAACGAATAAAAGAACGCACATTACACAAAAGAACCAGTAAGTAGACGCTGGGCCTAAAGCGATGGTCATTATGGCGAAATATTTTGTGGTGATAAATATTAAGGCAGTTGAAGAAGTTATGCTGATGGAGACTCCTAAAGCCCGGCATGGACCGTCAAATAACTCTGATACGACGACCCAGATTAATGATCCGATACCTGTGAATTGATAATATTTAATAGTTAATTAATAATATAAGTGGAAAACGGAGTGTCTTAACACTAGGTTCCCTTTAGATAACCTGCTGTATGCGGGATACAGCGTGAAGCTAAATAAATAAAATAATTGAAGGCATCGTGACGCAGTGGGACATTGTCTGACTGAAATGCGATGATTGTGTTTTGACCCTACCCGAAGGAATGATTATATTTATTAATTTAATTTTTTCGCTCTGAACCGAAGACATTTTACGTTTCATAGTACACGCAAGCAACGTTATTAGTTAGGTACTCGCAAATATTGGATTCAAAGCGAAAACTTGAGAGTTGTCTTATGATATTTCAATAGATCATTGTTACCAGAGACAAGTCGTGGCTTGCGGTCATAAAGTGTGATTGTAGCCGCGACTGGTTGTGGGTTCTAGTTGACTGTAAACGCGACGCGCGGTGTGGAAATGGAAATATTTATTATTTCCATTTTCTTCGGTCTAGTGTCGAAGCAAAGCGAAGCGAAGCGTTGGGGTTCAACATTTGCCACTAGGAATCGGCGGAAAACGGAGAACAGAGTGTCTTAACACCAGGTTCATTCTGCCTACCCTGCTGTATGCAGTATACAGCGTGAAGCCATCATTATCACGCGCTAGCGCACGCGTATCTCAAGAATCCTATGACTAATTACTACCACAGCTTAGCAATGAAAATAATTTAAAAATAAATACAGCATACACCATAACCATTGTGTGTCAATGACAAGGTGTCTATAGACATATGACTTTTGTTACCAAAATAGATTAGAATAGAATAAATTAAAACTAAATATAAGAATACATAATACATCTATTATTACATCTGTTATTGAACGTTATATAATATTAGAACCTTTGTAATATTTATGGAACAAATGTTTACTTATGTAACATAATTTGTTACGATTTTTTTCGTTATGTACGAATGTTATATCTGAGAATTATGTTTCAAGGCTGTTTTTTTTAGATATACACTTAAACAAAATCACAAGAAATATTACTTTTAAGTTATAAAAGTCTCTATAGCCAAATCTAACATAACTTTAAAAAAATATATATATTTTTAACACCTTCACGCTTTATCCCATATAGCAGGATCGCCAGAGAGAAATTAGTGTCAAGACTCTCTGTCCTTTACTTTTCCATCGAAATCGAAATTTTGCGACATAATTCTAACGTTACTATTAGCGGTTACTTTTAGTTTTAGTACTTTTAACTTATGAATAAATTCTAAATACAGTATTACATTCAGGCAGTATTACATTACGTTGGAAGCTGGAGACAAGTTTTATTTGGAAGAAGGAACATAAAAAAGACTACTTTGGCGTAAAAAGAGACTCACTGATGAGATCATAAAATAACTTACCAACATTATAACAGAATATCACAAGAATCAAGGAAACAATCGGCAAATAGTTCATCAAGCCACTTATTATGTAGTTATTATTAACGGTTAGCTCGAAAAATGTACCAAGTCCAATCTGAAATAAATTAATTATTATAAATAAATAAATTACTATAAATAAATTCATTAATATAAGAATACTTGGGGCCAGTCATGGCACAATGGCACAAGCGTGTGACTGTAAACGACTGGTTGTGGGTTCGATTCCCACTCGAGGAGTGGAAATATTTAATATTTTCATTTTCTTCGATTTGGTGCCGAAGCAAAGCGCGGCGTTAAGTTCCGCCACTACACGCAAGCCTCCGAATTCGGCGGAAAGTGGGGAACGGAGTGTCTTAACACTAGGTTCCCTCTGCCTACCCTGCTGTGTGAGGGATACAGCGTGAAGCTAAACAAAAATACTTAAATCTTATTCCATGTTATAATTTTAGTATAGAAGTTAGACGTTCTAGCTTTGAAGTTTATATAAGGATGTACAATTTTAGTTATTACGGATTTTGTAGAAATTTTCATGTTTCAATATCTATTGATATTCATTCAGTGTAAAATTAAGAAAAAGTATAACAATTTAACAAATAGCATAATATTATAGGATATAATAAGCTAAATAGTTTGGTGGAGATATCCAACAACTGATATGTGTTAACTTGAATTTTTTGAAATTTAATGTAAATTTACAACATAGTTTAAATAAAAGCTTCCCAGCATTACCAATCCGAGCAGCATCCCAACTAAAGAACTCAGCAAGATAGTCCTCCTTCCAAATGTATTCATAATCAGAGTCGTAGAGAAACTCGCTAAAACCTGAATTATTCCAATAATGACTGAAGCTATTTCTGATGGTACATTAGTTTTGGTAGATTCTAAAATAGTTTGTAAGTAAAAATTAATTGCATTTGACCCAATCAATTGACTTCCAGCTCCTAAAACGAAGCCTAGAGATACAGCTTTCAAAAACGTTTTGTTGGTTAACAAAGCTCTCTTCTCTATTTTCTTCTCCCTTGAACTTTCTGACATTTTGTACTCTTCTATTTCCTCTTTTGCCAGTATTTGTGATCCTCGTATTGTGGTTAAGACTTTCAAAGCTTCTTCATGACGACCTGAAAATTTAATTTAAAGAGTAATAAAATTTCATTATAATCTTCAAAATTTATGGTAATTACAAGTATATTTCTTGCATGGGCATATTTTATAAAAACGGTGAATGACATACATTTTCATTTGAAAATATTTTAAAATATCCATTATTTCAGTTTTTTTTGCCCCCCTCTTTTCAAAATTGATGTTAGTGGGCCCCCAGAGCTTAGGTGTCATGGTGGTTTGCGCCACCTAGCCCTACGATAACTACGCCGCTGTGCACAATGATATTTTCCCAGTATTTTGCAAAATAAAAATAAACGCAATTTGTAACTTAAAAGTCGAGGGAAACTAGATGACTTATACTTTTGGCATTTTTCAGACCATTATTGCAAAAGCATAAGCAGCCCTTTTATATTTTCCTATACTTTCATATTAATTCAAGAACATATTCAAAATTTATGAGCAATTTACGGAAATACGAATATCCGTGCGTAATATATTGCCTTCACAATTCCAAAAGGAGAAACAAGTGATTTCTCACTAAATTAGCTTTTAATAAAATTAAGCAACTTCACACTATTTCCTGTATTGCGGGATAGTCAGAGAGGTCCTAGTATCAAGACGTTCTCTTCACGTTTTCGCCCTTAGCATGTTGCACGTTGAGTGGATGTAGAGAATATCAAACTCAAACACGCTTTATTTTAAGTATAAAAGCGAAGAAGTGAAAATTAAAAATAATCATTAGAAAATAAGAGGAAACGAGCCATCGCTTTTATAGTCAGTCACTGTCTTTGCTATAATAAAAATATAGAAATTTTACCTTTTGAATATATATAAAATGGTGTGTCCGGTAACAGCAAGAGAGGCACACTAAGAACAGTAATGACACACGTCAGGACAATGTTGTAATTCTTATACGAGAGAAATGGACCGACGGATAGTGTAAATAATACTCCCAATGATGAAAACAACTGGAGAAGAGTGCCTAAGGAACCTCTGTGGTCTTTCTGTAAAAAATAAAAGCATTTTCAATATAAATATGTATTCACATCCACAAAATCTATTATTAAGCTGACCTAAGCGAAGCTCTTACTGGTCAAAAGTGTTTTTCGTTGTGGTTTAATTCTTCCTTGACTATTTGTAGTAGACCTTTGAAATTTGGTAGGGATATCGAGCACAGCGTCTTATGTGCTGTATAGTTTTTTAGTGACAATTATAATTGTAATTTTTGAATAAATGGTAATTAAATGGTCAAAAAGTGCCCATAGACTTAAGCTGTGGAAGGTTGAGTTAAGTGTTATGTTAGTATTAAGTATTTGCTTTTCAAACTTTTTTAACATGTAATAACATTAAATATGTACTTCACTCAGCTCTTCCCGCCATGCAGAGCAAAGAGGCGGTTTTCCTAGTTATTTTAATTGCGAATCCCCATATTGTATGTTAGGTTAGGTGGTGTATTATACACCAGTGATAACAGACTATTTAGTTTTTTAAAACGTCGGGATTTCTTAAATGTATTTTCAAATATGAAATGTATACAAAGTTAGTTCAATTAAAATAGTATTATTTCTAATTGTGTAAGAACCGTCGAAACAAAAGATTTTCATTATACGATAATCCATACTTATAGATGCGAATGTCTGTCTGTTTATCTGTCACGCTTTCACGGCTAGTCTACCAGTTCGATATGTATCAAATTTAAAATGAAAATTGTAAAAATTACTAAGTCTAACATAGGCAATTAATTTGTTCAAAAATCAACCGCTAAAGCCACCAGCCGCGAGCAGACCACTAGTAATAACATATTATAACGATATGTACTCGATTGAAGTAATAGTAAAAAAATTATTTTTTAATATTTTAATTACCTAATTAAATGCAGCTTGTCCAGGCAGTTACTTTGCGTCAATAACATATCATTTTCTTTTGATTAAGTGAGATAAGATTTAAGAAAATTAACAATACGAGTAGGTTAAATAGGACATATATGTATAAAGAAACCTGGTTTTCTACATCTGAGCTAACATTCACTTTCATTTTTTTTACACATCCTTTCTTAAAAACGAGTAGAGGCGATTACGGCGCAGTGTAAGATCGATGGGTACGGGTTCGATTCCCACTCGGAGAATGATTTTATATAAATATTCCATTCGCTCTCGTACATAAGATAAAGCGCGGCGTTGAGTATCACAACTCACCACGTAATGTATCGATTTCAACCAGAAAGTAGTGGACGGAGTGTCTTGACACTAGGTCTTCTCTAACTACCCCGCTATGCAGGAAAAAAACATGAAGCTGCCTTTTAAAAATAAGAAATACTCACAGTAGCCATTTCAGATGCGTATATTGGAACTACTATCAACGCGGAAGTATCAGCCACAACCATCAGTGCCCTGCATAATATGAAGATCCATACTTCGGTGGCAAATATAAGAACTAGTGCACAAACTGCTTTGGGTATTGTAGCCAATAGTATAAAGTTCTTCCTTCCTATTACGTCAATGAGAACTCCTCCTAGGACGTTAGCTGGAAATAATAAAAGTCAACTTAAAATATCTAATATTAAACTGTTTATCTAAAGTATATTAAAGCGGTTTGTCTGTCTGTTGTCTGTTTGTCTGGCTGTCCTACTAAACGCGATTGGCTGTGGAATCGATTCTCATGTTAGTCGTCGGTGAGACCTACAATGACACACACTTGCCTGGAATATACTGATCACTCTTGATTGGAAAAGGTAAAAACACAAAATTTCATGAAAAAGATTAGCTGTGCTTGCAACTTCGTCCGCATGTAAATATAAAATTAGCCTAAGTTATTCCTTATAGTCAGTTAGTCACTCCTTATATCCAGGTAGATAACTGATATATCATCTATCTGTCAGTAAAAGTTCCATCAAAATCGATCCAGCAGTTCCAATAAACTCCCATAAACGCACAGACAGACAAAATTTATAAAAAATGTGATTTTGGTATAAGTACCGTATATGCATTTCGTAAAATGCTGTTATCTTAATATTACAAAGAAATACTCAATATTATTTATTACTATATACCATAGAATATAAATAAAAATATACTTACTAAATATGCCTATCAAATAGCCTCCAGACACCACCCAAGATCCTTCCTCATCTGTGATTGGTCGCGACAAAGGAGTCTCATCAGGATCCCGCAGTTTGACAAGCGACGGTGACGACCAAGCGAGGCTCATGCCAGTTGTCAGAATACTCAAATTTACTGTAAACAATATAAGTCAGTAGTTAGCTAGTGTCAAGATACTACTGTATTTAGTTACTTTCAGCAATATTTCTTAAAGTATGCCTTATATTTACCTAATACATTTTTGTTTTAATAAGGGCGAAAGATTTAAAAAAGGTAGTTTAACGATTTTTCCCGCTTAAAAGAGTAGTCAGAGAGAATCTAGTGTCAAGACACTCCGTTCTTCACTCTCCGCCCTAAATCGAGACATGTGTGTAGTGGAACTTAGCACGCACTTTTGTATAAGGTACCAAAGAAGAGAAATGACAATGATATGTGATTAAATTAAAAGATGTTCTTAGTTTTGTTGGAGAATAAAATTAATTGAGGCTAGTCGTGGCGCAGTGGCACGAATGTGTGACGACTGGTTGGTTGCCATTCGAGGAGTGGCAATATTTAATATTTTCATTTCCTTCGCTCTGGTATCAGAGATAAAGCGCGGCGTTAAGCTCCACCACTTAACACGTAATGCCTCTGAATTCGGCAGAAAGTGGAGAACGGAGTGTCTTAACACTAGGTTCCCGCTGCCTACCCAGCTGTGTGCGGGATACAGCGTGAAGCTAAAAAGAATATTTAAAATTAATTTTAAGTATAGTGGGATTGGAACCCCCATCATGCTAGAATCTCGAGTTGGAATTGAAACTACAAATATAAATATATTCAATATTTCATGTTATGAGTGTAAAAATTATTTAATATTAAAAGAGTTATAAAATTAAATACGTACATTTATTTTAATTACGTATAATTAAAGTAAATATATACAATATTAATGTAATGTATAAATGTTAACGTTTATACAAAATATATTAACAATGTGTATTTTTGTATTATACCAACTAACTCTGATAAATGAATGTTTCTAGTAAATTGAAAGTAACATTAGATAAGGAAAGAAAATTATATGCATATTCCTTACTGAATATATTAAACTGTTGATTTTATAGATAAATGTTAAAATGTCCCTAAAATAAAAAAAATACATTTAATGAAAGTCAGAGAGAATCTATTGTTAAGACACTTCGTTTTCCACGTCTCGCCGTCGTTTTTTTTCTTATGGGATAAAGGAGGCAAACGAGCAGAAGGCCCACCTGATGTTAAGTGGTTACCTTTGCCCATAGATATCCCACAACTTTAGAGTTATGGATGCGTTGCCAGCCTCGGGGATGTAGGACAAAAGGAGGGAGAAAGGATGGGAATAGGGAGAGCTGGCTTACATGCCATCGAACCGGAACACATCACCATTATATTTGGCGGTTCGTCTTTGACACGATAGTGGTCACGAGCCAGTCGTAGAACGAATATCCTACCACCAAGCTAACTGGGTTACCACCGCCTTTTACGGGACGCTACCCAGCGGTAGGGGAAATTGTATTCTTAACCCTTCCAGGGGGGAAGAGTTCAGAAGACGGCGAGACGTGGAAAACGAAGTGTCTTAACAATAGATTCTCTCTGACTTTCATTAAATGGGTTTTTTTTTTTATTTTAGGGACATTTTAACATTTTTCTATAAAATCAACAGTTTAATATATTCAGTAAGGAATATGCATATAATTTTCTTTCCTTATGTAATGTTACTTTCAATTTACTAGAAACATTCATTTATCACAGTTAGTTGGCGTAATACAAAAATACACATTGTTAATATATTTTGTATAAACGTTTATACGTAACATTTATACATTACATTAATATTGTATATATTTACTTTAATTATACGTAATTAAAATAAATGTACGTATTAAATTTTATAACTCTCTTAATATTAAATAATTTTTACACTCATAACATGAAATATTGAATATATTTATATTTGTAGTTTCAATTCCCACTCGAGATTCTAGCATGATGGGGGTTCCAATCCCACTATACTTAAAATTAATTTTAAATATTCTTTTTAGCTTCACGCTGTATCCCGCACACAGCTGGGTAGGCAGCGGGAACCTAGTGTTAAGACACTCCGTTCACCACTTTCTGCCGAATTCAGAGGCATTACGTGTTAAGTGGTGGAGCTTAACGCCGCGCTTTATCTCTGATACCAGAGCGAAGGAAATGAAAATATTAAATATTGCCACTCCTCGAGTGGCAACCAACCAGTCGTCACACATTCGTGCCACTGTGCCACGACTAGCTCAGATAGCTAGACTCAATTAATTTTAATCTTCCACAAAAATAAAAATATCTTTTAATTTAATCACATATCATTGTCATTTATCTTCTTTGGTATCTAACACAAAAGTGTGTGCTAAGTTCCACTACACAAATGTCTCGATTTAGTTCGGAGAGTGAAGAACGGAGTGTCTTGACACTAGATTCTCTCTGACTACTCTTTTAAGCGGGAAAAATCGTTAAACTACTTTTTTTAAATCTTTTGTCCCTTATTAAAACAAAATGTATTAGGTAAATATAAGGCATACTTTAAGAAATATTGCTGAAAGTAACTAAATACGGTAGTATCTTGACACTAGCTAACTACTGACTTGTATTGTTTACAGTAAATTTGAGTATTCTGACAACTGGCATGAGCCTCGCTTGGTCGTCACCGTCGCTTGTTAAACTGAGGGATCCTGGTGAGACTCCTTTGTCGCGACCAATCACAGATGAGGAAGGATCTTGGGTGGTGTCTGGAGGCTATTTGATAGGCATATTTAGTAAGTATATTTTTCTTTATATTCTATAGTATATAGTAATAAATAATATTGAGTATTTCTTTGTAATATTAAGATAACAGCATTTTACGAAATGCATATACGGTACTTATACCAAAATCACATTTTTTATAAATTTTGTCTGTCTGTGCGTTTATGGGAGTTTATTGGAACTGCTGGATCGATTTTGATGGAACTTTTACTGACAGATAGATGATATATCAGTTATCTACCTGGATATAAGGAGTGACTAACTGACTATAAGGAATAACTTAGGCTAATTTTATATTTACATGCGGACGAAGTTGCAAGCACAGCTAATCTTTTTCATGAAATTTTGTGTTTTTACCTTTTCCAATCAAGAGTGATCAGTATATTCCAGGCAAGTGTGTGTCATTGTAGGTCTCACCGACGACTAACATTAGAATCGATGCCACAGCCAATCGCGTTTAGTCGGACAGATAGACAAACAGACAACAGGCAGACAAACCGTGTTAATTTACTTTAGATAACCAGTTTAATATTAGATATTTCAAGTTTACTTTTATTATTTCCAGCTAACGTCCTAGGAGGAGTTCTCATTGACGTAATAGGAAGGAAGAACTTTATACTATTGGCTACAATACCCAAAGCAGTTTGTGCACTAGTTCTTATATTTGCCACCGAAGTATGGATCTTCATATTGTGCAGGGCACTGATGGTTGTGGCCGATACTTCCGCGTTGATAGTAGTTCCAATATACGCGTCTGAAATGGCTACTGTGAGTATTTTTTATTTTTAAAAGGCAGCTTCAATGTTTTTTTCCTGCATAGCGGGGTAGTTAGAGAAGACCTAGTGTCAAGACACTCCGTCCACTACTTTCTGGTTGAAATCGATACATTACGTGGTGAGTTGTGACACTCAACGCCGCGCTTTGTCTTAGGTACCAGAGCGAATGGAAATTTAAATATAATAATTTTCCGAGTGGGAATTGGACCCGTACCCATCGATCTTACACTGTGCCATAATGGCCTCTAGTCGTTTTAAAATAGGATGTGTAAAAAAAATTAAAGTTAATGTTAGCTCAGATGTAGAAAACCAGGTTTCTTTATACATATACCTATGTCCTATTTAACCTACTCGTATTGTTATTTTTTTTAAATCTTATCTGATTTAATCAAAAGAAAATGATATGTTATTGACGCAAAGTAACTGCCTGGACAAGCTGCATTTAATTAGGTAATTAAAATAATAAAAAAATATTTTTTTTACTGTTACTTCAATTGATTTTTGAAAAAAATAATTGCCTATGTTAGACTTAGTAATTTTTACAATTTTCATTTTAAATTTGATACAAATCGAACTAGTAGATTAGCCGTGAAAGCGTGACAGACAAACAGACAGACATTCGCATCTATAATGTATAATGAAAGATATGGATTATCGTATAATGAAGATCTTTTATTTTGACAGTTCTTACACAATTACAAATGATACTATTTTAATAGGAGTAATTTCGTATATATTTGATAAACGTTCGTCCGTCCCGACGTTTTAAAAAACTAAATAGTCTGTGGTCACTGCTTTATAATACACCACCTAACCTAACATACAATATGGGGATTCGGATTAAAATAACTAAGGAACCGCCTCTTTGCTCTGCATAGCGGGAAAAGCTGAGTGAAGTACATATTAAAAAAGTTTGAAAGCAAACACTTAATACTAACATAACACTTAACTTAACCTTCCACACCCTAAGTCTATGGGCACTTTTTGACCATTTAATTACCATTTATTCAAAAATTACAATTACAATTGTCACTAAAAAAAATCACAGCACATAAGACACTGTGCTCGATATCCCTGCCAAATTTCAGAGGTCTACTACTAATAGTCAAGGAAGAGTTAAACCAGAATGAAACACACTTTTGACCAGCAAGAGAGAGACCAGCAAGAGCAATAATAGAATATGTGAATATGAATACATATTTATATTGAACATGCTTTTATCTTTACAGAAAGACCACAGAGGTGCCTTAGGCACTCTTCTCCAATTGTTTTCATCATTGGGAGTATTATTTACGCTTTCCGTCGGTCCATTTCTCTCTTATAAGAATTACAACATTGTCCTGACGTGTGTCATTACTGTTCTTAGTGTGCCTCTCTTGCTGCTACCGGACACTCCATTTTATATATATTCAAAAGGTAAAATTTTTGTCTTTTTATTGAAGTAGACACAGAATCTGACTGGAAAAGAAAGATGTGGGTTCGATTCTCACTCTGGTAAATGATTATATATAATTTTCACTTCTTCATTGTGTACTTAAGATAAAACGCAGCATTAAGTTCCCAATACCCCCTACACCCTTGATATAAGGCGGAAAATGGAGTTCTCTCTAACTATCCTGTTAGGTAGGAAAAAGCGTGGAGTTGTTACATTTATGTATTCTTTATTGCATTTAAAAAAATATTATACAGAAAAAATAAAACAGAAATAGATGGTTTACAACGGTGGACTTATCTCTAGAAGAGATCTCTTCCAGTCAACCTGTGTAGGATAAGTGCAAACAAAAAGCAGGATGCAATGCAAATAAAATAATTATATAAATAAAGACAACAAAAAAGAACATGTGAAAAAAAATCACTATCTATAATCGTATATAAAATTAAAACCTTAAACCAATATATAAATCCACTTATACATATTTAGTTAAGGACGAAAAACTATTTAGTGAGAAATCATTTCGTTCTCCTTTTGGAACTGTGAAGGCAATATATTATGTGCGGAAAATTAGTATTTCCGTAAATTGCTGATAAATTTTATCATTGTTAGTGTTCTTCAATCAATATGATTGATAAATGAAAATACACAAAGGCTGATTGTGGGCTGGTCTGGTATAGGCTGATCGTTAAACTAGTCTAGTGTTCTTCAACTTTTAAATTACATATTTTGTATAAGTTTATTTAGAAAAAAAATATATATCACTATAATGTTAATATCATGAGCTTAATTTAAATTTTAAGGTCGTCATGAAGAAGCTTTGAAAGTCTTAACCACAATACGAGGATCACAAATACTGGCAAAAGAGGAAATAGAAGAGTACAAAATGTCAGAAAGTTCAAGGGAGAAGAAAATAGAGAAGAGAGCTTTGTTAACCAACAAAACGTTTTTGAAAGCTGTATCTCTAGGCTTCGTTTTAGGAGCTGGCAGTCAATTGATTGGGTCAAATGCAATCAATTTTTACTTACAAACTATTTTAGAATCTACCAAAACTAATGTACCATCAGAAATAGCTTCAGTCATTATTGGAATAATTCAGGTTTTAGCGAGTTTCTCTACGACTCTGATTATGAATACATTTGGAAGGAGGACTATCTTGCTGAGTTCTTTAGTTGGGATGCTGCTTGGATTGGTAATGGCTGGGAAGCTTTTATTTAAACTATGTTGTAAATTTACATTAAATTTCAAAAAATTCAAAAGTTCGTATGAGTTGTTGGATATCTACACCAAACTATTTAGCTTATTATATCCTATAATATTATGCTATTTGTTAAATTGTTATACTTTTTCTTAATTTTACACTGAATGAATATCAATAGATATTGAAACATGAAAATTGGTAATGTCTTCTACAAAATCCGTAATAACTAAAATTTTAACAACCTTATATAAAACTTCAAAGCTAGAACGTCTAACTTCTATACTAAAATTATAAGATGGAATAAGATTTAAGTATTTTTGGTTAGCTTCACGCTGTATCCCTTACACAGTATGGTAGGCAAAGGGAACCTAGTGTTACGACACTCCGTTCCCCACTTTCCGCCAAATTCGGCAGGCATTGCGTGTTAAGTGGAAGACCTTAACGCCGCGCAGTGACTCGACACCAGAACGAAGAAAATGAAAATAGAAAAAGACATTTAAAAATGAAAATATTAAATATTTCCACTCCTCGAGTGGGAATCGAACCCACAACCAGTCGTTTACAGTCACACGCTTGTGCCACTGCGCCATGACTGGCCTATTTTTGGCCTGGAAGTATTTTTGAGGTCATTAATTTATTTATAGTAATTTATTTATTTATAATAATTAATTTATTTCAGATTGGACTTGGTACATTTTTCGAGCTAACCGTTAATAATAACTACATAATAAGTGGCTTGATGAACTATTTGCCGATTGTTTCCTTGATTCTTGTGATATTCTGTTATAATGTTGGTAAGTTATTTTATGATCTCATCAGTGAGTCTCTTTTTACGCCAAAGTAGTCTTTTTTATGTTCCTTCTTCCAAATAAAACTTGTCTCCAGCTTCCAACGTAATGTAATACTGCCTGAATGTAATACTGTATTTAGAATTT
This sequence comes from Dryas iulia moderata, assembly GCA_019049465.1. Taxonomy (NCBI): domain Eukaryota; kingdom Metazoa; phylum Arthropoda; class Insecta; order Lepidoptera; family Nymphalidae; genus Dryas; species Dryas iulia. Next base: position 8,722,738 of record CM032437.1, read on the forward strand.
ATTCATAAGTTAAAAGTACTAAAACTAAAAGTAACCGCTAATAGTAACGTTAGAATTATGTCGCAAAATTTCGATTTCGATGGAAAAGTAAAGGACAGAGAGTCTTGACACTAATTTCTCTCTGGCGATCCTGCAATATGGGATAAAGCGTGAAGGTGTTAAATTTTTTTTTTTTAAAAGCTATGTTAGATTTGGCTAGAGACTTTTATAACTTAAAAGTATTATTTCTTGTGATTTTGTTTAAGTGTATATCTAAAAAAACAGCCTTGAAACATAATTCTCAGATATAACATTCGTACATAACGAAAAAAATCGTAACAAATTACGTTACGTAAGTAAACATTTGTTCCATAAATATTACAAAGGTTCTAATATTATATAACGTTCAATAACAGATGTAATAATAGATGTATTATGTATTCTTATATTTAGTTTTAATTTATTCTATTCTAATCTATTTTGGTAACAAAAGTCATATGTCTTGACACCTTGTCATTGACACTGTGACGAGTGTTGACACTGTGCGACGCTGTATCCTGCACACAGCAGGGTAGGCAGAATGAACCTGGTGTTAACACACTCTGTTCCCGGTTTTCCGCCGAATTCTAGTGGCGTCAAATGTTGAACCCCAACGCTTCGCTTCGCTTTGCTTCGACACTAGACCGAAGAAAGTGGTAATAATAAATATTTCCATTTCCACACCCAGTCGTGTTTACAGTCACTCAGAAGCCACAACCATTCTAATATTTTCGAGTTATTACTAATAACGTTGTTTGCGTGAACTATGAGACGTAAAATGTTTTTGATTCCAGAGAAAAACAAAAAAAATAAATATAAAATCATTCCTTCGTGTAGGGTCAAAACACAATCATCGCATTTCAGTCAAACAATGTCCCACAAATTCACAATGGCTTCCATTAACTAATTTATTCAGCTTCACGCTGTATCCCGCACACAACAGGATATCCAAAGAGAACTAGTGTTAAGACACTCCGTTTTCCACTTATATTATTAATTAACTATTAAATATTATCAATTCACAGGTATCGGATCATTAATCTGGGTCGTCGTATCAGAGTTATTTGACGGTCCATGCCGGGCTTTAGGAGTCTCCATCAGCATAACTTCTTCAACTGCCTTAATATTTATCACCACAAAATATTTCGCCATAATGACCATCGCTTTAGGTCCAGCGTCTACTTACTGGTTCTTTTGTGTAATGTGCGTTCTTTTATTCGTAATTATAGCCATTTTCATGCCAGAAACAAAGGGAAAAACGTTTGGGGAAATACAAATGGCGTTGGGTGAAAATATTGAAATAAATAATGTAAATTTAAAAGGTAAAAGTATTGCCTAATAGTAAGAATTGTGGTTTTCGATATATTTAAATGAAAGTATTTTAACCGGTTTAATTAAGTATGTTTTGATTGACTGACGTAATATAAACTTAGGAAAATTGAAAAAGACATTTAAAGAAAACGTATAACAATTTGAACGCAGCGGGATTCGAACCCGCGCCTCCTGAATACCGTACAGGCGCTCCAACAATAAGTTATAATAAAGCGTATAGAGCAAATTCAAATTTTTATACATTTTCTTTAAATGTCTTTTTCTCCGCTCTGCTAACGGTGGTCTTACCACATACCCAAAAATATCTTGATTCGGATGGTAAGTGGAGAACGGTATGCGTGACAGTAGATTCTCTCCGGCTGCTATATGCGAAAAAGCGGGAAGAAGTGTGAAACTGACTAATGACTATTTACCTCTGATCACGGACTACTGTAAAGTGTTCAAAATTTGATATTTTAAAATAATAAAACATACGCGATTAATTCGGTTAATAAAGTTTAATTTTAAATAATATCTAGTTACTTACCATAAAAGGAAATTAGTATTTATATAATAAATTATTAAATTAATATTAACTCACTGTGATTTTAAATAATTGTATATGTGACTGTGCTTATGTGACTGGTTTTGTTAATTAATAAATGATTGTGATCTTTTTTTATTTTGATTTATTTATAAAATGAATCCTGTTATTTTATAATAGCAACACTTCAGCAACGGACGGAGTATCTTGAGATTAAATTCTTTCTGACTATCATGCTATTTGGAAAAACGCGTAATTCTGGTAAGAGATTGCGGCAATGAATTCTGTCACTAGCCGTGACCATATAGTCACATGTCACCCAAGAACGATATTTAAACACTAAAAATGCTTGATTCTAATCAACCTAGTAATTTGAAAAGCAAGTGTGTACGAACAACCAAGAGCTGATATAAACAGAAAATATTAATTACCTCAGAACTATATTCTCTTATTATTGGAGCCAGTCGTGGCGCAGTGGCACAAAGTGTGACTGTAAAACGACTGGTTGTGGGTTCGATTCCCACTCAAGGAGTGGAAATATTCAATATTTCCATTTTCTTCGCTCTGGTGTCGAGGCAAAGCGCGGCGTTAATTTCCGCCATTTAACACGCAATGCCTCCGAATTCGGCGGAACATGGGGAACGGAGTGTCTTAACACTAGGTTCTCTCTGCCTACCGCGGGAAGCTAAAAAAATATATATATTACATTATTAATTTTTCATTATCATAAACCAATAACGTATATAAATGTTTGCTGGTGTTTAAAAACGGGTTTTGTTCACTAATAATTTGAATTGTTATTTTTTGTCTTGTCAAAAACCTTTTTGTTCATTCAATAATTTCAATACAAGTATACTTAGATATTGATTCAAAATTCAGAGAGTTCGTTCACTATTAACATAGTAATATAATTCGTTTCGGTATACGGTAATAGTTAAACAGAACATATGTTTAAATAATGTTATATAACGTACATATAATAGAATTGACAATTTCCTGAAGTCGTTGATGATATCATTGTCGTTCATGACAGTTGTTTTTTTTTATTTTTTTTTTAATTTTAATTAGTATGCTTAAGTAGAATTCTTTATTTTGATCGCTTTTGTTTTATTGTGTATTTTTATGTAGTATATTGTTACTTTTTTGTTGCATCCTCCTTGGTATTACTTACTTAATTTATAAGAAAAGGGATGATGCCGAAAATCAGCGCTGGAGACAAGTCTCATAGCATATGCTGAGTTTCACTCCTTTTACCACTATATATACTTGTGTTTATATTTTTATCACACGAAATTTTATAAAAACGATAATAAACTTTTTTGAATTTGAATTTTTTTGAATCATGTTATGATTATATACCATGAAATGCTTAATTAACGATAGACGACTTATAGGACACAATAGTAGGACACATTAATTAAGATAGTGACAGGAAATGAACAGTAATGGTTAGTGAGTATAAAAAGGCGGTCCTTTCATCTCTAACTCACTTTATCCTTCCGCAGTCACTTTTAGAGCGTCTATCGGGGTTGCAGGCTTAAGAAGATACCCGAAAGCTCTCAAAGGCACGGTGGGAATAGCCAGGCTAGTCAAGTAAAATGTATCAGTAGCGATCCTGCAGGCAGGGGTTGGTGGACAGAGTGCTAGCTAGGTTTTATTGAGTAGTATCGGGTTAACGGGGGAGTCCCACAGTTATGTCCATTGGGCAGTTGATCTGTAAACTTTTTAATTTAACAAACTCTTTAGAAGTTGAAAGTGTAAAAAAAGTTCTGACTTAGAAATATCCTCATTATATAATATGTATAATATCCTCGAATTGCGCACATGTTTTGGATTTATATTATATATATTATAAAGACATTTTCTTTTCTAATATCGTCAAATATCGCAAAAAAGACGACGAAATCGTCAAATATTGAAAATCAAATAGTATGGCCAAATTCACTAGATACTCATATGACTAGATTCTTTGCCATGTCATGCGAAACAAAACGTGAAATTAAAAAAGCAAATATATATTTGAAGCTATTATGACTTCTACACTGTATCTGCTAGATAATTCAGAGTTGCAATTTGATTTGAGCCGACAACAGCTTATCTGAAAAGTAGCTAACATCGAACTGCATACTTTTAAACATTTTTAAAGTGTTATTCGACACTTAGGAAAATTGAAAAAGACCTTTAGAAAACGTATAGAAATTTGAACGCAGTAGGATTGAAATTTTTATACATTTTCTACCCGGGATGCGGTTATGTGGAACTCCGGTTCGGCAAGATGATTCGTCTCCGTTTACCCACTAAAACCTGACGGCGTTCCTCTCCCGCAAATAGCCCTGGTCTCGGGTACTGCCCCAATCTTCTGTGGACCTGGGCGGGCTCTGAATGTACCAAGGTATACAAGTAAATAAATTGCAGATACAAGTGTTTGTGGCCAGTCGTGGCCCAGTGGCACAAGACTGTGACTGTAAACGACTGGTTGTGGGTTCGATTCCCACTCGAGGAGTGGAAATATTTCATATTTGCATTTTCTTCGCTCTGGTATCGAGGCAAAGCGCCGCCGTAAGTTCCGCCACTTAACACGCAAGCCTCCGAATTCGGCGGAAAGTGGGGAACGGAGTTTCTTAACACTAGGTTCCCTCTGCCTGCCCTGCTGTGTGCGGGATATAGCGTGAAGCTATTTTTTTTTTGTTTACATTATTTTAACACCAATCATGCAAATGTATGTTTTGTGTTTGATGGTGTAAGTACTAAAATTATACATACAAAATAACTTACAACTAAGACTTGTCTAATAGAATTTCATTTACAGAATAATAGCACTTATTTACAAGAAACATACTGAATTGTTTTTTTTATTTATCGTATGACATCATCTTTAGCTGTTTGGGTATTTTATTAAATACTAGCTGTGCTCGCGACTTCGTCCGCGAATTTGAAAATATATATAATTTAAAAATAAAAGTAGTCAACGTTACTCCTTATTATCTGTCCTATCAAAATTAGTCCAGCTGTTTCAAAGATTCGCCGAAACAACAGACAGACAGACACACAGACAAAAATTGTAAAAAAATGTTATTTTCGTATTTGTAACGTTTATGCAAGTACTAAAATAACATTTCATTTTTAAAAAAATACCAGTACATTTAATAATAAAAATAATTTAACGCATTTATTCTTATAAGAGAAATAAAAACAAAAATAACTATACAAATCAAACATTAAAAAAATCTAGCTTATAGCTTATATACTTATAAGCGTAGAGGATAGTACCCTCTGCCTACCACGCTGTCTGCGGGATACAGCGTGAAGCTAAAACATAATCGAAAACAGACGTAAAATAGCATAGCGGTCACAGTGCTTGGGCGGTTTCCAAGAGGCGTGGAATCAAATCCCGCTGCGTTGAAATTTTTATACGTTTTCCTAAGATATTTTACAAACTTTCTATGCGTATAAATAACCATATTTTATACAAATTGTCAAACGATTTTAATATTGAAATAATGTTTAGGCTGCATTCAATAGTGAAAATCTCTCCTATAGAGATAACAAAATATGTAATAAGCAAGAGCATCCTCAATGTTTTATTAGATATGCAGTAAGTTAGAAGTAAGTTGTAATAAATGTGTAAGTTGTAATTCGCCGCCCTTTTGGTAGTCCACGCCTTTATTCTGTACAAGATAGCTTGATCTTTTGAACTGACTGGACTAAACTAATGGGAAACAGAAAATATCTAGTAGTCCAAAAATAACTCTAAAAATAGTCTATTGTGGCCAGTCGTGGCCCAGTGGCACAAGCGTGTGACTGTAAACGACTGGTCGTGGGTTCCATTCCCACTCGAGGAGTGGAAATATTAGATATTTCCATTTTCTTCGCTCCGGTGTCAAGGCAAAGCGAGGCGTTAAGTTCCGCCACTTAACACGCAATGCCTCCGAATTCGGCGGAAAGTGAGGAACGGAGTGTCTTAACACTAGGTTCCCTCTGCCTACCCTGCTGTGTGCGGGATACAGCGTGAAGCTAAAAAAAATAACGTTTTAGAATACTTTTAACTGTGACGAGATTTACACTTTTCGATCCATGTTTCTTTGGAAAAGTTGTTTGGTCCCATAGTCTGAACCACCTATTGGAGCAGCACATCATTTATCATGATCCGATGTAACATTGTACAAGCGTCTATTACTTTCAGTGTTCCTATTTATATTATTCTTTGAAGCAATGAAAGTTCTTAAAAGTTTCGCATAACTCTTGGAATCTGTAGAGATTTTCGTGTTATATGTATTTTTTAAAACATTTAATTGATTAAAAACACTTCATTTAATGTCAATCTTAGAATGATAATATTTAAACTATGTGTAAATGACGCAGTTTATCTATATAAAGTAATAAAAGGGAAAATGTATCCATTTTAATAAGAATTTAAAAAATTACAAACTTTAAGCACGCAAAAATTTAAAGCACGCATACAATTTAATTATATTTTGCATTCTATATAATGGCTTCCGCATATAAGACAGATAGATGTATTTTATTTAGAACTATTTAAGAATTAATCAAAATTATGGAAACGGGGAACTTTATGAAGAAGCACATCATATAAAGGACGAATTAATTTTCAACAGGAAAATAGGATATGGAAAGCGGAGCCGTCGTCAAAAATACCTTCACGCAGTGAGGACGAATAGGAGGTTTAAGAATGGCTGGGAAATAATAATAAAAACCACAACTTAGCTACTGGACAGCACGCAGTCCTGATATATTATAAAAGGTTTTTCACAAAATCACTGTCGTAATAAATAATGGCGATTATTTGACTGTGGTCTTTTATATACGAAACTTAGATCTAAATTAAAATTAAGTGCTTAAATACATAGTGATCAAGATCAATCTTAATCGAGTCCAACACACAATAATTGTAGACACACATACAACGTTCACTGTCACATTTTGTCAAATCAGAAACAACTGAATTTTGAATTATTGTTATAAAGAGGTTTCAATTATAAAATACTAATCATAACAATTAGAACGACCTTTGACCGCCGATATTTATTTTGCCAAAAACTTGGTCGTATCAAATAAGAAATAGATCTTTTTAATTAAGTAAGCATTTTTCAAGACTTTTGTTTATCAGAAAATTGGAAGTAATCTCCAATTTTCTGGTCAACAAAAGTCTAAACATCTCCTGGCGGTGTCACAGCATTTTAAGATTTCTTGTGAAATTAGGCATTATTTAGCATTATTGGCATTTTAGCTAAAGAAATGGCTTTATTTACATCATTTCTATTTCCTTAAATATACGATTGCTTTATTTAACAGCAACAGTGAGCCTATCCATCAAGTATTTAGATAAATTTGTAATAAAAAATTACATGTACGTTTTTTTTTATCTTGAGTGTTGCCATTATAAAATATCACAATTATTTTTTATAAAATAATTCAAAATAAAATCACAGTTTTTTTATAAAAAACCAAAACACATTTATATACAATTATTTACAATCATTATTCAATTATAATTACCTAGATCAAAATTGATTTTAAATTGTTTTAGCCGGATTAATCACCAACACTTTGGTATGTGAAAATGTATTCTAAAAAATTGAACATTTTGAACACTTTACAATTGTCCGTTATCACAGGTAGCCTCAGTCTGCCGATGGTTAGGCAATAAAATTAAATTTGAAAAAGGCATTTAGAAATTCTTATACGCTTTATTACAACTTATTTTTTGTTGTTAGCATATATGATAATTTGCAATACGACGCGGCGTGTAGTAGAACCCATAGCTCAGTGGTGAGAGCGCCTGGACGGTATTCAGGAGGCGCGGGTTCGAATCCCGCTGCGTTCAAATTTTTATACGTTTTCTAAATGCCTTTTTTAATTTTCCTAAGTGTGGAAATAACACTTTAAGAATGTTAAAAGAAAAAAGACTAATTTTTCCAACACCGAAATATACGCGATTAATCCGGTTAATATAGTTTCATTTAAAATACAACTTCCACGAAAAATTAAAAAATATGATACTCAAACAATATTTTTGCCTTTCAAATTTACTTTATTTGTTTCAACAGGTTTTTCACCTAACGCCAGTTGTATTTCCCCAAACGTTTTGCCCTTTGTTTCTGGCATGAAAATGGCTACAATTACGAATAACAGGACGCACATTATACTAAAAAACCAATAAATAGGCGCGGGACCTAAAGCGATACTCATTGTGGGAAAATATTTGGTTGTGATAAATATTAAAGCCGTTGAAGATGTTATTGCCATGGAGACTCCTAGAGCTCGACATGGACCTTCGAAAACCTCGGATATGACGACCCAGAGCACTGCTCCGGTGCCTGTTGAATAAGAATATTTAATTATTATAATTTATGTGGTTTGAGGTCAATCGTGGTGCAGGGACACAGAGTATAAACGTGACAAGTTGGGGATTCTATTCCCATTGGAGAATTAGACATATTTAATATTCCCATTTTCATCGCTCTGGTGTTGAGGAAAAGCGCGATTTTATGATAAATTTCCTAAGATATTTTGGTGGGGATGCGGCATCTTATATCTTTTTTTTTTTTTTAATAGCTTCACGCTATATCCCGCACACAGCAGGGTAGGCAGGTACCTTATATCTTATACTTATATATAGCTATAGATTCCAACGCTCGCAGTGGCGTAGTAAGTTAGACAAAGGCCCCTGTGCATAAACTGATGATAAATTCTGTAATTGCTGATGTCCACGTGAAAACATTTAAAATAAAATTTTCTTTTTAATTTTTTATGCTTCTCTTTTTTCAAAGCTGAGGTTAGAGAGCATCCTGAGCTCCGGGGTCCTCGTGTACTGCACAATCTGGCCCTACGATCGCTACGCCACTCACTATATAGTTATCTATTATGGTATACAGTTATCTTGCAACTATGCAGAAGCACATTAGGAAAATTACGGATATGCCATTTGTATATACAATATACTTGGATAGACAACTTTGGTTAGGAATATAAAAATTATTACGTTTTATCCGTTATTCTCGGATAGTTTTAGCTATAGAACAAAAGAAAGAAGTGGCCAGTCGTGGCCCAGTGGCACAAGCGTGTGACTGTAAACGACTGGTTGTGGGTTCGATTTCCACTCGAGGAGTGGAAATTATGTTTCCATTTTCTTCGCTCTGGTGCCGAGGTAAAGCGCGGCGTTAAGTTCCGCCACTTAACACGCAAGCCTCCGAATTCGGCGGAAAGTGGGGAACGGAGTGTCTTAACACTAGGTTCCCTCTGCCTACCCTGCTGTGTGCGAGATACAGCGTGAAGCTAAAAAAAATAGAAAGAAAGGACAAAAGAAAATCTTATGCATTCTATACATTTAATGTACGGGTGCGAGGCCCATTGTGTTGGAAAAAGAAAAATTCCAACTGAAATGCGGGCTTAAGAGGCCCCTTTAAAATGTATTAAGGTTTGTATCCATTCTCTAAGTGTCTTTTCCCTCCTAATCATATTTAAAATACATTAATTTCGCTTTTGAAACACGAGCTAGGAAAGAACTGATGATTTCACAGTTATACTCTTCACTCTCTCTCTCTCTCTCTTACTTCTACCTAACTAGGAGTGAGATAAAGTACCTACCTAATTAAATAATGACTTATACCAAGATTATAAAAACACACTTACCAGCATTATAACAAAATGAGATAAGAATCAAGGAAACGATCGGCAAATAGTTCATGAAGCCAAGTATTGAGTCGTCATTATTAATGGTAAGTTGAAAAAATGTACCAAGTCCCATCTGAAACAAAGTAAACAATAGGATTACTTAATTTCTATTCCATTTTAATATCACGCAGAACTTATTTTTTTTTTTTAGCTTCTCGCTATATCCCGCACACAGCAGGGTAGGCAGAGGGAACCTAGTGTTAAGACCCTCCGTTCCCCACTTTCCTCCGAATTCGGAGGCATTGCGTGTTAAGTGGCGGAACTTAACGCCGCGCTTCACCTCGACACCAGAGCGAAGAAAATCGAAATATTAAATATTTCCACTCCTCGTGTGGGAATCGAACCCACAACCAGTCGTTTACAGTCACACACTTGTGCCACTGGGCCACGACTGGCAGAACTTAATGGTAATGCCTATTGTGCTGCCTAGTGTTTTTTAATCCAGAGGCAGTAATGGGCTGTTTTTAAAGTGCTTGTTATTAGCAATTTTGTAAGTAAAGTCACAAGCTTTTTTTATACATTAAATTATCTATCTAATATTATCTATCTAAGATAGATTGAAACTCTTTATTGCATATATATATATAGGCACGATACGCTCCAATACCTTTGACAAAAAAGGAAGGATAGAAATAGGGCGACAGTTGTAAGAAAAAGGTCTTAGGATTTTTGATTTTGGTAATCGAGATTATACGAGTTTTAAACCAGACATTAGGAAACTTACAAGAGGACAAGGTAAGTTAATAATTTGTGTGATTAGTGTCAAAATACCAGAATATAATAAGTTTGTCTATAAGTCTATAGTAAGTAAGTCTATAAGTAGTTTTAAGATAAACTTTTGAGTCCTTACCAATCCAAATAGTGTCCCAACTAAAGAGCTCATTAAAATAGTCCTCCTTCCATATGAATTCATAATCAAAGTTGCAAAGAAACTCGCCAAAACTTGAATTATTCCAATAACAACTGAAGCTATTTCTGATGGTACGTTAGTTTTAGTAGATTCCAAAATAGTTTGTAAGTAAAAATTTATTGTATTTGAACCAATTAATTGAGTTCCAGATGCTAAGATAAAGCCTAGAGATATAGCTTTTAGAAAATTTTTATTAGTCCACACAGCTGATTTCTTTAATTTCTTGTTCTTTGTGCTTTCTAATATTTTGTACTCTTCTAATTCTTCTTTTGCCAGTATTGATGATCCTCGTATCGTTGTTAAGACTTTCAATGCTTCTTCATGACGACCTACAAAATTCAATTGAAAATGATAATTTTCAGTCTTACGGAGGTATAGTTTTTTTAAAATAAAAAATGTCATACGAGTAAAATATACACATGATACAATGATATTCTAATAGCTTCATTAAAATTAAGAATTGAAGGAGATGTGTAATTGTCGACAGAAACGAAAAGTAATGGTAGGGGATTTCTTCAGCACGACAATATGAGGTATATTGTCGTGCTATTTAACTGATCACATTGGTTCCAGAATATATACAGTGTTATTTTTTATAAGCAATTTATGAAATATGGATATCATATCCATTTTCTAAATAAGGGCCAAGTGATTTCTCATTACATAATCTTATTCGCTCTCTAATAAATTAGTACACATTTTACCTTTTGAATATATATGAAATGGTGTGTCTGGTAACAGCAGCAGTGGAAGGCTAAAGACAGTAATGGCGCATGTCAGCAAGATATTACTACTCTTATATGAGAGAAATGGACCAAGGGATAGTGTAAATAATGTTCCCAGTGATGAAAACAACTGGAGAAGAGTACCTAAGGCGCCTCTGTGGTCTTTCTGTAAAGATAAAAATAAATTTAGTACAGGTTGCTGTTGTTGCAGTATCTTAGTTTCTGAATCAACGGTGGTGAACCTTTGATATACTTCAATACCTATTTAAATAATCTCCTACCTACATATTTATTTAAAAAGTCTTTGATTTTTGAAGATAACTGAAAATCTTGGTACGATAACTCGAATATAGATCTTTTGTACACTTCCTTTTTTTTCTCTAACCTTAAAATACTGATATTAATGCCAATAATCTTTGAAATATTGGTTTGGCCACGATATATATTGAATTGAACTAGTTCCTTGCAAATTATTCCAGCAGCTTCCTAATTATACTTTGCATCAATATTATCCAACAGTTATATTGTATTTCACAGTTTGTTTCGACAATTGGACTTTAAAAAAAAAACAAACCGTAATAAATGTTATTTTGTAAATTATGTCGTAGTTATTATGCATTGTGTAATGGTAAATTAAGAAATGAAAACTGCTGAATGTTTTATGTAGGATAGTCATTTAAATATACCATCGTGCATTAGATATATACAAAGTTCAATGCCAAATTTTATGTATTCACAAAGTAGATTCTTTTTCATGAACATAAAAATAAAATGTTTTAAATAAAGAAAATATTTGAAGTCTACTGAAATTTCACGTTTGTAACTCCTCGGCGTACCGGTGATGGTAGAAAGCCGACTTATCTACACCTTTCAACAGATATGTTAAAACTATATATGTAAAAATATTATTACATGTTCAGGCTTAATGTGAGGGTATTTTTGGAAATGTCAAATGAGGCGCTAAGTTAAATACAAGTTTGTCTGACTGCATTCTTCAATCCATGGTCACCATCTCGGAAAACGGTGAGATCGGAAGGTGACTTCAAAATATTTTCTAGTTAAAACTTTTCTAGTTACATTCTTTTAGAAAATACTTACAGTAGCCATTTCAGACGCATATACTGGTACTGCAATGTATATGAGGGTGTCGGCCACAGCCATCACTGCTCTGCACAATATCAAAATCCATATTTCAGATGCAAATACAAGAACTAGAGCACAAATCACTTTTGGTATCGTAAATAATACGAGGAAGTTCTTCCGCCCTACTACGTCCATGAGTACTGCTCCTGGGGTAACGGCTAAAAATAATAAATTTTAATTTAAGATATATTTTATTTATATCATTATGGATTCATTTCAAACTTTAGTGTATAATTATATCTTATAATTATATCCAAGATCAAAAAACGACCAACGATGCCTAATATGGCTCAGTCACGTCGACACGATCAATTTCGAGCAAAATTTCAATGCTTATATATAACTCAAACAGTATTTAATATATAAACACGAAATTTTGGTTTGGTGCAACTCATTTAAGAAAAAATAGGAAAAATTAAAAAAAAACACGAACGCAAAAGAAATCAAGTAACTAAAGCCAAAATGATCTTATCAAATGATATCTAAGTTTCCTTACAGACAAATTTACAATATTACACAAAGTAAAGAACGGAGTGCCTTGACACTAGGTTCTCTCTGTGTACCTCCTTTGCGAGATAAATCATGAAGCTGATCAACAATATGCGCAAGAAATAAAAATTGATAAAATATTGAAATTCTCTCGTCCGAGTCAATTTCTTTAGATTCCGTTAAATTTTAACTCCTAAGAATAACGAGGAACTTACTAAACATTGCTAATAAATAGCCTGCAGACACCACCCAAGACCCTTCCTCATCTGTGATTGGTCTCGACAAAGGAGTTTCGGCAGGATTTCGTAGTTTGACAAGCGACGGTGACGGCCAAGCGACACTCATGCCAGTTGTTAGAATATTCAAATTCACTGTAAATAATATTTTATTAGCCTCAATAATTTGCTTCCTATAGCCTTATGGGTTTATGGGCCTTCCTATAGCCAGGCCCATCCGTTAGGATACTGAGTTCTCTATTTTTGCTACAATTCGAGACATTACATGTTGAATTAAGGAATCGAAACCCACAAGCATATTACAACCTTTATTATTTAAATATTAGGGTCAATCGTGGCGCAGTGGCACAAGCGTGTGGCTGTAAACCACTGGTTGTGGTTTCGATTCCCACTCGAGAAGAGGAAATATTTAATATTTCCATTTTCTTCGCTCTGGTGTCGAGACAAAGCGTGGCGTTAAGTTCCGCCACTTAACACGCAGTGTATCCCGCACACACCAGGGTAGGCAGGGGGAACCTAGTGTTAAGACACTCCGTTCCCCACTTTCCGCCGAATTCGGAGGCATTGCGTGTTAAGTGGCGGAACTTAACGCCGCGCTTTGCCTCGACACCAGAGCGAAGGAAATAGAAATAATAAATATTTCCACTCCTCGAGTGGGAATCGAACCCACAACCAGTCGCTTTACAGTCACACTTTGTGCCTTTCCACAACTAATTTAACTATAGAACTTAAATTCAGTAATAATTACACCAATCTTTATTAATCTCATATATACTTACGTATATTCTTTCAATCAAAATTAACCAATTCCGGTAAAACTACTGTAGAACACAGATAGACGGAAGTCGGTAAAAATTTTGACCTACATTTTGACCTTCCTCACATAATACAATGGAAAATTTAAAATTGTTTCTTAAATAATAAATGTAACGTAGTAACTAATTTCTTACCATTTAAATAAACATATGATATTTTTTTTTGTTTTGAAACAACTCCTTTAACATTCATGCATAGAATTAATTCTGGTTATTTTAACAAAGCTTTCAAGAATTTTTCCTCTAGTCGATAATGATTTATATAATTTTAGACCATCATGGCGCAGCGAGGCACCATTGGACTGAAATAGTTATTGGTCCTGGATTCGATTTCTACTGGTGGGAAAAATATTAATCGGTGACTCTCTGAAGCCCTAGTTTATTTTTGGTATTAGAAAATATAGTACTACTGTCATAGATAGACTAATCGACGATAGACTGCGATTAATCTGGTTAAAATAGGTTCATTTCAAAATGTGTAAAAATGATTATAAGTAGAGATTGTTTTTTAGCTTCACGCTGTATCCCGCACACAGCAGGGTAGGCAGAGGGAACCTAGTGTTAAGACACTCCGTTCCCCACTTTCCGCCGAATTCGGAGGTTTGCGTGTTAAGTGGCGGAATTTAACGCCGCGCTTTACCTCGACACCAGAGCGAAGAAAATGGAAATATATTTTCCACTCCTCGAATGGGAATCGAACCCACAACCAGTCGTTTACAGTCACACGCTTGTGCCACTGAGCCACGACTGGCCACATAAGTAGAGATCTCTTTTTAAAATGCAATTTATTCTTGTATTACTTTACCTTTTTTTACTGATCAAACTCCTTCATTGTTATTCATATTATTTGACGTTGGCAAAGTGATAAATTGCTCAAATGTACGCTTGAAGCAATAATTAAACTAACTGACTAACTCATATTTTGCTTTATGATCTATGAACGGCAGAACTCGTCACTGTTCATTGTCTCACCAGACTACTTTAAATTTTACTCCTTAATAAATCTATGTCATGCATATCGTAGAACTGACGATTGCATAATATAAAAATGAATCGCTGAAAGTGTTGCTAAGCGCAAACTTTGACAACGCTTGGACCGATTTTGCTCATTCTTGTTTTAGAATATTCCTTGAAGTACAAGGATGATTCTTACGGAGAAAAAAGTTATAAAAAATCTACTCTCTCATACAAAATCACTCAACAGCACTTTTCTATTCTCTCATACAAAAGATTCATAATAAAAAACTAATTAAGAAAAGATTTTTGGAAATTCAACCCTTAAAGAGATTCGCAAAGCTATTGTAACGTTGACTCCAAATTTCAATAAAAGTAGTAGGTATATTTATAGTCATAAATTCCACGCAAACGAAGTTGCGGACAGCCGTTAGTAGTTAATAGTTTTTTACATATTTTATGATAAATACAAGAGAAATCATTTCATGAACTGTGACCTTTTCATAATATTGTCGATGATTGCAGAATAGAGCCAGTCGTGGCGCAGGGGCACAAGCGTGTGATTGTAAACGACTGGCTGTGGGTTCGATTCACACTCGAGGAGTGAAAATATTTAATATTTCCAATTCCTTCGCTCTGGTATCAAAGGCAAAACGCGGCGTTAAGTTCCGCCACAATGCCTCCGAATTCGGCGGAAAGTGGGGAACGGAGTGTCTTAACACTAGGTTCTCTCTGCCTACCCTGCTGTATGCGGGTTACAGCGTGAAGCTAAAAAAAATTGTAAATATGTGCGATACTATCACAAGATAGAGCAATAGACCATCTATAAATCATAAGAAATTCATAAAGATATAAATAATATTCGTAACTGCTGTTTTATTAGAAGTCTATCACACCAGCTGAAATGTTTTCCACAGGGAACGTGATAAATTGTTATTTCTATTACATTTTATTTAAAACTCTGAGAGTTCGTTCACTCTTAACATTGTTATGTTATTCGTCTTGCTTTAAGGGTAATGTACTCTATGTTCTACACAGAACATATGTTTCAATAATATATTATGTCATGTATATATCACAGCATGTATCGTACAATGTACACATAATAATTATTAAAACATTTTTAAAGTGTTATTTCCACACTTAGGAAAATTGAAAAAGGCATTTAGAAAACGTATAAAAATTTGAACGCAGCGGGATTCGAACCCGCGCCGTTTTCTAAATGCCTTTTTGTATACATCATATCTACATGTCGTAGAATTTATAACTACTTGAAATAATCAACATTCTGAACTACCCAACCGTAGCTAAAACGGTTTATATGTTTATACAACATATTTATGCCCTGTCTTAGAGGTTCAGCCTCTTAGGGGTAAGTTTTGAAAAATTATACTTAATTTTTTAAAGGCTTGGATCATAAACTGCTCAATGTTATGAGAAAATTCATCGAAATCGGCCGAGCAGTTTACATTTTTCATATCAGCTTTCATTCTCTATTTCAAGCCTTGATTTTGGAAAAGAAAGTATCCTATGTCTTTAACTATTTTCATTTTGAATTACATACAAATCGGCTCGGTAGATTAGTTATGAAAATGTTACAGACAGATATACTTTCGTATTTATAATATTACAATGTGCTTGGCTAAACGATATATGTGATTCTGGCCAAGAAATTAGGACACGAATAGATATTGCTCGTGCTTCATTTAACAAAATGAAAAAAATCTTGTGCTGTCGACGTTTACACATAAAGCTCCGAACTAGAATTCTCTTATGCTACATCTGGCCTATTGTGTTATACGGGTGTGAAGCATGGACCTTAAAAGAAGACACCATAAGACGAATAAGAGCGTTCGAGATGTGGTGCTACCGTCGCATGCTTTGCATTAGTTGGACGCAGAAAATCCGTAACGAAACTGTGCTCCTGCGTGTCAACATGCCCCGTAAAATGATGCAAACCATCAAAAAGCGCAAAATAGAATACTTAGGCATGATAGATACAGGTTGCTTCAGCTTATTATGATGGGTAAGGTAGACGGCAAAAGGCGTCTAGCATTGGACAGACCAGAGTTTGGGAAGCTAGCGGCCAACCTTCAGGATTGAAGAGGCACCCAAAGAAGAAGAATACTACAATGAATAATGAATCAGTATTACGCACGTATTGTAGATTTATATTGAATAAATTGTGATGTCTGTCTTTATATTAATTCAGTATTTATTTTTATGATATCACCAAACGTCCATGACGAAATCGTTGTACGTTGACGAGTTAATAGTATGTTCAAATTCAGTTGGCCACATTATAAAATGGTTAATGACTACATAAATTATTAAATAAAGTCGCCAAATTTGCGGTATGAATACGATATACAAAGAAGGCGTGGAAAGGGAAAGGGTCTAATGTAGACTTAGTGTTCGATCCCCAACTGAGAAAATAATTATTTTTAAATCATTTTTATTTCCTTGTATGGTAAAACAAATTCCGTCACTCTCTCTCTCTCTCTCTCTCTCACTCTATTCATTGTCGTAATGTCTAGAATTCGGGCGATAAGTTGAGAGTATGTCACGACTTAACACAAAATTTGAGTTTATCTGCCTACCCTGCTATGCGGGATAAAACGAAATTTTCAAAAAGAAATATATCGTTGAAAATATTATTTTTTTACATTCATACTATATTATAATATAAATGCGAATGTCTGTCTTTCTGTTAGGGTAATTTTGGTGGAATTCTTAATGAAAATAATTAAATACAGTGGCGCACCACTGGTCTAGGCACAAGTTTACAGATTCTTTCTTTCACCGGGGCCCATATACACCTAGCTACGCCACTGGTTGTAGATTTATTGTCAAGCATAAGTTACTTTTTTTAAAAAATCGAGTTCAAACAAAATGTTATCTGGCAAATTTACAAAAAATAAATATTATATTTGTGAAATTCCAAAAAAAATATGAATTTTAAAATTAGTATTTCAATACCAAAAATTTACCTACGTAATACTCATATTTTAAATTTTCATTTTAGATGATATTTGCGTACGTTGAAAAATGCCTTATCACGTCTTTTAAACCTTATTTGAAATTTGGCGCAGTTGGTTGTGGGTTCGATTCCCACTCGAGGAGTGAAAATGTTTAATGTTTCCACTCCCTTAGGTCACTCCCTCTGGTATCAGAGGTAAAGCGCGGCGTTAAGCTCCGCCACTTAACACGCAATGCCTCCGAATTCGACGATAGTGGGGAACGGAGTGTCTTAACACTAGGTTCCCTCTGCCTACCCTGTTGTGTGCGGGATACAGAGTGAAGCTAAAAAACAATCTCTACTTATAGTCATTTTTACACATTTTGAAATGAACCTATTTTAACCAGATTAATCGCAGTCTATCTATGACAGTACTACTATATTTTCTAATACCAAAAATAAACTAGGGCTTCGGACAGTCAGATCAATAGATATTTTTCCCACCAGTAGAAATCGAATCCACGACTAATAACAATTTCAGTCTATGGGGGATACAGCGTGAAGATAAAAAAAAAGAAAAACAAAATGATTGTGTTATTACCATTTTAGCCTTTTCGGGGTATGTTTTTGAAAAAATAAGTAGTTATGTTTAACATTGCGTCATAAAATCCAGAGAAATGTTATCGAAATCGGTCAAGTGGTTTAGTGTATTTATCATATTAATTTTCATGCCTTATTTTTCACACCCTTAGGCATCGAGTTTTGAAAAAAAAGTTGTTTTACTTAAGGGCCTTCGACTATTTTCATTTCGAGATTTATCCTAAACGGGCCTGTTTATTAGTCGTGAAAGCGTCACAGACAGCCAAAGAAGCTTTCGTTTTTATAATACTAATATACACTTTTATTGAGTTAGTTAATATTAATAAATCCTGCTGAGTTTCTTGCGCCGGTTTTTGCTTTATCTAAGGCAACTTCAGTGAACCGGTGGTAAATTGTTTGACGTTCAAAAATGAATGCTTCCTTTTTACGTAGCTTCTTTCAATAAAATTATTTCACCTTGATTTTGACTTTATTATTAGGCCAAATAAATTTAAAAAAAAATTTTTTTCATTTAAAAAAAGAGAGATGTAACTTCCTTTCTTAAATTTCCCTCTCTTTGTAAAACGATTTAAAAAATAACACTCACCCGTCAAAACCAACACGTAGAGTCGTATCAAAGGAGAAACTATAAACATTTTGATCAATTCCAATAATCAATTTAAAATTCAAAGTAAAAATTGACATTCATATAAGTAAATTAATTTTATTTTATTATATCAATTATTTAATTATTATTATTATTACATATTAATTTAATTTATTTTAATTAATGTTCTTAAAATAAAATATATTCCATACGACAAGATATACGAGTGCACACTTTGACGTTTTCAAGCGAATGTTGCAGTTACGTTTTTGTTGTATTAAATAAGTTGTAATAAAAGCATAAATTATGCAAATGGCGACATAGCCGGATGGAAAGCTTAGGCTTAGCGATCGAGCGTGTGGGCGGGTTCGAATCCCGCTGCGTTCAATTTTTTTTAGCTTCACGCTATATCCTGTATACATCAAGGGTAGGCAACCACCAAGAATGTTGACGATCGCGCAAGGTCGGGTAGTTTAAGTAATAAGGCTAGACCAGGATAAATGCCAAGAAGAAGAAGATCAGGGTGGGCAGAGAAAACTTAATATTAAGAAATATTTATAAGATATAGAAGTTTATATTATATGTGTCCTAAAAATATTTTTATTATTCTTAGTGTATGACTTTAAAAATGTTAAATTATTTAATAAATATCATTCTCTCTTGTTAAACTATTGTCAATAGTAACAATATATGGGTAGAAGAAAATTTGAAAAATCTTGCTACAGAAATGTTAACAACATAAATAGGTTGTAATGAAAGCGTATAAAAATTTCGAAGCAGCTGGTAGTAGAACGCATGGCTTAGCGGTCAAGCACTTGGACGGTTTCCTAGAGGCGCGGATTCGACTCCCGTAGCGTTCAAATTTTTGAACAATTTCTAAAAATATTTTTCATAACGTTGAAGATCTTGGTCTTTCATTTCCTCTGGCTAATCCGCTACGAGTAAAGCGTAGTGCTAAAAAGGCAGAATAATACGGTATGCCCCGGTTTGGGGCTTGCTAACAGACCGGGGCACGTTATTACATTGTTTGTTTTAGGAGTAATTAGTAATAATATAGATATAATAAAGTATGTGGATATAAAACGAATTAATATCTTAAAATGTGCTCCGTTAAATCATACATTTTCTTTTATTTTCTGTGAATTTAATTTTATCACGTATTTATAACTTGTGCTTAAAAGTTAACAAAGTTATAATGTAATTAAAATTTTAATTATCTTTAAATTAAAAAAAAACCCTTTAAAATTAAAAAAATATTGTTGATTCATTCAACAATATTTTTTTCAATATTCTACTTTAAACTCGGGAAACTTTTACAGAGGGCAGAGGGAAAAGCCGGCATAAAATACTATTCATTTTCTTCAAATTAATTAATAAAATTATTAGCCAAATGAAAATTTTAGTTGTTCCAAATATCACTTTAATGGGATATGTCGGTGCATAGTGTAGCGCCATCTATTATAGTTTCGCTGAACTACCTATCGAGCGTATCTATGACATGTATTGTTAAGTATTAGCTAGATAATGAGAGGAGCTCAGGCGAAGGTCGACGTGAGTGTACATTATAAAGGACATCCTTAAGTCTGCACTGCCACCAGTCCCAGTCACAGTACAATTGCGAGGGTTCGAAGTCCCCGGTGTTAAGTGATTTGCCTTATCAAAAGTGTGATTCCTTATTTGTGTTGTCTATATCAGAAATGAGATTCACTCTTAGTTCCTAACAGTATATATATTTACTAATTATCATTAAAGGTGCTGTAACATATCATCTAACTTCTATACAATTATAAGACAGTAGAAACAGAATGCTTGTACGCGCATGTCTTCGGAACTGCTGGAAGGAGTTGTGTAAAACTTTTTTCTTACATAACCTAGGATATTTAATAATAATAAAAAAAATATTAAATAATTTAGGTAAAGACAGTAAATAGGTATTTAAATATGAAGAGTTTTTAAGTAACTTTTTTCCAGTAATGCGTCTCTATTTCAAGACTTCTTAGTGAGAAAGTTATTTCAAAGATAACTCTTGCCTCCTACCTCGGGTAATTGAAGTGAGCATGGGAAAAAAGGCAATTTAAAACAATTTAAGAACTTTTGACATTTTTAAAGTGTTATTCCACTCTTAGGAAAATTGAAACCTTTAGAAATGTCAAAAGTATTTAATAAATAGCATTCTCTCTTGCCAAACGATTGTTCGTAGAATAATCTTTGGGTAGCAGAAATTTGTAAAATTCTCTCTACAGAGATGCTAACAACAAAATAAAGCGTATAAGAATTTCGACGCAGCGGATAGTAGAACGCATGGCTCAGTGGTGAGAGCGCCTGAACGGTATTTATCGAATCCCGCTGCGTTCAAATTTTTATACTTTTTCTAAATGTCTTTTACAGTTAAAGTAACTGTTTATTATATGGTCACTTAAATTAACTAGCTGAAAAATGTAAAAATTGGAAATATGTTATATAACGCGTCTAGAAATCTTTAAAGACAGTAGGCAGTTAACGCACAGAATGGCTGTGTCGAATTTAGTTTTCATTAAATAATCCTTAAGCGAATTCGTTCGAGTCTGGTTCTTCAAAAGCTGTTTAAAAACATTTTTTATATACACAACAACAGTACGATGGGTTACATAAAAAATGGTTTGTGTTATGGGGTGATATGCGAGTATTAAAGATTGTTGATTGGTTGACGCTATTTAGTTTGGTGGTAGGAGATTAGCTCTCCGACTGGCTCGCAACCACTATCATGGCACAGACGAATCTCCAAACATGTAAGCCAGCTCTCCCTATTCCCACTATTTCCATCCTTCCTCCTTCCTCCACTCCTACATGCCTAAGGCTGGCAACGCATCCATACCTACAATGTAGTGTATGTATATGGGCGAAGGTAACCATTTACCATCAGGTGGGCCATTTGATCGTTTGCCTCCTTTATTCAATTTAGATCGATTATTGATATTCGGCGTTAGTCGATCCAAAACGTTATTAAGACTATATATTAGTTTTTTAGTAACCTTGTTATCAAGTAATTTACAATTGGGCACGAAGTGTAAGTACTTGCATATCAGAAATATGGAATTTCTCACGGTTTCGTTCGCGTGATGATAAAAATTAGGCTACAGCCTTCACCAGACTTCAAACTATCCTATACTACTAAATTTTATCACAAATAGCTTATCAAATTAATCAAATATGAAATCGAAAAATGAAATAGACATTTACATAGATAAACAAATAGATAGACAGAGAGAAATGATTTTTTTTTTATTCGAGTAGTATGTGTAGTTATTCAATTAGTTCGTGTAAAAGACATACAGTGTTCTTTTAGAATTTAGAATTATTCCTAAAGAGATACAATCATCGAAGATAAGTTGTAAAGAAAATGTAAAAAAAAATGACTCAATGTACGACGCATGTCTTAGCGGTCAAGGCGCTTGGACGGTTCTCAAGGGGCACGGGTTTCTAACTACGTTGACAGTTTTATATGTTTTCTAAAAATATTTTTCGAGACAAAGTTAAATAACTATTTTACAATGCGCATCTTTAAAAACGCTTCTTATTTAATTACATTATTACCTCTGTATTTTAGACATAATGGCTTCCACATATGTATTTGATGTACTCGTATGCTTTATTTAGAACTATTTAAGACATTCTAATAATAATAACAATTCTTTAACTTCAACTAACTATTGCAACGATTCAGTCAGCGCATATAAAGACAGCTCTTAAGAGGCAAAAATTTTCTCCGACTTAATTGCTATTTATTGTAGTTATGGCTATATTATTATTTAAGGCCAATCGTGGTGCAGGGGCGAATAGTGTTACTCTAAACGCGAGTGGTTGTGGGTTCGATTCTCACTCGAGGAATTAAAATATTTAAAATTATTATTATTTTCGGTCTGGTGTTAAAACAAAGCAAGGCGTTCAGTTATACCGTTTAACACTAATGCTTCCAGAATTCAATGTAAAATGAGGAACGGAATGTCTTAACATTACGTTCCCTCTAAATACCCTGCTGTGTACGGAATACAGCGTGAAGTTATTTAATGCATATTAATTATAAAGTTTCATCTTTACGTAGAAGAGATCGTTTTTAGCTGAGTACGGTACGGCTACTGTATATGTACTCGTCTTGTATATGTACTCGTGTACATGTTTTATCGCCCCAACTCACCAAGGGGCGCTGCAGTAAGCATTTTACGTGAAAACGAACGTTTTCAATTATCTCAAAAAGTAGTAGTCTGATTTTGATCCATAGTCACTGGTAGACTGTGACTGTACTATAAAGTAAATCTTCGAAACGTTGACTGGAAAAATATACGCGATTAATCCGGATAGATTAGCTAGCATGTATAAAAATCACATGACGAACGCAAATTGCTTAAACTGTATTCTTATTATATTTTTGCATATTGACGTTTTTCTCCACATAACAGGAGAGTGAAAATAGTGTCAATACACTGAATTTTATCCCTTTTCACCTGAATTCGAGACATTGCGAGCTTAGCGGCGGAATTTAACTCCGCTGTTCGTCTCACTGTAGCGGAGAAAGAAAAATAATTAAAAATAATCATACCACCTGTAAATTTACAAATTTTTGGTTTTACACAAAAAAAATCCCGCTGTATAAGAAATACTTTCTTCTCAAACTTAAAGCATTGATTTTAGTGAATCGGTGGAAAATTATCTGCCGCCCAAAAAATGAAAAATTTAAAATTTTTGAACATGTAACAGATTTGACTTTAAGCACTGATTGGGTGTCGAAACCGAAACCAATCGCAAGTCAGCTCTCTCAATGCACAACAATGGCCTTACCTCAGCTATGTTATTTTAATTGTACGGATTATTCTTATCTTTACACCTGCTCCAGTATTAACGCTTATACGGCATCTACTTTGCGAAGCGTTACGGTTACTTTTACAATATATTTAATTAATAAATTAAATCTTTATACTTAATAATAATAATTAAATAATAGAAATGTACGAAAATTAGAATTTTTTTTTGTGCAAAAGTGACTAATATTGAAGAAAATGAAGTTTATAATTTCTCCGCTCGTGCGACAGTATGCGCTGGTTATTACAGGTAAATATATATTTTTAGAACACCATAGTAGTACAGTGATAGTGTAACTGAGCGATGGTTATGGGTTCTAAGCCCATTTAGGGGAAAAATGATAAGTTGGTTGGTTTACAGATGAGTTCGACACTCTTATGATGAGTTTGACAGTTTTTTTTCGTAGCTCTACGGTTTCTTTCTGTCTAGTTAGCGTAGTCAGAGTACCTAGAGTCCATGTAATCCATTTTTAATTTTCGGTTTAAAATCGAGATATGGCGCACTTCAGCGCCATGCTTTTGCTTAGTGTGCCGGAGAAAGGCTTTTTTCCCACGTAACGGGGTTTTCAAAGAGGTCTTAATGTTAAAATGTTCCGTCTTCCACTTTTCACCAGCAAAATCGAGACATTTCACGTAGAGTGGCGGAAATCGACAACACACTTTGTCCAGAGCAAAGAAATGTAAATTTAAATTATAAATCTTCGAGTGGAAATCGAACCGACAGACTGTCCCACTCCACTACGGCAGGCCCTGAAATTAAAATTATTGAGAAATAATCATTGATGGCAGAGATATATAGTAATTATTGCTATGTGCGGGAAAAACGTGAATCTAAAATAAATAAACCACTACCGAAGTAATTTAATAACTCACGTTTTTTCACGATATAGTATTTTTTTTTACCTGTCATGATACTTAATATGTAATTATATTAAGTATTAGGCAATACAGGTGTATTGATTGTGTAATTTATAATGTCAAAAATATATAACAGAACTTTTTTTAGTCTTTTTTATATATAAAGAAAAGTATTTTTTCTTTATATATTTCATTTTTCAATTTATAGAAATTTTATATATATAATATTTTTTTCTTTATATAGTTAATTATGGCCAGTCGTGGCGCAGTGGCACGAAAGTGTGACTGTAAACGACTGGATGTGGGTTCGATTCCCACTCGAGGAGTGGAAATATTTAGTATTTTCATTTTCTTCGAGGCAAATTGTGGTGTTAAGTTCCGACAGTTAACACGCAATGCCTCCGAATTCAGCGGAAAGTGGGGAACGGAGTGTCTTAACACTAGGTTCCAGAGTAGGCAGAGGCCTACTCTACTGTGTGCCGAATACAGCGTGAAGCTGAAAGTATTTTTTCATGGCTTTTACATGGATTTTTTAGACTGTACCCGTAATGGTTGTGGTTCGATTAACAAAAGCATTCTTCATTTACCTAAAATGAGAAAAAAGGCGAGAACGGTGGCATAAACCAAAAAAATGTTGGTTACTGTTAATATGAGGGTAATTAACTAATAAATAAAATAATAATACCCACATAACTGTTTTAAAAGAGTGACAGATTTACTATATAAAGGGTACTTTTTGCTCTAAAAAGTTAGTACGCCGTCTTGCTGCCTGACGAAGGCATCGTGTTAAACGTGTAAAGTGTAATAGTTGGTAATCGTGTTATTAAACTAAAAAGTGTTTAAGTGTATAAATTTACGTGTTTTAATAGAGAAGTTGTGTGTGTATTAATAAATAAGTGTAAATTTGTTAAGAGTGCAAAAGTTGCGTAAGTACAAAACTGTACAAGTGAGTATAGAGGTAAGGGTGTATAAACTGAAACAATAAATTGTGTTAACTAAAAGTCACCTTTTACTTTAATCCTGATATCTGTCTAACAAATATCAGAAGTGGGATTCCACCGAAGTTTTTTTTTTTACGCTTCGGTGTAATCCCGGTCTGCCCACATTACGTCAAGAGACAAGAGATGTCTTAAATGAGTGGAAAGGACTCAATTTATCGAGAGAGACTCGTCGCTGGTTTGTACTCACTGTTGCCACAAAAGGTGGTTAATGAGTGGGCGCAGTCGTGCCAGGCGATCGAGTCTTCACTGTTGCAGTGGTGCCAGGCAATCGAGTCGTCGCTGTCGCAGCGGTGCGAGGCGATCAAGGTGTCGCCCGCAGCTGTGCGAGGCGATTGAGGCGTCGCCGGCGCAGCAGCGCGAGGCGATTGAGGCATCGCCGTCGCAGCTGTGCGAGGCGATCGAGGCGTCGCCGGCGCTGCGGCGCGAGGCGATCGGGGCGTCCCTGGCGCAGCGGCGCGAGGTGATCGAGGCGTCGCCGGCGCAGTGGCGCAGTGGCGCGAGGCGATCAAGGCATCGCCTGCGCAGCAGCGCGAGGCGATCCAGGCGTCGCCGTCGCAGCAGGGCGAGGTGATCCAGGTGTCGCCGTCGCAGCAGGGCGAGGCGTAGCGGCGCGAGGCGATCGAGGCATCGCTTGCGCAGCGGCGCGAGGCGATCCAGGCGTCGCCGTCGCAGCAGGGCGAGGTGATCCAGGTGTCGCCGTCGCAGCAGGGCGAGGCGCAGCGGTGCGAGGCGATCGAGGCGTCGCCGGCGCAGCGGCGCGAGGCGATCGAGGCGTCGCCGGCGCAGCGGCGCGAGGCGATCCAGGCGTCGCCGTCGCAGCAGTGCGAGGTGATCCAGGCGTCGCCGTCGCAGCAGGGCGAGGCGATCCAGGCGTCGCCGTCGCAGCAGGGCGAGGCGATCGAGGCATCGCCTGCGCAGCAGCGCGAGGCGATCCAGGCGTCGCTGTCGCAGCAGGGCGAGGCGATCCAGGCGTCGCCGTCGCAGCAGGGCGAGGCGATCGAGGTGTCGCTGTCGCAGCGGGGCGAGGCGATCGAGGCGTCACCGTCGCAGCGGTGCGAGGTGATCAAGGCGTCGCCATGAATAAGGTAACTTTAACAGTAACGATAATAAACATAGTAATAATACAGACAGTGTTGATACAGACAGTATCTATGCAGACAGTATTGATACAGACAGTATCTATGCAGACAGTATCGATACAGACAGTATTGATAAAATGAACAGTGATATAGAGAATAGTGATACAGACAGTATTGACAAAGTGAATAGTAATACAGAAAGTAGTGATATAGAAAGTAGTGGTATAAAAAGTAGTGACACATATAGTAGTTATTCATATAGTAGTGATACAGACAGTATCGATACAGATAGTATTGATAAAGAGAACTGTGATAGAAACAGTAGTCATACAGACAGTAGTGATACGTATAGTAGTGATACATATAGTAGTTATACATATAGTAGTGATACAGACAGTATCGATACAGACAGTAGTGATACATATAGTAGTGACACATGTAGTAGTTATACATGTAGTAGTTATACATATAGTAGTGCTACAGACAGTATCGATACAGACGGTATTGATAAAGAGAGTAGTGATACAAACAGTAGTCATACAGATAGTAGTGATACAGACAGTAGTCATACATATAATAGTCATACATATAGTAGTGATACATATAGTAGTGACACATATAGTAGTGATACAGACAGTAGTCACAGAGGGTAGTGACACAGAGAAAAGTGATACAGACAGAAGTCATACAGACGGTATTGATACAAACAGTAGTCATACATATAGTAGTGATACATATAGTAGTTACAGACAGTAGTCATACAGACGTTAGTCATACATATGGTAGTGATACATATAGTAGTTATACATATAGTAGTGATACAGACAGTATCGATACAGACAGTATTGATAAATATGGTAGTGATACAGACGGTAGTCATACAGACAGTAGTCGTACATATAGCATTGTTACATATAGTAGTGATACAGACGGTATTGATAATGAGAGTAGTGATACAGAGAATAGTGATACAGTGGTAGTGATACATATAGTAGTCGTACATTCATAGTGATACATATAGTAGTGATAGCTATAGTAGTCATACATTCAGTAGTGATACATATAGTATTGATACGTATAGCAGTGATACGTATAGTAGTGATACGTATAGTATTGATATATAAAGTAGTGATACATATAATAGTGATGCAGACAGTATCGATACAGACAGTATTGATAAAGAGAGTAGTGATACAAACAGTAGTCATACATATAGTAGTGATACATATAGTAGTTACACATATAGTAGTGATACAGACAGTAGTCATACAGACGGTAGTCATACATATGGTAGTGATACATATAGTAGTTATACATATAGTAGTGATACAGACAGTATCGATACAGACAGTATTGATAAATATGGTAGTGATACAGAGAATAGTGATACAGACAGTAGTCATACAGACAGTAGTCGTACATATAGCATTGTTACATATAGTAGTGATACAGAGAATAGTGATACAGACAGTAGTCATACATTCAGTAGTGATACATATAGTATTGATACGTATAGTAGTGATACGTATAGTATTGATATATAAAGTATTGATATATAAAGTAGTGATACATATAGTAGTGATGCAGACAGTATCGATACAGACAGTATTGATAAAGAGAGTAGCAGAACATATAGTAGTGATACATGTAGTAGTGATACATATAGTAGTGATACATGTAGTAGTGATACATATAGTAGTGATACATATAGTAGTGATACATATAGTAGTGATACAGACGGTAGTGATGCATTTAGTAGCGGTACAGATAGTAGTCGTACACATAGTAGCCGTACACGTAGTAGCCGTACACGTAGTAGCCGTACACGTAGTAGCCGTACACGTAGTAGCCGTACACGTAGTAGCCTTACAGATAGTAGCCGTACGCATAGTAGCCGTACGCATAGCAGCCGTACGCATAGCAGCCGTACGCATAGCAGCCGTACACATAGCAGCCGCACACATAGCAGCCGCACACATAGCAGCCGCACACATAGCAGCCGCACACATAGCAGCCGTACACATAGTAGCCGTACAGATAGTGAACTTACGTTATTAATGGGACACATAGCTAACGAATGCAATATTGAAATTCATGGAACCAAATTAAAACATAGTGTAACCGAAAACAACGAATTCGAATAGTAATGATTAAGCGGTTTTGATTGTTAGAGGTAGTACTTAGTGGGGAAATTCATGAAAGAAAAAGTCAATTAGGTATATAAATAAATATATATGTTGTTTTGGTTTTAATTGAGTTAGGTTGTACACAAATTGGAGAATTAGCAATAATATTACAGGACAGTATTTCAGATATATGTATTGTACATAGACCGTATCGATTATAGTGTAATTAAAAATAGATGTAAGAGAAATATTCAATTAAATGATGAATGCGGAAATTGTACGCGAGTCAAACATTATATACGAATACATGATTAGTTGTTATTTATATTGTGAAGATCAATTAGATTGTTTATCATGTTATTTAGAAGATCAATAAGATTGTTTATCAGTTTTTAAATATTTTTCTACTTATTTATTATTGCTTTATTTATTAAGATATTTTGCAACTCAGACTTAATTACTTAGGTATTTTACTACTTTAGACTTTATTCATTAAGATATATACTACTACTATAATTTTGAGGCGAGTTCGCCTCTGGCGCGATCCGTTCAAGTAAACATACTGACTTTGTCACTCCAGAGTGCTCCAATATTAATTAAATAACAAATGTTCCGAAAATCAATGGTATCAAAAATTCAATTGTTTTTTTTTTACAATACTTTAAATTAAGGAATCAGATTTACGCCGGCTGAGATACTATCTGGGTTCAAAATAGTTAGCATATCTAATAGTCATATACATAACTCGGTAAATGGTAATTTAGAGAACAAAACTGAAAATAGGGATTCGATTTGTGATAAAGTTGTAGTCGCGTAAGTAAAAATCACACGGCACTAAAACGGCAATACGGTAAACGTAGAAAACCTCCGCGTGAATACAAAATAGGAGATCTTGTTAGGGTTTTTCATTATTAACAGTTAATGAGTCAAAGCCGAAAGGTTTTACCTAAGTTTCAAGGCCCTTATATTATAAAATAAGTAACGTTTTCGGTCATGACAGATACTGGCTATACTAAAGCGTGCAGTGTATCCTCTAGTCAATCTTATAGGTACAGTGAACAAGAATCTATACATTCTGAATTTCCAGACAACGTAATAACTAATTTAATTTTGCATGGAAAATGCTTAGTAGTATCATAAAATTGTTACATTGATAATGATTCAGTCGATATTTGTCACATAGATCATATGCATAGTATATATAAATTGTTGTATTAATAAATGAATTATCCATACATAGTGTAATACTTTATGTAGAATCTATTTTAGGATGGGCAGATTGCCTCAGTTTGGGCAGATTGCCCCAGTTTGGTTGGGCAGATTGCCCCAGTTTGGTTGGGCAGATTGCCCCAGTTTGGTTGGGCAGATTGCCTAAGTATGGGCAGATTGCCTAAGTATGGGCAGATTGCCTAAGTATGGGCAGATTGCCTAAGTAATGGGCAGATTGCCTAAGTAATGGGCAGATTGCCTAAGTATGGGCAGATTGCCTAAGTATGGGCAGATTGCCTAAGTATGGGCAGATTGCCTAAGTATGGGCAGATTGCCTAAGTATGGGCAGATTGCCCCAGTTTAAAAGATGGGCAGATTGCCCCAGTTTAAAAGATGGGCAGATTGCCCCAGTTTAAAAGATGGGCAGATTGCCCCAGTTTAAAAGATGGGCAGATTGCCCCAGTTTAAAAGATGGGCAGATTGCCCCAGTTTAAAAGATGGGCAGATTGCCCCAGTTTAAAAGATGGGCAGATTGCCCCAGTTTAAAAGATGGGCAGATTGCCCCAGTTTAAAAGATGGGCAGATGGCCCCTAGAATGTTTTGTTTATAAAAGTTTATATTATTGTAAGCGTTATCTTGTATATCTTTTCTATTACTTTTTCTTTTTTTTTTTTTGTTTTTTTGTTTTGGAAACACGGGGTCGTGTTTCGGCGCAGGACGGCCGAACTGTTAGGTTACTGTTAATATGAGGGTAATTAACTAATAAATAAAATAATAATACCCACATAACTGTTTTAAAAGAGTGACAGATTTACTATATAAAGGGTACTTTTTGCTCTCAAAAGTTAGTACGCCGTCTTGCTGTCTGACGAAGGCATCGTGTTAAATGTGTAAAGTGTAATAGTTGGTAATCGTGTTATTAAAATAAAAAGTGTTTAAGTGTATAAATTTACGTGTTTTAATAGAGAAGTTGTGTGTGTATTAATAAATAAGTGTAAATTTGTTAAGAGTGCAAAAGTTGCGTAAGTACAAAACTGTACAAGTGAGTATAGAGGTAAGGGTGTATAAACTGAAACAATAAATTGTGTTAACTAAAAGTCACCTTTTACTTTAATCCTGATATCTGTCTAACAAAAAGTAACGGAGAAATTACCCATAAATGTGTAAGGGGTGCGTAGTGATAAAGGGAATTAGCGTCTAGCTGTAAACGCGATGGTCGTGGGTTCAATTTCTACTCGGGGGAGATAATATATTTTTTCCATTATAATGTTATCTAAGACCAAGCTCTATGATTTGCTTTACAAAATGTCTCGATTTTTCATTCAAATTTTCATGCCCTATTTCAGCTATGTAAGGGTTAACCTTTGAAAAAAAAAGCCTTTGACCCTGGTCTTTGCTAATTTCACTGACAGTCAAATCGAGCCTGTAGATTAGACGTGAAAGCGTAACAGACAAACAGATATTCACATTTATAATATTAGTGAGGATTGGATAAGTAAAAAATTATTTGTTCATCTTCCTTATAAACTGTTAACAGAGTTTTTTTATTACCCGCGACGGAACGGCGACTGTATATGTGTTTAGGGTGAGAGGTTGTTTGTTTGTTTGTTTGTTTGTTTGTTTGTTTGTTTGTTTGTTTGTTTGTTTGTTTGTTTGTTTGTTTGTTTGTTTGTGTGTTTGTGCAAATTACTATGTCAATTATTTCCAAAACTATAAGTCCGATTTTGATACGGTTTTCTATGATAGGTTAAGGTTCAATTGGCGTATGTTCCTAGATATGTCTTATTACCTTAACTCACCAGGGGGCGCTGCAATAAGCATTTTACGTGAAAACGAATGTTTTCAATTATCTCAAAAAATAGTAGTCTGATTTCGATAGATTTTCAGTGACAGATTCAGATTTAATTGGTGGATGTTCTTGGATATGTTTTATCGTGTCAAACCACCAGGGGGCGCTGCAGTAAGCATTTGTTTGTACTTTTTTTGTATTTATTTATCTAAAACCGAAACTACTGATCCGATTGAAAAGAGTTTTCGGAAAAAGATTCAGCTTTGCTTGATGCATATTTTAAGATTTTTGTTTTTTTGTTACGGGGAAAACTCACTAGGGGGCGCTGCAGTAAACATTTGTTTATGCAAATCAAAAACTACTAGTCCAATTTAGATGTAACCTTCAAGGGTAGGTTCAAGCTTAATTGGTGCGTCTTTTCATATATATGTTATGGTGACCACTCATCAGGGGGCGCTGTAGTAAGCATTTGCTTGTATTTTTTTGTGTAAAACCAAAATTTTTCTTGTATTTATTTGTCTAAAACCGAAATTACTTATCCGATTGGCTAGAGTTTTCAGAATTAGATTCAACTTTGCTTGCTGCATATTTTAAGATTTTTGTTTTTTTGTTACGATGAAAATTCACCAGGGGGCGCTGCAGTAAACATTTGTTTATGCAGAGCAAAAACTACTAGTCCGAATTAGATGAAACTTTCAACGATAGATTCAAGTTTAATTGGTGCTTCTTTTCATATATACGTTACGGTGACCACTCACCAGGGGGCGCTGCAGTAAGTACATTTGTTTGTGTAAAACTAAAACTACGAGTCCGATTTGAATTCAGTTTTCAATGATAGATTCAAGTTTACTTAGTGCATATATTCATATATGTGTCATGTATGTTTACTTAGTGCATATTTTCATGTATATGTCAACTCTCTAGGGGGCGCTGCAGTAAGTAGCTGCTTCTATTTTTTTGTGTAAAACCAAAATGACTAGTACGATTGTCAAGAGTTTTCAGTATTAGATTCCGCTTTACTTAGAGCATGTTTTTAAATTTATATTACGGTGACAAGTCACCAGGGGGCGCTGCAGTAAGATATTGTTTGTGCAAAGATAAAATGACGAATTTGATTTGGATGCAGTTTCAATGATAAGCTCAAGTTTAATACGTGCATGTTCTTGGATATGTTTTATCGTGTTAACTCACCAGAGGGCGCTGCAGTAAACATTTGTTTGTAATACTTAATGCAAAACCACAACTACTAGTCCGATTGGGCAGAGTTTTTAGTATTAGAGTTGCCTTTACTTGGTGTAAGTTTTTAGGTTTTTTTTTCACGTCAAGAACTCACCAGGGGGCGCTGTATTAAACATTTAATTATGCAAAGCTAAAACTACAAGTCCGATTTGGATGCAGTTATCAAAGATAGGATCAGGCTTAATTAGCGCGTGTTCTCGTATATGTGTCATGGTGACACCTCACCAGGGGGCGCTGCAGTAAGCATTTTCTCGTATTTTTTGTGTGAAACCTATGCGGTTTTCTGTGATAGGTTCTGGTTTAATTGCTGCGTATTTTTATATGCCATATCACGAACTACCACGGGTTTGGTTTGGTTTTGGATTTGGTTAGACTTAAGTTTCGTGAAAATGTTACGGTGACAATCTCCCAGGCGCTGCAATAAGCATTTGATAACCAGAAAGCATTGGATTTATAATTTCTTTTGGGTTTGCATGAACATTAATATAAAGTATTTCGATATTATGTAATAATATATAATGTTTATCTATTCACTTTAAAAAGTTTAAAATAAAAAGCAAAATTAAAAATTTTGAAAAAACCCACGACGGTTTCATTGTAATTGTAAAAGGATAAAATAACTATAAATCCCCCGCCTAAAAGAATATATGTAACGAGATGATAGGGACGACTTCGTCGGGGGCTGCCAGTTGCAACCTCTATTTTAAATATAGTAGCTAACAGTATAGATTTCGTTTTAAAGTCTTTAAAATACCAGTTATCAAAACTGTAAATTCATATTAATATTTTTTTTTTTGCCAAACCTGTTTTAACAGCAAGAAAACCTATGAGAAGGTTTTTGCCAACTTAAAGTAATGGCAGCCCCGACGAAGTCGTCCCTATCATCTCGTTACATATATTCTTTTAGGCGGGGGATTTATAGTTATTTTATCCTTTTACAATTACAATTAAACCGTCGTGGGTTTTTTCAAAATTTTTAATTTTGCTTTTTATGAAATATTGAGTCTAGCGATAGAACTTAAGTATTGTTATATTTCAAACTAGCTATAACCCCCAAATATGTTTGCGTTAACTAGAAAATCTTGTGTTTTTCCTAATCCTATTGGTATTTCTGGAAAAGTAGTACTAAGGAAGGATTTGTCGAAATTATATTACCCCAGCAACGTGCCAACGTGAAAATTTTGATCTTTCTACGCTTAATAGTCTAGGCCGTGCGTTGTTTCTTAGTCACTTAGTAACAAGCATTCTGTATATATGTTTAATATAAAAAAAATACTTGTCCATCTGTATATTATATATGCATGTTTATGCGGATTTTCAGCAAAAACATATTTGCACAGATGATTAACTTTTAAAAGAATTTCGTTGCATTTCAATTAGTTATAATACAAATGTACATTTGAATAAAATGAATAACTTAACATTTTTTATTACCCGCGACGGAACGGCGACTGTATATGTGTTTGGGGTGAGAGGTTGTTTGTTTGTTTGTTTGTTTGTTTGTTTGTTTGTGTGTTTGTGCAAATTACTATGTCAATTATTTCCAAAACTATAAGTCCGATTTTGATACGGTTTTCTATGATAGGTTAAGGTTCAATTGGCGTATGTTCTTAGATATGTCTTATTGCCTTAACTCACCAGGGGGCGCTGCAGTAAGCATTTTACGTGAAAACGAATGTTTTCAATTATCTCAAAAAATAATAGTCTGATTTCGATACGATTTTCAGTGATAGATTCAAGTTTAATTGGTGAATGTTCTTAGATATGTTTTATCGTGTCAAACCACCAGGGGGCGCTGCAGTAAGCATTTGTTTGTACTTTTTTTGTATTTATTTGTCTAAAACCGAAACTACTGATCCGATTGAATAGAGTTTTCAGAAAAAGATTCAGCTTTGCTTGATGCATATTTTAAGATTTTTCTTTTTTTGTTACGGGGAAAACTCACCAGGGGGCGCTGCAGTAAACATTTGTTTATGCAGATAAAAAACTACTAGCCCAATTTAGATGTAACCTTCAAGGGTAGGTTCAGGCTTTATTGGTGCGTCTTTTCATATATATTTTATGGTGACCACTCATCAGGGGGCGCTGTAGTAAGCATTTGCTTGTATTTTTTTGTGTAAAACCAAAATTTTTCTTGTATTTATTTGTCTAAAACCAAAATTACTTATCCGATTGGCTAGAGTTTTCAGAACTAGATTCAGCTTTGCTTGATGCATATTTTAAGATTTTTGTTTTTTTGTTACGATAAAAATTCACCAGGGGGCGCTGCAGTAAACATTTGTTTATGCAGAGCAAAAACTACTAGTCCGATTTAGATGAAATTTTCAACGATTAATTGAGGTTTAATTGGTGCTTCTTTTCATATATGCGTTACGATGACCACTCACCAGGGGGCGCTGTAGTAAGTACATTTGTTTTTGTAAAAGTAAAACTACGAGTCCTATTTGAATTCAGTTTTCAATGATAGATTCAAGTTTACTTAGTGCATATTTTCATATGTGTCATGTATGTTTACTTAGTGCATATTTTCATGTATGTGTCAACTCTCTAGGGGGCGCTGCAGTAAGTAGCTGCTTCTATTTTTTTGTGTAAAACCAAAACGACTAGTACGATTGTCAAGAGTTTTCAGTATTAAATTCCGCTTTACTTAAAGCATGTTTTTAAATTTATATTACGGTGACAAGTCACCAGGGGGCGCTGCAGTAAAATATTGTTTGTGCAAAGATAAAATGACGAATTTGATTTGGATGCAGTTTCAATAATAAGCTCAAGTTTAATTAATGCATGTTCTTGGATATGTTTTATCGTGTTAACTTACCAGGGGGCGCTGCAGTAAACATTTGTTTGTAATATTTAATGCAAAACCACAACTACTAGTCCGATTGGGCAGAGTTTTTAGTATTAGAGTTACCTTTACTTGGTGTAAGTTTTTAGGTTTTTTTTACGTCAAGAACTCACCAGGGGGCGCTGCGTTAAACATTTAATTATGCAAAGCTAAAACTACAAGTCCGATTTGGATGCAGTTATCAAAGATAGGATCAGGCTTAAGTAGCGCGTGTTCACGTATATGTATCTTGGTGACACGAACTACCACGAACTACCACGGGGCGCTCCAGTATAAATTAGTTTGTTCAAAATCAAAACTATTAGTGGGTTTTGTGATTTTCACTGATTTGGTTAGACTTAAGTTTCGTGGAAATGCAACGGTGACAATCTGCCAGGCGCTGCAATATGCATTTGATAACCAGAAAGCATAGGGCTTATAATTTCTTTTGGATTTGCATGAAGATTAATATAAAGTATTTCAATATTATGTAATAATATATAATGTTTATCTATTCACTTTAAAAAGTTTAAAATAAAAAGCAAAATTAAAAATTTTGAAAAAACCCACGACGGTTTATTTGTAATTGTAAAAGGATAAAATAACTATAAATCCCCCGCCTAAAAGAATATATGTAATGAGGTGATGGGGACGACTTCGTCGGGGGCTGCCAGTTGCAACCTCTGTTTTAAATATCGTAGCTGACAGTATAGATTTCGTTTTAAAGTCTTTAAAATACCAGTTATCAAAACTGTAAATTCATTTTAATATTTAATTTTTTTGCCAAACCTGTTTTAACAGCAAGAAAACCTATGAGAAGGTTTGTGAACTTAAAGTAATGACAGCCCCCGACGAAGTCGTCCCCATCACCTCATTACATATATTCTTTTAGGCGGGGGATTTATAGTTATTTTATCCTTTTACAATTACAAATAAACCGTCGTGGGTTTTTTCAAAATTTTTAATTTTGTTTTTTATGTGTTATTCACACACTTGGGGCGTGAAAAACAAAAAAAACATGTAGTAGTTTCATCGGGGCTAGTCGTGGCGCAGTGGCACAAAGTGTGGCTGTAAAGCGACTGGTTGTGGGTTCGATTCCCACTCGAGGAATGGAAATATTTATTTCCATTTTCTTCACTCTGGTGTCGCGGCTAAGCGCGGCGTCAAGTTCCGCCTCTTAACACGCAATGCCTTCGAGTTTGGCGGAAAGTGGGGAACGGAGTGTCTCAACACTAGGTTCCTTCTGCCTACCCTGCTGTGTGCGGGATACAGCGTGAAGATAAAAAAAAATGTAGTTGTTTATTTATTAGCTAAGGTGTGTTGTACGTCGTCAGAATGTTTGTGATTACACAAGGATTGGAAATTCAACATTTACTATTAGATAATGTACTTTTTTTTTAGGTTTTGACTACCTCAGTCAGAGAGGACCTAGTGTCAAAACACTCCTCCATTTTTCACCCAAAATCCAGACTGCATGTTGAGCGGTGGAACTCCACTTTGTTTTAGATTCCACAGCAGAAAAAAATAAATTTAAATATAATCATTGAATTCCTCGAGTGGAAATCGAACCCACAACCATTGCTTTACAGTTTCCATTCACTTACCATTCCAGACGCTTTCGTTTGCGCCACGACATATATATCTCTTTAGCACTAAATAATTTCTTTAGGCTGTTAGTTGTAATAGAAAATTTTGTATAGTAACTGCCGTTACATAATAATGCAAATGAACAGTAATCCTTTACTTGCAGATTTATTCAGCGCTTATAAGGTAGATAAGATAACATAATTTTTACTAAAGTAATCTTATAAGATTATTTGTGCTACAAACGTTTATTTAATATGCGTTCATCTTGTGATAACTCTTAAAGGTCATTTGGTGAATTTTAAAGCTTTTAATTTTAAGAGCATTATTAAAATCTTGTTAGCATACGATATATAGTAGAAGGATACTAAGGATAACCCACTTCCGGCTTATTTTGCTATTTTTTTTACATATACTTTTCCTTTTCCACGGTAGGCTTTAATTTAAAGATTTATAAAAATCGTGAATCAAATAAATTGCATACATTATTAAGTTATATTTTTATGTTATATTATATAACTAGTGACCCGCTCACGGCTCTGCCGTGTGTACTACATAACTGTTTCGTTATATTGCAACCCTTGGGGCTGGATTTTTAAAAGATAAAGTAGCCTATACCTATGTATATTTACCCTTGGATTATCAACTATATACATTCCAATTTTCATTACAATCGGGCATGTGGCTTGGATTTTTCATATAAACTTTCATCCCCTATTTCAACCTCTTAGAGCTTAATTTTGGAAAAAATAAGTAGCCTATATTTGACCCTGAATTATTTACAAGTTTCAGTCTAAATTTCATCCAAATTGGGCCGGAAGATTAGCCGTGAAAGCGTGACAGACAAACAGACAGAATTTCGCATTTATAATATGATTATGAATGGTAAAATAAATAAGCTGTTTTTATTTTTAGAAAGAAAATTATTAAATGTTTCAAGAAACATTCAATGTTTTTAACTTTTAATAAAATATTGTACAACGCCTCCGAATTCGGTTATTTTCTTAGCTTCACGCTGTATCCCGCACACAGCAGGGTAGGCAGAAGGAACCTAGTGTTAAGACACTCCGTTCCCCACTTTCCACCAGATTTCGAGGCATTGCGTGTTAAATGGCGGAACTTAACGCCGCGCTTATCCTCGACACCAGAGCGAAGAAAATGGAAATAAATATTTCCACTCCTCGAGTGGGAATCGAACCCACAACCAGTCGGTTTACAGTCACACTTTGTGCCATTGCGCCACGACTGGCCCCAAATTTTATAGCTTTTTTAAAATATTTTACTATCTATTGTTTGTAACAGCTATGTATTTATATATTACAATATTTTTTCAGTTAATTTCTCAATACTGACAACTGGTATGAGCATTGGATGGCCTTCACCGTCGCTTGCCAAGCTGATGAGCCCAGACGAGACTCCTCTAGACAGAATCCTTACAGTAGAGGAGGGTTCATGGCTAGTGTCCTTGGGCTATTTAATTGGTGTATTCAGTAAGTTTTTAATATTTTATTCATATTGTTCTTAATAAGTGTCTAATTGTAAACTCGATGGTTGTAGGTTCGATTTTCACTCGAGGAAATGGTTATATTTACATATTGATTTCTCTTCTCAAGTTTTTGTCTTTGACAAAGGGATGCAATGAATTCCACCACTCAATTGCAAAAGTTTCGAGAAAGGGGAAAACAGAGTGTTCTTATACTAGATTCTCCGCGCAAGTAAGCCCTATTGTATTTTCATTTATTTTTTTTTTTTTTAGCTTCACGCTGTATCCCGCACACAGCAGGGTAGGCAGAGGGAACCTAGTGTTAAGACACTCCGTTCCCCACTTTCCGCCGAATTCGGAGGCTTGCGTGTTAAGTGGCCGAACTTAACGCCGCGCTTTACCTCGACACCAGAGCGAAGAAAATGGAAATATAATTTCCACCCCTCGAGTGGGAATCGAACCCACAACCAGTCGTTTTACTGTCACACTTGCCTCTACGCCACGACTGGCCCCAACTTTAAAATTGTAACAGTCAATAAATGAGTACCGAACACAGAACCAAAACTAGAACTTGATAAACTATAATTGCTTGGCACAGTTTCCCCATCTATTTTATCGATGTACTCGTATTAATATGTGAAAGAAAGCAAAAACGAAAGAAATAATCTTATGTGGAAAAAATGTAGCACAGTTAACACTTACCATGGATACCATCTTGAATACCACCTGATGCGACAACCACTGCTTTACAGTCGTTTTCAGTTCATCATCATCGGATCGGCGCTGCCCTCTTATATGCTTCTTCAAGTGCATAAACAAATGGTAGTCGCGGTCCAATTGTTC
Source organism: Dryas iulia moderata (assembly GCA_019049465.1). Taxonomy (NCBI): domain Eukaryota; kingdom Metazoa; phylum Arthropoda; class Insecta; order Lepidoptera; family Nymphalidae; genus Dryas; species Dryas iulia. The sequence goes on from CM032437.1 coordinate 8,762,593, forward strand.
CCTAAAGAACTGATAAGGTCTTGTGTCCATTTTTCTGTGTATGGACGGGCATTATCAATAAGTGAAAACGACTGTAAAGCATTGGTTGTCTAATCAGGCGGTAAGCTTCTCTTTGACACAACGCTCCACACCTTTTCCCACATAGCAAGATAGTTAGAGAGAATTTAGTGTCAAGACACTCCGTCCTCCACTTAAGTGTTGCTATTATAAAATAACAGGATTCATTTTATAAATAAATCAAAATAAAAAAAGATCACAATCATTTATTAATTAACAAAACCAGTCACATAAGCCACATATAACCAGTCACAATTATTTATAGTTACAATTATTTAAAATCACAGTAAGTTAATATTAATTTAATAATTTATTATATAAATAACTAGATATTATTTAAAATTAAACTTTATTAACCGAATTAATCGCGTATGTTGTATTATTTTAAAATATCAAATTTTGAACACTTTACAGTAGTCCGTGATCAGAGGTAAATAGTCATTAGTCAGTTTCACACTTCTTCCCGCTTTTTCCCATATAGCAGCCGGAGAGAAACTACTGTCACGCATACCGTTCTCCACTTACCATCCGAATCAAGATATTTTTGGGTATGTGGTAAGACCACCGTTAACAGAGCGAAGAAAAAGACATTTAAAGAAAACGTATAAAAATTTGAACGCAGCGGGATTCAAACCTGTGCTTATACTCCGCGCCTAATACTCCAATATAAATAAGTTATAATAAAGCCCATAGACCGCCTGGACGGTATTCGGGAGGCGCGGGTTCGAATTACGGTGCGTCCAAATTTTTATACGTTTTCTTTAAATGTCTTTTTCAATTTTCCTAAGTGTAGAATAACACTTTAAAAATGTTAAAAAAGAGCGAAGAAATTTATATTATGTCTGTCAATCAAAACATACTCAATTAAACCGGTTAAAATACTTTAACTTAAATATATCGAAAACCACAATTCTTACTATTAGGCAATACTTTTACCCTTTATATTGACATTATTTATTTCAATATTTTCACCCAACGCCATTTGTATTTCCCCAAACGTTTTCCCCTTTGTTTCTGGCATGAAAATGGCTATAATAACGAATAAAAGAACGCACATTACACAAAAGAACCAGTAAGTAGACGCTGGACCTAGAGCGATGGTCATTATGGCGAAATATTTTGTGGTGATAAATATTAAGGCAGTTGAAGAAGTTATGCTGATGGAGACTCCTAAAGCCCGGCATGGACCGTCAAATAACTCTGATACGACGACCCAGATTAACGATCCGATACCTGTGAATTGATAATATTTAATAGTTAATTAATAATATAAAGTGGAAAACGGAGTGTCTTAACACTAGGTTCCCTTTGGATATCCTGTTGTGTGCGGGATACAGCGTGAAGCGGAATAAATTAGTTAATGGAAGCCATTGTAAAATAGTGGGACATTGTTTGACTGAAATGCGATGATTGTGGTTTCGACCCTACCCGAAGGAATGATTATATTTATTAATTTAATTTTTTCGCTCTGAACCGAAGACATTTTACGTTTCATAGTACACGCAAGCAACGTTATTAGTTAGGTACTCGCAAATATTGGATTCAAAGCGAAAACTTGAGAGTTGTCTTATGATATTTCAATAGATCATTGTTACCAGAGACAAGTCGTGGCTTGCGGTCATAAAGTGTTATTATAGCCGCGAATGGTTGTGGCTTCTGAGTGACTGTAAACACGACTGGGTGTGGAAATGGAAATATTTATTATTACCACTTTCTTCGGTCTAGTGTCGAAGCAAAGCGAAGCGTTGGGGCTCACCATTTGACGCCACTAGAAATCGGCGGAAAACGGAGAACAGAGTGACTTGTTAACACCAGGTTCATTCTGCCTACCCTGCTGTGTGCAGGATACAGCGTGAAGCCATCATTGTCACGCTCTAGCGCACGCATATCTCAAGAATCCTATGACTAATTACTACCACAGCTTAGCAATGAAAATAATTTAAAAATAAATACAGCATACACCATAATCATTGTGTGTCAATGACAAGGTGTCTATAGACATATGACTTTTGTTACCAAAATAGATTAGAATAGAATAAATTAAAACTAAATATAAGAATACATAATACATCTATTATTACATCTGTTATTGAACGTTATATAATATTAGAACCTTTGTAATATTTATGGAACAAATGTTTACTTACGTAACGTAATTTGTTACGATTTTTTTCGTTATGTACGAATGTTATATCTGATAATTATGTTTCAAGGCTGTTTTTTTTAGATATACACTTAAACAAAATCACAAGAAATAATACTTTTAAGTTATAAAAGTCTGGTAAAATGTCTCTAGCCAAATCTACCATAACTTTAAAAAAAAAAAATTTTTAACACCTTCACGCTTTATCCCATATAGCAGGATCGCCAGAGAGAAATTAGTGTCAAGACTCTCTGTCCTTTACTTTTCCATCGAAATCGAAATTTTGCGACATAATTCTAACGTTACTATTAGCGGTTACTTTTAGTTTTAGTACTTTTAACTTATGAATAAATTCTAAATACAGTATTACATTCAGGCAGTATTACATTACGTTGGAAGCTGGAGACAAGTTTTATTTGGAAGAAGGAACATAAAAAAGACTCTACTTTGGCGTAAAAAGAGAACTACTCACTGATGAGATCATAAAAAAACTTACCAACATTATAACAGAATATCACAAGAATCAAGGAAACAATCGGCAAATAGTTCATCAAGCCACTTATTATGTAGTTATTATTAACGGTTAGCTCGAAAAATGTACCAAGTCCAATCTGAAATAAATTAATTACTATAAATAAATTAATTACTATAAATAAATTCATTACTATAAAAATACTTGGGGCCAGTCATGGCGCAGTGGCACAAGCGTGTGACTGTAAACGACTGGTTGTGGGTTCGATTCCCACTCGAGGAGTGGAAATATTTAATATTTTCATTTTCTTCGATTTGGTGCCGAGGCAAAGCGCGGCGTTAAGTTCCGCCACTTAACACGCAAAGCCTACGAATTTGGCGGAAAGTTGGGAACGGAGTTTCTTAAAACTAGGTTCCCTTTGTCTACCCTGCTGTGTGAGGGATACAGCATGAAGCTAAACCAAAATACTTAAATCTTATTCCATCTTATAATTTTAGTATAGAAGTTAGATGTTCTAGCTTTGAAGTTTATATAAGGATGTACAATTTTAGTTATTACGGATTTTGTAGAAGGCATATTACCAATTTTTGTTTTTATATATTCATTGATATTCATTCAGTGTAAAATTAAGAAAAAGTATAACAATTCAAAAAATAGCATAAATTTATAGGACATAATAAGCTAAATAGTTTGGTGGAGATATCCTATAACGCATATGTACTTTTGAAATTTTTGAAATTTAATGTAAATTTATAACATAGTTTAAATAAAAGCTTCTCAGCATTACCAATCCAAGCAGCATCCCAACTAAAGAACTCAGCAAGATAGTCCTCCTTCCAAATGTATTCATGATCAGAGTCGTAGAGAAACTCGCTAAAACCTGAATTATTCCAATAATGACTGAAGCTATTTCTGATGGTACATTAGTTTTGGTAGATTCTAAAATAGTTTGTAAGTAAAAATTAATCGCATTTGACCCAATCAATTGACTTCCAGCTCCTAAAACGAAGCCTAGAGATACAGCTTTTAAAAACGTTTTATTGGTTAACAAAGCTCTCTTCTCTATTTTCTTCTCCCTTGAACTTTCTGACATTTTGTACTCTTCTATTTCCTCTTTTGCCAGTATTTGTGATCCTCGTATTGTGGTTAAGACTTTCAAAGCTTCTTCATGACGACCTTAAAGTTTAAATTAAGCTCATGACATTAATTTTACAGTGATACTAGTTTTTTTTCTAAATAAACTTAAACAAAATATGTAATTTAAAAGTCAAGGAACACTAGACTAGCTTAACGACTAGCCCAAATCAGACCAGCCCACAGTCAGCCTTTATGTATTTTCAATTACTAATCATATTGATTGAATAACACTAACAATGATAATATTTATTAGCAATTTACGGAAATACTAATTTTCCGCAAATAATATATTGCCTTCACAAATCCAAAAGGAGAACGAAATGATTTCTCACTAAATAGGTTTTCGTCCTTAACTAAATATGTATAAATGGATTTATATATTGGTTTAAGGTTTTAATCGTATATACGATTTTAGATAGTGATTTTTTTTCATATGTTCTTTTTTGTTCTCTTTATTTATATAATTATTTTTATTTGCATTACATCCCGCTTTTTGTTTGTCCTCATCCACCTACACAGGTTGACTGGAAGACATCTCTTCTAGAGATAAGTCCACCGTTGTAAACCATCAATTTCTGTTTTATTTTTTCTGTATAATATTTTTTTAAATGCTATAAAGAATACATAAATGTAACAACTCCACGCTTTTTCCTACCTAACAGGATAGTTAGAGAGAACTCCATTTTCCGCCTTATATCAAGGGTGTACCACAACGAAGAAGTGAAAATTAAATATAATCATTTACCCGAGTGAGAATCGAACCCATATCTTTCTTTTCCAGTCAGATACTGTGTCTACTTCAATAAAAAGATAAAAATTTTACCTTTTGAATATATATAAAATGGTGTGTCCGGTAACAGCAAGAGAGGCACACTAAGAACAGTAATGACACACGTCAGGACAATGTTGTAATTCTTATACGAGAGAAATGGACCGACGGATAGTGTAAATAATACTCCCAATGATGAAAACAACTGGAGAAGAGTGCCTAAGGCGCCTCTGTGGTCTTTCTGTAAAGATAAAAAGCATGTTCAATATAAATATGTATCCATATTCACAAATTCTATTATTGAGCTGAGCGAAGCGAAGCTCTTACTGGTCATAAGTGTGTTTCGTTGTGGTTTAATTCTTCCTTGACTATTTGTAGTAGACCTCTGAAATTTGGCAGGGATATCGAGCACAGTGTCTTATGTGCTGTGAAGTTTTTTAGTCACAATGGTAATTGTAGTGGTGTATTATAAACCAGTGACAACAGACTATTTAGTTTTTTAAAACGTCGGGAAGGACGAACGTTTATCAAATGTATACAAAATTAGTTCTATTAAAATAGTATCATTTCTAATTGTGTAAGAACCGTCGAAACAAAAGATCTTCATTATACGATAATCCATATCCTTCATTATACATTATAGATGCGAATGTCTGTTTGTTCGTCTGTCACGCTTTCACGGCTAATCTACCGGTTCAATAGGCAATTATTTTTTTCAAAAATCAATTGAAGTAACAGTAAAAAAAATATTTTTTTAATATTTTAATTACCTAATTAAATGCAGCTTGTCCAGGCAGTTACTTTGCGTCAATAACATATCATTTTCTTTTGATTAAGTCAGATAAGATTTAAGAAAATTAACAATATGAGTAGGTTAAATAGGACATATATAAAGAAACCTGGTTTTCTACATCTGAGCTAACATTAACTTTCATTTTTTTTACACGTCCTATCTTAAAACGACTAGAGGCCATTACGGCCCAGTGTAAGATCGATGGGTACGGGTTCGATTCCCAATCGGAGAAAGATTCTATATAAATATTCCATTCGCTCTGGTACCTAAGATAAAGCGCGGCGTTGAGTATCACAACTCACCACGTAATGTATCGATTTCAACCAGAAAGTAGTGGACGGAGTGTCTTAACACTATGTTCTCTCTAACTACTCCGCTATACAGGAAAAAAACATGAAGCTGCCTTTTAAAAATAAGAAATACTCACAGTAGCCATTTCAGATGCGTATATTGGAACCACTATCAACGCGGAAGTATCGGCCACAACCATCAGTGCCCTGCACAATATGAAAATCCATACTTCGGTGGCAAATATAAGAACTAGTGCACAAACTGCTTTGGGTATTGTAGCTAATAAAATGAAATTCTTCCTTCCTATTACGTCAATGAGAACTCCTCCTAGGACGTTAGCTGGAAATAATATAAAATAAAAATAAAAATAAAAAATAAATACACCTGAACACCTGCCTCCTACCATGCTTACTATATGCATGCCAAACATGGAAATTTAGTAATAAAATAAGATATAAAATAGTCACTTGTCAACGAGCGATGGAGCGCAGCATGCTAAATATTAAGAAACAGCAAAAGATTAGACATTCTAAAATAAGGGACAAGACGAAAGCCAGAGATGGACTACAACAAGCTCTGTCTAAAATGGAAATGGGCCGGACACGTAGCACGCATGCAAGACCAATGGGCCAATAAAGTGACGAAGTGGCCAGGCCATCGGGGCAGCGCAAAAGGGGAAAACCCTACGCTAGGTGGGAAGATGACATCATTAAGATGGCTGGCGTGAACTGGATTCAAAGCTCAAGAGAAAAGTGGATATCTTTGGAGGATGGGTCTTTACCTGTACAGGGGTTCTTGCAAGAGGTACTAACTAATTTATAAGGTAATAATAAAATTTAAGAGATAATAATAAAAATAATTGTAATATAATATAAGTATATAAATGAGTATGTATTATTTTTTGTAATCAAAATTGTGTCAATATTATTTATTACTATATACTATAGAATATAAATAAAAATATACTTACTAAATATGCCTATCAAATAGCCTCCAGACACCACCCAAGATCCTTCCTCATCTGTGATTGGTCGCGACAAAGGAGTCTCATCAGGATCCCGCAGTTTAACAAGCGACGGTGACGACCAAGCGAGGCTCATGCCAGTTGTCAGAATACTTAAATTTACTGTAAACAATATAAGTCAGTAGTTAGCTAGTGTCAAGATACTACTGTATTTAGTTACTTTCAGCAATATTTCTTAAAGTATGCGTTTTGATTTACCTAACACGTTTTGTTTTAATAAGGGCGAAAGATTTAAAAAAGGTAGTTTAACGATTTTTCCCGCTTAAAAGAGTAGTCAGAGAGAATCTAGTGTCAAGACACTCCGTTCTTCACTCTCCGCCCTAAATCGAGACATATGTGTAGTGGAATTTAGCCCGCACTTTAATATAAGGTACCAAAAAAGAGAAATCAAAATGATATGTGATTAAATTAAAAGATATTTTCATTTTTGTGGAAGATTAAAATTAATTTTAAATATAACGGGAATGGAACCCCCATCATGCTAAAAGCTCGAGTAGGAATTGGCCCCACATTCATATTGATATTATAAATCCGAAAGTGTGTCTGTTTGTCAGTCACGCTCTTACGGCTAATCTAGCGGTCCGATTCGGATGAAATTTAGAATGAAAGTAGTAAAAAATCCGGGGTCAAACATAGGTTACTTATTTTTTCAAAAATGAACTTCTGAAGGGTTTAAATAGGGGTTGAAAGTTGATAATCCAAGGTTATATATAGGCTACTTTATTAAGAATCCACCCCAGAAGTTTGCAATATAACGGAACAGGTTATTCACGTGGCGAAGCCGCGAGCGGGCCTCTAGTTATAAAATATATTACGTATTTTATTTTTTTAGCTTCACGCTGTATCCCGCACACAGCAGGGTAGGCAGAGGGAACCTAGTGTTAAGACAATCTGTTCCCCACTTTCCGCCGAATTCAGAGGCATTGCGTGTTAAGTGGCGGAACTTAACGCCGCGCTTTGCCTCAACACCAGAGCGAAGAAAATGGAAATATTAATATTTCCACTCCTCGAGTGGGAATCGAACCCACAACCAGTCGTTTACAGTCACACGCTTGTGCCACTGCGCCACGACTGGCTCAAGTGATAAATAAGTGTTACTAGTAAATTGAAAGTAACATTAGATAAGGAAAGAAAATTATATGCATATTGCTTATTGAATTTATTAAACTGTTGATTTTATAAATTAATGTTAAAATGTCCCTAAAAAAATATATTTAATGAAAGTCAGAGAGAATCTATTGTAAAGACACTTCGTTTTCCACGTCTCCCCGTTGTGAGACAACCACAGGGTCTAATTATACTTATTGTGATTGGCTAAGATTTGAATCCCGCAAAATGAAATGATTATAATTGATTTAACGAAAGTAAATAATTTTACGCGTACAATAATAATTTTCTAGTGAACAAGAATCGCCAACAACACCAAACGTTTTAAATTCGGGCGCAAATTAAAGTGTCTTGACACTACTGTCTATCTTAGTATGGGAGAAAAAGCGTGATACAGAAAAGAAAAGAAAATGTTCCTTAAAAAAATGAAATTGAAATTTTAAAAATATGAAGAGATACACAAAATGACGGGTATTAGCGAGAACGTCATAGTAAGAATGAAGAAGGGCGTGCTCAGGTGGTTTGGGCACGTCGAGAGGATGAGTGATGGAAGAATGGTAAGAAAGATATATGAAGCAAGGTGAGTGGTAAGAGAGGCAGGGGGAGACCTCGGTTGACCTTCGAAAACACAGTATCGACGATACTGGAGAAAGGTCACGTAAAAAGCATGAGGACCCCCCGGAGGGCGTGTATGAAGAGGTTGATGACAGTGGACGAGGCGAAAAAAGTATGCAGGGACTGTAGCGTCTAGCGTTCCATTCTCTCTGACTACCCCGCAAGGGATACAGCGTGAAGCTAAAAAAAAGATATGAATTTGGTAAATATGAATAAATTGGTAAATAGAAATGAATGGTAAATGTGTATTTCAACTTCAAAATCTATATAAACGTGTACCTACATAGTTTATCGCATAATCATAGTAGTTTACGCAACAACTGTGATAGTTAATCCTGTATTATTTAATTTTCTAGTCTGATAACCAGATTATTTGATGGTATCTTTGTTAATATTTGTCTTGTAATTACATACATTGTAGTTCCTTTGCTATTAGACAAGATATATTTTTTTTTTTCCTTTTCAATATACGTTGCTCTGCTCTGGAATAAATTACCTAAACCAATTCCGGAGAGTATATCTCTAGAAGTATTTAAGAAAAAAGTAAATTAACATTTCCTCGGTCAAGTCACGGTTAGTTAATAAGTTACAATTTACAACATTACAACAACACTTGAGAAATAGTAATATTCACAATTAAATATTACTATTCCTCGAGTGGGAATCGAACTCACAACCAGTCGCGTGCCTCTGCACCACGACAAGCCACACAACAACTTAATATGTCATTGTCCTCCGTCTGCATATTTTTAGATTTTTGAAAAGAGTCCTTTCCTTCACGTTTTAATATAATAATAAACTTATTTTCTATACATCTTACATCTTTAGGATTGATTTTTATTATTTTATTAGGTACAAATTGACGGTTGAATAGTTAATCATGGTCGTACGAATTTGACGAAATATGTAGATAGCTGAATATCTCACGGATCATTATTATCTGAAGCTGGAAAAGTGAAACTTTTTACAGAATAAATTTCAAAATTTTTACATAATTAATTAAAATGAATGAGTGAAATTTATTGCAAAATTAATTAAATAATTATAGTTTTAGCCTGCAAACGTTGATTTCAGATTTACTACTGGAGAAATTTAGGATCATTGTAAAAAATACTTTAATAATTAAGGCTTATTACTCTGTAGAAGAGTATTTAAAGGATAAAAATGCCTGGAATGAATCTGATTAGACTCTAATGACGGTTTAGCCAACTATTGTATGAAATAATAAAATTTTAATTTTTATATCTGGAAAGAGCAACTGCTGAGTTTCTGGCCAGCTCTTCTCCGCAGAACTGCCTTTCGAGTCGGTGGTAGCTTAAGTACATTCGACGATTCAAAAGTGCCTACATAAGTCTATTTGAATATAGATATTTCGAATTTGAATGGAATTCAACAAGAAATTTTACAGATATAGTATCTTAGAACTCTGCAGGGTAATAAATAATTCATAGTTTTATTTCGTCGTAACATCTTATAATATCGGGTCCCAGTCGTGGCACAGAGTCCCATAGTTTGACTGTAAAGTGACTGGTTGTGGGTTCGATTCCCACTCGAGGAGAGTAAATATATAATGATTCCATTTTCTTCGCTCTGGTGTCGAGGCAAAGTGTGACGTTAAGTTCCGCCACTGAACAAGCAATGCCTCCAAAATTCTGCGGAAAATGGGGGAACGGAGTTTGTAACACTAGGTTATCTCTGCCTACCCTTCTATGTGCGGTATACAACGTGAAGCTAAAAAAAGGATTATTTTAAATAAACTGATAGAAAACACTTTTATATACTTCTCGTTCGATGTATTAAAGTCATTTCGTGAAATTTTTATATAAGCGACTTTAATTCTAATGATAGTTAACAATAATGACAGGCCACGTATGACGTATCCGTCACTTTAAAGTAGGTACAGTAAAAAAGCAACTGTAAGATTAGAAACGTTTTTTTATCTGAATCATTTATAATGTAATTTCTTTTATTATTGTAATTCAAAAATATATGATCTTAAATACTTTTAAATATTTTTAAAGTGTTATTCCACACTTAGGAAAAGACATTTTAAAAAACGTATAAAAATTAGTTATAATAAAGCGTCTAAGAATTTCGATGCAGCTGGTAGTAGAACGCGTATAGTAGGCTTAGTGGTCAGAGCGCCTGGACGGTATTCAGGAGGCGCGGGTTCGAATCCTGCTGCGTTCAATTTGTTATTTTATGATGTTAAATTTTCTAACTTCACACAAATCACAAACTAAGATCTTTCGTTATTGCAATTTCACACATTTTTAAATATGACTATTTTTAACCAAATTAATTGTCATATTTTTAGTATTCGAAAAGACATATTTAAGTATCCCATATACAGATCTACCTGTAACCATGGACTACTGCAAATTGTTCGAAATGTCAAGTTTTCTAAAAATGTATTTTTGAAAACCGAAAATATATGCGATTAATCCAGTTGAAATAACTTTATTCACAAACTTAATAGGTAATGTTTATTATACCGAAACAATACAATACCAGTAGTATTGTAACCTTATCAATACAAACCAAATAAATATATGTATAAATACATTTTTTTCAGACCTACGTTTTTAAGGTTTTCGGCTATGCCCTCTACTTTCCACACGAAAATCGAGACAGCATATTAAGTGGCGAAACTTAACGCCTGTCAAATGCTTTGTCCTCGGTATCAGTGCGAAGAAACGAAAATTTTACATAACCATTCCCTCGTCACGTCATGTAAAAAGGTCACGAAAAAAGCATGTGGGCCCCCCGGAGGGCGTACATGAAGAGGTTGATGACAGTGGACGAGCCGAAAGAAGTATACCGTAGCATTTAGAGCTCCGGTCTCTCTGACTACCCCGCAAGGGATACAGCGTGAAGCTAAACAATAACCATTCCCTCTAATAGGAATCGAACCCACAGTTGACGCGTTTATAGAGAGACGCTGTCCCACTGCGCCACGACGTACCTACATATTACGTATAGGTATTTTTAATTCGTCATTGTAACACAATTTAGCTAAATACTTTCTAATACTGGATATAAAATTATACGACAAGCAATAAGAATTAAGCGTACTTAAGACTTATATTAGTACCTATCTACTAGTTATATTTAAATTTTAAATACATTATTTTTATACTCGCTTCTATTTGCGGCTTTGCCTGCATCGTGAATTGATAAAAGTTATATTAGTTATTTTTTAGCTTCACGCTGTTTCCCGCACATTACAGAGTAGGCAGAGAGAACGTAAGGGTAAGACTCCCTCCCGCTCCCCATTTGCCACCAAATTCTGGAGACTGCGTGTTAAGCGGCGGAACTCAACGCCGCGCTTTGCGTCGACACCAGGGCGAAGGAAATGATTAAATATTTAAATTCTTCGAGTGGTACTCGTATCTACAACCAGTCGCTTTCACATTCACATTGAGTAAACTATACATTTACACAAATAAACAAACTAATTAATAAAAAAGATATATGGAGCAAAGGCGAGCGGTAAGAGAGGAAGGGGGAGACTTCGGTTGACCTTCGAAAATACAGTATCGATGATACTGGAGGAAGGTCACGAAGAAAATATGAGGATACCCCTTATCCTTTCTTCCGGAGTTCCGGACTACTTCCGGTAGGTGTGTGTTTGTCTATATGCAGTCTACATACATCTTATATTTTCATATTGTATATTCCAAACAGTCAAAGAAAAATTATGTAAAACACTAAATATACATTCATCTCCTTATGATTTTAAAATCACTATTAATATTTTATTTTCTTAGCTCTGGGGAGGCAAAGCAGGGCATTTAGTTCCGCTATTTAACACGTAATGTCTCCTGAATTCGGCTGAAAGAAGGGAACGAAGTGTCTTAACATTAGGTTCCTAAATATTATATGCTTTAACATAATATTGTAGACAAATTACACAAAACCTTTATAATTATCATGGTGCAGTGGGACATCATCTGGATGTAAAACACGAACGGTTGTAAGTTCGATTATCGCTCGAGGAATGACAATATTTAATTTTTTTTTTCATTTCACCGCACTGGCACCGACAAAGCTAGGCACTAAGTTCCCCCATATTTCAAATTCGGGAGGTAAGTAGAGAAGAAAGCGTCGTGACACTAAGAAATGAAGGAAGGAAGGAAAAAGGTGAAAGTGTAAACTATATTACCTTATGAGATTCCATCAAAATCTGTTCAATAGTTATCGCGTGGAAAAGCGTGTATTCATTATATTTATCGGATATACATATATACGTAATACATTGTTTTCAAACTTACAATACAAAGGTTCATACACATACAACATAGTTATATATAGAAAATAAACACGTGTCAATTTCCGCTTAGTACAGGTTTTCTGTATTAATAATGATAAATTTAATAAAAATAACATTTTAACGTAAACAAGTTGTTCCATTCATTGTACTAAATTGTATAGTAAGTGAATCGGAGCATATTACGAAACTTAAATTTTCATGAGTACAATTATATGACCCGCCTCGCCGCTCGATCTGCACTTTTATGCCCTATTTGAGCCTCCTTAGAATTCTCTCAACTTTCGGTAATAAAATATAGCAAACATAATAAAATATAGCCTATAGCTTTACCCGTGTGGGGACGAGTTAGAATACAATTCCCCACCGTCGCTGGGCAGCGCCCCGTAAAAGGCGGGTAACCCAGTAGCTCGGTGGTAGGAGATTCGTTCTCCGACTGGCTCGCAACCATTAACATGTGAAAGACGAACCGCCAAACATCTGGTGATGTGTTCCGGTTCGAAGGCATGTAAGCCAGCTCTCTTTCCCTACTCTAACCATCCCTATCCTTCTTCCCACCTTTCTTCCTCCCCCCTTAAGGTCGGCAACGCATTCACAACCTTTCTAATCTTGTGGATGTCCATGGGCGAAGACAACTACTTACCATCAGGTAGTCCTTCTGCTTGTTTGCCCCCCTTTCTTCAATAAAAAAATAGCACTCCTGAATAGTGTAGCCTTCTAATTGTTTAAGAATTTTCATGATCAGTTCAGTATTTCCGAAGATTAGCCCTTACAAAGAAACTGTAAACTTTACCTCTTTATTATATTAGTATACAAATAAAGATTTTCAAAGTCTTATTCATACACTTATCACTTAAATATAATTTTTTATAAAATGTATAAAAATTCTTTGAAAATATATAAAAATTCGAACTTAGAAACCTTAGAGAGACTTAGAACTCTTAGCGCTCTGATCGATAAGCCATACGTTCTAATACCAGCTGCGTCGCAATTCTTATAGTATACGTTTATTACAACTTATTTTTGTTGTTAGCATCTCTATAGATAGATTTTTATAAATTTTAAATAATAATGAATAAAAAATAAATTCTAAAAGCTTATTACATTTTTTTTTTTGGACAATTTTGTCATTTTTCAAATTCTAACATTTTTGTTACTCTTTGCTCCACTCTCCGGTTATTTAAATATATTTAACGTGACAAATTTCAAAAATTTCAACTTTAAACACATTCGAAAACTTGCCGCAAACGGGACTAGAACCCGTATCATTTCTAAGTCGTAAGTGTAAGCTATTTACAATAAAAGAATAAGGAAAACAGTATTAGAAAATGGATAATTCAATAAAGTAAGATATAATGTATAGCTGATTGGTCAGAGCAATTAGACTGCTGTTATATAATCAAAAAGTTGATTTACTTGAGATATTTATTAAAAATATACTCTTAATACTAAATTCCTTCGCCTTCTATACTTCAGGAACACGCAATATCTCCATTTCAGGTGGAAAGTGGAGGACGCCACTAAACTCAAAATGTACAATCCTAAGCAGTATATTAACAAGATTATTAATGCAGTAATATATTAACAAGATAAGTTAACTTATTGCAATAAAAAAGTACTTAATAAAACAATAAATAATAAATGAATAGTAATAAATAAATAGTGATAAGGGATAGAATATAAAAGGATATTTAAAAATCATAATGAATGAATCATAGATGGTAGGGAAAACAGTTGTGGCTTGTGGGCAAATGTGACTGTAAGGCAACTGGTTGTGGGTTCGATTCCTACTCGAGGAATTGAAATATTTAATAATAGCGGCCCGCTCGCGGCTTCGCCGCGTGAACTGTTTCGTTACATTGCAACCATCGAAGGCGCTTTTTTAAAAAATGAAGTAGCCTATGTTTAAGCTTAGATTATCAACTATATTTACGCCAAAATTCATTACATTGGTCAAGCGGCTTACATTTTTCATATAAACTTTCATCATCTATTTCAACCCTTTAGAGGTTGATTTTAGAAAAAATGTTAGACAGTCACTTTTACTACTTTCATTCTTAATTTCATCCAAATCGGACCCGGAGATTAGCCGTGAAAGCGTGACAGACTAACACACAGACATTCGAATTTATAATATAAATATGGATGTCATTTTTTTGTTCGCTCTCCTTCCGAAGTTGCGTTCCGCAACTTAAAACTTAATGCTTTTACAATTCAGGCAGAAAATGGGAAGTCTCTTATACATGAGGTTCCCTCTGCCTACACTGCTGAGTGCGGGATACAGCGTGAAGCTAAAAATAACACGATAGCAAGGGATATGGTGACGAGGGTGTGCTCGTCATCTTACTTAAACTATTATATAACACGGCGCCTAAGAGACGCGTATTTAAGTTCCACTTAGATCAAATTATATGTTTTTTTAATAAAAAACATTATAACCGTGTCCTGTCATCTTTTATAACACTTTTAAAATAATGTACCCACGACTGTATCCTCGTGAAATTAAACAAATAAGTAATCATTCTAAAATAAAATTATCCTAAGTTACTCCTTATTTCATCAGCTATCTGCCAGTGAACGTTTGGTCAAAATTGATTCAGTCGTTCTAGAAATTAGCCGAAACAATGAGGTAGACAGATAAAAATTATAAAAATCTTAATTTGGTATATATACCGTATATATACGAACTGAGTAAAAAGCGGTTATTTTTATATTACAAACAGATACTCCAATCTCATTTATTTTTATATAAAACTACGTGGCTGTTTCGGTATATTGCAACCCTCCGTGATGGATCTTTGAAAAATAAAGTAGCCTACGTTTAACCTAGGATTATACACTAATATATGCCAAAATTCATTACAATCGGTCAAGCGGTGTAGATTTTTCATATAAACTTTCATCCCCTATTTCAACCCTTTTGAGGTTGATTTTTGAAAAAAATCATCCAAATCGGACCAGTAGATTAGGCGTGAAAGCGGGACAGACAAACACACAGACATTTGCATTTATAATATAAGTATGGATCAATAATATTTACCTACATGTAAGTATCACATACATTTAATTAATTATATATAACATATACATATTTAACCAATTACTTCTAGCAAATTACTTTAATGAGACATACTATTAATATTTACGACTTTACTATAAGAATTCCGTATCTGTTATTAAATACATTCATTAATTACAGCAAGAACTGCGACTGCGACTGTGGCTGGGGCCAGTCGTGGCGCAGTGGCACAAGCGTGTGACTGTAAACAACTGGTTGTGGGTTCGATTCCCACTCGAGGAGTTGAAATATTTAATATTTCCATTTTCTTCAATCTGGTGTCGAGGCAAAGAAGTTCCACCACTTAACAAGCAATGCCTCAGAATTTTGCGAAAAGTGGAGAATGGAGTGTCTTAACACTAGGTTCCCTTTGCCTACCCTGTTGTGTGCGGGATACAGCGTGAAGCTAAAAAAAATAAATAATGATATGAATATCCATCACGAGCACTACACGGATTTTTTATATAAGATATATAAAAAATAACTGATCTTTTAATTCTAAAAATGTACATTTTATAATTCCTAATGCCAAATTATGCGTTGGATTACCATTATCATGCCTATCATACTGAACAACTTTTGATAAGACCGCGTTTCCTTATCTTTTATAGTTTAATTAGTCTATTGTAGTTATATTATGCTTCTGTCTTTGAAATATATTGCGGTTATGGGACACGCACGGTTTACATATACTTAAATATTTTTTTTCTTTTTTTTTTATTTTCACGCTGTATCCCGCACACAGCAGGGTAGGCAGAGGGAACCTAGTGTTAAGACACTCCGTTTCCCACTTTCCGCCAGAGCGAAGAAAATGGAAATATAATTTCCACTCCTCGAGTGGGAATCGAACCCACAACCAGTCGTTTACAGTCACATGCTTGTGCCGCTGGGCTTCGACTGGCCATAACTTAAATAGTAATAATAATTAAAGCCTTCATTTCAGATACCAGCGGCCCGGTCGCGGCTTGGCCGCGTGAACTGTAAACTGTTTCTTTGTATTGCAACCCTCGGGGGTAAATTAAAAAAAAAAATTAAGTAGCCTATGTTTAAGCTTGAATTATAAACTGTATTTACACCAAAATTCATTACAATTGGTCAAGCGGTTTATATTTTTCATATAAACTTTTTTCCCCTATTTCAACCCTTTAAAGGTTGATTTTTGAAAAGATAAGTAGCCTATTTTTGACCCAGTGACTGTTACTATTTTCATTCTAAATATTATTTTAATCGGGAGGATAGATTAGACGTGAAAGCGTAACAGACAAACAGACAGACATTCACGTTTATAATATAAGTATGGATAAACACTTAATTTACCTATATATTCTTTTTTCGTAAAGATTTTTAGGTAACTAAATCTGTTTGTCCAATTTTGACAATGGTCTCTTTCAATTTTTCGACTCTTTCCTGTCTTTTGCGGTTCTGGACCAACGTACCAGTTAATGTTTTTATTTCACCTTTTTTTACCTCATCTGTTGAATATACTTAATATTTATACAACAACAAAAGTTTAATTCATATCCGTCCAGTAATTTCAGATATAAGTATGTACAAGCAGGCAAAGGGACAGACATACAGACTTTTTTGTGTGTTCTCCATACAGGGTAATATTGATTACTGATGAATTTAAAGAGCCATAAATAAAAAATTGAACTGGACTGAACAAACAGACAAACAGACACAATTTAATCATAGAATCATAGAATCACATTCTATTAATAATATTTTTATATTCACTCTATGTTAATATCAGTACAATCTCCATTATCCACAAGAAACCGAGACATTGCGTGTTACGTGGCGGAACTCAACGCCGCGCTCAATCATGTCACTAGAGCGTAAAAACAAGCGTGAAGCTAAATTAATAACGCGAATAAATTCAATGTACAAAAACGCTTTTTTACTGTTTTTTTAGTACATGTATTTTTATACATGCATTTACAATTAACACGTGATGAATAAATTAAGACATTGAGCAATAAAATTAATTAAAATTAAAAAAAGTATAAGATACCACTGTCTGCGGCCAACTAATTGAATATTTGTTGAAGAATTTCTTTTAAAATTCCTCATGTGAATGGGTTTTGTACAGTAAAAACTTATATTAAATGCCGTCATGGTGCAGTGGGACAGCGTCTGACTGTAACACGAATATTATGGGTTCATTTCCCACTCAAGGAAATTATATATTTTGAGGTTAAATAAATGAGGCTTGTAACTTCTTATTTTGTATTATTTTATTGACTTTTTTATTTTCATTTCTTCGTTCTGGTGCCTTAGGCAAAGCGTGGCGTTAAGTTCCGCCCACACAACACGAAATCACTCGATTTCCGGCGTAAAGTGACGAACAGAGTGTATTTACACCAGGTTATCCATATTCAGGGTATTCCCTGGTATTTTCTTTTTCGAAAAAGAGTGTAGCGAAGAATGAATATTATTGTTTGTGTAAAAAACATATTTTATTTCCTTTAACACTATTATAGTATTTTATTTAAAATTTGTTGCAATGTTAATTTACTCCTCGTTTCTTTGTTTATATTATCGTAATTCGTCTCGCTAGAAGGTAATGTATTGCAGTACACGAACTGGTATGTATGTAAATATACAAAGTGGGACAGATTTGGACGTAGACGCTATAGTTTCGATTTCCATATATAAGATTTTTGTTACTTTCTCGCGATAAAAGGGAAAGCGTGGTGTTGAGTTCTCTCACTCAAGACACAATCTCTGTAATTCAGACGGAAAGTGGAGAACGGAATGTTTTGCCACTAGATTCTCTCTGCCTACCTTGCTAAAAGGGGAAACAGTGTAAAGTTCAATTTATTTAAGCAAATATATACTTTGCTTAGTGATCAAAAAACTATTTTAAAGCCAAAAATATAAATGGAGCTATGTATATGTAAATTCTATTGTCAAATTCACTATCTATAATAAAGTAATACGAGGAAAATAAAAGGAAATTTAGTTTATATCGAGTGATATAAACTAATTTACTTTTTTTTAAAATAAAACTAAAGTGACACAACTCTTCACCACTCTCTTTATTCTATATCTATTATCTATTTCATATAATTAAAAGAACACTTACCTGTCAAAACCAACGCGTACAGCCGTATCAAAGGAGACACTATAAACATTTTGTATTTTTTTAATTTTAATAAACAATTTATACTAAAAAAAATTGCAACAATTAAATTTTATCTCAAATTTATTAACACAACCATTTAATTATTAAATATATATATTTTTTATTTCAATTTATTTCTATATACGTTCTTAGTAAACGAGTTGACAACGCGACGTACAAATATATACGAGTAGTTTGACGTATCCGAGCGAATGTTATAATATCTTGAGCACAATATCAGGAAAAAACTTTTAATCAAACACAAACAGTGAAATCTAAATAAATATAAGAATAGTTACTTAGTTTCTAACGTCATTTAGCGTATTAATAAAATTTATCGTAATTCTCACGTTAAAATGATGATATATATCATTTTTTTTTTTAAAAATAGTCAATGTTAAAGATATCATATTTCAAAATGTCACTTAAAACACTATAATCCATGGGAATTAATTTCTAAATGTTCAAACATAGTTATTGTATAGCAAGTAGCTGACTAACTTGAATGCTTGTCTGTCA
This sequence comes from Dryas iulia moderata, assembly GCA_019049465.1. Lineage (NCBI taxonomy): Eukaryota > Metazoa > Arthropoda > Insecta > Lepidoptera > Nymphalidae > Dryas > Dryas iulia. The sequence goes on from CM032437.1 coordinate 8,781,975, forward strand.
GTTTTTTTGCCAACTACCTGCGTCATTGTGTAAAAAAATAAGTTGTAATAAAAATTTTATGGAAGAAGGCATCTTGTAATTTATATATTTTCTTTAAGATCTAAGAGAGCTTATTGCTTCCTGGATAGCAGAATAGTCACGGAGAACGTAGAGTGCGGACACTCAGTTCTAGACATTGCGTTTGACTGGCGGATATAAACGCCGTAATCAATCACTCCAATGTCGTTTACGTTCAGATGTTGTCCCCACTGCGCCTCAATTACCTAAGAGACCTTTAATTTTATTCTAAAACGGATAAAGATTAAAAAATCATGTTTGGTTGAGTTTAGCCTATTTTTGTAATATCAGTATATAATGGGGCAGTCGTGGCGCAGTGGCACAAAGGTGTGACTGTAAACGACTGGTTGTGGGTTTGATTCCCACTCGAAGGGTGGAAATATTTAATATTTTCATTTTCTTCGCTCTGTCGTGGCAAAGCGCGGCGTTAAGTTCCACCACTTAACACGCAACACATCTGAATTCGGCGGAAAGTGGAAAACGGAGTGTCTTAACACTAGGTTCCCTCTGCCTACCCTGATGTGTGCGGGATACAGCGTGAAGCTATAAAAGAAATGTAATTCAAATATAAAATTCAAATACTAGACACACAATATTTATCATTCTGGTTGAATTATGGTGGTATTTTTCATGCTGAAAGTGGAGAACGGAGTATCTTGACAATAGGTCTCAATGTCTACTCAGCCCTGTTAAAATATATTTTTCTAAAATTCATTTATCTCTATGAAAGGACTAAAATGCAAAAAATAAAAGACTGGCGAATTACGAGCACATTTTATTTTTATATAAAAACGAAACATAATATATACAAATAACAAAATTGTCATTATTTAATTGCTCTTATGCATTACAAAGTAGATACTTAATTAGTCATTAATTACATTTACTTACTTAACTTACTCCATACAAAAATATTATTCAGATTAGAATTATTATTATGGGGCCAGTCGTGGCGCAGTGGCACAAAGTGTGCCTGTAAGGCGACTGGTTTTGGGTTCCCACTCGAGGAGTAGAAATATTTAATATTTCCATTTTCTTCGCTCTGGTGTCGTAGTAAAGCGCAGCGCTAAGTTCCGCCACTTAACACGCAATGCCTCCGAATTCTGCGGAAAGTGGGGAACAGAGTGTTTTAACACTAGGTTCCCACTGCCTACCCTGCTATGTGCGAGATACAGCGTGAAGCTAAAAAAGAGAACGATATATACAGGTGATGCTTATAAAAACGTGTTGCAAAGTATTAAATACATACATATTTTAGTGACATAAATCAAGTTTTTTCTGAAGCTTGTCTACTTTTTATCTTATTTATATCACGTGTATCACGTGTTCTTATAATTAAATCTATACATTCTGGGGCCGGTCGTGGCTTGTGGGCATGAAGTGTGACTGTAAACGCGACTGGTTGTGGGTTCGATTCCCACTCGAGGAATGAAATATTTAATATTTTCACTTCGCTCTAGTGTCAAGGAAAAGTGCGCTTTTCCTTGCGACGTTCCATCACTTAACAAGCAAAGCCTCCAAAATTCAACGGAAAATGGGAAACGGAGTGTCTAAACACTAGGTTCCCTCTGCCTATTTTGCTGTGAGCAGAGTACAGAAAGAAGCTAAAAAAAGAAAAATGTATACATTCTAATGCAGAATGAACCACAAATATTTTACATAATCTTTTTTCTGTCTCAAATTTATTTCTATAGTAACTCTTCAAAGATTTTACTTTTTATAAGTTACAATCGTGGCCCAGTGGCACAAGCGTGTGACTTTAAGCGACTGGTTGTGGGTTCGATTCCCACTCCAGCAAATTTTTAATATTTCCATTTTCTTCGCTCTGGTGCCGATGTAAAGCGCGGCGTTAAGTTCCGCCACTTAACACGCAATGCCTCCGAATTCGGCGGAAAGTGGGGAACGGAGTGTCTTAACACTAGGTTCATTCTGCCTACCCTGCTGTGTGCGGGATACAGCGTGAAGGTAAAAAAAAAAAATTAAGTGCGTAATTGATGTTCTGTCCCTCTACACGCAATTTCGCAATTTCAAGCGTAGACTCCAGGTTATTTCTGATTCTGCTTTTTTATGATAATTTTACTAATTGAACCCGTAGCCAATCACATTTACATATAGAAGTTGCCCAATGCGCCACGATGGCAATATTCTTAACAATGATTACTTAACATTAATAAAAAATATTTAATGTTATGGCTACTGCTAGGTAAATGCTATATGGAATATTAACTGATGATGGTACGGATCGACGTTTCAATTAATGGCTTAATACGTTCAACGCCAAGATAAATTATGCATCTTCCCGTTCGGGCCGCGTCGGTCAGTGCTGACCGCGGCTTCGGATACTTTCGATTCATTAACACAGGCCGTAGGGCACTGCTATCGAATTAAAAACCATACGTATTGAGCACGTGGCACACTAATTACTCTAAAATAAGTTGGCTTTTGAAAAATGTAAAATTGGCCTCCGAATTCGGCGGAAAGTGGGGAACGGAGTGTCCTAACACTAGGTTTTCTCTGCCTACCCTGCTGTGTGCGGGATACAGCGTGGAGCTAAAACATATTGACCACGTGGCACACTAATTATTCTAAAATCAGTTGGTTTTTGAAAAATGTAAAATTGGCAGTAAGATGACAACTTCAAATGCTGATCGACTTTTAATGTCTTCACAAATAATGACATTTGGATAAAAATGTGATTTTTGCATGACCTGTAGGGACAGCATGCTGTCGGTCAGCACTGACCGCAATCAACGTGTTAAGAAACATACACAGATGGCTATATAATGGGATATGATATCATTTAACGCCCAATATCAGTAATCAATCTTAATCCAAGAACTGCAATTTGTTAATGACTATTGGCAATATACTAATCGAAGGATTGAATATTCAAGCTTTACTTTACTCAAAAAATGATTGCTAGATCAATCTAAGATTGTATTTTTGAATAAGGTTAGATTATTTGTTTTGGTCGTAAAACAACACATATCTTGAGAAGATTGCTTACTCTGGAATCCCAGATACCAATCGCTTGAATATTTCCGCCACACTGTATCCCGCACACAGCAGGGTAGGCAGAGGGAACCTAGTGTTAAGACACTCCGTTCCCCACTTTCCGCCGAATTCAGAGGCATTGCGTGTTAAGTGGCGCAACTTAACGCTGCGCTTTACCTCGGCACCAGAGCGAAGAAAATGGTAATATTAAATATTTCCACTCCTCGAGTGGGAATCGAACCCACAACCAGTCGTTTCAGTCACACGCTTGTGCCACTGGGCCACGACTGCCCACAACGACTGTAAAAATGTTAATAATATATATTTTGTAATAAAGCTGTATATATACGCATAATATAGATACGCATTTTATTACATCATCAAAAGCTTCGGCTGCTATTTCGGTTGAAGACATAGTTTTCGTAAACGTTACATATATATACAACATTACATATATCGCAAAATTAATAGAATAGTGTTGTAACTCAAAATATGACGAATTTGACACAGTTCAAAAAATAAAATGAACTTTATGTTTGAATATAACATTACCTATTTCAAATTTGGCATATTGGGAGTTACAACACTATTGTATTATTAGTACATAGATATAGATACTTACAGATGTCAATAATATAACGAAATAAGATAAAAGAAACAACAACTAATGTGGCCAGTCGTGGCCCAGTGGCACAAGCGTGTGACTGTAAACGACTGGTTGTGGGTTCGATTCCCACTCGAGGAGTGAAAATATTTAATATTTCCATTTTCTTCGCTCTGATGTCGAGGCGCGGCGTTAAGTTCCGCCACTTAACACGCAATGCCTCCGAATTCGGCGGAAAGTGGGGAGCGGAGTATCTTAATACTAGGTTCACTCTGCCTACCCTGCTGTGTGGGATACAGCGTGAAGCTAAAAAAAAAAGAAAACTAATACGCAGGTGGGGTTCCAAAATGGCCGACTAACCTTCACATACATACACTGGGGACCCGCACGTGATCTATAACTTGTTTCCCTTATTTAGGCCTCTTTAGATTTCCTTGGACTTTCTATTTAACCATAACATGAAAACATAGCGTTATAGCACTCTTGAATAGTGTAGCTTACTAATTGTGAAAGAATTTTCATAATCGGTTCAGTGTTTCCGAAGATTAGACCTTACAAACAAAGTTACAAACTTTACCTCTTTCTTACATTAATATAGATATCTATCACATGAAAATATATATGAAAAAAAAACATTAATTACAATTTAAATCATACACTATTTTTATCCTCCACATTCCTTTCCTGAATCTCAATATTATCACCTAGAGCTTTTTGAATTTCACTAAAAGTCTTGCCTTTGGTTTCCGGTAAGAAGATAGCTATAATAATAATGACTAAAACGCACATGCCGGAGAAGAACCAGTACGTAGGCGCTGGGCCCAAAGCGGTTGTCATTACAGAGAAATATTTAGTGGTTAAAAATATTAGAACAGTCGCTGATGTGATGCTTGTAGTGATCCCTATAGCTCGAGTGGGCCCTTCGAACAGTTCCGCTGCGACCACCCATAGTAGAGAACCGATACCTGTTGAAAATAATTAATCAATTAATTAATAAGTAGTAAATAGCGTGTGACTGTAAACGACTGGTTGTGGGTTCGATTCCCACTCGAGGAGTGAACATTATATTTCTATTTTCTTTGCTCTGGTGTCGAAGTAAAGCGCGGCGTTAAGTTCCGCCACTTAACACGCCTCCGAATTCGGCGGAAAGTGGGGAACGGAGTGTCTTAACACTAGGTTCCCTCCGCCTATCCTGCTGTGTGCGGGATACAGCGTGAAGGTAAAAAAAAAAAGGAGTAAATACTAGTACTACCGACTACTACCGACCAACTACTACCGACCAACTACTACCGACCAACTACTACCGACCAACTACTACCGACCAACTACTACCGACTGAAGGTTCGATTTCTGAACTGGCGTAGGCCTGTAGTGCTTACTAATTAAAATCGCATTACTGTAGGGAAATTGAAAGAAGCGTATTAAAGAGTTCATAGGGTCTCATTGAGCTTGTAAATGGGCGCAGCTTCCTTTTAACAATTTTATAGCAAATGCTACAGTTAGGTACAGTGCTCAGATATATTACTAATTTTATTTGAAATGTAGCAATAATTTAAATAGATGTAAACAAGTAGCTCAGTTTATGCATATTAAAAGTGGCTTTCGTACACGGATCGATTAACAGGATATAGTGTTAAAAATATATTAAATAAACTTAAACTATTATTACTGAGCGGCGAATTTGAAAAGGAAAACCACTCGAGTGGGAATCGAACCCACAACCAGTCGCTTTACAGTCACACTTTGTGCCTCTGCGCCACGACTGGCCCCATATTTATTTCATTATTATGATATTTAATTCATTGTCACCTATGTATTTTAAAGTTTTAATGTTCCAGTATGCACGCCCTTGAAACACCTTATCTAAGAAATGCAGATTCGATTATACGGTATTTCAGTACTATAATAAGCCCAACTAATCTAGTATTTTTTTTTCTAATATTAAAAAACAGGTGTTTAGGTGATTATCGCAGAGCTACAGGGGCGTTGCCAGCCTTTGAGGTGAAATGGTAAACACGACCAAGCTTGTAGCCGCATAGCGGGGTAGTCAGAGAGGATATAGTTACTTGACACTGTACTCTACTTTCTACCCAAAATCTAAACAATGCGCGTTGACTGGCGTAACTCAACGCGTTTTGTCTTAGATATCATTCCTCCGACTGGGAATCAAACCCAAAATGGTCGTGGTGGGAACATTTGCACAATAGTCGTATTTACATTTACTATACATATATAGAAATATGCAAAGTTATAACTTACCAGCACTAAAGCAGAATATGACTAGAATCAACGATATTATCGGCAAGTAGTTCATGAAGCCGCTGATGACGTAATCCTCTGCTCCACTTATAGCGAAGAACGTGCCGAGTCCCAACTAAAAATATTACAAGTAAATAATAATAAGAAAAAATACACAATAATAATTCAATATGAGACTGTTGAAATGGCGGACGTCCGTTAGTCTCGCTCAATAACCCAGTACCCTGTCCATCCAAACTCCATTCCATAGTTCTAGTTTAGTTTTCCATATTTTCTATAGTTCCTACGCATTAGCCGGTGACCATCTCTGGGCAATTTACTTTGGTTACTCAGAGATGGATCCCGGCTGATGCGTCACAGTAAAATGATTTACTATCTCTAAGGGGCCTCTACGTGTTGGACCTGTGTCCCCACGCAAGCCTTCCAAAGGACCGGGTTCTTTTGAACCCGAGTTATCCTAAAGGTAATAGTAAAAAATAATAAAAACAAGTAAGTATATCATTTTTTTACGTTTTTAACGCATAGTGGGATTATCAAAAAGGACCTAGTGTCAAGATACTCCTCAACGGGGATTAATTCTCGTTCAAATATTATAAAGGCAAATATTTTTTTTTCATTTGTCTGCTCTGAATAAATGAAGTTTGCCGTCAATACTGTCACTCAACACCTGATGTTTCAAATTGAAACGGTAGTGGAGAATAGAGAATTTTGACACTGAATACTGTGTACGAAATCAGTTTATAAACAGGTATACCAGGTGTTGAGATTTTACGGGAACAGTAAACTACAATTAAAAATAAAATTAAGAGGTTTACTAAGGCCTTCACTCTAACATAAGATATATGCGTAAATACTTTAATACGAGTATATACATATATACATATTACATAAGAATAAAAAATAGTAATGAAAAAGAAAAGATCTTCGTATTTTAACATTTTCCAAGTATTATTTACACACTTAGAATATGAAAATTATTTTTATAAAAAGAAATATTCGAGACCTCTTTCCAAATCTCTCTACAGAGACTCTAATAACAAAACAAGTCGTGATACGCAAAATATTGACGCAGCTGGATTTATAACGTATGGCTTAGTGTTCTCAACACTTGGAACTACTATATCCCAGACTATATCCTAGAGGCGCGAATTCGAATCCCACTGTATTCAAATATGTATACAATGTCTATACTTTTAAATCAAAGTACTATTTATCTTATATTTTTTTTTAGCTTCACGCTGTATCCCGCACACAGCCGGGTACGTAGAGGTAATCTAGTGTTAAGACACTCCATTCCCCACTTTAAGCCAAATTCCAAGGCATTGCGTGTTAAGTGGCGGAACTTAACGCCGCGCATTGCCTCAACACCAGCGCGAAGTAAATGGAAACATTAAATATTTCCACTCCTCGAGTTGTAATCGAAGGCACAACCAGTCGTTTACAGTCACATGTTTGTGCCACTGCGCCACGACTGGCCCCTATCTCACATATAAATAAAGTAAACCTAAAAACTCACCATTCCAATACAATATCCGCTGAGAGAAGTCAACAAAATGGGCCTCCTTCCAAATGAATTCATTATCAGAGTAGTACAAAAACTTGCCAATAGCTGGATAACCCCCATAATAACGGATGCTATCTCCGAACGCACGCTGGTCTTAGTAGACTCTAATATAGTCTGTAAGTAAAAGTTGATTGCGTTTGAACCAATAAGTTGGCTTCCAGCGCATACTACGATCCCCAGAAACAGTCCTTTAATAAATCGTTTATTTTTAAGCAAGGTCATTTTGTCAACTGTTTCCTCTGTTTTGGTAGTCGAAGCTTTATATTCCTCTAGTTCTTGCTTTGCTGTTATTTCTGAGCCTCGTATCATTGTTAGTACTCGCATCGCTTCGTCTATACGCCCTGGAACATCAGAATTTATGGTTTTTAGTAATAATGTATGTATAGAGTGCACCTTCTTTCATTGTTTTTTTATTTATTTGCAATATGTATAATGTAATACATTTATTTATTTCAATCTGTGATCTATAACTTTTTTTTTTGCTTCACGCTGTATCCCGCACATAGCAGGCTAGGCAGACGGAACCTAGTATCAAGATACTACGTTCCCCATTTTCCTCCGAATTCTAGAGACATTATATCATAAGGGGCGAAATTCAACGCCGTCCTTTGGTTGAAGATCAGAGCGTAGAAAATAAAACATTAAATATTTTAATTACTCGAGTGGGAATCGAAGCCACTCTACAACCTCATAAATGTAAGACGACAATAATCAATAACCTACATACCTAAGTCAAAAAAATATTCAAAAATATTTTTCTTACCTTTTGAAAATATATGAAATGGAGTGTCCGGTAACAGCAACAATGGAAAAGTAAACAGTGCAATCACTCCAGCAAACACTATACTAAAATCTCTATACGACAGAAAAGGTCCGACGGAGAGCGTGAACACTATGCCCAGCGAGGAAAAGAGCTGGAGAAATGTGCCAAGAGAGCCACGATGTTCTTTCTGAAAATAAAAAAATATATATAAAACTCGCGCACGCACGTATCACGCACACAGCAGGGTAGGCAGAGGGAACCTAGTGTTAAGACACTCCGTTCCCCGTTTTCCGCCGAATTATGGAGACATTGCGTGTTAACTTAAAGCAGCGCTTTTCCTCGTAACCAAAGTGTATGGGTTTTTTACTTTTTTAGTATATTTTAATTGTGTCTCTTTGAGATGAGGTGAGGTTTTGTATATAAGTTCTAATGCTTTGAGCTCCTCTTCTAATAACCAACTTAGAATTTGCTGAATACTGTGACTGTATACCGTTTTTGTTCGGTCTTCATATTCATCATCATCATCATCATTATTCCGGCGTTTGTAGTAATTGATTTTTTTTTTTAAGCTTCACCCTGTATCCTGCATACAGCAGGGTAGGCAGAGGGAACCTAGTATTAAGACACTCCGTTCCCCACCATTAATTAATTTATAAAATTAATTAAATTTTTAAATCATTAATTTTTAAATATAAATATTGTTTAATTTAGACATTTTAAAAGAAACAGTTGTATGTTTTCCTTATTCTTAAATAAATAAGTAAAGAAATATTCATAACTCCTTAGTTATTGCTTAAAATAAATAAATTTATTCTTATATTGCTCTCGTAATGCCCTCTATTGGCCTGACTAGGTACTAAAGAGCAAGATAGTTATTTGGTTGATTATATTTTTTCTAGATGGCGCTGTTATATTGAACGAAAATACATTGATGTGATTTTTGATATTTTTTGTAGTTTCTTGAAGAACTGAAGGGTGTAAATTGTAATTAATAAATTGTAATTAATTGCGATTATTATATTTTATATATTAATATATTATAAGTAATATTGTAATTAATGTATAACTATTAATTACAATATATTAGTGGAAAACGGAGTGTCTTAACAGTAGGCTCCCTCTGCCTACCCTGCTGTGTGCGGGATACAGTATGAAGCTAAAAAAAAAGAATATATAACTGAATAATGTAAATTATACATTTTGCACTTTGTTCATAAATATTGATGACGATAAATCTTGCGTCATCTACCAATATCTTCTAAACTGCTTGTCTGATATTTCATCCGTATCGGACAAGCAGTTTAGATTTTTTATATAAACGTTCTTTTTTTATTTCAACCTTTTAGGGGTCATAATCATTTCTCCACTAGGGGACCTTTTTGAACCCACAACCAATCGCGATCACAGTCAGACGCTGTCGTACTGCGCTACTACGGCATAATGAGCAAATATCGCCCGATTATCCAATTCAAGACTGTTAAGGACTTCCGGTCCAGTAAATGGTCCATACAAAGTTGTTTCTGCAATTTCCGAGTTAAGTGGATGATCTAGGTACTACAATTATATATGACAATTTAAATACCAATACTAAATACAAAGTAGTAAGTATGAGAGGTCGTCGTGACGCAGTAGTGACAACGTCTGACTATAAACGCGATAGTTGCGGTTCTATTTCCACTCGAGGAATGATTCAAATTCAAATTCAAAATATCTTTATTCAAATAGACTTTTGTTAGCACTATTGAATCGTCGAATGTACATAAGCTGCCACCGACTAGGAAGGCAGTTCTGCTGAGAAGAACCGGCCAGATTATATAATATTTTTGTTTCCCCAGAATGATTTTATACTTTTTTTATTTTTTCGATCTGGTACGTCAAACAAAGCGCGGCCATAAATTGGACAAAGGAGTGACATGCTACTATTCTTACTACAATGCGGGAAACAGCGTTTAAGTGAAATAAAGATCTAATTTTTATCATGTCATATCATCTAGAACGGAAGGGCATAACAATGGTAATCTAGCACTAACACTTATCTACAATATATGCACATACCAGCGGCCCGCTCACGTGTTCGCCGAGTGAACTACATAACTGTTTCGTCATATTGCAACCCTTAGGGGTGAATTTTTGAAAAATAAAGTTGCCTTTGTTTAACCTTGGATTATCAACCATATTTATCAAGCGGCCATATTTGTGAAGCGGTTTAGTTTTTTCATAAAAACTTTCATCCCCTATTTCAACACTTTAGGTTGATTTTTAAAAAAAGTAGCCTATGCTAACCCTGGATTTGTTGCTACATTCATCCAAAATATATCATCCAAATCGACCCGGTAGATTACCCGTGAAAGCGTGACAGACAAACATATAGACTTTCGCATTTATAATATAAGTATGAATTATAGCTAGAGAGGATACAGAGAGAATGTAATAGTGATTATTCCTTTTTATTCTTTGTCAATTTATATGGCGCAACCCAACGCCACAGGTTCTCTTTCTTCTTTTATTATATTTAAATATTCTAGTAATCAAACCGACAAGCATTGCTACTGAAGGTTTATAGCTTTATAGATTTTTTTTTAAATATTATATGTACATAGTTGGTCTCAAAATACATTTTTTATTTCGCCATTATATTGTTAACATGTGAACGAAACACTTTGTACTCATTTTAGATAAGTTATACAATTATGCGAATAGAGGACCGTGAAATTTGGAGCAAATTTAAAGTTATTACGGTTATATACTACCATATGTTTGACATAATAAACATTTATATAAAGTGACATACATTTTTATATAGTGACATAGGTACACGTTGCTAAGGCAACGTTTTTTTTACATATTACGGTTTTTTTAGCTTCACGCTGTATCCCTCGCGGGGTAGTCAGAAATAACGGAGCGCCAAACGCTACGGTACCTGCACATTTCTTTCGCCTCGTCCACTGTCGTCAACCTCTTCATGCACGGCCTCCGGGGGGTCCTCATGCTTTTTACGTGACCTTCCTCCAGTATCGTCGATACTGTGTTTTCAAAGGTCATCTGAGGTCTCCCCCTGCCTCTCTTACCACTCACCTTTGCTTCATATATCTTTCTTACCATTTATTCATCACTCATCCTCTCAACGTGCCCAAACCACTTGAGCATCATTCTTACATATAAATTCTCACATACAAAGATCATAAAAAGATTTAGAGAGTGAAGGACGAATCCACCATAATGCTCACGATGGGCATGTCTATAACCCTAATTGACTTCTGATGTCACATTTTTTGGTTTTCATACAACATTATGATCTATTGACATGAATATATATACTCGAACATGAATAGTTCAGGAAAAGTGGGGAACGGAGCGTCTTAATACTCTGTCTACCCTGCTGTATGCGGGATACAGCGTGAAGCTAAAAAAAAACATACTTACACTAGCTATCTCAGAAGCGTATATCGGTACAACGGCTAGCACGAAGGCGTCAGCTACAGTCATAACTGTTCTGCACAGAATAAACATCCATACTTCGTTGGCAAATATCAATACTATAGCCATAACAAGCTTGGGAACAGCCGCTAGTAAGACACAGTTCTTTCGTCCAATGGTATCGATGAACATCCCTCCTATGATGTTAGCTGAAATGATGAAAAAAATGATTAATTTACTAATGGTGAACGGAGTTTCTTAACACTAGGTTCCCTCTGCCTATACTTCTGTGTGAGGGATACAGAACCCACAACCATGTGTCACAATCCACAATCCACATGCCACAATCTCCAACTAAAAGTTATATAGTATTTTGAATGTAAACTATTTTTATTAAGTGGAAATGTTTAATATTTCCATTTTCTTCGCTCTGACGTCGTTCCCCACTTTCCACGGAATTCGGAGGCTTGCGTGTTAAGTGGCGGAACTTAAAGCCGAGCTTTAACTCGACACCAGAGCGAAGAAAACGGAAATATAATTTCCACTCTTCGAGTGGGAATCGAACCCACAACCAGTCGTTTACAGTGACACGCTTGTGCCACTGGGCCTCGACTGGCCACATTTATTATAGTCTTCCACTATTACTCTACTATAAATTATTATTATCTCTACCATAAAAAAAAAAATTGGAATAAGTGATATATTGTAATTTACATACTTAATATATTATTAAGGTTCTTGTATAAAAAAACGTTAACACAAAAACATACCAAAAGTAAACCTATTAATTTAACATAATTACTTAAAATTATAATATTATAGAGAAGTTAATTACACTTGAAACATTAATGATTACATATATAATTACATATGTATTATATTATATACACAAATAAGAAATCAAGTTTAAATAAATGTGTGGAAATTTTTAAGAACTGATTTATATTCATATACGCCCAACATAAATAATCGATTTTAATCCAAAAAGTTTACTTTAGTTAACATGAAAGAAGGCAATTTAAATATGTAATAAATGGACTCTTTTAGGGTATATTCTTTAAGTCTTAGTTTTAGGTGCTGAAATTGTAAACAAAAAAATGTATTGAATATGATAAAAGATGAATCATGTTAAAAAAGGTCAAAACTTATGTCCTTAACTTGGTCCTTGTCAAACCTTAAACCTTATGTTATGTGTGTGATAAAATAGATTAAAAAAAAAAATCGTAAAAGTGTAAAATTGGTCTATGCCTTACACAAGATAGCTTGATGTTTTTGACAGATGTAATTTTAATCCCGCACACAGCAGGGTAGGCAGAGGGAACCTAGTGTTAAGACACTCCATTCCCCACTTTCCGCCGAATTCGGAGGCTTGCGTGTTAAGTGGCGGAACTTAACGCCGCGCTTTACCACACCACCACAGCGAAGAAAATGGAAATATAATTTCCACTCCTCGAGTGGGAACCGACCACACAACCAGTCGTTTACAGTCACACGCTTGTGCCACTGGGCCACGACTGGCCACAATTTTGAATAAATTATTTTTTTAAGTAAAGTAAAGGTTGAATATGTAATCTTTCGATTGGTTTATTAGTAATAATTACTCTTGATTTACTGAAAACTTTAAGTGAACTTAATTGCTATATCAGTCTCAGGTTACAATTTATAAATTGGGATCGATTATTGATATTGGGCAATACCCATCGAGAGAAATGATATTTACAAAAGGAAGTATAAACTAATAAACTGATAATAAACCAGACATACTATAAGATATAAGGAAATTGCGTCTTAACAAAAGTTTTTAAAAATTATGGTGGGAAGAGTCGTTAACATCACGCAATAGAAGTAGAAGTGCCACTGGTTTTAGTAAATTGTGAAAAACATTTAATGTAACTTAAAAAAAAAAAATTATTGAAAGAAGTGCCATGGGGAGTGGTATAAGTGTCGTGGCGCAGTGTCACAAGCGTGTGACTGTGTCATTTACATGACTGGTTGTGGGTTCGATTTCCACTCGAGGAGTGGAAATATTTACTATTTGCATTTTCTTCCGCCACTTAACACGCAATGCCTCCGATTTTGGCGAAAGGCGGGGAACGGAGTGTTTTAACACTAGATTCCCGAGATTTTTGTATACATCTTCATATTTAAATTTACATATCATATTAATTATTAATACACACTTGGTGTATTTATTACTTATATATTTATTAAACATATATACTGTATTGTTACTATCTGTTTATTTTACAAAACTGTGAAAAAAATGACTGACACTTCCTCCATGGACTCTTTTAATTCTTCTTCTTCTGATTCAGAAGATCTTAGTATTAATAGCTGCCAGAGTATTACTCCTCTAAGAGACTGTTTAAATTCTTATTTTACTCCCTATCCTAAAAATTTCAACGTGGTTCACATAAATGCTCAGAGTATTCCGGCTCACTATCCAGATCTTCTATCCTCTTTTGATAACACCAAAGTACACGCCATATTAGTATCCGAGTCATGGTTCAAACCATGCTTGCCCTCAACAGCATATTCACTACCAGGATTTCAACTGATTCGAAACGACCGCACTGGTCGGGTTGGTGGAGGAGTGGCTATTTATCTTCGCTCTCACATACCATTCACTATTCTTGATTACTCCCGATACAATATAAATGACACAAGTCCTGAACATCTTTTTATTGAACTTACATTTGCACACAATAAAGTCTTACTTGGGGTGTACTACAGTCCGTCACTTACAATAGATTACTTTGAGTCTTTCGAAATTCTCCTTGAAAAATTGACACTTTCATTTAAACACACAATTATTATGGGAGACTTCAATACCTGCCTGTTGAAAAATGATAATCGAGCAGTTCGTTTAAGCTCTGTTGTAAATGGAGCTAACATGCATATTCTCCCTTCATCCTCTACACATACGTTTCCCAACTGCACTCCTTCTCTTCTGGACTTAATTTTAGTTTCTTCCACTGATCATGTTGAAACTCATGGTCAATGTAATGCTACTGCTTTCTCCTATCACGATCTTATTTTCCTTTCCTACAAAGCTAGGCCACCAAAAGCTAAATCAAGAATTCTTCTCCAGCGTAACTTTTGTGGTATGGATTTAGAGCGTTTACGTGAGGATGCTGAGAAAATTAACTGGAAGATGATCTATAAAGAAAATACTGTAGACAACAAGATATCTGTATTTAACTCTCTTATCATACAACTGTACGACACTCATGCTCCTATCAGACCTGTACGTATTAGGCATCTACCAGCGCCATGGCTCACCGAAGACGTTAAAAAATTACAAGATAGAAAAAATAATGCAAAATGTAAATATAAAAACAATCCATGTGAGAGTAGCCGACAAACATATATTAAAGCCCGAAATCGATGTAACAGGGTGTGTAGGGATAAACAACGACGCCATATTCATAAGTCTATTGTTGAAGAAGATAACATAGAAAATGTCTGGAAATTTCTTAGATCAATTGGGGTTGGGAAAGCAAAACAAAACGTTAATCCATGTAATATAGATACAAACAAACTTAACAAGCATTTTTCTCCTTCTGTTACAATTGATGTAACTACTAAATTAAAAGCTCAAAATCAAATTCGTGCTTTACCTACCCCTGCAAATCCCATTTTTAACTTCGTTCAATTCACTGAAAGTGATGTTAAAGAGAATATATTATCGATTGCTTCTGACGCAGTTGGTTCTGATTGCATTAGTCGTAAAATGATCATACCTATCCTTGATATCCTGCTTCCTGTTTTAACGTCAATCCTAAATTTCTCCATTACTAGTGATACATTTCCATCATCTTGGAAAGAGGCTCAAATAACGCCAATTCCTAAAAATCGCAATCCCTCTTCCATGTCCGATTACAGACCTATATCCATCTTACCATTCCTATCAAAAGTCCTTGAACGTCTTGTAAATCAACAACTTAGTAAATACTTAACTAACAACAACCTACTGAATCCTTTACAATCCGGTTTTAGACCCGGTCATAGTACGACTACTGCACTAGTCAACATATCAGATGACATTCGACTAGGCATGGAAAACCATAAAGTTACTGTAATGATTCTGCTCGACTTTAGTAACGCCTTTAACACCGTGGATTTTGATATTTTATTGACGATTATGTATTCTCTTAACATATCTCCTAAAGTGATTGATTGGTTTCATTCTTACTTGCGTCCACGCAAGCAACGTATCCGGATTCAGGATTCATTTTCTGAATGGTCCGCGGTACATGCTGGAGTTCCGCAAGGTGGCGTGTTGTCCCCTCTCTTATTCTCGTTATTTATTAATTATTTTTGCCTTAATATTTCTTCTCCCTACCACCTTTATGCGGACGATCTTCAAATATATCGTCAATGTTCGTTACACGATCTTCCGGGTTGTATATTGGCGCTGAATGAAGAACTTAAACATATTTCAATGCAAAGTAAATTGCTGGGTCTTAATATAAATCCCAAAAAGACTCAAGCAATTATTATAGGTAGTTCAAGACTCCTTTCTCAAGTTACTTTACAACAATTACCATTCATACTGCTTGATGGAACAATAGTCCCTTTTACTGAGAAGGTGAAAAATTTGGGAATCATTTTTGATCAGTATCTGTCGTGGAAACCGTTAATTAGTGAGGTAAGCCGTAAAGTATTTGCAGCTGTTGCTTCATTACGTCGACTGCGTAACTTTCTACCCATTCCTACTAAGGTTGCGCTGGCACAATCACTCCTACTACCAATTCTTGATTATGCTGACTGCTGCTATCTTGATTTAAAAGAGGAACAACTGAACAAACTTGAGCGCCTCCAAAACATCTGTATAAGGTTCATTTTTGGACTTCGCAAGTACGACCACGTCTCCGAATTTCGTAAAAAACTCAAGTGGCTCCCGATACGACTTCGCCGGAATACTCACGTTCTCTGTCTCCTTTATAATGTTCTCTTCAATTCGTCTTCCCCCGCATATCTCAAAGAACGATTTAAGTTTTTATGTGAATCACATGATTTCTCGCTACGCTCCACTTTCAACTTAACTCTTAGTATTCCCTGCCATTCTTCTTCCTTCTTCGCAAATTCCTTCTCTATCAAATCCGTGCGCTTGTGGAACTCCTTACCGCAAACAGTCAAACAAGCTAAAACCTTACAAACTTTTAAGAAAAAGCTAAAAGAATATTATCTGTCCCTTTAAGAATTCCAACTGGTCTTTTTAATCCTCTTTACATATAGTATGTATAATTATGTGTATGTATGTATGTATAAGTATATGTATGTAAATATGTATATGTATGGATATGTATGTATGTATGTATGTATGTATGTATGTATGTATGTATGTATGTATGTATGTATGTATGTATGTATGTATGTATGTATGTATGTATGTATATAAAATATATGTTGTATATAATAATAATATATAGATATCTATATAGCCTGTACACCCCTTCCCATTTCATTTATAATCTCCTCTACCCGAAGGTTACCTGGAAGAGATCGCTCGCTTAGCGATAAGGTCGCCTGTTGTACTGTTTTAGATATTAAGATTGTGTGTAACAAATCTTTCTGGTGTACAATAAAGAGTATTTAATTAATTCCCTCTGCCTACCCGGCTGTGTGCGGGATACAGCATGAGATCTCCGCTCTAGTAAAACAAAAAGCGTGTGGTAAGTAAAAGACGAAATGTCTTGGTACTAGCTTCTGTAACATACTGCCATAAAGAAAAACCTTAGAGCTCTTTTTGTAATAAAAAAAACATTCTTCCAATTCAAAGCATTTAATTAATATTTTATTTACTACAAATAAGCTAATGATATTAATATCGAATTTTCGATACAACCTTTACCTTTAAATGTCGACCATTTAATTAAGTAAATTATGAGCTACACAAAAATGTTTATAATTAGAACTTTTGGAGACATGTCGTGGCGCATGGGCATAAAGTGTGTCTGTACACGTGACTGGTTGTGGGATTCCGCTTACAGAATCGACATATTTAATACTAGCGGCCCGCTCGCGGCTTAGCCGCGTAAACTACACAACTGTTTCGTTACATGGGACCCTCGAGAGTGGATTTTTGAAAAATAAAATAGGCGATGCTTAATTTTGGATTATCAACTTTAGATTTTTCATATAAACTTTCATCCCCTATTTCAACCCATTAGAGGTGTTTTTTTTAAAACAAGTAGCCTATGTTTGACCCTGGATTGTGAAAGCGTGACAGACTAACAGACAGACTTTCGCATTTATAATATAAGTATGGATTTCATTTTCTTCGCTCTGGTGCTGAGGCAAAGTGAGGCATTGAGTTCCGCCACTTAACGCGCAGTGCCTTCAGAATTCGGCGGAAAATGGGGAACAGAGTGTATTAACCCTACTTCCCTCTGCCTACTGTGTGCGGGATATAGCATGATGAAAAAATAAAAAAAAATATAATACTTACTGAACGTCCCAACTAAATACCCTCCAGATACTATCCAGGATCCCTCATCTTCAGTAATAGGTCTTGATAACGGCGTCTCTGTGGCATTTCGCAATTTTACAAGCGAAGGCGATGACCAGGATAGACTGGCACCGGTAGTAAGGACAGCCAGGTTAACTGTGAATAAATAAAAGATTAAAATATATTGCTTATCCAATACAACATTAACGTTATTAAGTTTTGCTGTTTTTCCAAAAAAAAGTTTTAAAAAATTGAAACTGTAAACATAATAAAAGTACTTTTAAACATTTTTAAAGGATTATTCCACACTTAGGTAAATTAAAAAAGACATTTAAAGAAAACGTATAACAATGTCGCGGATTCGAACCCGCGCCTCCTGAATACCGTCCAGGCGCTCTCACCACTGAGCCATGCGTTCTACTACCAGGTGCATCGAAATCCTTATACGATTTATTACAACTTATACGTTATAATATATGCGTTGAAATTTTTTTTACGTTTTCTTTAAATGTCTTTTTCAATAATGAAAGATTTATTTTGGTGCAAAAGGACAGCGTCTGACTTTAATGCGATGGTCGTAGGTTTGACCGGGGGATGATTTACATTCCTCAACATTTAAATCTTCATTTTTAACTTAAGACAAAGCGCGGCGTTAAGTTGCACCATTTAACACACAATGTGTTAATTTCAGGCGGTAAATAAAGAACGGAGTATCTTGGTACTAGGTTCAAATGTATAATCATTGAACATTTATCCTAAAATTATCACGTTAACAGGCAGACGCTGTCCCACTTCGCCACGTCTTCCATAAATACTATATTGAAAATTATTCTCAATTTATACATTTTAAAAGTTTAAAAATAAACACAAATGTCGTTATAACATTACTTTTAATAACTAAGGAAGTTGAGGTTCTCGATACAGTGTTGCTATAGAGGTACAAAATAGTCTAAGGAAATATTATTTATACTGGCAACTTAAAGCGTAAATAAAAGTATTTACCTACTAAAAGATTTTTCTTACTTACTTACGAAAAATTTCTAAAAAATAATATGCTCGAAATCGGTATAAGCTATACACTTTAAGGTAACACACGTAAAGAATGTTTAAACGATTTTGGAATTTTTAAATTGTGGGACAATTGTGGGTTCGATTTCCACTCGAGGAAATATTTAAATAATTTTCTTTAGTTATTCTCAGTAGCTAAATCGCCAAATCTTGAACAACAAAACAAAAAACAATTCCGGGTGGAAAGTGGAGAACGAAGTTTAGTATTAGTTTCTTTTTGGCTATGAGTGTCTTGACACTAACTTTTCTCTGACTACTACGACTGACTGTCAATATGAGATGGGGTCACTATAAGATAAAAAGCGTAAGGGTTTTATATTTATATAATAAAATTATTCGTGGAACTAAGCCATTCTGCATGTTGTTGGTTTTTATACTATGTAATAAAGAAATTTTACATAAATACTACAATTACTACAAAATTACTTCACATGTATAAAACCAGTTTTTAAATACTTTCTACATAGTATTCGCAAACAGAATTATCAAGTTAAATGTTATAAAAAAATTAAAACTCAGTATGAATCGCAATTCAGTAGTATCATAAAAGCCACAGGTAAACATATTATTTTGCTATTTATGAATATTGTTTTGTTTCAACTTCACGTTTTTTTGTTTTTTGTAGTGAGCATCACAACTTAGTGACACTCCGTTCTCCACTTTTCAATAATAATGAAAATAAATAACAATTAAAAAACAATGGAAATGTTATGTAAGTATATATTTTATCTGTTGTTTAAATTTATAGAGTGGAGGTAAAAAAAATCTGGTAGAATTTTTTACCCTGTTCTGATTACCTGTAATTAATAAATACTTTGCCTCCTAAAGCTTTACTCAAAATAGCAAGTGTAGGTATAGAGGCCCGTCGTGTCTTGTGGGCACAAAGTATGACCGTAACCGCGACTAGTTGTGGGTTCGAATCCCACTTGAGGAATTAGAATATTTAATATTCCCATTTTCTTCGCTCTGGTGTCGAGCTTATTTTTCGATTCATCATACATCATATCGATCGATTCATATACATCGATTACTTAACACGTAATGCCTCCGGAATCCAGCGGAAGGTGGGGAACGGAGTGTCTTAATACTAAATTCTCTCTGCCTACCCTGCTGTGAGCGGGATACAGCGTGAAGCTAAAAAAGATATGCCGGATTTGTTTTATATATGCACGTACATGATAAATATCCTCTTATTGCTTTCTTTTTGTTTACATACTAATGATTTGCAGATTTACTATTGAGAACTGTCATTGGATAGGAGGAAATGACATTTCGCGGACTATTAACCTTGTAAATTCTAATCTGCATACAATTAGCACCTATGTTATTATAGCTAGTCATTCGGTCCGTCGGTAATTCCTGAAAAGTGAATATCGTAGATAGTTATAGAAAACCTTATTTCACACTGTATCCCGCACACAGCAGGGTAAGCAGAGGGAACCTAGTGTTAAGACACTCTATTCCCCACTTTCCGTCAAATTCGGAGGCATTGCGTGTTAAGTGGCGAAACTTAACGCCGTGCTATGCATAGGAACCATCCAAATCAAATATCCCTTATAGCGGAGAGAGCCTAGTGCGAAGACACTCCGGTCTCTCCTTTCTGTCTGTTGAGTCGCGTAACTTAACGCTTATAAAATTATCTTATTTTCTGCCAGTCATGCGCTGTACATCTGTGCTATGATTAATGTGAAAAGTACCTGCTTAAATCTTATCCTTTAATTTATTATCAAATATGACATTTTAGTTATCTTAAGTATTGAATTTAGATAAGATTCCTCAATTGGCTGTCTTCCGTGACACTTCAAATTATATTCCATTATTAATATATTTACTATATATGTTATGGTATGCAGAGAGAACTTAGTGTTTAGACACTCCGTTTATCGTACATTGGCATAATATTTTATTTTGCTACAAAATTGGGGTCTCTCGTGGCGCTGTGGCACAGACGTGTGACTTTTAACGACTGGTTGTGGATTCGATTCCCACTCTAGTAGTGAAAATATTCAATATTTCCATTTTCTTCACTCTGGTGGCGAGGTAAAGCGCGGCGTTGAGTTTCGCCACTTAAAACGCAATGCCTCCTAATTCAGCGGAAAGTGGGAAACGGAGTGTCTTAACCCTCTACCTACCCTGCTGCGTGCGGGATACAGCGTGAAGCTAAAAAATAAATAAAAAAACTACAAAATTATTCTAAAAAAAAATAATAATAATCCTATTGTCTATATTAAAATAAAGTTATTTTTATGAAATAACACAAAATATTGTAGTTATTATCTAAAATCATTTATTCTTTGACTCTTAACTACTGTCATCATATTTTCCATTACATAATATATAGTTTATTGTCTAAAAGTATGACCAGTTACTACTTACGGAAAATAATTACTTATTTATTTCAGATGCATTAAGTCATGTCAGTGAACTAAGCAGATCATTGTACTACAGAACTGATAAAAATGTGAGCTCTTTTTGAACAGAGCTAAGTTCTATATTCCTGATACGTTTTCTGGCATTTTACCCTGGTAGGTCAGAAGAGAGAGAGAGAGATAGAGAGAGGTGAGGCTAGTCGTGGCGAAGAGGTATTAAAAAGTGACTATAAATGCGACTGGTTGTGAGTTCGATTCCCACTCGAGGAGTGGAAATATTTCATATTTCCATTTTGTTGGTGGTCGGTTCTTTGGTGTCGAGGCAAGGCGCGGCGTTAAGTTCCGCCACTTAACACGCATTGCCTCCAGATTTCGGCGGTGCGTGGAAAACGGAGTGTCTTAACACTAGGTTCCCTCTGCCTACCCTGCTATGTGCTGGATACAGCGTGAAGTTATAAAAAAGTCAGAAGAATTGCTAAATTTACGATAAAATAAAATAGTTTATATGAAAAAAATCGTATTCTTATCGAGTACTAAAGAAAGTTTGATTAAAAAATTAAACGAGTAACGATCAACTCTCCCAAATTTTGGTTTCTGAATGAATGAACAGATGATTATTTTGCCAATTGCCCTTTTTAAGGTAAAAACGCCGGGAACTACATTTAAAATGTTTCAGGAGCTACACAAATTAGTTGCATGCTAACAAGACTTAAATCTGTAGGATCTAGCTAAATAATGACTTAGTGTTCAGTGAACTTAACGCCGCGTTTTGCCTCGACACCAGAGCGAAAAAAAATGGAAATATTAAACATATCCACCCACCGAGTGGGAATCGAACCCACAACCAGTCGTTTTCAGTCACACGCTTGCGCGCTGCGCCACGGTACTGGCCCCAAATACCCATGACTTGCTTGGTGTCACTAACATCATTAACCTAGGTAATAAAGAACTCTAGTACCCATTGTAAGATTTACAATGGACAATTTGTGGAATGAACAGTGTTAATATGTAATCCATTCTAATATTATGGCATGACATGACATAGGAATGTCTGTCTGTTACGATTTCACAGGCTCGATTTAGACATAATTCAGAATATAAATAGTTGAAGACTCAGAGTCAAACATAGGATACGTTTTTACAAAAATCAACACGAAAGGGGTTGAAAAGGGGATAAAAGTTGTTTAGAAAAATCTATAAATGCATTATCGATTCCGATGAATATTCTCAGGAAGATAATTTATGCTGCAAAATCTAAAATCGGCTTTTTTTTTAAAAAAAAAAAAGGGGAGAAAGGGGAGAAGACAACCCCAAATAGGGGAAAATAGGGAATGAAAATAATAAACTTTTTAAACTAGAGTTTAACTTGTGTTATATATATTACAACTTTGAAAATTATCCTTGAAATTTGGCTACTTGTTAACAGATAATGTTAATAATAGAATGGTTTTTGAATATACATTGGAGTAACATATTATGTAAGTATTATAAAAAAATATTCGACTACATTTCTACGGTATAACGAGATAATTAAAATACTCTTCAATATTAATAATACAGAATAGTAGTTCCATGGTATTTATAACTTGTAACTATTATCATTATATTATAATTTAATTTATTATAGTTATTCAAATTTATAACAAGTACTATTGACAAAATGAGATCAGAAAAGAAGCAGCTTCACGCTATTTCCCGCATAAAGGAGTAGAATTTAAATATTATTTAACATTTTAAGTTCCGCCACTTAACACGCCTGCCTCTAGAACTCGACAGTGCGTCGGCAAAGGAGTGCCTTAATACTAGATTCCCTATGCCTACCCTGCTGTGTGCGGGATACAGCGTGAAGCTAAAAAAATCTATAAAATAACCGTTTTAAATGATTGTGGCCAGTCGTGGCCCAGTGGCACAAGCGTGTACTGTGACTGTAAACGACCTGTTGTGGGTTCAATTCCCACTCGAGGAGTGGAAATATTTAATATTTCCATTTTCTTCGCTCCGGTGTCGAGGTAAAGCGCGGCGTTAAGCTCCGCCACTTAACACGCAATGCCTCCGAATTCGGCGGAAAGTGGGGAATAGAGTAAGAGCCTTAACACTAGGTTCCCTCTGCCTACCCTGCTGTGTGCGGGATACAGCGTGAAGCTAAAAAAAAAAAAATGATTAACTATAACTTCAATTTATACAGGTAAACCCGCGAGCGGGTCGCTAGTATATAGGAATATATTTTTGGTATCAAAAAGTAGTTATTTAAATTTATAACAGGTACTATTGACTAAACTATATCAGATTGTTTATTATAAAAACAATTAAAAAACTCGTCCTCTTTTGAATAAGTTGTTAATGTTCATACTTAATTACTAAATGTGAATATTTTTGAATCTTATTATAATTTAAATTCGATTTCCGGTTTAATCTATATCTATAGGAAAAAAAAAAATTGAGAATGTCTGTTTGTAATATTAAAATAACAGCGTTTTACCTAATACATTTTTTTTACTGCTTCACGCTGTATCCCGCACACAGTATGGTTCGCAGTAGTACCTAGTGTCCGTTGAAAAAAATGGAAATTTTTGGGAATGAGTGGAAATTGAACCCACAACCAGTCCATTTACAGTCCATTTACAGTCACACGCTTGTGCTACTGCGCCACGATTGGCCCCATATGCATACACGGTAATATACACCAAAAAAATATTTTTTGAAATTTTGTCTGTCTGTCTGTTTGTTCTGACATTTTTTAAACGAATGAACCGATTTTTACGAGGTTTTCACAGGCAGATAGTTAATATAATAAGGAGTAAGGCCACTTTCATTTTAGAATTATATTTTTTTGTTAATATTCACGCGGGCAAAGTCGCGGGTATAATCGGATTCTTTTATTACATTATTATCAATTTCGAGTTTTATTAATTTATATTTATTTTGTTGTGTTTCAGTTTTTGTTATGTTGCATATTGACACCTTGACCTTAATAAATGTAGATGATTTCTAATATTTTTTAATAATTATATGTTATTTTTTTATAGATTTCTTGGATAATTGTATGTTTAAGATTTTTCTATATTACAATTTCAAAAAGTTGTGAAAAAACGTTTGCGTGCTAAAGGTAACCTAATTAAAGACTTTACAAATAATAACACGCCTTAGGAATGAAATGCTCGCTCCAGCCTATTTCAAAAGTATCGCTGTCAGCAATGAATCTGTATATCACAATTGCTTTAAAAAAAAAGAAGTCCCGCTGAGTTTCTTGCGCCGGTTCTTCTCAGGTCTGGGGCATTAACTTTAGTGAACCGGTGGTAAACTATTTGACGTTCAAAAAATTAAGCATGTAGCTTCTTATTTTGAATAAAATTATTTGATTTTGACTTTGACTTTATTACATTTTTTTACTGCTTCGTGCTGTATTCCGCTCACACTAGGGTAGGCAGTACTGTTATGACCTAGTGTTATGATACTCCGTTGAAGAAAATGGAAATTTGTGGGAATGAGTGGAAATTGAACCCACAACCAGTCATTTACAGTCACACGCTTGTGCCACTGCGCCACGATTGGCCCCATATGCATACACGATAATATACACCAAAATAGTATTTTTTGATAATTTGTCTGTCTGTCTGTCTGTTTCTTCTGACAATTTTGAAACGAATGAACCGATTTTGACGAGGTTTTCACAGGCAGATAGTTAATATAATAAGGAGTAAGGCCACTTTCATTTTAGAATTATATATTTTTTGTTAATATTCACGTGGGCAAAGTCGCGGGTATAATCGGATTCTTTTATTACATAATTAACGATTTCGAATTTCATTAGTTTATGTTTATTTTGTTTTGTTTCCATTTTTATCATGTTGCATATTGACACCTTGACCTTAATAAATGTAGATGAATTCTAACATTCTTTACAGATTTTTTTTTATAATTATATGTTATTTTTTTAAGATTTTTCTACATCACAATTTCAAAAAGTTGTGAAAAGACGCTTGCGTGCTAAAGGTAACCTAATTAAAGATTTTATAAATAATAACACGCCTTAGGAATGAAATGCTCGCTCCAGCCTATTTCAAAAGTATCACTGTCAGCAATGAATCTGTATATCACAATTGCTTTAAAAAAAAGAAGTCCCGCTGAGTTTCTTGCGCCGGTTCTTCTCAGGTCTGGGGCATTAACTTTAGTGAACCGGTGGTAAACTATTTGACGTTCAAAAAATTAAGCATGTAGCTTCTTATTTTGAATAAAATTATTTGACTTTGACTTTGACTTTATGTGCGTGTTGAATGGCGGAATACAAGAGCGGAAATATAAAATAATAAAATAATATATAAGTCCCATGACTTAAGAGTCTAATCTACAACCATCGCGTTTACAGCCAGTATATAATAATAAATAATTTAATTATTTCTAATAAACCTAAACTCATTTTTAACCCGTGAATTTTCAAAATGATCGCGAGACGCAACCAAATAAATATTCAAAATTATTGTAAACAAGGTTATTTATTTTTTTCACATTTAAAACATAATAACATAAAAAATAAAAAGGGGCAGTCGGGTATCTTTATTGAGATCCCAAATTATCATATAAAGACCGCATGAGGCGACCGTGACGAAACGAGACCACCTTTGGATTGTGGGTTCGATTCCGAGTCGAAGTTCAGCATTACAATTATTGGGGCCAGTCGTGGCGCAGTGGTACGAACGTGTGACTATAAACGACTGGTTGTGGGTTCGATTCTCACTCGAGGGGTGGAAATAGTTAATATTTCCATTTTCTTCACTCTGGTGTCGGGGCAAAGCGCGGCGTTAAGTTCCACCACTTAACACGCAATGCCTCCGAATTCGGCGGAAAGTGGGGAACGGAGACAATTGGTTGACAATTGGGTCTGCCTACCCTGCTGTGTGCCGGATACAGCGTGAAGGTAGTAAAAAAAAATTATAGACTTTTAGCAGCGTTGAAATCTTCTACTTGTATAGAACACAATATGTCTGTTCATGTCTTATAGGGTCTCGAACGTGCCATTTCGCACAAATCGACTCAACAAAGTCACGTAGTATTTACTTTTAATTTAAAAGTTAAATATTTATTGTTTTAGAGCTCCTTTATATGTTTTTTTAATGAAACAGGTAAATAATAAGTTATTTTTTTAGATTCACATTCATTATTTTATTATTTTCTAATAATATAGTAAGAATTTTGACCTTAAGGGGATCTCTGAGTGAGGTTCTAAAAATTCTATAGATAGGGGACGAAACGGGATTTCCCGTTATTCCCTTGATACTAAGGGTGGTAAGATGTAATAAAGTAATTTGCCGAAGTATATTCTATTCTAGGGGCTAGCATTTTTAACAACTGGCCTATCTAATTTTTTTTTTTTTATTATTCTTAAAAAGCCGTCCTGGCACAGTGGGACGCGTCTGAGTGTAAACGCAATGTTTGTGGGTTCGATTCCCACTCGAGGAAATGATTATTTCAATTTTTTATTTATTCGCTCTGGTACCAAAGGCAAAAGTGCAGCGTTAAATTCCGTTATTCAACACGCCATGTGTCGATTTTCGGAAAAAAAGTAGAGGGCGGAGTTCCTGACTACCCCGTTATTAGTGAAAAAGCGAGAAGCTGCTTTTTTAACAAATTATTTATTTTAAATTAGGAAAATTTTCTTATATAAAAGCAAGTTAAAGCAAAAATATTTTAATTATGAATTTATATTACTAAAAATACCTAATCAACACATTCTTCCATTCCATTGTTCCTTTCCTCGAAATTCGTGTGGGGTTTCAGCGGAATGCCGCAAAAAATTTTTAGTGACGAAAATTATTAAGAGCACTTACAGTTAATATATAAAATTCTCAGCGATATGAGAAAGACATACTTTTTTCTTTATCCAGCACAGAGCAGGGTAGGCAGAGGGAACCTAGTGTTAAGACACTCCGTTCCTCACTTTCCACCGAATTCGGTGATACGTGTTAAGTGGCGGAACTTAATACCGCGCTTTACCTCGACACCAGAGCGAAGAAAATGGAAATATTAAATATTTCCACTCCTCGAGTGGAATCGAACCCACAACCAGTCGCTTTACTATCATACTTTATGCCTCTGCGCCAGAATTGGCCCCTTTTATACTATATTCTGCATAACAGAATAAACGTCGAGACCAAATAAGACACTCCGTTGTCCACTTTCTACCCGAATTTGAATCTTGATGTGTTAAGTGCAATACTTAACATAGAATAAGCTTTTTATTTGCTGAGAGATTAAATATTTATAGTATATTTATACATATAGTAATTTATGTTTACAATAATTCTCCCCAAGTGGGAATCGAACCCACAATAACTGCGTTTACAGTCAGACGTCCGACGACTGTCCCACTGCGCCACGACGGTCTTTTCATTCACCTGGTAACTTATTCAACAGCTTATCAAATATTGATGGACTTATAAAAACATGACAAGATAAAACTAAACACTTATATAATATGCGTAATACTTCTCAATTTATGTTTTTTAATCTTTAGAGAATGATTAATGTATGATGTCATTGTAGCAAGCAATGGTTATGGGTTCGGTGCTCACACATGACAAAAAATATATTGCTTTATACGATACGATAAAACATATGAATTGTGGGACATAATTTTACCACACAACATGCATCCACACTTATATTATAAATGCGAAAGTCTGTCTGTTTGTCTGTCACGCTTTCACGGCTAATCTGCCGGTCCGATTTGGATGAAATTTAGAATGAAAGTAGTACAAAATTCAGGATCAAACTATGCTACTTATTTTTTCAAAAATCTACATCAAAAGGGTCGAAATAGAGGATGAAAGTTTATACGAAAAATCTAAACCGCTTGACCGATTGTAATATAAATGAAGAATTATACGAGAACAAATACATAGATGGTAGATTTAAATCTTATTTTACAAAAACATCTTCAGTGAGATAGCGAAATGAGTAAAGTATATAAAAAATAAAATTCATTTGCCACTTTTTAATTTGCCAAAAATAAAATTCATTCATTTGCCAAATTATTATTTCTAGCAAAGGAAACGGAGAAAATCTTGTGTCTAGACACTACGTATTCCACTTTCTTCTCAAAATCGAGACGTTACGTGATTTTTTATAGTACTCTAGTAGTATAAAAAAAACCCCAAATTCTGAGTGGGAATCGAACCTACAACCAAACCAACTGAATTTACAATCAGAATCAGTTTCACTGCGCCATTATCATAATTCATTAAATGTCACGTTGTAAATTTATTCACCTTATCTAACCTTTTACGATAGATTAATGATATCTTTCGATCATTGTTGATAATTAAACTGGTATTAATTTTTTCGCTTACTAGATTACTTATTTGAATGTTTTATTGTAGGTTGTATTACAATATATTATAAAAACGATTAAATTTATACGCATTTTATTTATTACACTTATTATTGCTTAATATATAAATAAAATAAAGAATATAAGTTGGAGACAGTCGTGGCGCAAAGTCATAAAGTGTAAAACGACTTGTTGTGGTTTCGATTCCCACTCTATGAGTTGAAATATTTGATATTTCCATTTTCTTCGCTCTGGTGTCTAGGCAAAGCGCGGCGATACGTTCCGCCACTTAACCTCCAGATATCGACGGCTAGCGAGGAACGGAGTGTCTAAACACTAAGTTCCTCTGCCTACTCTGTTGTGTACGGGATACAACGTGAAACTAAAAATAAGTATATACATAAGTCTATTCTGGGGCCTTGGTGGGGCAGTCAGATAACGTCTGGTCAGACGCAAACGTGTTTTTTTTTTACTTTTTAACATTTTTAAAGTGTTATTCCACACTTATGAAAATTGAAAAATATATTTAAAGCAAACGTAAAAAAAATTAAACGCAGGAGGATTCGCTCAGAGGTGAGAGCGCCTGAACGGTATTCAGGAGGCGCGGGTTCGAATCCCGCTGCGTTCAAATTTTTATACGTTTTCTTTAAATGTCTTTTTCGTAAACGTGTTTGTAGTGCGTTCCATTTCAACTCATAGCGAAAATTACATTAAAATGTTCATGCCTGCGTACTAATAAAACAATGTGTGACGTTGGATTCCGTCGATCAACACGCAAAGCAGTGTTTTGAATTCAGACAGAAAGTGGAGAACGGAGTGTCTTGTCACTAGGTCATTTCTGCCTACTTTTTTGCGTGATAAAATATTAAGTTAAAGATGAAAAAATAAAAATAAATTGCGGTATAACTTAATTATATTTATAAGTAATCATCAAGTATTTAGTTGATATAATATAAAAAAATGTATAAAACATGAGCACAAGATTAATATTTAGTATTTTTAATATAACAGTTATTATATAAAATTAAAAAATGGTAAATATTTTAAATA
Source organism: Dryas iulia moderata (assembly GCA_019049465.1). Lineage (NCBI taxonomy): Eukaryota > Metazoa > Arthropoda > Insecta > Lepidoptera > Nymphalidae > Dryas > Dryas iulia. Next base: position 8,811,901 of record CM032437.1, read on the forward strand.
TCTATATATTAAGTGGTTAAGAAAAAAGTTATTACAATAAAAATGAGGGAGTAGTATAGAAATTCGCATAGTTAATCTAGACCTATATAAGGCCGCCGTGGCGCAATGGGTAAACGTCTGACCGTAAGCACGATTGTTGTGGGTTTGATTCCCACTGAATGACACCAGATTCCAAAACGCGTGAAGTGAAACTTAAATAATGAAATTAAACTTAATTAGAAAATATCAGGGGCCAGTCGTGGCGCAGTGACACAAGCGTGTGACTGTGAGCGACTGGTTGTGGTTTCGATTCCCACTCGAGGAGTGGAAATATTTCCATTTTCTTCACTCTGGTGTCGAGGCAAAGCGCGGTATTATAGTTCCGCCATTTAACACGCAATGCCTTCGAATTCGCCGGAAAGTAGGGAACGGAGTGTAGCTTAATACTCTAGGTTCACTCTGCCTTCACCGTGAAGCTAAAAAAATATATTAATTAAATATTCTCCGCTTAGCAGAATAGTGTGAAAGCTTTAAATAAAGCTGCACTGGAGGGAGACCGTTATAAGCGACGCAACACAACGCCGCGTTCTTCATTACTAGAGCAAAAACAAATTCATTTAAATATAATCATTACATCGATTGGGAATCAAATCCAGAAGCATTCAAATTCAAAATATCCAAAATTCTTATTCAAAATCTTTATTCAAATAGACTTTTGTAAGCACTTTTGAATCGTCAAATGTACATAAAGCTACCACCGACTCGGAAGGCAGCTCTGCTGAGAAGAGCCGGCCAGAAACTCAACCATTGCTCTTTTCAAATATAAAAATTACAATTTTATTATTTGATACAATGGCTAGACCGGCATTGGACTCTCTCAGGCATTCGCGTATAAGTCGTGAATCACGTGAATCAGATACTTCCTACTGCGCAACGATGATTTCAAATTATTTTCCTTTCATTTGTTAATAATTGAATCATTTAATAATAATTGGAATTCCTAACCACTAACTGAATTATTGAAATATGCTACATTTTTCCTACAATTGAGTACATTGTTTTTATAATTAATACAATTGTCGACGGCACAATAAATAAATCATAAATAATTAATTGTAAAATATCCCATTGCGCCATTTTAGCGCCCATAAAAGTATCTATACATATAATAAAAATGTTTGATCTCTATCTGTGCGGGGATAGTATATGAGATTTATTATTGGGGGAAATTTATACTGCAATAGAACCAAAAATAATATTTTTTAAATTTCTTTTCTGTTTGTCTGTGTGCTTGTGCAGACTAATATCTGAAATGGTTTAGCCGATGATTTTTTTTTATTTCAATCCGTTTATAAATATTTTTTTTTTTTTAGCTTCACGCTGAATCCCGCACACAGCAGGCAGAGGGAACCTAGTGTTAAGACACTCCGTTCCGTTAGGAAAATTGAAGAAACAGTTAGAAAACGTATAAAAATTGGAACGCAGCGGGATTCGATTCGATTCTAATACGCTTTATTACTTACTTATTTTTGTTGTTAGCATCTCTGTAGAAAGAATTTTGATGCAGCTGAGAGTAAAACTCGTGACTCAGCATGAGAGCGCCTGAACGGTATTAAGGAGGCGCTGGTTCGAATCCCGCTGCGTTCAAATTTTTATACGTTTTTTAAATGTCTTTAAGAAAAAAGTTGTTGCCAGGTGACTAAGATTTATATCTTTTACCAGTACAATTTTAAGTGTTCCTTTTAGTTTCTGTTATAATGAAGATGTTATATCCCTCGGAAGACTCTTTACTAGAGATCGTTACTAGAGACTTGCCATCTACTCTAGATACACAAACAGAAGGAACACAATGTATAATTACAAGTTTTTCTCTATCTTAAGAACACAAAAAAGGCGAAAAACAGACGAATATAAACATATTACATTATATGTATGTAGATCGTTTTTGCGGTAAGAGGTATTTAAAATATATATGTTTACATCATGCAACCCTATTTTTATTTATTTACCTCTATTTTTATTTTTTTTATTTATTTGCCTTATGGGGCCAGTCGTGGCGCAGTGGCACAAGCGTGTGACGTAAACGCCTGCTTGTGGGTTCGATTTCCACTCGAGGAGTGGAAATACTTAATATTACATTTTCTTCGCTCTGGTGTCGAGGCAAAAGCGTTGGCGTTAATTTCCGGCTGCGAATATGGCGGAAAGTGGGGAACGGAGTGACCTAACACTAGCTTCCCTCTGCCTACCCTGCTGTGTGCGGGATACAGCGTGAAGCTAAAAAAAACCTTTTACTTAGAAGAATGTAATTTACTACTGGTAAGACTAACAGAGAAAGATCAGAGTGTCTAAATACTAGTTTTTCACTATTTTTAATACTTAATAACCATGAAACTAAAATAGGAGAATAAATATAAGGATGCTACATAATATATTATATACATACATACATACACTGTTTTTGCGAGCACTGGCATGAAAATGTGTTCAAGGTAAAATAAGATTTGCGGTTCCGAAGCACGTAGCTAATGTCTTGTACTATTAAAAATACATTAAACACAAGTTGCTGATAATTAAATTGTAAATTACTTTGAAAATTATTGAAAAGAAATATTTATATTAGGCCAATCGTGGCGCAATGAGTTCTCCATACCTATATTATAAATGCGATAGTCTGTCTGTTTGTTTGTTACCGGTCCGATTTGCAAGAAATTTAGAATTAAAGTACAAATAAAATAAAGTAAAGTAAAATAAAGTAACATAATAAGCTTAGTGGTTGGAGATTTGTTCTCCGACTGGCTCGCGACCACTAGCATGTTAAAGACGAACCGCCAAATATCTGTTGATGTGTTCCGGTTCGATGGCATGTAAGCCAGCTCTCTCCCTATTCCCACCATTCCCATCCTATCTCCCTCCTTCCTTCCTCCTACACCAAGGTCGGCAACGCATCCACAGCCCCTATAGTGTTATGGATGTCTATGGGCGAAGGTAACCACTTGCCATTAGGTGATCCTTCTGCTCATTAGCCTCCTTTATTCAATAGAAAAAAAAAGAAATCTAGGGTTAAACATAGGCTACCTATTTTTTTAAAAATCTATCTCTAAAGCGATGAAATAGCCATAGTTAGGCCTCTAATCTGAATATAACACCGATTGTGGGTTCGATTCTCACTGGGGAGAATGGTTATATTTTCATTTCTCCGCTCTAGTACCTAATACAAAGCGTGGCATTGCGTTTTATTACTTAATAAGCATTGTTTTGATTTCCGGTAGAGAGACGAAAACTGATAATCTTATTGATAGATTGATTGAATGAATGATTGATAGATAAATTAAATCAAAACAATTGATATCTTAGTACAAAAGTGTATTTTATAAAAAACTAAATAAAATAACGTATTGTTTCGATAGATGTAACATTTTTTTTAGCTTCACGCTCCATTCCACATAGTAGGATAGGAAGAATGGACCTAGTGTTAAGACACTACGTTCCCCATTTTCCACCGAATTTGGGATTCATTGCGACTACTAGAGCGAATAATATGCAAGTATATATTTCCATTCCTCGAGTGGGAATCGAAGCCACAACCAGTCGCGTTTACAGTTACACTTTGTGCCCTTAAGCCACGACTGGCCTCCATAGATATATAGGTATAACATAAAATATATATTTAAAGAAAACTAACTATACGAGAACTTTCCAACCATCTCCTAAGGTCTTAAGTTACTAGATAGATATCTATGTCACTTTTTTGCTGTCTTGAGAATCACCGGAAGGACGCCATTGCGAGTTAAATGGATAAATTAATTCGACCTTATCGAAGGCAGTTACGAAAGAGACTTAAAGCTTTAAACCTTTGTTAATTTCAATTATTTATGGGTTAAGCTACTTTTGCATAGTTTAATATAATAATAATAGTAAAAAGCTGTTGTGGCGCAGTGGGACAACGTCTGAATGTTAACGCGATTGGTTGTGGGTTCGATACCTGCAACGAGGGAGAGTGATTTCTTTCTAATAAAATAATTTAAAAATAATGAATAATATTTAACTTATTTTATTTTTTTCTCTCCAGTAAGATAAAACGGAGTTCAGGCGACAGGTGAAGAGTGGAGAACGGAGTGTCTCTAAGTCATCTTTGTTAGCGTTAAGCTAAATAATAATTACAATTATGGAAGTCGTAGAAGCAAAAATATTAGCACCTTTACGATAGCTATAATTATAAGTTCAAATTTCAATACCAATATGCTAAATGGAAATATAAAGGTATGCCATAAAGTCCATGCAAATCAACTAGTTTTGATATAGTTTTACTTTTCATTCCTCATAGCAGGATAGGCAAAAGGAACCTAGTGTTAAGACACTCTGTTCCCCACTTCCCGCCAAATTCGGAGGTGCGTGTTATGTGGTGGAACCAAGACAAAAATGGAAATAAATATTTCCACTCCTCGAATTGGAATCGCACCCACAACCAGTCGTTTACAGCCACACTTTGTGCCACTGCGCCACGTCTGGCTCCATATTTCTTTGAAATGCATCTCTTGTTTTAATAGATGCAGTAAGGCATGCGATAAACAGTTGTAAGTTATTCGATTACCTAGAAAAATTCTAGTTAAAATTTCTAGGAATTCCCATCACATTAAATTTTATTACTTTGTATTTTTTAATTATAATAGGTATGCAGTTATGCCACGATGGCGCTCTGAGACGGTGTCACATTATATAAGTACTAGCGGGCCCGCTCACGGCACCGCCGCGTGAACTTTTTCGTTGTATTGCAACCCTCAGGGGCGCATTTTTAAAAAATAAAGTAGCCTATTTTTAAGCTTAGATTATCAACTATATTTATGCTAAAATTCATTACAATTGGTCAAGCGGTTTAGATTTTTCATATAAATTTTCATCCCCTATTTCAATCCTTTAGAAGTTGATTTTTGAAAAAATAAGTAGCCTATATTACACCCTATGTTAGTCACTATTACTACTTTCATTCTAAATTTCATCCAAATCGGACCGATAGATTAGCCGTGAAAGCGTGACAGACAAACACACAGACTTTCGCATTTATAATATAAGTATGGATTAGTTGTGGGTTCGATTCTCTCTAGGGGATTTTTTATATTGAAAAAGTTATTTTATAATAACATATTTAATTACTTACATCTTAGCAATTAATATGCCCTTGAATGATATAATATCTTATCTATTTTTTGTAATCCAACGTAATTCTAAGTACATCTGCCCAAAGACAAAGGAGGGTAATGTACTTATTAGTCTATGTAAGTATGTATAAATTTTTAGAAAACATATAAAAAAATTAGGGCGGGATTCGAACCTGTGCCTCTTGCAATTCGTCCAAGATTTGGATGATTGCGGGACGCGGGTTCGAATCTCACTATATTTCAATTTTTATACGTTTTTAATAATAGTTCACATATAGGTACTAAGTGTGTAAATAGCAAAAAGAAAATTATAAAGACCATAGGTATACTTCAAGACTTGCTTTTGCCCGAAATCGAGACATTGCGCATTACACAACAGTGTAGAAGAACTCAACCACGCACTAAGTCTTATTCTTTCTTTTCTTTTGTCTTAGATCTATATGAGGCACAGACCAAATGCGACCGACTTTGATGATTCCTATTTCAATTCCATTCCGCATTTAACTAAAGACGCTTCACGCTGTATATCCCACATAGCATGGTAGGTAGAGAGGGAACCTAGCGGAAAGACGCTCCGCCCCCTACTTTCCGTCAAATTCGAAGGCGAAGGATTGCGTTTTAGGTGGCAGAACTTAACGCCGGGCTTTGCTTCAGATACCAGAGCGAAGGAACTCTAAATATTAAACATTTCCACTCCTCGAGTGGGAACATGTGATATTGGCGAAGTACTAAGTGCTTAACAGGCACGCTCGAAAAGCGTGTTAGTGTTAAGATTTTAAAGTGCTAAAGTATACTAAATCAGCAGAATTAAGAAAAATATTTTATTTATTTGAAGCAAAAGCTATTATGACTCGCTTTGAGGCTTTGAGGCTTTGAGCTAAGACGCGACTAAGACTTCTCGAATTAAATTAAACTTGTATCCACACTAATACTATATATGCGAATATCATTCTGTTTATCTTTTTTTTATAGAATGAAGGAGGCAAACGAGCTGAAGGCCCACCTGGTGTTAAGTTCGCCTTCGCCCATAGACATCCACAATATTCAAGTTATGGATGCGTTGCCAGCCCGGGGATATAGGACAGAAGGAGAGAGGAAGGATGTGAATGGTGGGAATAGGGAGAGCTGGCTTACATGTCATCGAACCGGAACACATCACCAGATATTTGGCGGTTCGTCTTTGACGTGATAGTGGTCGCGAGCCAGTCGGAGAACGAATCTCCTACCACCAAACTACTGGGTTACCCGCCTTTTACGGGACGCTACCCAGCGGCGGGGGGGAATTGTATTCTTAACCCGTAACCACGGTATGAATCTGTCTATCAGTTAAGCTTACACGGCCAATCTACTGGTCTGATTTGGATGAAGTTTGAAATTCAAATAGTTAAAGACTCAGGGTCAAACATAGGCTACTTTTAAAAAACAAACCCCTAAAGAGTTGAAATAGGGGATGGAAGATAGTAAGCTGGGGCCAGTCGTGGCGCAATGTCACGAACGTGTGATTGTAAACGACTGGTTGTGGGCTCGATTCCCACACGAGGAGTAGAAATATTTAATATTTCTATTTCCTTCGCTCTGGTATCAGAGGCAAAGCGCGGCGTTAAGTTCCGCCACTTAACACGCATTGCCTCCGAATTCGACGGAAAGTGGGGAACGGAGTGTCTTAACACTAGGTTCCCTAAGCTGTGTATAATAAACAAAGTTGTGTATAAATGTAAAATATATTGAATGTAAAGGTGATTGATTCTATATACATTGGATTCAATGAGAAGTCATCGTGGCGAATTAGGACATTGTTGATTGTAAGCGCCATTAGTTGTGAGGCGGTTCTTGTTCAGTGGGGGGATAATTCAATTACTTCGTTTTGGTAAACAAGACAAAATGCGGCGTTAAGTTCCGTCAATCAACACGTGATCCGACAATCAATGAATTTGGACGAAAATGCAAGAGGTAAAAGGAATGAAAATTCTTCTCATAATGGTTACCGGAATATTTTTTAAATTGTACTAATATACAAGTAGTTTACAAAAGTTAATATAACTATTAAATTAGTATGTAATTATATCATAAAACCTGTTAGAAAACGTCAAATGGTAGGCGATATTGGGTATAATAAATTTTAAGTAAATTGTGAACGGTAGTTTTAATATTGAATAACTTTGTAAACGTAAATTGATGTCGCAGTGGAACAGCGTCTGACTGTAAAGCGATAGTTTCGTGTTCGATTCCCACTCGGGGGACTTATATTATTTAAATTTATATTTCTTCGTTGTTGTACCTAAGACATGTCGACACACCTAAGACATTTCGATGTGTTCCGGTGGGATGGGATGTAAGCCAGCTCTCTCCCTATTCCCACCATTCCCATCCTACCGCCCTCCTTCCCTCCTTCTCTCTGAACGTCGACAATGCATCCACAACCCCTATAGCGATGTGGATGTCTATGGGCGAAGGTAACCACTTATCATCAGGTGGTCCTTCTGCCCGTTTGCCTCCTTTATTCAATAAAAAAAAGACATAGAACGCTGTTGAGTTCCGCCACACAATGTCTGACGGATTATCTTAACACTAGGTCCTCTCTGGGTCAAAGCGGGAAGTTATATTATAAGCAAACATTATTTGATTAATTTTCCCGCCCTGATATCACTTAAGCGCGGAGTTAAGTTTCGCCATTCAACCCTCAATGAATCGATATTGGTCGGATAATGGAGTATAGCGTCTTGACAGGGTCTTTAGGACGACTAAGCCTCTCAGACTACTGTACTGTATAGGAAAACACGTAAGGCCGCTCTTTCTTACAAACAAAATTAATGCTTGAATGCTATTTGCTATACTTAATACGATTTATTATAATCCAACATTAACTAAGAAGTTAGTATAAAAATTAAAAAAAATATGAAAAAAATGTAATTTCCTTTTTTTTCTAATTTTCTGCTAAATTGAAGACAAGACTGACTGTCACATTATAATTATAAAATATTACCAATCTTTGAAGATGTTAGGTAATGAAGATGTTCGTAACATATGTGACGGACAAAGTTTGCAACTCTTTTCACGAAAATTATACGAATTTACGAGTTTGGCATAGCTAAAGTTTATATGCAGAAGAAGTTCAGAAGGCCAGTATCTTCCAGCATAGTCTATTATATAACCATTAAATTAATAAAATAAATATTACACATCCTACAATATAAATATGAAACACATATTTTTTTTATTAAGTGGCAAAAAGTTGCTAAAGTAAATTTGAATATTTTTTGGAATATAGTTTTAATCAAAAACTACTACATTAGTAGATTTCATTTATTTATAGACTTTGGAAAACGATAATCCTCTACAAGAAAAATTTTAACTTTGTGACTAGGGCCTATCATTTTTAATATTTTATTTTTATATTTGTATATTATCCAGTCCAGTGGGGTCAGTCGTGGTGCAGTGGCAAAAAGTGTGAATCGTCTGGTTGTGGGTTCGATTCCCACTCGAGGAGTGGAACGGGGTGTTTTAACCCTAGGTTCCCTCTGCCTACCCTGCTGAGTGCGGGATATAGCGTGAAGCTAAAAAAAATATATATTAAATCCTATATTAATATATAAAGTGATTTGAAATATTTCTTTTTGCATTAATAGTTATCTAAGCAAAATAATGTCAAGTAGTCTACAAGTGGGGATTTCATGCTCTTATCTATAATACAGTGTTGAGTGGCGGAACTCAACGCCGCTCTTCTTTACTAGTTGTAACAATACAATACTGGTTCTAAACCAGTTGACTTTCCCCATTCAAATGTAATATCTGAAATAGGGCGGAATATGGAGAACGGAATTTCTTGACACTAGGTTCTATTTTCTATGTTTTGTTTTAATACGAGTATATATAATACGTCAACATTTGAAAATATTTTTATTTTTTTTTTCATTTCAAAGTTATTATATTTACAATATTATCATTTAATTATGCCATTTTTATTTTGGCATTTAACTATGCTATTTTTACCCGCGACGGAACGGCGACTGTATATGTGTTTGGGGTGAGAGGTTGTTTGTTTGTTTGTTTGTTTGTTTGTTTGTGTGTTTGTGCAAATTACTATGTCAATTATTTCCAAAACTATAAGTCCGATTTTGATACGGTTTTCTATGATAGGTTAAGGTTCAATTGGCGTATGTTCTTAGATATGTCTTATTGCCTTAACTCACCAGGGGGCGCTGCAGTAAGCATTTTACGTGAAAACGAATGTTTTCAATTATCTCAAAAAATAATAGTCTGATTTCAATAGATTTTCAGTGGTAGATTCAGGTTTAATTGGTGGATGTTCTTGGATATGTTTTATCGTGTCAAACCACCAGAGGGCGCTGCAGTAAGCATTTGTTTGTACTTTTTTTGTATTTATTTGTCTAAAACCGAAACTACTGCTCCGATTGAAAAGAGTTTTCATAAAAAGATTCATCTTTGCTTGATGCATATTTTAAGATTTTTCTTTTTTTGTTACGGGGAAAACTCACCAGGGGGCGCAGCAGTAAACATTTGTTTATGCAAATCAAAAACTACTAGTCTAATTTCGATGTAACTTTTAAGGGTAGGTTCAGGCTTAATTGGTGCGTCTTTTCATATACATGTTATAGTGACCACTCATCAGGGGGGCGCTGTAGTAAGCATTTGTTTGTATTTTTTTGTGTAAAACCAAAAATTTTCTTGTATTTATTTGTCTAAAACCGAAATTACTTATCCGATTGGCTAGAGTTTTCAGAACTAGATTCAGCTTTGCTTTGTTCATATTTTAAGATTTTTGTTTTTTGGTTACGGCGAAAATTCACCAGGGGGCGCTGCAGTAAACATTTGTTTATACAGAGCAAAAACTACTAGTCCGATTTAGATGAAACTTCCAACGATAGGTTCAGGTTTAATTGGTGTTTCTTTTCATATATGCGTTACGGTGACCACTCACCAGGGGGCGCTGCAGTAAGTACACTTGTTTGTGCGAAACTAAAACTACGAGTCCGATTTGAATGTAGTTTTCAATGATAGATTCAAGTTTACTTAGTGCATATTTTCATATATGTGTCATGTATGTTTACTTAGTGCATATTTTCATGTATGTGTTAACTCTCTAGGGGGCGCTGCAGTAAGTAGCTGCTTCTATTTTTTTGTGTAAAACCAAAACGACTAGTACGATTGGAAAGAGTTTTCAGTATTAGATTCCGCTTTGCTTATAGCATGTTTTTAAATTTATATTACAGTGACAAGTCACCAGGGGGCGCTGCAGTAAAATATTGTTTGTGCAAAGATAAGATGACGAATTTGATTTGGATGCAGTGTCAATGATAAGTTCAAGTTTAATTAGTGCATGTTGGATATGTTTTATCGTGTTAACTCGCCAGGGGGCGCTGCAGTAAACATTTGTTTGTAATATTTAATGCAAAGCTACAACTACTAGTCCGATTGCGCATAGTTTTTAGTATTAGAGTTACCTTTACTTGGTGTAAGTTTTTAGGTTTTTTTTTACGTTATTTACACGCCAGGGGGTGCTGCATTAAACATTTAATTATGCAAAGCTAAAACTACAAGTCAAATTTGGATGCAGTTATCAAAGATAGGATCAGGCTTAATTAGTGCGTGTTCTCGTATATGTATCATGGTGACACCTCACCAGGGGGCGCTGCAGTAAGCATTTGCTTTTATTTTTTGTGTAAAACCTATTTAGACGCAGTTTTCTGTGATAGGTTCTGGTTTAATTGTTGCGTGTTTTTATATGCCATATCTCCTATATATCACGGGGCGCTCCAGTATAAATTAGTTTGTTCAAAATCAAAACTACTAGTGGGTTTTGTGATTTTCACTGATTTGGTTAGACTTAAGTTTTGTGGAAATGTTACGGTGACAATCTGCCAGGCGCTGCAATAAGCATTTGATAACCAGAAAGCATTGGGTTTATAATTTCTTTTGGATTTGCATGAAGATTAATATAAAGTATTTCGATATTATGTAATAATATATAATGTGTATCTATTCACTTTAAAAAGTTTAAAATAAAAAGCAAAATTAAAAATTTTGAAAAAACCCACGACGGTTTAATTGTAATGAAAAAGGATAAAATAACTGTAAATCCCCCGCCTAAAAGAATATATGTAACGAGATGATGGGGACGACTTCGTCGGGGGCTGGCAGTTGCAATCCCTATTTTAAATATAGTAGCTTGTTAGCTAAAACGAAATCTATATTGTTGTATAGATTTCGTTTTAAAGTTTTTAAATTACCAGTTATCAAAACTGTAAATTCATATTAATATTTTAATTTTTTGGGAACCTGTTTTAACAGCAAGAAAACCTATGAGAAGGTTTGTGCAAACTTAAAGTAATTACAGCCCCCGACGGAGTCGTCCCCATCATCTCGTTACATATATTCTTTTAGGCGGGGGATTTACAGTTATTTTATCCTTTTTCATTACAATTAAACCGTCGTGGGTTTTTTCAAAATTTTTAATTTTGCTTTTTACTTATTGACTAATATACTTAATGAGTACAAAAATATACGAGTATATCTTATACTATTTGTATTTATTTTATTTTATTTTATTATTTTCGCTTATGATTCTATTATTTTTTATATATACGAAAGAATTTTCGATATTTTAAATATACGCAATGATCGACGCGCATTTGTTTGTGATTTACGTTGTTATTTGCGAAAAATAAGAATTAAATAATTAACTAATAAATATTACAATTAAATAAAGTAAATTAATTTTAAAAGAATAGTTTTTGAATTATATTTTTAATTTAAACTAATCGAAATAATAGAAAAATTGCTTAGCCTCTGACTTTACGGTGTTTTAGAGTGTCAGTTGAACACCAAGTTCATAGTATGTCAATGTCATATTCAAAGGAGAACACACCAAGGAGATTGTAAGGTAAAACCATAACTAAATTACAATATAGCATAAGATTGTATAGAAACAGGAAGATATCCAGTAAAAATCTATAATAACAAAAAATGATTTTGTGGAAAAATATATTAGTAACTTTGTTTGCTAGTAATAAATACCGTAAGTACATATATAATTCTTTTACTTAATAAATAACTCAGACTATTGTCTTCATTTTTTAGTAATTTTGTGATGGTGTATATTGTATACTATCATAAAATTACTAAAAAAATGTTCTCATATTATTTAAGGCACTATTATAACTTAAAAGGAATACGACACTCGAGATACATCTGAGTTTTTTGTAATGTCTGTATCAATTGTAAAATAGTATTAATAAATAAAAAAAAACAAACTTAATACACAGATAAAATAATTAGAAAAATTTAATTTACTACTTTTAATTTACATATAATATTACTTGTCTAATCAAATTTATTATTTTTAAAATATATAAGCAGAAATTTACTTATAAACCTAAATACAAACATTAAATAATTTAAAAACTCACCTGTCACTACAAGTGCATATTGACGGATCAATGGAGACAGATGTATTTTCATTTTTAAAAAAATATTTACTGTCACTTATTTAAAAAAAAACAAAATAATATTTTTAAAATTAAAAAAAAAAACACAAACACAATTTAAATATTAAATCACTATCACAATTGCAATTTAAAAATATTAATTTTTAATCTATTTATTTTAATAATATTTGACAGTTCTTTTTTTTTTCAATTTGACAAGAGCACAATGTTGTTCAGCCTTGTTACGTCTTACGACTACACATACTCATGGTGTATCACGTAATGTCAGCCGAAGCTTGGTTAAAAACACTTTCACTTGAAGTAAAACGCTATTTTAAGTAACAAGCACAATATTTGTATTGATTATTTGAAATGCTTTAGTATTATTTTATATTTTGACTATTTAAAATATGGAATTATTATTTTTTAATATAATAATTATATTAAATTTTAATTATATACATATTTTTAATTTCAATTTTAGTATAAATTTCGACTATACATTCTCACAATTTAAACTGTTTTTATTTATTTATTTTTAATATAAACTTTATATCAAATTATTACACAGAATTTTACTAAATATGCTTATTTTATACACGAATATATTTCTCGATTAAATAAATGAAATATTTAATCACGTCCAAGTGTTTACAGTAGTGAATGACAACAACGATTGCGTCCTTCGATAACTAAGATTAGCTAATTGTTTGAAAATTATGTGCCACTTCGCTGAAATGAGATAGGTGATATTGTGTACTTGGAAATGTATATTATTGCTTTTAATGTTTTTTTTAGTAATTAATTATTTTTCTTTATATACTTTTTCACGCTTTTTCTCGCATAGCGGAGTCAAAGAAAATCTAGTGTCAAGACACTTCGTTTTTCTTTAGATTTCGAGACATTGCCCACGGCATTGAGTTTCACCACTTAGCACACAGGTCAATGCCGCGCTTTGTCTTTTTACTGTGGCTTTGTATTCATTTTCATTCCTCTGATTTATCAGACGAATGAAAATAATTAAATTATAATCATCTTTGAGGGGGAATCGAACCAATAATCAATTGCGCTTATAGTCTAACACTATCCCACTACGCATCAATGATCACTAGTACCGATAGTATTCTGAAAGTATTGTATTTTTTACTATATCCATACTTATATTATTAATGCGAAATTCTGTCTGTTTGTCTGTCACGCTTTCACTGCTAATCTACCGGCTCGATTTGAATGAAATTTAGAATGAAAGTATTAAATGAGCCAGGATCAAACATAGGCTACTTATTTTTTTTACAAAAATCAACCACTAAAGTGTTGAAATAGTAGATGAAACTTTATATGAAAAATCTAAACCACTTGACCGATTGTAATGAATTTTGGAATATATATAGTCGATATAGGTTACTTTATTTTTCAAAGATCCACCCCTGAGGGTTGCAATATAACGAAACAGTCATGAAGCCGCGAGCGGGAGGGCCGCTAGTAATGTATATAGGTATGTATTAATGTTTGTAAAGTTAGTAGAAAATGTACTAAATTCTCACTACAAGTTTCTATTTCACTCCCTTTTACGAATTAGCTAAAGATTAAAGTCTGCCTATACTTTAAATATACCTACGTATACATATTTATCATGAATAAATACTGATACGATAAATCATTAAGCTTAACATATTCTTTTTAGTCGAACTGATATATATCAACAATAATTACAAATCACATTAAATAAAATGAAGTTTTGTCTTGCAAATCGTTTTAAATATTAACTTAATTACGAAATACGTAGAAAAGTACCTAACATATGATGTAACGTAAAAATTTAAACGTACAGGGACTCGAAAGTGTACTCAAATGTTGTGTGTTCGATTCCCACTAAGGGCATGATTATAAATTATAATATAATTAGGTGTGGCCAGTCGTGGCGCAGTGGTACAAGCGTGTGACTGTAAAGCGACTGGTTGTGGATTCGATTCCCACTCGAGGAGTGGAAATATTTAATATTTCTATTTTCTTCGCTCTTGTGTCGAGGCAAAACGCGGCGTTAAGTTCCGCCACTTAACACGCAATGTCTCCGAATTCGGCGGAAAGTGGGGAACGGAGTGTCTTAACACTAGGTTCCCTCTGCCTACCCTGCTGTGTGAGGGATACAGCGTGAAGTAAGTGGCGGAACTTAACAGCGCGCTTCGCCTCGGCACCAGAGCGAAGAAAATGGAAATAATAAATATTTCCACTCCTCGAGTGGGAATAGAACCCACAACCAGTCGTTTAAAGTCACACGCGTGGGCCACGACTGGCCACAATATAGTGGCCGGGTGATAGTAGGCTCTACCTAGCTTTAAAGAATAAATACTTAATAAAGATATTTTAAAATTTCTTACGTTTAATTATATTAAGGCTATGTATTTTAAAGATATTTTATGTGAAATCTCTAGAAACGTAAAATTAAATATATTTGAAGTTTTTACTTAGCAATTATAAATTATTTATGTACCACAGTATAAGTTTTTGTTCATACAGCACATCCTAAACCGAAATAGTAAAAACTAAGCAGAAAAAAGCAAATAAAAAGGGTTAAGTTTATAATGATTGTCTCGTTCTGACAAGGACATCAGATTAATGCTATGAAAATTGTTTTTATCGGTTCCGGACACGCGTGCAAATTTTGAATTAATTTTCGCCGCGGTGGTTGAAATAGTTTTGTAAGATTTTCTTACATATGTACATACGAAAAAGTTATTTTTAGATAAAGCTAAAATACATAAATATGCATTTATTTTACTCATTAGTACATAATGAAAAATCAAATATCATTTTCGACCTGATAGCGTCTTAGGCATAAGGCAGTAATCTGATTTCAAATTCCATGTATCTATATTAAGAGAGTCTGGACACTGGATTTGTATCATGAAAATACATCCTAAATAGGCTTAATGTGGAGAACGTAGAAATTTAACACTATGCTTTCTCTACTCTATTCCATTCTACTCCTTATTTTTATACCGCCCGCGGCTTCGTGCGGGATCTGCAAACTCTTAGCCCCTTTGGTCTCTTTAGGATTCTCTGAACTTTCTGTTCAATAATAATAAAATATAGCCTATAGCACTCCTGAATAGCTTTCTAATTATGAAATAACTTTTATTATCGGTTTAGTATATTTCTGAAGATTACTCCTTACAAAGTTACACAATTTACCTCTTTATTATATTAGTCTACCTAGATGCAGGTAATAACTTGGTACAATTTAATTCTACATAAACCTTGAAAATCAAGACGTCTTTTCCTTTTTAAGTTACAAAGGTACTTTATCCGAACCGGATAATGTCCTGGCTCCGAACAATGACGTCGTGTTTGATTTAAATCGTGTTACCATTCAACATCTTTTGTATTATATATTTGCTACTAACGATGCATCGTTATGTTCTATTAAGTATATATTGTTTGCTTTTTTATGTACTTCGTGATATATAAATAGATTTTTCTTGGATTCACACTGTATCCTGTATATAGCATGGTATACAGAGAGAATCTAGTGTTAAGACACTCCATTCCCCGCTTTCCGCCGAATTCGGAGGCATTGCGTGATAAGTGACAGGACTTAACGCCGCGCTTAACCTCTGATACCAGAGTGAAGAAAATGGAAATATTAAATATTTCCACTCCTCGAGTGGGAATCGAACTCACAACTAGTCAGCCACACGCTACACAGTATACAGTCACACGCTTGTGCCACTGCACCACGACTGGCCCCTTAAAAACATTTTTTCTATATATTATTATGGATAAGACAAGGCAAGCGAGCGTTTAAGCCACTTGAAGGTTAGTGATTACTTCCGTGCAAAACTAGAGAAGCTACAGATACGTTTCCGGTCTTAGAAGTATAGATAAATGCGCCTTTTAGACGTACCAATGTTGTATTAACTTGGAAACACTGCCGCTGATAAGCCATTCCACAGTTCTATTGCACCAGTAGTTACAGTGATTACTATTTGAAGTAACGGGGTAGTATCTTTTTTATAATCAAACTTGCTAAAGTTGACTGTGACGATAGTTAATTCTCAAAAAATGACAGAATTTATTTTTTTTAATTTTATTTTATCAAATTCATAACTATTTTAAAATCATAAATTTAGAAAGAAAGATTGAATTTCTATTTAACTATTATATTATATTTTCGATTGTTCGCTCTATTGACAAGACCAATAGCTACATAAACTTATCTAAACAATTCTAACCTAACTAATCTAATTATTTCTAAGAATACAACACATTCGTTATATTAACATAACACGTGCAATGGGTATTGTCTTGGCGGTGTAGAAATATCCATACTTATTATAAACGCGAAAGTCTGTCTGTTTGTCTGTCACGCTTTCACGGCTAATCTATCAGTCCGATTTGGATGAAATTTAGAATGTAAGTAGAAAAAAAACCCGGGGTCAAACATAGGCTACTTATTTTTTTAAAAATACACCTCTAAAGGAGGCCAGAGGCCAGTCGTGGCCCAGTGGCACAAGAGTGTGACTGTAAACGACTGGTTGTGGGTTCGATTCCCACTCGAGGAGTGGAAATTATATTTCCATTTTCTTCGCTCTGGTGTCGAGGTAAAGCGCGGCGTTAAGTTCCGCCACTTAACACGCAAGCCTCCGAATTCGGCGGAAAGTGGGGAACGGAGTGTCTTAACACTAGGTTCCCTCTGCCTACCCTGCTGTGTGCGGGATATAGCGTGAAGCTATTTAATTTAATTTTAATTTTACCTCTAAAGGATTGAAATAGGGGATGAAAGTTTATATGAAATATCTAAATCGCTTGACCGGTTGTAATGAATTTTGCTGATAAATATTGTCGATAATCCAAGGTTAAACACAGATTACTTTATCTTTCAAAAATCCCCCCCCGGGGGTTGCAATATAACGGAAAAGTAACGTAGTTCACGCGGTGAATACAGGTATATACTTTTCTTTTCACGCTTTTCCCCGCATAGCGTGTAGTCAGAGAGAAATTGGTGTGAAGAAATCAAGATATTGCGTGTTAAGTGGTGGAACTCAACGCTGCACTTTGTTTTCGGTATAAGAGCGAAGAATTGAAAATTTATGTATAAACATTCCCCCAAAAATGACTCAAACCTACAACCATCGCGTTTCAGACAGAAGTTGTCCCACTGCACCACAATGTCCTCAAGAGATCTTGGCAGAAACATTTAAAGGGTTAATTATTATTCTTTTTAGCTACACACAGCAGGGTAGGCAGAGGGAACCTATTTTTCTACACTCCGGTCCCCACGCACCGCCATATTCTGGAGGCATTGCGTGTTAAGTGTCGGATTTTAGATTATATTTCATAATATTCCCTCAAATTGAATTTGAACCTAAACCACAGAATATAATTGTATAAATAGGTACTTATTAAGGCAAGAATAATATAATTGCTAATATGACAGTCATGATCATACAATCAGTACTACTTACTATACTAGGTAAGTTGTAAATATTTATTGTTATTTAGAGGTCATCTTGACTCAATATAGCATGTGAGTGTAAACTTATTAACTGGCAATAAAAAAATAATTGACGTCGTAAAAGGTATTTAGAAAACGTATACAATTTGAACGCAGCGAGATTCGAACCCACGCCTCCTGAATACCGTTCAGACGCTCTGATCGCTAAGCCATGCGTTCTACTACCAGCTGCGTCGAAATTCTTTTACATTTTATTACAACTTATTTTTGTTGTTAGCAACTATTTGTGAGAGGGATTTTTACAAATTTCTGCTACCCAAAGATTACCCTAAGTGTGATATAGCACTTAAAAAAATGTTTAAAAAAGACATTTAAACAACGCTCTCACCACTGAGCCATGCGTTCTATGAGCCATATGTTCTTTCTTTTTAGAACGCATGGCTTAGTGGTGAGAGCGCCTAGACGGTAGTCAGGAGGCGGTATTCAGGGGTTCGAATCCCACCGCGTTCAAAATTTTTATACATTTTCTTTAAATGTCTTTTTCAATTTTCCTAAGTGTGGAATAACACTTTAAAAATGTTTAAAACTTGACGTTTAAAACTTGAAAATTGTGTTCCGTCTCTCAAAAAGTAGCTTCACTCTTTTTCCCGCATAGCATGGTAATCAGAGAGAGAGAATTCTAGTGTTAAGACACTCCGTCTTCAATTTCCGCCCGAAATCGTGGACTACGTTTTGGGTGACACAACTTAGTATTTCTATTTCACCAGAGCGGATTTTTTTTGTAACTTCACGCTGTATCCCCCTCATAGTAGGGTAGTAGATGGAACCTAGTGTTAAGACACTCCGTTCCCCACTTTCTGCCGAATTCGGAGACATTGCGTGTTAAGTGGCGGAACTTAACGCCGCGCTTTGCCTCGGTACCAGAACGAAGAAAATGAAAATATTAAATATTTCCAGTCCTCGAGTGGGAATCGAACCCACAACTAGTCACTTTATAGTCACACTTTGTGCCACTACGCCACGACTGGCTCCAGCGGAGAAATAATTTCTTTTCGCCCAGTTGGAATAGAACCCATAACCATTTACAGTCAGACACTGTACAACTATGCCACGTCTAAATTTTATATGAGTAATTATTCTATTCACGAATATTATAATGATCTTGAGGTATGGAATTAAATGCTCTTGACACGCACGCGCACAGCTAATGATTGTTTTTAGAATTAATGTAATTAATTATAAACCCATGTTTTAATAAATGTACTACTTTAAATCAGTTTAGTTAGCTCTGGTAACCAATATAAAGCGCGACGTTGAGTTCCGCTACTCAAAAAGCAATGTCCCGAATTTAGGCGGTAAATGTTTACGTTAGGTACTCTCTGATTATCTTGGCCATATTGGGAAAAGCGTGAGCTGCATTTGATTTTAAATTAGATGGTTTTATCCATTTGAGTCAGTACTGTGTCAGTTTAAAAAACGTGACAATGATCCTTTCTATAAAGCCACACGGACAAGTGACTTTTTGTCCAATAACAATCAGATATTGTCAATGAACACAATCTTACAATAATCTTTCGTTTGTTACTAGTTTAAGTCAGTAAGCAATAGTTGTTAGTTATAATTATAAATGCCTAGGTTTTAATTTTACTAAAGTTTCTTATTCTTTTTTTTCTAGCTTCACTCTGTATCCATTGCGGGGTAGTCAGAGAGAACGGAGCGCCAAACGCTACGGTCCCTGCATACTTCTTTCGCCTCGTCCACTGTCATCAACCTCTTCATACACGCCCTCCGGGGGGTCCTCATTCTTTTTGCGTGACCTTCCTCCAGCATTGTCGACACAGTGTTTTCGAAGGTCAACTGAGGTCCCCCACTGCCTCTCTCACTGCTAGAGTAGAGTTCCCCCGTAAATTGGGAGCTCTCCGACTATGCTACTACGAAGGAATACGCGTAAAACTGCAAAGATAATGGCAAAGAAATATTGTTTATAAAAATAATCTAAACATCAGAAATTTGAATTGAAACATAAATCATATTAATCAATTTGGCATTATCTTGCTATTCTGATTGACGGGTGACTTTTAAATTCCTCGCGGAAGAAATCGCACGTCAGATAATATTTATAGAAATTTGCAACGCACATATTATATTGCTGTCATACGACTAATGTAATTTATATTTTTAAGAAGCTTTACGCGTTTCCATAGGGTAGGGCAAGCAGAGAAAACCAGAGGAAGTATCAAAATACTCCATGCTGTACTGTACATTTGAAGTTATGGTTTGTTGTAACGCTGTGCTCTGTCGTAACAGAACACAGAATTAAAAATAATATCAGTATAATTCGATTACAAGTGATGAAAATATGGTAAGAAAGATATATGAAGCAAAAGTGGACGGTAAAAGAGCAAAAGGAGGAGACCTCGGTTCACCTTCGAAAAGCGTTTCGTGCTCCGTCCCCTTTAATTATCCCACAAGGGGATGGCTTGAATAAGAAAGCTTTAGTCGTTCCACCACTAACCCACGACGGCTTTATACTATATATGAATAGTTTGTAGATAATCCATACTTATATTATAAATGTGAAAGTCTGTATGTTTGTCTGTCACGCTTTCACGGCTAATCTACCGGTCCAATTTGGATGAAGTTTAGAATGAAACTAGTAAATAACTATGAGTCTAACATAGGCTACTTATTTTTTCAAAAAATAACTGCTAAAGGGGTTAGGGGATGAAAGTTTATATGAAAAAACTAAACCGCTTGACCGATTGTAATGAATTTTGGAATAAACATAGTTGATAATCGAAGGTCAAAGATAGGCTACTTTATTTTTCAAAAATCCACCCCCGAGGGTTGCAATATAACGAACAATTAGGCAGTCCACGCGGTGAAGCCGCGAGCGGGCCGCTAGTACCAATATAATGTAATAAAAATAAAATATTATTTATAATTATGAATCATACATAAATCGTCGTGGCAATGACTAGCATTGCCTATTACTTCGAAGGTCACAAGTTCAAATTGCATGTTGTAAAATACTGTTTGGCGTAAATAATGGTCTCGTAATTCTGTTTTCTTTAACTCATTATTTACTTTGTATTCAATATAAATTGGAAATAAGAAAATGAGAAAAATAATAAATGAGGCATTGTGGCGCACCGAGACAGTCTCTATCTATAAACCCGATGGTTGCGGTTCAACTTGAGGGAGTGATTACTTAAATTTTAATTGATAATTTACATATAACTTCCGCGCACTTGTACCATAGCTAAAACGCTGCGTTGAGCTTCGCCACTCAACACCTAATATTTCGATTTTCAAGCGGAATGTAGAAGAGAGAGTGACTCTCTGACAACCCTGCTATGCGGAAAAAGCGTGAAGCTGCAAAAAATGAGTAGAAAAGTGTTCATTGTAGTTCAGTTTAGTTTTTTAATTATAGCACTTAGAACGTGTAAACAGCAGTCACTTAACCAACCTTGTATGGAGAACACACAAAGCAGATCGATCTGTAAAAAGGAGGAGTGACGAAGGTCACTGCTTCACAGAATAAAATGTTGTATTCTTGCTATAACAGAATAAAATAAATATTTACAATATAATAGAATTGTCTTTGCACATACATTTGAAATAAGTAAAACAAAAAAAAACAGTATTTCCTACTAGAATCAAAAGGCAAAAACGTGTGTTGACGATAGTGTCATAGTGAAATGTCATAGTCCTGGAAAAAACACTGGGCGTGCTGAAATGCCTTAAAGTCTTTTCTTTCTCTTCTTTTAGCTTCACGCTGTATCCCGCACACAGCAGAGTAGGCAGAGGGAACCTAGTGTTAAAACACTCCGTTCCCCACTTTCCGCCGAATTCGGAGGTTTGCGTGGTAAGTGGCGGAACTTAACACCGCGCTTTACCTGGACACCAGAGCGAAGAAAATGGAAAAATAATTTCCGCTCCTCGAGTGGGAATCGAACCCACAACCAGTCGTTTACAGTCACACGCTTGTGCCACTGGGCCACGACTGGCCAGTCTAAAGTCAAGAAATTAAATTCAACATATGAAATTAGCATAGAATTTAGTTTATGAATTTAGCAGCATATGAATTTAGCTTCACGCTGTATCCCGCACACAGAATTGGCAGAAGGAAACTTGTGTTAAGACACTCCGTTTCCCACTTTCCGCCTCATTTTGAAGGCTTCGCGTGTTAAGTGGCAGAACTCAACGCGGCGATTTGCCTCGACTTCAGAGCGAAGAAAATAGAAATAACAAATATTTCCAGTCCTCGAGTGCTTTCCAGATTTATTCTATACTCTAAATTAAACTTTGTATATGTCGTACGTACCAAATAGAACTCAGGGTTTTAACCAGAAGCAAAAATTTCATACTGCCAATACAAAACGCTTGTGGTCTTTACTGTTTTAATATTAGGTATATTAAGCTACGTCGTTCGTACCTCAACATTGTATGCATATTGACAATGGATTTCAATAGGCAACTTCACTTTGCTACTTATTAAGATCGATATATCGTAAGGTATCTTAAAGAATCTTTTTCCTAAACATCTGTACGATAAAATATGTTAGATAAATCATATTATAGTAGTTGTGATTCCAAACTCATAACACCTGATGCTTATACCAGTCCATCACTCATCTGCCTTCCGGTGAAGTTATAAATATGTCGTTTAAATTTTAGAATGGTCTTCCTCTGCTATTCAGTAAATTGAAAGTAAAAGATTAGGTCACGTTTATGGTCAAAATATATTTTAAAATTAGAAAAGCATACGTAGCTTTGTATATCATTTGAAAGCCGACTGATAAAATGAAACCTTTCTATTTATTTATTTTTATTTTACTCATCTCTATTCCATTTATGTATCTACTACAATATAATAATACATATTCATTTTTAAGTATATAAACATACCTATTATGAGTGCAAATTTTAAAGTGAGAGTTGTATAAATAAAAAAGTCGTTAAATTGATAAAGATATTTCAATAATAGTTATAAGTTGTTACTTGTTTACAAGTGAACTACAATAGCACAAAATATTTTGTATATGTTTATATTCTACAAAGTTATTATAACTTAAAAACTTTAAATGTGTATAGCCGTTCAATTCGTTTTTTATTGTATGAATGTTATCACTGGCAAGCGGCAAAATACAAATATAACTTTATGTAAATTAAGCAAATATAAATTATATAAGGTAGTGACATTATTTTTTTTATTTTGTAGCCTATCAGACAATCAACTCTTAAGTATGTATTATATATTATTTTATTTTAAAATTATCTTTTTATCATCTATTTTTACATTGTAGCCTGTGGGATTTTTAGTCAGTCAAATGTCAAATTGACGTTTCGTTATTTGAAACTACAATACAGTAAATTCCATTGAAATAGCGATTTATTGGACTTCGCAAAATTCTTATTAGCAAATTATCGAAAAGCATGTTCTACTTTCATTCTTTAATATTTACTATTGTATAATTAAGTGTTATTAAATCAATAACTAGACATTTTTCTTTATATGTTCTACGTAAAAGTAGCGAATTAATTTTTTAATGAAAAACAATTTACTTTGAAAGCAAAACTCGTTCCATTTATTATAATATTTAAAACATTATTAATAAATAAATATGGATGATGATGACTACTGGAATACCAGCGAGACTAAAGCTAAAGCGTTTAGCTTTGACGACGATGTGGTAAGTTGTTGACATTGTATAATATTAAAAAAATAAAAACAAAATCTTGCCTATCTGTTGTCTACAAATCTTTTTCAATTAATTAAGTAATTTAAAAAAAAACGTCTATACAAATTTCTTATATTTTTTATTCTTTATCATCAGGTCAGTTTAAAAAAATCTTAATAACTATTACTGTATTTAGTAAAACAGTAATTTTCATATATCTCTTATATTATTGTACTTCTCTAACTTCAGCTATCACCTCAAGAAATACTTGCAATTGGTCAGAAAACCTATTCAGGTGAAACAAATGACAGTGTCTTTAATTCTACATTCAATAATGCAAAATCTACACTTTTACCGTTGTCAAGCTTGGTGTCACCAAAAGTGTTGGATCTAAGTAAGTGTTCATTATTTTTAGTTGTTGTAAAGCATGGTTATTCATTATAATGGTTGTTTTGACTCTATGTTGTCCCTGCCTTCCCTTTTATGCATTTAAAAGTGTGAAGCTGCTAAAAGAACTTGGTATAACTAATGAAATATATGCTGTATGTCTTAGGTACCAGAGCAAAGAAATGAAGATGGCTCACATATAATCATTCCACCAAGTGGGAATTATACCCTCAATTGGTGCCAGATTGGCCCTGGGTTCCTTTATAAAAATATTTTCATATCTCTAACTATAAACTTCTAAGTGAATAAACTTAAAATAACATGTATATAGTTAATTATATAATAACATTGCCTTTTGCCTAAAATAAAATTCTAACAAGTGTATAAAAAAAGGTTTTGGTAGATAGCTTTGCCGTTTACCATTTCCTTAATTTTGAGTCACTTCACATTTTTAATACATTTACCATTTTTGAAAAATGTTTCCAATATATTAATTTTGTCATTTCTATTTTATATTACCACAATTTCTCATTAGTTGTTCTAGCACAATCAGGAAAAGATGTCAAAGACAAGCAGGATGTAGAACCGAGTGTAGCAGTGACGTTAAAAAGGCTTATTCTTGGTAGAAGTTTCTCACTACACTTACATAGAAGTTTGAAGAGCAAGACTGAATTGTTAGACGCAGCTATAGCTATTGGAGATGGCAATGCTATACTTAGTGTAATTATTGTTTTTTATTTTATTTCAATAATGGATTTGTGTATAAAAGAATATTATTTAAATAATTATAATGAGGCTAGTAGTCGCTATGGCACAAAGTGTAAAAGAAGGTTGACACAAAAAACAAAAATATTTTCGGCATTGAGTTCCACCGACAAGTAATGCCTCCAAACTTCGGTAGAAAGTGAGTGTCTGGTATACAGTGTGGAGCCCATGTAGTTGGGTAGTAATAAAGAATTTAGTGTTAAGACCCTACAATCTCATATTCTAGTAACATTCTTTTTTAAGTGGCTAATTTGAATGCTGTGTTTGTCATTTCACCCAAGTATAAATGGGAAATAATTAAATTATGGTCATTCCATTATGTGGGAATCAAACCCACAACTAATTTTGTTTACAGTTAGATGTTATTTCACTGTGGTATATAATGGTACATAATGGTTTCTTAATTATTATTACTATAAGTATATATTATTTACTTTAAGTATTTTTTTTAATAATTATCTTTATTTGCATATTTATTAAGATTGTGGCATAGTGAGACAGTGTCAATTGTTAAAATTAAAATGTATTTTTTTATAATTGTTTTGTTTCATTTTTTTCCCACATAACAGAGCAGTCTAAAAAGAACTAGTTTTAAGACACTCCGTCCTCCAATTTCCGCCCTAAATAGGAGGCATTACGTGTTAGGTAGCGTAACTCAACGCCGCGCTTTGTCTTAGGTGCTTCAACAAAGAATTAAAAAATTTGAATATAATCATATCCTCAAGTGGGAAGCGAACGAATGATTGTGAGTTAGTTCTTAACTTGAAAATATATCTTTTTGTTTTGGCTGACTGAACATCAGGAAAAATACAATCTATTCATATAATATTTTTTTTAATTTAATATATATATTTTTTTTAGCTTCACGCTGTATTCCGCACACAGCAGGGTAGGCAGAGGGAACCTAGTGTTAAGACACTCCGTTCTCCACTTTCCGCCGAATGCGGAGGCTTGCGTGTTAAGTGGCGTAACTTGACGCCGCGCTTTACCTCGACACCAGAGCGAAGAAAATGGAAATATAATTTCCACTCCTCGAGTGGGAATCGAACCCACAACCAGACGCCACAGTCACACGCTACTACCACTGGGCCACGACTGGCTACAATGTAATGCATATATTTTTTCATTTTTTCACAAATTTTAATGGCTTTAAAAATATGTAATTTACTTTACAGGTAGTTTTATTTTTAATACAAACTTTGAACAAAAAGTTGGTATACGAACTGTTGTCTTCCCGAACTCTCGCATTAAATCATTACATAAGTTTTCTTCAAACTGAAGGGAAAATTAGTGAACTCAGTGATCTTCTAACGTGAGTATTTTTGTTTTTATAATAATTATTTTTATTTCTTTTATGTTTAATATAGTCGCATGTGTCTTTCTTAAATGAAATATAATAAATAATAAATTAAAATAGTGGCCAGTCGTGGCCCAGTGGCACAAGAGTGTGACTGTAAACGACTGGTTGTGGGTTCGATTCCCACTCGAGGAGTGGAAATTATATTTCCATTTTCTTCGCTCTGGTGTCGAGGCAAAGTGCGGCGTTAAGTTCCGCCACTTAACACGCAAGCCTCCGAATTCGGCGGAAAGTGGGGAACGGAGTGTCTTAACACTAGGTTCCCTCTGCCTACCCTGCTGTGTGCGGGATATAGCGTGAAGCTATTTAATTTTAATTTTAATTTTTAACCAATTAAACGTGGCACAGTGGGATGGCGTCTGAATGTGTCAAGATTGTTGTGGCTTCGATTCTGGCTCCAAAAAATTGTTATGTTCAAATTTCCATTTCTCTGCTCTGGTACTAAAAGAGAAAGCACGGCTTTAAGTTCCGCCACTCAACAAAAAGGAGATAAAATTAGACTCCATTTTATACATTTTTATTTAAATATCTATAGTTTAAATTATTATAAATAAATACTTGTTTTCCAGAATGCTAGGACGAAGTCCAGAAGCCGCTGTAAGTGTTATAATTTTTTAAATATGTATATTTTAAGGTCATTTTGTGTATATAATAATATCATATTAAAAATCAAACAGAAATTTGTAGAAATCGGAGATGTAATACAGAAATGGCAACAACATAAATTATTTGTAACAAGCGTATAAGATTTTCGAGGCAACCTACTGGTTGCCGTACGTACGTAACGTATGGCTTAAGAATCAGAGCATTTTGACGGTTTTCAAGAGGCGCGAGTTCGAATCCCGCTACTTTTGATTTTTTCTGTTTTATAAAAAATAATTTCGTTATTCTAAGTTTATGAAGAGCACTCTATAAACGTTAAAATAATTAGTTTATTAATTTGTTAATAAACTAGTGGTTTGCTCGCGGCTTTGTCTGCGTGAACTACACAACTTTTTCACTATAGGCACATATATCACATTAGAAACCTCTATAATTATTATTAGTGTTTCTCTACTATATTATGCATGTACTATACATATAAACCTTCCTTTTGAATCATTCTATCTATAAAAGAAACCACATCAAAATCCGTTGCGTAATTTTAAAGATCCTAGAATTTATACATATAGATAGACGCGGGAAGCGACTTTGCTGTTGAATTGGTTATGGGTTCGATTCCAGCTCAGAATTAATATTCTGATAATTAAAGCTCGGTGTTGAGATGCACCACTAAACACGCAAAAATAAGAAAAGAACGGAGTGTCTTAACACTATATTCTCTTTGACTTTACTTTCTTTTTAAATTTCTATATGATGTAATTTTTTTTTTCCAGGTTTACCAATTTCAGCACATAGTCAAAACTCAAGGGAACAGTGTGGAGGGCTTGTTGCGGAAATTAAATAACTTAATGTCGAACCATTTCAATTTGCCCGGCATTGATACTCATCAAACGAAAATGCTGTCTGATTACATAAAGTTATTAGGTATTTATATATATTTTTATTATTTTTATAGGTTTAAAGTATTTAGTATTATGTCACTCTGTTCTATGCTTTTTGTTTAGAGATTTATATGAAGTGGCGGAACTTAACGCCGTGAATATTATTGTTGTTTAAACACACTTTTTCTCTACTATAGTTAAATAGAAATAATTTGTACTTTTATACATTTTTAAAGTGTTATTCCACACTCAGGAAAATTAAAAAAAGACATTTAGTAAGCGTATATAAAAGTTTGAACGCAGCGGGATTCGAACCTGCGCCTCCTGAATACCGTCCAGGCGCTCTTACCACTGAGCCATGCGTTCTACTACCAGCGCAGTCGAAAGTCTTGTACGCTTTATTACAACTTTATTGTTGTTAGCATCTCTGTAGAGAGATTTTTACAAATTTCTGCTATCCAAAGATGATTTTGATTCAAGATTCATGATTCAAGACTTTTTGTAGATTTTATGTTACCTCTGAGTTGGAATCGAACTCGGGATCATAGTGGTGACTAAATTTTTTTTTTTTCAACTTCACGCTGTATCCCGCACACAGCGGGGTAGGCAGAGGGAACCTAGTGTTAAGATACTCCGTTCCCCGTTCGTAAATTCTTTAGTATTTAAATCAAACGAACTATTGCATAAGGGTTTGTGATCACGGTGGAAAGTAAAGTATTCTAATATAAAATAAAACTAGCTTAAACATTTAAAAGTAAAGTTTTTTGTTAAGAACATCTCTTAATTTTTATTAAATATTTTGATTCCAAGTTTCTTTATAAAATAGTTATAATTTTTTTCTTTTTTTTATAGCTTCACGCTGTATCCCGCACACATCATAGTAGACAGAGGAAACCTTAGGAAAGTGTTAAGACACTCCGTTTCACAATTTCCGCTAAATTCTGAAGGTATTGCTTGTTGAGTGGCGGAACTAAACGACGCGCTTTGCCTCGAAACCAGAGCTAAGAAAATAAAGTATTAAATATTTCAACTGCTCGAGTGGGAATCGAACCCACAACCATCGCTTATACAATCAGATACTAAGTTCAACGGCCGTTTTTATATATGTATAATATATATAATTTTATTTTTAATAATTTTACAGAATGGCAAAAATGCGCAGGCAAAACGGAGTTACACAACAAGTCTACGTTGCAGTGTCTCTCGCACTGTATCTCTCTGCACTGGTCGGAGGGAGGAGGGAATATTATGTCACCACTCACTTTGTGTCAGCGGCAACAGGTCACTAGACAATAGTCAATAGACACTACATTACACACTAGTCACTGGACAATACACACTAGTCACTGGACAATACACAATAGTCACTCATCACTTGTCTCTAGTCATTAGACACTAGTCACTAAACACTGGTCACTAGTCACTAGACATTAAACACTGGTCACTAGACTCTAGTCTCTAGACACTAGTCATGATTGTAAATGCGATTGGTCGTGGGCTTGATTCTCATTTGGGGTAATGATGATTTTTTTTTAATTTTTATTTAGAAGGACTTTCTAAGTATAATAAAAAAAGCCTTTTAATTTCCTGTAAACTTACATATTAATTAATACACACTTACAAATATATACAATCACTAACAAACCACACATATCTAAACTAACTATATTTACAGTTTAAGTAATTATTATATATTCTGTATTACAATTGGATATTTTAGATGTTTTAAGTGGGCAAGTAAATTATTTAATAAAATTTAGCCTTAACCTTTAATGCCCTTTAACTAAATAGCAATTCACTTATTTTTTTTTTCAAAGTTTTAAATATATAATCTTGTGTAGGATTTAAATCTTTAATCTGTAAGTAATTTAAATTTATTAGGATTTAAATTTATTAGTATTCCATTTATATTTAGTTTTCAGGAACCCCTTTAATGGGTAAAGGCCTCCTCCAACTTTCTAAGTATACTTAGACCAAATGAGAATCAAACCCACGACCAATCGCATTTACAATCATATATTAACATATATTTATATGATAGTAATACTAACTATTTTTTTCTTAGATACCGCCGCTGCAATACGACTGGGTTGTATTGAATGTACACGCTAATTCTAACAAATGGGATATTGTTGAATCATTATTTACTAAAAAGGTAAGGTTTTTATACACGCATATAATAAAATTGCCTGTTTTTTATGTTTATGTATTTCTGATTTTTTTTTAGCTTCACGCTATATCCCGCACACAGCAGGGTAGGCACAGGGAACCTAATGTTAAGACACTCCATTCCCCACTTTCCGCCGAATTCGGAGGCATTGCGTGTTAAGTGGCGGAACTTAACGCCGCGCTTTGTCTCGACACCAGAGCGAAGAAAATGGAAATATAATTTCCACTCCCCGAGTGGGAATCGAACCCACAACCAGTCGTTTACAGTCACACGCTTGTGCCACTGGGCCACGACTAGCCACTATTGATTATATTTAAATTTTCATTTGTTCGCTCTGGTGTCTATTATTGAAAAGTAAAACATTCCATTCAGTAGTTTTTAAGTGAAATAATAACAAACTTACAATCGTTTCACGTATATGTTTTTTTTTAGCTTCACGCTGTATCCCGCACAAATTCGTGTAGGCAGAGGGAACCTAGTGTTAAGACACTACGTTCCCCACTGTTATATATTTCGCGGCCGCGTGCGAGGTGTGCGCGGCGTTGCGCCCGCGCCCTCCGCACGCGCCTCTCGCGCCCTGGCCATATCCACCCAAACCGTTTCATCGCATACACTTAGATTTTTTAGGGCCGATTGATGATAAAATGTTTTTAATTATAGTTGACGCATTTAGTAAATGGGTAGATTGCTATATATTAACAAATTCATGTGGTTCAAAGAATGTTATTGCTAAATTATATGATTTTATGGCACGGGTAGGTATTCCCCATACTTTGGTGACTGACAATGGCACTTCATTTACTTCACAAGAATTTAAAGATTTTTGTAATTTGAATGGCATTAAACATATTTTTTCTCCGCCTTATCACCCTTTTAGCAATGGGCAAGCGGAAAGCTACGTTAAAATAGTAAAAAAAGGCTTAAAAGCAATAATTTTAAGAAACTATAATAAAAAAATGTTACAAGAACATATAGCTAAATTCTTGTTTGATTATAGAAATTCTAAAAATAGCACCACTAATAAATCACCCGCTGAATTGATTTACGGTAGATCATTACGTACGCGGTTAGATCTTATTAAACCTGTTGATGTGAGTTCGTCTCCCTCATCCACAAACCTTACCCTAACAGTAGAAAGGCAACAGTGTTTACAGGCTAAAAACTATAAAGGGAAACAAAGACAAAAGTTTAAAAATAATGATTTAGTGTGGATAACAAAAAATATAGATAATAAAAAAATCCGTTGGCTGGAAGGCATTATAAGGGAAAAAATAGGGAGTGTTATGTTTAAAATTTTTATACCACAATTAAACTGTCTAGTCACTCGTCATATAGATCAGATAAGAATTAGGAAATCACATTTGGCACCGGAAGAGAACTGGAACACCGATGTCATTCCCGATTTACAGCGAATGCCGACCAGTGATGTCGCAAGCGCTTCGACGTCGTGTTTGGAGCAATCTGGTTCACCAGCAGAGGCAGCTGAGCCAGGGGGCACGGGGGAGGATGAAGAGGCTGAGGCAGCTTCTCCTGTGTGGGTTCCTGTGCGACCGCGCAGGCGAGAGCTCACTCCGGTCCGAAGTGACTCTCCTTGTGATTCTCCTTGTGACTCTCCTAGGGACTCTCCTAGTAACCGGGATGTATATAGCCTTGAGCCAAGTCAACGGAAAGGTTTTTTTAGTTAAATAATTTGTGTCTTTTATATTGTTTAGTTTAAGTATTTTTTTAATATGTTTCAAAAATAAGGGGAAGGGGATGTTATATATTTATAATGTATCCGGGGGTAGATTTACCTGGCCTGCGCGCCGGTTGGAAACGTACCGGAATAAATCAGTGTGCAACAAACTAACGCTGAGTTTACTTGTCCCTTCCTAACACAAATATATAACACACACACACCGCCAAATTGGGGGGCATTGCGGAACTTAACGCTGCGCTTTGCCTCGACACCAGAGCGAACAAAATGGAAACATTAAATATTTCCACTCCTCGAGTGGGAATCGAATCCACAACCAGTCGCTTTACAGTCACACTTTGTGCCTCTGCGCCACGACTGGCCCATAATATTAATAATACTGGGACTGAGATATAATATTAATAAGATAATTGTATTTATTTAAGGACTGGTTCGGTCGGACGACGGTTTCGTCGCACATTCCGATAGAAACTCTCCTCTCTCGATTGAACTCTCTCTCCGCAAGTAAAAGTTTAATGGCGACATGTTTGAATAAAGTGCAGAATACTGAACAGAGACTGGCTTTGGCTCAGAAGTATAAGGTATTTTTTTTATTTAATTATATTATTTTTAATTACAGGCTTTTTAGTTGCAGCAGGGTAGGCAGAAAAAATAGTGTTAAGACACTCCTATATCTAGTTTTCGACGTAATTTCAGATATTGTGTATTTAAAGATGGAACTCAACACCGTCCCATGTCTTGGTACCAGAGCGAAGTAATGAAATATTAATTCATCGATTGGGAATCAAACCACCCACAATCAGTCACGTTAACAGACACACATTGTGCCCAAGCCACGACTGGTAGGGGAAAAAAGGAAAAGGGAATAAAGGGTTGTTATTCAAACAATTTTAATTATCTAGTATTAAGACACTCCGTTCTTTATTTGAGCTAGAATTAAAAATCAAAAAAAAAATATATTTGTATATAAATTTGCATATAAAAAGCAAGTAATATATATTTCGCAAACGAAATTCAATAACAATGTCCGACTGTAAGAACGATGATTGTGAATTCGATTTCCACTCGAGCGAATAATTAAATGTAAATTATTTTAATTTCTCTGCTCTGATTACATATGTCTCGGAGAGACAGAAAACCGTAGAATGAGCTAAAAACGGAGTGTCTCGACTCTTTTTCTCTACTAAAGTTCTAGTATATTAGAAAGATATTTTTTTTAGCTTCACGCTGTATCCCGCACACAGCAGGGTAGGCAGAGACAACCTAGTGTTAAGACACTCCGTTCCCCACTTTATAAATATATTATAATCAAAAAATAGTATAATATATATTTTTTAAAAGTAACTAATAATTATTCTATTTTTATAATAAACAGGTACATTCAGTAGTAATAGAGACATTGGCCAAACAAAAGGACCGCTCTTCTTTGACTAATTATAAAATGACTTTAAGTCCGCAGTCAGAGGAGTATATATTGGCGGAAAACACTTTGAGAGACAATGTAAGTATGTTTTATAAGTATTTATGTATGTATCTATACTAGCTATGGGTTAAAAAATTTTTGTCAACGAAACGTTAACGTTAATTCGCATT
This sequence comes from Dryas iulia moderata, assembly GCA_019049465.1. Lineage (NCBI taxonomy): Eukaryota > Metazoa > Arthropoda > Insecta > Lepidoptera > Nymphalidae > Dryas > Dryas iulia. The sequence continues at coordinate 8,845,072 of CM032437.1, forward strand.
TGTCAACTATTTGATCGTTTTTTTACAAATATTTAATAATTCAAAAATATTAAATCTCATTCTCATTCCCACTCGAGGAGTGGAAATTATATTTCCATTTTCTTCGCTCTGGTGTCGAGGTAAAGCGCGGCGTTAAGTTCCGCCACTTAACACGCAAGCCTCCGAATTCGGCGGAAAGTGAGGAACGGAGTGTCTTAACACTAGGTTCCCTCTGCCTACCCTGCTGTGTGCGGGATATAGCGTGAAGCTATTAAATCTCATTTCAAATTACAATTATGTCATATTAAGGTCCATCTACTTATATTATATCGTTAATTTTTCATTAACGTACTAAAATTATATTGAAAATTAACAAAGTATAATTTTATGTTAAAAATAACAAAACGTTGAATTTAATTTAATTGTGGCCAGTCGTGGCCCAGTGGCACAAGCGTGTGACTGTAAACGACTGGTTGTGGGTTCGATTCCCACTCGAGGAGTGGAAATATTTAATATTTCCATTTTCTTCGGACTCGAACCCACAACTAGTCGTTCACGTTCGTGCCACTGCGCCACGACTGGCCTCAATTTTAGTTAGCCAAATTTTTTATTATTACAATGCTTATGTATATAAGAATATTATTAATTATATTTTTTTGTTTCAGTCAATTAAATGGAAGAATTAATTCAACAGCAGTTATTTATATTTAATTGTGAATTACTAAATATGTATTTTTTTTTTCATTTAAATTTTATTTATTAAGTTTTATGTTACTTTTTATGCATTATTATATAAAATAAAAAAATTAAATGTAAACTTATGTTGTAATTTTTTATTTCTCCTTCTTTTTCCTTAATTTAGTATTTGTTATTTGAAAGAATATTTTATTAGAGGTCCACATTGTGCATCAATATCAATGCGATAGTAGTGGACTCGATTCCCACTCGGGGGTATGTTTGTATTTAAATTATTTTTATTTCTCGTTTCTTTAGACATTCCCAGTGTTAAGTTCCGCCACTCTGTATTCAAAGTCTCAAATTTGGAAGGAAAGTCTAGAACAGTGTCTTGACACGAGGTTCATTCTGACTATACCATTATATGGGAAAAAGCGAGAAAATTAAAAGGATTTTCTAGTTTATGTTATTGGACTGTATACATAATCTTTTTTTTAAATAAAACATCTTACTTACCACTTTATTTCTATAAAAAAAAAAATATTTATTTCCTCTTTGTTTTTCTTTGCTGTTTCAATATTTCATGTGTATTACTCGGTAATGACTGTAACATGAAAAACCATCTTTTTTTAGTTACAGGTAAAAGAAATATATTAATTCATTTCACTTTATTTATTTGCGTTTGTTGAAAATGTTTCTTTTTTATTGAACAAAGGAGGCAAACGAGAAGAAGGACTACCTGATGGTAAGTGGTTACCTTCGCCCATAGACATACTTAACGTCAGAGGAGTTGGGGATGCGTTGCCGTCCTTGAGGGTGAAGGTGAGAAGGAAGGAGGAATGTGGGGATGGTGGAATTAGGGGAGGAGCTGGCTTACATGCCATCGAACCGGAACACATCATCAGATGTTTGGCGCTTCGTCTTTGACATGATAATGGTCGCGAGCCAGTCTGAGAAGGAGGAGGAGTCGATCTCTTACCACCAAGCTACTGAGTTACCCGAAATTTACCCAGCAGCGGAGGGGAATGCAATGCTAATATTAAAATTGCAGTAAACAATTTTAATATCAGCCATTGCATTCCTGCAATGATAATTAATTTAATTAAACGTTTAATCTAAATGTCAAAACGCATGTAAATAAGATGCGGCTTATATAAATAACTTCGCAAGTAAACAAACCGTAATCTTTTTATCATATTTCTGTCGTATTTTGTACCTACTCTATATTTAAAGAATACCTACTACACTTAAAGAATCTTATTTTTAAGTACGAGCATTATAATATTATATTGAGCCATAGTACGAGCAATATTGAGCATTATAGTATTCATTTATTTACGCATTGTCTTGATATAGAGCGGTAAATGGAGAACGGAGTGTCTTGACACTATTTTCTCCTGATTTATGTAAATAAATAGTATAGATATATTCTGCTTTACACAAAACATGAACACTTTATTAAAACACTTTATACCATTTAATTATTTACGTCTTTTCATTTTATTTTTTTTATGAAAATACGGAATTTCCAATATTTTCGGTGTATTTTAAGTTATTCAGTAATAAAGGCACAGATGTATAAAAAGTCGGTAAAGCGAAACGTGGGTATTGCAGAAGAAGAATGAAAGAAAGATGAATGCTGTGGAGATGAGATCTCTTCGAAAGATGTGCGGAGTCAGCTTAGCTGACCGAATCCGCAATGAAGAGATACACAGAATGGCAGGTATTAGCGAGAACGTCATAGTAAGAATGAAGAAGGGCGTGCTCAGGTGGTTTGGGCACGTCGAGAGGATGAGTGACGAAAGAATGGTAAGAAAGATTTATGAAGCAAAAGTGAGTGGTAAGAGAGGCAGGGGGAGACCTCGGTTGACCTTCGAAAACACAGTATCGATGATACTGGAGGAAGGTCACGTAAAAAGCATGAGGACCCCCCGGAGGGCGTGTATGAAGAGGTTGATGACTGTGGACGAGGCGAAAGAAGTATGCAGGGACCGTAGCGTTTGGCGCTCCGTTCTCTCTGACTACCCCGCAAGGGATACAGCGTGAAACTAAAAAAAAAAAAAAAAAAAAAAAAAAAATTTCTTTCACATATTTTTTTGATAATGTTATTATTATCACTTTGCAGTAAATGCATTTAAACGTCAAAACACTTTTAATTAAGATGGCTCATATAAATAGCTTTGTCTTCGTAAGCAAACAAAGCATAATCTTATTATCTGTTGTATTTTGTACTAAGTATACATACTTAAAGAATCTTATTTTCAAGTATTACCTTTTGAATGTCATTCTTTGTTTTATTCGCGATGAATACAAATAGTGTCACAATTTTGTTTGGAAAGGGGAGAACGGAGTGTATTGGCACTAGGTCCTCTCTGACTACCCTCTAGGACTCTCTGCTATGTGGGAAGCGTGAAGATGAATAATATTTTAATTTGTCACTGTGTACTTGTTTATGTCTTCTCAGATCCATACGTATATTATAAATGGGAAAGTCTGTGTGTTTGTCTGTCACGCTTTCACGGCTAATCTACCGGTCCGATTTGAATGAAATTTAACATGAAAGTAGTAAAAATGACTGGGTCTAACATAGGCTACTTATTTTACAAAATTCAATCTCTAAAGGGTTGAAATAGGGGATGAAAGTTTAAGTAAAACAAACCGCTTGACCAATTGTAATGAATTTTAACATAAATATGGTTGATAATCTAAGCTTAAACATAGGCTACTTTATATTAAAAATGCGCCCCCGAGGGTTGCAATATAACGAAATAGTTCATGCAGCGAAGCCGCGAGCGGGCCGCTAGTAACTACATAAATTATGCAAATAAGTAAAACATTTGAACATTAACATCCCAATCAAACTATAAATATCACAATCTTTTAAATCTATACAGTTTAGTGAAGGTATATTTTTAAGTTTTCAAATCTAATTTGTTAAATATAATAAATTTTAGATATCATTTCCACGCTTTGGCAAAATAAGGAAGGCGTTGAGTCCCTTCCGATAGGGAAGCTGAGAGTGGAGTGTCTTGACACTAAGCTCTCTCTGTCTTTCCTGCTATGTAAAAAAAAATCGAGAAAATAAAAAAATAATTAAGACATTAAGACAAGGCAAAGTTAGTAGCTCCGCTATTAAACATGCAATATTTCAAATTACAGTACTTTAACTCTAACTTTTATTTATTTATAAAAGAAAAACAGTACCAAATCTAAAAAATAAATAAAACAACAATTTTGAATCCAAAACAACAATATATTAACAATCAATCGTCCCCATGACAACAATTGTCGTCAACATCGACACCGCACATTTTCAATATATACACACACAGAGTCACACATAGAAGACATCTTATAATCTTCCCACAGCTTCCACAATCGCAGCAACAACACATACTTAAAAAAAATATATAAAAATCTTATATATTTATACAAAAGAATAATTACTTCTATACAATTATTCAACTACAATTGTAATTTCATGTATTTAAATCTATAAATAAGACTTTTTGGTCAAAAAATACGTTAATTCGGTTTGATTTTTGTGTGACAAATGAAATATGACGAACAGGTAGCCTTATCAATGCAAATGAGATAAGGAATCGTGTCTTGGCCGTTAACGATTTCGTCATTTAGAATAGAATGACTAATGTGGAATATTATTAGATAGTTCTGCGTCATAAAAACTAGTTTGAAATGAAATGGGTAATATAAAATTTATTATTAATGGCTATTGTTTTATATTTGATCGTTATTGTTCAGTGAGAGAGTGAGTGTTATAAGGATTGGTTGTAGGTTCGATTCTGACTTGGGGATATTTTTTTTATGGAATAAAGGAGGTAGAAGGAGCAGAAAGCCCACCTGGTATTAAGTTGGTTGGTGGTTACCTTTGTCCATAGATATCCACAACATTAGAGTTATGGATGCGTTGTCCGCCTCGGAGATGTAGGACAGAAGGAGGGAGGAAGGATGAAAGTTCCCTCTGCCTACACTGCTGTGTGCAGATAGACAGAACAGAACAAACTTACAGAGTAATTAGTCTGTACATTGTCTAGAAAAATAGTAAAACGGAAATCTTAAAATTAAAATGTCTTAAGAGACATGGAGCTACTTACTCATAATAGTAAATAACTAATAAATAACAAGTAACTAATAGCTAACATTTAAAAGTAATTAAACTTTTATATCTTAAAGGAGAGGGCGCTACTGTTCTAACGTAAACATCGGCTCCAGTTATAAATCCAAATTAAAATTATAAACAATTAAATTCATAGAGTAAAAACAGTGTAAAAGTGTAAAAGACTAATAAAATTAGTGCTACGAAATAAAAGTTTAAGTACTAACTATTTAAAAATTAGTATAAAGTGAAAAAACTGACCTTAAGAAGAAAGTGTTTTTGTGGTGATTGTAAGAAACTGTCGTAAATTACGAACTTTGCGAACTATATAACTGTGTACTAAGAAGGAAGAACGAGTGATCTTACGAAATAAAAAGACAAATAAAAGGTACAAATTTATTAACCTAAAACAAAAAACCAACATTTTGTCAAGTCATCACAATATTACATTGTTTTTGGCAAATACGCCATCTATCGGCTATTTAAGGAACCCCGTGATACGCGTTTATTGCCAATATCGATCAAACACGCAAACTTACTGCTACTAAGCTTACGTAATACCGCAAAACGCCAACAGAGGGCACTAAACATAAAAATGGATGAAATTAAAGACATGCTAAGGACAATGCAAGACGAAATGAAACAACAAAAAGTGGACATGGTAGCCATGAAAGAAGATATAAAAAATACCATCAATAATAATATAAACGAGAAATTTAGAAGCCTAGAAATACAAAATGAACAACTTGAGCAAAAATTGGAAGCACAGAAATTGGCAATTGATAATTTAGACAGGTTTACAAGGAGAAAAAATGTGCTGTTTTTTGGGGTTGAGGAACGAGAAAGAAGCTATGAAGATTTAGAGGCAAAGGTCCTAGATATTATAAACAACTCCTTAAACATCAAGTGTGAAAAGCACTACATAGAATTCGTGAGAAGACTTGGAAAGAAAAATGATAACACTAGACCTATTGTTATTACTCTGCTTACTATGGGGAAAAAAATTGAATTACTAAAAAATAAAAATAATTTACAAAATACTCCCTACTACATAAAAGAAGACTTTCCACCAGAGGTGCTTAAAAAACGAAAAGAACTACAAGGAGAACTAGAAATACTAAAAAAACAAGGAAAAAGAGCCATTATAAAATACGATAAAATTGTTTTACTAAAAAATCAGCGTCCAGAATCACAAAAAACAAAAAATAAGAAGAGAAATATATCAGAGTCCCCAGAAATGATCACTAATACGATGAACTCTACAAACATAGAAAAACAAAACCAAAAACAGCCTGCAAAGATAAACAAGACCAACAATATGAACAACTTTATCATAAAGAAGCCAACACTCTCATTGCCCCAAAGCTCAAAATAGCAACCAACATCGCCTCCTCTCCAGCTCCCAAAACAGTTCGTTACCGCAGCTGATGACGAACACTCACCTAACATAAAAAAGAAAAAAAAATATACAAATCACCTCCCAATACGGCCGGTCACCGCGGGAGAGTTAGACCACAACCCTCCAAAGAGTTCAGACTGTTCAGGAGAAAAATACTTTATAAATATTTGTACTCTTAACGTAAGATCTTTATCAACACCTGAAAAACTACTAGAATTAAAAACAGCCCTCCGCAATATAAATCATGATATACTGGGTTTATGTGAGGTACGCCGATTGGGCGAAGATATAATAGAAGATGAAAACTACCTTATGTATCATATAGGACAAACAAAAGGTCTATATGGCGTAGGTTTCCTAATCAAAAGAAAATATAAAGAAAATATAATAAACTTTTCCGGTATATCAGAAAGGGTTTGCATATTAGAAATAAACCTAGCAAACTTACACTTCGCATTTATACAGGCATACGCACCTACAGAATGCTCCACAGAAGAAGAACTAGATTTATTCTACGAAGACTTAGAGCGAGCTCATGATATGATCTCTACACAATATATAGTAGTAATGGGCGACTTCAACGCACAAATTGGCAAACCGAAGAGCTTTGAAAATAAAGTAGGTGGCATATACGGATTTGGAAACAGAAGCAAGAGAGGAGATAGACTAATTCAGTATGCTAACGAAAATAATTTGAAAATAATTAATACAATGTTTAAATTAAAAGCCAATCGAAGATGGACCTGGATCTCACCAGACAAAAATACTAGAAAAGAAATTGACTACATAACAACCACTAAACCTAAACTGTTTACAAAATACGAAGTGTTGAATAAATTTTTCTTTGGCACAGACCATAGACTCTTGAGAGCAACCCTTAGCCTAGGTATGAGAAAAAAGAACAGAATAAATTTCAAAAATGCTAAAAACTTACTAAAGACACCAGAAGAAATCAATATATACATGAAAAACTTAAGCGAATTTATACCCGAACTAATAGGAAACTACGAAAAATATACAGTTATGGAATATTATAAGAAGATAGAAAACTCGATATTAACAAGCCTAAAAAATAAAAAACAATCAAGTAAAAGAACAATCCTTTCGGAAAAAGCAATTAAGTTAATGGAGCAAAGAAGCACACTGCAGAATAAAACAAACCACACTAAAAAGGATAAAGAAGACCTCAAGAACTTATATAAAGAAACGAATAGGGAAATAAGAAAATGTTATGAAAACCATAGACTACACACACTAGAAAAATGTATAGAAAAGTCCAGATCCGCTAAAAAAGCGTACAAGGAACTAGACAGGTCAAAAAAATGGATCCCGTCTATTCAACGTGGATCCACAATTTGCAAATCACGAACTGACATTATAAATGTAGCCACAAAATACTATGCGAACCTGTATAGCTCTACGCCAGAACTATGCACAAATACACAACAAAACCAGCCAAAGAATACATCGACGGTACAAAACTTTAGGGAAATTGAAATCCTTAAGCAAATAAATAAATTAAAATCAGATAAAAGCCCAGGGCCAGACAGTTTAAATAATGAATGCATAAAACACTGTAAAACACTATTATTGACACCCCTTACTATATTATTTAATAAAATACTCGAAGAAGAAACTGTGCCACAGCAATGGACAGAATCAGAAATAATTTTACTATACAAAAAGGGTAACCCTAAAGATATAGGAAATTACCGACCGATAAGTCTAATGTCCTGCCTATATAAACTTTTTGCATCCTGTTTATTAAGCAGAATTTCCTCACAATTAGACTCATGCCAACCCATAGAACAAGCCGGGTTCAGAAGCGGATTTAGCACTATAGATCATTTACATACCGTTGATCAAGTTATCGAAAAATATATAGAATTTAAAAAACCGCTCTATATAGCGTTTATTGATTACAAGAAGGCTTTCGACACTATTTCCCACATAAGTATATGGGATGCATTATACAGACAAAACATAAACGCAAAATACATAAACATTATGAAATATATATATAAAAATTGTACTAGCAAGGTCAAGCTGGACAGAGTAGGCAACAGTATTAACATCAACCGAGGCGTCAGGCAAGGCGACCCTATCTCGCCGAAATTGTTTGTAGCAGTCCTACAAAATGTAATGGAAGACTTACCATGGTCAAAGCAAGGTATCAGTGTGAATGGGAAACACTTAAGCCACCTACGCCTCGCGGTCGACATTGCCGTGTTTTCTGAATGCCCATATAAGCTTAACACAATGATTAACGAACTGCAAAGCGCTAGTGCTCGGGTAGGCCTAGAAATGAATCTAGAAAAAAACTAAAGTGATGACTAACAGTAACTTGACACCAGTACTGATTAATAATGTACCACTAGAGTACGTAGAGTACTACACTTACCTTGGCAAACAAATCTCATTTAAGAAAGACCGGAATATAGAAGAAATAAAGAGGAGAATAGCTATTACTTGGAAAAAGTATTGGGCTCAAAAGGAGATTATCAAATCAAAATTACCAATTAAATTGAAAAGAATAATCTTAGACACGACGATTTTACCCTGTCTCACTTATGGCTGCCAAACATGGACTTACGATTACAAGTCAAGACATAAAATCCAGTCCACTCAGAGGGCAATGGAAAGGAGCTGTTTAAACATAAATTTGAGGGATAGAATAAAAAACACAGAAATTCGAAGAAAAACCAAAGTTAAGGATGCACTACATTTCTCTCAAAGTCTTAAATGGAGGTGGGCTGGTCATGTTGCGAGATACGATGACAATCGATGGACAATCAACACTACAAAATGGAAAGGGCCGTATGGCGTGAGAAGTAGAGGGCGCCCGTGCGCCCGGTGGCGAGACGAGATTGTAGCCTGCGCGGGGAGTGATTGGATGACCACCGCCAAAGATAGAGGAAAATGGAACTCTATGGAGGAGGCTTTTACCCTGAAGGGGTCCACACGAAATAAAAATTAATCATATATGTCAAACGGTTTCGTATTATTTGTTTTTATATATATCTTATGTGCTGTTTCTGTAATATATTGTTTGTATGTATGTGATACAACTAAATTAGTATTTGTAACTTAGAATAGTACTGTGGAATAAATAAAGCTATTTTATTATTATTTATTATTATTATAATCTTAAACGTTGTAAAATATAATTTAATGGGATATATTATCCAAACAAAACATATCGTTATTGTTGTTTTATTTTTAGTGTCACGCTGTATCGTACACATAGTGGGGCAGTCAGAGAGAATCTAGTGTTAAGACACTCCGCTCTCCACTTTCCGTCTGAATTCAAGACACTATATGTTGAGTGGTGAAACTCCACGTCTCGCTTTGTCTAAGTTCTAGAGCGAAGAAATTAGTGTAAAAAAAATGCAAATTAACATTTGCTGACACTATTCCACTGCTAGTGCAGTACTTAGCACTTACTAATTAATTAAATAAAAAAAAAATAAAAAATACCATTAATATTATAATTTAATGTAATTACTGTTGTTTATTTCAATTAAATATTGTTTAATTGTACATATAAAACACTTCAAATACAATTTGTAATCTATAACACTGTATAAGTTGATCGATGATATTAGATCAAACATAGTCGTCTTCAAGGATTGCATAGTTGATCTTAGATCAATCTTCTTCATCACGACAATCTTCAAGACACCGTTCACAACCGCACAGCTGAAACAACCAAATACAACAAGAAACGCAACAAACGATCTTCAAACAACGCCAACAACAATCTGAACAACAACAACACATTGTTTAAACTTTTCATTTAAAGATTAAAATTTTGTTTAGTTTAAATTTATATATTTATATAGATAAGTTATTTGAGACATTTTTTCATTTGGGAAGTGATATTTTGTATAAAAAAATACACGTTATAAAAGTAATTTAGAATTTTTATTGTTCTGTCATAATTATTTTCATGAAATATCGGTACTATTCTGTCATGTAAGTGGCATTTATTTTTTTTTATTTTTGTCGTCAACTTTCAGTTTAAAAAGACGTAATTTATATAAAAATTAAATGTATGTAATCAATTTCTAACAAATGTAGAGAACAGACACTCTGTTCTCTCTCGGCACTAAGTTTCCCCTGAATTTGTTTCCATCCAAATTTGAAAAGTTGCATGTTAAGTGACAGAACCAACGCCGCACTTCATTTTCCCAGCGAAAATGAAATAATTTAAATACACCGAGAGAGAATCGAACCCACAACCGATACTATTTACAGAGGGTTTCATACTAGATACATAATAGATAATAATATTTATCATTTATATTCAGTACTTAAAAATTAAAAAAAAAAATCAGTACTTTATTAATAAAAGTACAAAATTCGCAATATTTACAATTTTTTTGTTAGAGGAAATTTCAATTTTTAATTTTTATTTAAAACTATAACATGCTTCATCTTGATATCCCTGTTTCTCGGCATAACTTGGCACTACATTCGCTCGGACTACTCTGATATACGAGAAAAAACATGATCTTTCCCATTATTCAAATATTCAGGTCATTTTAAGTCGGGTTAGAATCTACACCAGAATTTTCTATAACATTGATTTAAAACAATATCTACTTTTAATTTGAAATAACACGAATGTCTTCTAATAAATTTGAATGGTTGCAACCGCTGTGGCGCAGTGGGACAATGTCTAAATGTGATCGCGATTGCTTGTGGGTTCGATTCCTACTTGTATATCTTCATATCATAACTTAAATATTTTTATTTCTTCATTCTGGTCAACATTACACAGCGCGTGTTCTCATTCAAGACGCGTCTCGAATTCGGGCGTACAGAGGAGAGCGGAGTGTCTGGACACTAGGTTCTGTCCAACTAAACTGCTATGGGCTAAAAATGTGAAGCTAAAAAAATGCAACTGAAGCTAAAAGTCTGTACTTCAATAGATATATTTTCTAACCTTGCGTTACATCATTTGTCAAGTCACTAAACTAATTCTTTTAAGTAGGATGTTAACAAAGTTTAGAATTTGAAAAACATTTCTTGAATACTGATAAAAGTTTAAACGTGGCGGGATTCAAACTTGCTCCTCTTAACCTAACCTAATCCGTCCAGAGGTAAGAGCGTCCCTGGAAGTCCATGAGGTGAAGGTTGAGCCAGTCTTAATTTTTTAAACGTTTTCTAATAATGTTTTTCATAACCTAAATATGTAAATAAAACTCATAAAATACTTATGCGTTTATCCAATACAAACAACAAATAATAATGACTATATTTTTCTTTAAAATATTATTATATTATAAACTAGCGGCCCGCTCGCGGCTTCGCCGCGTGAACTACATAACTGTTTCGTTGTATTGCAACCCTCGAAGGTGGTTTAAAAAAAAAATGAAGTAGCCTATACTTAAGCTTGGATTATCAACTATATTAATGCCAAAATTCATAACAATCGGCTAAGCGGTTTAGATTTTTCATATAAACTTTCATCCCTTATTTCAACCCTTTAGAGGTAGATTTTTGAAAAAATAAGTAGCCTATGTTAGACCCAGTAACTTCTACTACTTTCATTCTAAATTTCATCCAAATCGGATAGGTAGATTAACCAAGAAAGCGTGACAGACAAACACACAGACTTTCGCATATATAATATAAGTATGGATATGGATTAAAAGGACTTGTAAATAAAATACGTGTAATAAAAAAGTCATTTTTATTATTATGATTCACTAGGTTTCTTCCTCCAATTAACATGGAAGCCGGTATCACGAAAAAATTGATCCAAATCGTCTTGGTCTAGCATTAAAAATGGCTGAAATAGGCATAATTTGCTATAAGGTAAGTGGGTAAGGTAATTATATTACAGCTAGGTTAGGTACGATATATAAGCGCTATTTTTATCGTAAAAATATGTAGTTAAATATTTTAAAGTAACAATTTCTTATATTTAGACCTTCGTGGTGAAGTGTGACAGCGTCTGTAAAAGTGATGGTGGAGGTTCGATTCCCATTTCGGGGGAATGATTATGTTTAAATTTTCAGTTTTTCGCTCTAGTACCTAAAGACAAAATGTGGTGTTAAGTTCCGCTACTCAACACGATATATCTCGAAGTCGGACGGAAAGTGGAAAACGTAGTGTCTTGACACCAAGCTCTCTGTCACCACCCTACTAAATGGGAAAAGTGACCATTGGAATATTAAATGTAACTTTTATCTATTACACATTATTAATATAATTTATATCTATTAAATATTAATAATATGTAATAGATATTAGTTACATTTAATATTTAAGAGCTTAGATTAACAATGAAAAACTAAAAGAAACTGGAAGTTCTTAGGGTATATTTTATAAGCTTAGTTAGTTAAAGCTTACTTAGTTTTAAGTTCTGATATTGTGAAAGAAAAAAGAAATTTGTATAAAAAAATATATTTAGGTAAAGACCTTATGTCCGTAGTGATATAAATTAAATTATAAAAAAAAAATGGGACAAGTGTGACGGTACTTTTTAACAGGCTCATTACAAAACACATAAATAGATTACTGACTTGAAACTGAACTCATAAATTATTGTTAACTAATGAACAATATATGAAAAGTTATTTTATCTCTTTTTAGGAAATATACTAATATAAACTATTTATTTATTTAAACATCACTGAATGATTCATAGAAGTAATTGATAAGCATGTATTTGTATATATGGGATAGGCAGGGTACTCGTATATATGTATGATAAAAAAATAGCCTCAGGCTTTTATCGCATATTAGGGTAGTCAGAAGTTAGTGTCAAGACACTCCGTTTTCCAGTTTCTACCTGACATCGAGACGTTACGTGTTATGTGGTGGAACTTAACACCGCGCTTCGTCTTAGGTACCAAAACGAAGAAACGAATACGAAGAACATCGAACCTGCAACCATTGAGTTTACAGTAAGACGCTACTATCAAATGAGCTACAATATACTGTATATGTATATATATTTGACTAGCGATCCTGAACTTTCTGTTCAATCATAATAAAATACGACCTGTAGCACTCCTGAATAGTGTAGCTTTCTAATTGTGAAAGAATTTTCATGATCACTCAGTGTTTCCGAAGATTAGCCCTTACGAAAAAGTGACAAACTTTACCTCTCTATTTTTGTCTTTTTTTTTAGCTTCACGCTGTATCCCGCACACAGCAGGGTAGGCAGATGGAACCTAGTGTCAAGACACTCCGTTCCCCACGCACCACCGAATTAGGATTCATTGCGTGTTACGTGACGGAACTTAACGCCGCGCTTTTCCTCGGTGTCAGAGCGAAGAAAATGAAAATATTAAATATTTCCACGCCTCGAGTGGGAATCGAACCCACAACCAGTCACGTTTACAGTCCCCTGCTCCACGACTGGCCCCATTGAACGCCACTGGCCACCACATAACACGTAATGTCTCGATATCGGACGAATACTGGCTCTCTATTATATTATTACAGATTATGCCTCAAAATAACCCTTCTCACCTACATCACTATATTTGCGACTACAAAAATAAAATATAGAGAAAATACTGAATAGAATAAAAAATTATAGAATAGCCGCAACTTACCCTCGATGTTGGTCGTTGAAGTTTTTCCGGTGTTTTTTTCAATAGCGCCGTAGCGCCAGGTCTGAAACGATGTGTTTAAAACCACATTTTAACTGTGGTGCAACGGTACTTCCATTGGTTTTTTTTTTTTTACTTTTTTTTTTATGGAAGGAGGCAAACGAGCAGAAGGCCCACCTGGTGTTAAGTCGTACCTTCGCCCATAGACATCCACAACATTAGAGTTGTAGATGCGTTGCCAGCCTTAGGGATGTAGGACAGAAGGAGAGAGGAAGGATGGGAATGTTGGGGATAGGGAAAGCTGGCTTACATGCCATCGAACCGGAACACATCTTCAGATATTTGGCGGTTCGTCTTTGACATGATAGTGGTCGCGAGCCAGTCGGAGAACGAATCTCCTACCATCAAGCTACTGGGTTACCCGCCTTTTACGGGACGCTACCCAGCGGCGGAGGGGAATTGTATTCTTAACCCGTCCCCCCACGGGTAAAATTACTATTTAATTTACACCACTACGGACATAAGGTCTGTACCTTTTTTTAAAATAATCTTTTTCTTTTTATATATAAATTCCTTATTTCATTAACAATATCAGAGCTTAAAACTAAGTTTATTAAATATACCATAAGAGAGTCCAGTTTTCTTAGTTATTAAATGTAACTTATATCTATTACAAAGTATTAATATGACTTACTATGACTATCTTTTACATATTTCTCAATATTAATTGATATTATATTTATTTTAATATATTTTATTAATATTACAATTTCTTATTCAAATAATGGGAAATGAACTCCCATTGGTTTAAAATCAGCTAAAGTTATAGCCAGCTATCCAGCTGCGTCTAAATTCTTACACGCTTATTACACCGTATTTTTCTACTGTTAACGTCAAGCCCTTCGAAATGTTGAGTACTAAACCAGAAATACCTACTAGGAGTGAAACAAAAAAATACATAACTTGTCTCTATCAAAATATATTTTTATTATTATAAATGCATGTAAGTTTCTTATAGTGCAGCTTTCCAAATAATTCAAAATAATTCTAAGAAGAACGAAAGAAAGGAAGAATAGAAAAGAAGAAAGAAGAAGAAGAAAGAAGAAGAAAGTTCTCAAGAACGAAAGAAAGGAAGAATAGAAAAGAAAGAACGGGGTGTCATGACACTAAGTTCTCCCTGTCTTCTCTGCTATGTGGTATATAGTGCATTGCGAATAAAAATAATTAGACACCGACCGACATTAACAGATGATCTTAATGGCCAGTCGTGGCCCAGTGGCACAAGAGTGTGACTGTAAAACGACTGGTTGTGGGTTCGATTCCCACTCGAGGAGTGGAAATATTTAATATTTCCATTTTCTTCGCTCTGGTGTCGAGGTAAAGCGCGGCGTTAAGTTCCGCCACTTAACACGCAATACCTCCGAATTCGGCGGAAAGTGGGGAACGAAGTGTCTTAACACTAGGTTCCCTCTGCCTACCCGGGATGTCTGTGCGGGATATAGCGTGAAGCTATTTATTTATTTATTTTTATCTTAATGAACTAACCTTTCCGGTTTCTTTTTAATATTGTTCCATTTATGCCTTACAATTGGTTCCTAGAATTAAAAAATAAATAAGCATAAAATTAAAACAAACACATTATAATAAATAAATAAATAGCTTCACGCTATATCCCGCACACAGCAGGGTAGGCAGAGGGAACCTAGTGTTAAGACACTCCGCCCCCCACTTTCCGCCGAATTCGGAGGCTTGCGTGTTAAGTGGCGGAACTTAACGCCGCGCTTTACCTCGACACCAGAGCGAAGAAAATGGAAATATAATTTCCACTCCTCGAGTGGGAATCGAACCCACAACCAGTCTTTTACAGTCACTCTCTTGTGCCACTGGGCCACGACTGGCCACAACAAACACATTACGAAATATATTACAAGCCCACTACCAAGTGTTTGACATTTTAATATATTTCATGTACTTTTAATGAATTGGTAAATATAGTCCTTTCCACTTGTTTTCTAAGTACCTAAGTATTAACTAGGCCAAATTTCTAACTCCTTTTCATCGACTTAGCACGTAATATGTATACACTTAACATGCAAGATTAGACATACTATATGTTAAGTGGCTAAGCGGAAAGTAGGGGACGGAGTGTCTTAACACTAACTTCTTTAGCTACCATGTTATGTGGGAAAATGAAAATTCAAATATATTCATTCCCGGTGGGGGCAACGGAGTGTCTTAACACTAGGTTCCCTCTGCCTACCCCGCTGTGTGCGGGATATAGCGTGAAGCTAAAAAAAAATCGTTCCCGGTGTGGGAATCGAACCCACAACCATAGCTATAGATACAGACATATCTGTGTAAAGTTACAAAAAAGTTGATAAGAATCCATTATTCATTTAAGAGTTTTTAAACATACTTTTTCAGACACACGAGTCGATTTACGAAAATACTCCAATTTATTTTGGTCGTCTCCGTAAGTAGTGAATTTTCGCGAAGCAACTTCGCTTACACGTTCTGTATTATCCCTGTAAACCAAAATTCAATTCAAAAGTGGAAAATAGAAGGAATTTAGAAGCTGTAATATTTTTCCTCGTATTGCTCCAACGAACTAATTCTTCTTAATTAGTAACTACTTATGTAAGTAGCAATAAGACTGTTAACGTTGCTGGTTGTGGATTCGATTCCCACTCGAGGAGTGGAAATATTGAATATTACCATTTTCTTGGTTCTCGTGTCGAGGCAAAGCGTTGCGTTAAGTTCCACCAATAAACACGCAATGCCCTCAGAATTCAGTGCAAAAAGGGCGACGGATTATCTCAATACTACCACTGATTATCATGTTGTGTGCGGGATACAGCGTGAAACTAAAAAAGTGATAATATATTGTTTATAATTTCACGCCATTTTCTGTATGGCTGGGTAAAAGAAGAGATCGTAGGGTCTCAATTCTCCTTTCTCTACTCTCTGTTTTAGCGTTCCTCATTTTATAATATGTATAATATGAAAATAAAATTGATGCTAAATAAACTTTATCTGTCTATATGTTTTGAAGTTCTAATACATATTTAATAGTTATAGAAAGTAACTTCGTTTAATTGCCGAACTTATAAAAGTAAACAGTAACTCAAAAAAACATAGTCGTAGTCGAAAATGAGAGTATTTTAAAATTTTCTGACTAACAGATTAAATTTGATAAAAATAAAGATACATTTACAAGAGAGAATCTACTTTCAAGGCATAACGTTCTCCACATAAATCGAACCCACAATGAATCGTAATTCTCAAACGCTGTTCCAATGTATCACGATGTATTAAGGTGAAAATTGATGTATTTTTTTTAGCTTCACGCTGTATCCCGCACACAGCAGGGTAGGCAGAGGGAACCTAGTGTTAAAGACACTATGTTCCCCACTTTCCGCCGCATTCGGAGGCATTGCGCATTAAGTGGCGGAACTTAACGCCGCGCTTTACCTCGACACCAGAGCGAAGAAAATGGAAATATTAAATATTTCCACTCCTCGAGTAGGAATCGAACCCACAACCAGTCGTTTACAGTCACACGCTTGTGCCACTGCGCCACAATTGATGTATTAAGTGAGTAAATTACCTGAATTCAGCATAATAAGGTTTCTTTCCGGGATAGTCTTTGACATTTGTTATTGACATTTCAGTACTAGGATGATGGGTTAGTAATAGATTTACGTGTTTTCGATCTATATAAAAACATTATAAATTAAAATTAATGTTAGCAATTCTGATAGTGTTCGACATAACTGTAGAGATGCAGTAACAAAAGAAATGTTAAGGTATACCAAACTCAAAGTATGGTAAAATATGGCGCGATCTGATTGGCTAACAAATATTTACTGAAAATGTTGTATTCATAATTTAAATATTCGTATTGTATTTATATTATAAAATATTGCAATACAGCTTCGGTTACACATAGGCGGATTTTAACGCCCCACTCCGTTTAAGTTATCAACCAAAGCTTAGAAATGAAAATATTTTTGATGACTTTTGACTCGAGTGGTTAATAAGCCCAAAATTGCGTTTAGGGTCGTCGTAAAATCGACAAACGATCCTTATAAAGATATAATTTTATATATAAATTCATAAAAAAATCATTAAATAAATAAATTTAATAAACTTACCAGGCAGAGCAGCTATTTTGAACTCTTCATTATCGTAATCATTATAATATATTTGAGTAGATTCAATATAATTTTGTAAATGGATTCCACTTGCAGTAGGACGAGACATTTGTTTTGTTTCCTTGTGATAATTTCCCTTCCATTCACTCATTTCATTCCCACTATCGTTTATGTCATAATCATCATCTGATTTATCATATATGGGCGATATAGGTCTCCTAACCTTATGAAAAGAGTAAATTTAGTTAATGCAGCTTGACGCTTTAGTGACGCCCGCATAGTGGGGTAGTTAGGAAGGACTTAGTGTCAAGACACTCTGTCTTGAACTTTCCGTCCGAAATTAGGACATTGCGTGTTAAGTGGCTGAGAATTCAACGCCGCGCTTTGTATTAAGCACCAGAGCGAAGGAACATAAAATTTAAATATAATAATAATTAGTCAATTTATTAAGTTTAAATAATTATTTATAAGTACTAGAAGCGTCGACTTCTTGACGCGTTAAGTATGCATTGTCTAGAGATAACATGTACTCATATGTCATTTTATACAGAGAGAAAGACGAAGAAAACACTATTCTCCACCGCCTGAAATTGACACATTGTGTGTTTAGGGGCGGATCTTAGCGCCACGTTGTGTCTTAGGTACCAGAATGTAGAAATGAAAATAATTTAAATTCCATTCAGTGGTACAAACGTGTGACCGTAAACGACTGGTTGTGGGTTCGATTCCCACTCGCGGAATGTATATATTTATTAATTCCATTTCCTTCGCTCTGGTGTCGAGGCAAAGGGCGGCGATAAGTACTGCCAATTAACACGCAATGCCTCCAAAATTCGGCGAAAAATGGGGAACGGAGTGTCATAACACTCGGTTTCCTCTGCCTACCCTGCTGTGTGCGGGATAAGCGTGAAGCTAAAAAAAATTAACTAAGTTCCGTTATCCCGAGTGCATCGCGAGAATATAAATTAAATCCAACAATCGCATTTACAGTCAAGATGCTGTCACACCCCACAATGATAGCATAACATACGTATAGTGTCAATAATCAAAAAATGACAAAACTGGACCCAAAATACCTACATAATTATTAACGAGTACAAATAAATATAGTCTAGTCTAAATTGGAGAAACACCCTAGAGAGGCTAGTCGTGGCGTGTGGCCATAAAGTGTGACTGTAACCGCGGCTGTTTCGATTCCCATTCCATCAACCGAAGTATTTAGTATTTAATTTTCTTTGCTATGGTATCCAGACAAGGCATGACCTTGAGTTCCGCTACTTAACACGCAATACCTGGAGGTATTGCGTGTTAAGCGCGCGAATTCAGCGCAAAATGGGGAACGAAGTGTCCTAACACTACTTACTACTAGTTTTCTGGCTGCTGTGTGCGGGATACAGCGTGAAGCTACAATCATATAGACTTACCGGGGCACAAAGCAAAGGATAGGCCGTCCTACCCTTCCTAACAGTACGCGTGGGGCAGGCTGCAAGTGGACCTGAGTTGATAGTCTTCTGCCCCAGCATATTGGTATGGGAGAAATCGCATACTAATAATAAACGTATGTTACGATGTCCATGGCTGACTGCCCCACAGCCTACAGCTCGGAGTGTCCATACTGCTAGCTGAGAGAAATGGCCCCAGACTGTGCCTCTGTAGGATAAGATAAGAAGGGATGATTAATTGATAATTAGTGGCTTGCTTTTTAGATAATGCGGCCCGCCAGGTGTTTATTTATATTATAGATATTCATTTTTTTTAGCTTCACGCTGTATCCCGCACACAGCAGGTTAGACAGAGGGAACCTAATGTTAAGAAACTTCATTCCTCATTGATACAGATATTCCCTCGTTACTTTTTGAATATTAATAACAAATGTAATATTAACCAGCCAAAAAAATGTAATGTTGCTAAAAAATGTTGCTTACTCCTGAAATATCCTGCAACAAGAGTATGTGACCTTTTTAGTTTTTGAAACGAAAATATTATACACAAGATCCATAAATCTGTAGATAAATATGCATTAACATAACAGTTAAGTGAGATAATTATAAACAGCACGTAATTAATTTATCATTCAATTAATGCGTGAGGGAAACTTAGGCATACTCTATTTTGATAAAGAGTGAGTTTAAAATAATATGCAGAAGTATAGTAATTAAAAGATACATTTTTAGAAGCAATGTAAATATTTGTATGCAGTTTCTAAATTTTGTTTTAATGTCCTAAATGTATAAATAACATTTTAAAATGTAAAAAAAATCAGAAATTATATGCGTATTTTACGTTTTTATTGATTTTTTTTAATAATTGTAGCTTCACGCTGTATCCCGCACACAGCAGGGCAGGCAGATGGAACCTAGTGTTAAGTAACTTCGTTCCCCACTTTCCGCCGAATTAGGAGGCATTGCGTGTTAAGTGGCGGAACTTAACGCCGTGCTTTGCTTCGATACCAGAGCGAAGATAATGGAAATATTAAATATTTCCACTCCTCGAGTGGGAATCGAACCCACAACCAGTCGTTTACAGTCACACGTGTGTGCCACTGCGCCACGACTGGCCCCTTATAACGAAGATATTAAATGCCTATAAAGTATCAAATAACGAACTTGACAGCGGGTTTGAAAGGAGTTATCAATTGCTCCGGCTTCACTCTACGCTTCTCCCCCCACCAGGCGTCGAACACGCGACGTATGGCGCGCTGGAAGGTCAGGTCTTCTGAGCCGGTGGGGACCCGCCAGCGCACTTCGCCTACACTCTGACCAGCGTAAGGGTAGCGTACTACGGATAGAAGAAGATAGAATACATATATATTTATAGAATGTTTATTTTTCGTTCAGTTGAGCGTTGAATGCCACGATTTATATTTATTTCTTTAGAGTTTACATCCTATCCCCTTTTTTTCAATATTGCGTTATCCTATGCATTAAGGTTGTCTGGAAGAGATCGCTATTTTAGCGATAAAGTCGCCTGTTATACGTACAATTTAAACATTTCTGTTTTTTTTTTTGTCTTTTTTATATTTTGCTATTTTTTTATCTATTACTCTCACTTAATTTCTTTGGTGTGCAATTAAGATTTATTATTATTATGTATAACGTAATGTCAAGATTTAAGGGCGGAAAGTGGAGAAAGGAATGTCTTGACACTAGGTTCCTACTGTTTTCCATGCGGGAAAAAGGGTTCATTTACTAACTATAATATGGTACATACATAGATACCTACATACTCGTGTGTACATACATATATAAAAATGTATTATCGTCAATTACCTACATTAGATTTCATATCTTATCAAAACATCAAATATTATTATCAAGTTATAAGTGTCATATAATAAACTGCATAATGAGGGCCGCCTGAGCGTTAAATTCGCCTGACGTTGGACATATTTAGTGTATGTTAACTTAGTTAACATGGCATGTACAAGCCGATACAACGTTTATACATTCTATACATATATGTATGTTTTAGCATCTCCATAGATAGATTTTTACAAATTCTACGTATTAAACCATTAACTTGTTCACCCTTTTTTTCGTATAGTAGGGTACACAGAGAGAGCATAGTGTTAGGACACTCTGATCTCCACTTTCAGCCTGATATCAATATTAATAATTGCTAGTAAAATGGGGGAATAACTGTTAACGTAACCCTTTGCTTCTACATACTTGTATTATAATAGAAGATACACACCAGTAGCTCTACAATCGTCGTGTGCGAATTCGCACTGGTCCGCCAAACGCTCGGCGAGGTGAGCCAATTCACCATCCCATGTCTATTTCAGGAAAGTAAAAATATTTTTTTTTAGAATAACATAAAAAAATGTAACAATGTCGCTAGCTTTTCGCATTTTTTTCACATTTTATATGGAACCTACGATCTTTTTGAATTTGGTAAGCAGAATTTGAAAATTAGCGTTAGTTCGCATTCTAAAGCCCATTTCTTTGCAACGGGATGGGAATGGAATTAATTAAAACTCGAAAAAAATATTATTATTTATTTAGATACAATATATTCTAATTCTTATATTTCTCTACAAGTATCAGAATACCACTCTACAGAAATGAATATACGTATAGTACCCGGCAACAAATAATGCACATCGATGCTTAGAATGAAACAGTCGGTCAGTTTTGGTTTCGTAGAGCGCTGTCTTTGTCACTCAGTTGATATGTGACGTTTCTCTCTGGTTTGTCAGTCTTTGTACAGATACGGTAGAATATGGTCGGTTTCATCTCCAAATATATATACAGAGTTGTTACTGTCCCCAAATTTTTATTTTTACAATTACATCTTTAACAAAAACAGGAAATCTCTTGTACGTGAGATTATGTACAATGCAAAAAACAAGCTATTAAGCCTACAAAAAACAGGATTAATCGAGATCCATTTACACATAAAATAAATATGATTATTATAATGGGTCCCGATTAGTTCCAATTACTTTTTATTAATTTACCAATTTCAAAAAAGGTGGAGGTTGTCCATTCGTTTAGTTTTATTTTCATTACTATTGTCGTTGTAACAGCTTTTAATAGATATCGGTCTGTTATTATTTTAAGCGACGGAGACAACGCTCTACGAAGTCGAAGCTAACCGACTGTTTCATTCTAAGCATCGATGTGCATTATTTATTGCCGGGTACTATACATATGTATGTTTTGTTTTCTTGATTTACATATTTATTAAATATCTTAAAATATTCAATAAATATAATGTTCTCAGGCTCAGTAATAGTCAGAAGGCCGTAATAACGTAGCGGGACTAGTCGAACTAAGCGTAATTGGTTGTGGCTGTATTTCTCTACCAGAGGAATTTAAATTATTATAATTTCTCCTCTTCATATTAAATTTATATGTGAAATTTCTCGTGTTCTCGTATTCTGTTACATATATTTTAATCCATATTTATTATATTTTCATTTTTTTTTAGCTTCACGCTATATCCCGCACACAGCGGGGTAGACAGAGGGAACCTAGTGTTAAGACACTCCGTTCCCCTTTCCGCCAAATTCGGAGGCATTGCGTGTCAAGTGGCGGAACTTAACGTCGCACTTTGCCTCGATACCACAGCGAAGAAAATAAACATATTAAATATTTCCACTCCTCGAGTGGGAATCGAACCCACAACCAGTCGTTTACAGTCACACGCTTGTGCCACTGCGGCACGCCTGGCCCCTCATTATATATTCAATATTATTTTTTTAACAAGTCGTTATTTTATATGTCTACTTTAACAAAACTTACAACTAACATCATAATATCAGGCTTAGGAATAGATGCTCCGCCTCGCACGTGCTCGTGGCCCGACGCGATGCGTTGACGACGCCTATAAAAAAGATCTTAACTTATGAATATTTTTATATCACAAACTAGTCCATGTCTTAACGCGATAGTAGTGGGTTCAATTTTCTCAAATTTTTCACTCGGGCAAAATAAATTTCACCATTTTGATCTCCCGACCAACAAGCAATGTCTCGATGTCTGACGGAAAATTGAAAATAAAAATTGAGTGTTTTAACACTAGGTTCTCGATAATTACCCTTCTATGCGGAAGGAAGTCTAAAGCTACTTCTTTCATTGGGAGTAATTAAAAAAAATAATATTGTGGCCAGTCGTGGCCCAGTAGCACAAACATGTGACTGTAAACGACTGGTTGTGGGTTCGATTCCCAATCGAGGAGTGGAAATTATATTTGCATTTTCTTCGCTCTGGTGTCGAGGTAAAGCGCGGCGTTAAGTTCCGCCACTTAACACGCCAGTCTCCGCATTCGGCGGAAAGTGGGGTACGGAGTGTCTTAACACTAGGTTCCCTCTGCCTACCCTGCTGTGTGCGGGATATAGCGTGAAGCTAAAAAAAAATTAAAAAATAAAATAGTTATTAAATATGAAGCTTAGAATGAAGGTCATAAATCTTAAATAGTGATCGAAAATTTTTTGTTCAGTTATTAATTTTCATTCCTCCATTTTTCTACCATCCCATTCTTACCTTCGCTACAGGGGAAATATCGAGTGAGGCGTTGAGTCACGCCACAAAATACGTAATATCTTCTGAATATAAAGAAAATGGAGAATGGAGATCCACGACACTAGCTTCTCTCTGCCTACTCCTCTATATGCGAAAGAAATAAATCTGAAGTACTTTACGAACACTCACCTATTGATATAATTAGTGATAAAATGCCTCAGTTTACTGGTAAATTTTATTCGTGAGTAATTTCGACACAGCGGCCCAGGACCTGGCTGAAAACATATTTTCACAATGTACAAATATCATTATATTAATACAATAAAACTTACGTAAAGCTTTGGTTCCTGTTTCGTAAAATATATTAAGGTATATACATGGCATAGTTAACCCTTAATTAGATTTCCCGTGTCGGATAGTTATATACGCCATGGATGTTAAAGTTTATATGGAGAGGATCCAAAATATCACACATACAAAAGCACGGCGTTGAGTTCCGCCACTTAACACGCAATGTGTCATTTTTGGCCCTATAGTTGAGGACGGAGTGTCTTGACACTAGGTTCCCGCTGATTACCCCGGTAGCGGGAAAAATGCTATTATGACGCCAAGGGGCTTTTAGGTTCAAACAAAAGATAACTTACTACAGGGTATTGACACGCCACATGACTGCCCTTCCCTTGGCACAAGCGTCTGTAGCGCAGTGAGCAATACGGCTGGTCGTCTACCAATGACGATGCTAGCAGGTTCAAATTCAATAATAACAATGTTGTTTGCAGTAACATGATCTCAAATCTAAAATAAAAAAAAATATTGAGATATAGTATTACAGCAGTGGACCTAAGTGTGTCAATAATGCTTTAAAAATGTAAAAATATTAAGCTACGTTATCATAACTATATTATATTTTTATAAAATATTTCTATCTATAATATAAGACTTTTTTTAGCTTCACGCTGTATCCCGCACACAGCAGGGTAGGCAGAGGGTAGTAATATGACACTCTGTTCTGACACTCTGTTTCCCATTGTCCGCCAACTTTTGATAGCATTGCGTCTTAAGTGGCGGAACTTAACATCACGCTTTGGCTCGAAACCAGAGCAAAGAAAATGGAAAAATTAAATATTTCTACTCCTTGAGTGCGAATCGAACGCACAACCAGTCGTTTACAGTCACACGTTTGTGCCACTGCGTCACGACTGGCCACATAATTAAAAAAAAATCTTCGGTAGTATAGTGGTAAGTTATTTAACCCATACTTATATAATAAATGCGAAAGTCTGTGTGTTTGTCTGTCACGCTTTCACGGCCAATCTACCGGTCCGATTTGGATGAAATATAGAATGAAAATAGTAAATAACCTTGGGTCTAACATGGGCTACTTATTTTTTTCAAAAATCAAGCTTTAAAAGGTTGAAATAGGAGATAAAAGATTATATGAAAAATCTAAACCGCTTGACCGATTGTAATGAATTTGGAATAGATATAGTTGATAATCAGAGGTTAAACATAAGCAACTTTATTTTTCAAAAATCCACCCCCAAGGGTTGTAATATAACGAAACAGTTAGGCAGTCCACGCGGCAAAGCTGCGAGCGGGCCGCTAGTAGAATATAAAATATCAACTCACCTGATTCCATGTAATTAATCATTTTATAAGTTAAAAATTTATACAAAAACTAAAGCACATTTTAGCAATAAATAAATATGTATATGAAATAAAAACAACAAAACTATGACTAATGTCGACTTGACAAAAATTGTGACAGAAGTTCCATAGAAAATAAACAGAAGAATTTTTGATTATTAAAAAATATAGATATTTATTGTTATATTTTATTCCTTGTTTGCCCTTAAGTGCCCAAGTGTGGTACCAATTATTTAGAATATATGGACTTATGGATTCGATCAAAAAAAAGAAGAGAAGAAAAGATATCCTATTCCTTTATCTGTCTGTTTGTATGTATGCTTAAGTATTCAAAACTACGCAAGGGATTTTGATGCGGTAGCTCTTAATAGATAGAATGATTTAAAAGCAAGGTTTATATGTGTAATACACGTATAAAATAGTAGAGAAACACTTATTATATAATTTTAGAGGTTTCTAATGAGACGTCTATGTGCCTATAGTGAAATAGTTGTGTAGTTCACGCAGGTGAAGCCCCGAGCGGGCTAATAGTAATGAATGTAGCTTCACGTTTTGTTTGGCGTCTTGTGTAGGTTTATACAAGAGAATGAACCAACAGTAAGTTGGTTCAAATCCTAGTCGGGGAAAGTGTGCCATGAAATCCTAAGTATATATCTACACATATGTATATCTAATTAGAAGTAAGAATATTTACTTAATCAAACTGCAATACTGAAGAAAAGCCAATATTTTAAATATTATATACTACAGAGACATATATGTAAATAGAGACTTGCTTTCGTTTTTTTAGCTTCACACTGTATCCCCATTATCCACAACAGATTAGTCAGAGGAAACCTAATGTTATGTATGTAGGTTACTCCGTTTCTTTCCGCCGAATTCTGGAGGCATTAGGTGTTAAGTCTCAGAACATACAACAACAACAAC
Source organism: Dryas iulia moderata (assembly GCA_019049465.1). Classification (NCBI taxonomy): domain Eukaryota; kingdom Metazoa; phylum Arthropoda; class Insecta; order Lepidoptera; family Nymphalidae; genus Dryas; species Dryas iulia. Next base: position 8,871,507 of record CM032437.1, read on the forward strand.
AAAATAAATCAAAATAAAATATTAAATATTTCAATTTCTCGAGTGAGAATCGAACCCACAACCAGTCGCATTCAGTCACACTCTGTGTCTCTGTGCTCATTGTGCTCATTTATTAATAGCCTCATTTTAGGTTTTATAATACACATAGCTTTTTATCCTAAGTGTGTGTGTGTGTGTGTGTGTGTGTGTGTGTTGTGTAATCACTTTAACATAAACTTTTTAATTCCCTAAAACATAAAACACATAAAAAAGGTTACACAAGAAAATAATAAAGAAAAACTTTGATTAAATTTTATTATGAAATACAATAATTTATATGTCAGGATATTTACAACGTTACGACTTATCTAACTTTAACCTAATTTACACGTCGCCGTACAAATTGTACACGACAAGGGAAAACATACTAGCTAGGCTTTAACCAAATTTCAATCTATACAATCTTAACAGTTGTATCAAAATCTGTTAAGTAGTTCAACATTTCGACTGCCGCTAGTTAGTATTCACTTTGTCATTTTCATGACTTATTTGAACTAATAATATATTACCTGATGCAAAAAAAAAAAATTTTTTTCAAACACAATAATTCATGATTAAAATGCAAATTAATATTACAAAAATATAATAGCGACAGTCGAATGGCTAACTTTGTAGGTAACGTTTAAAAAAAACTTCTAGAGTCCTTAAGTAAATAGCTATTGTATTTATTATACATACATTTATTATATAATAAAAAAATATTTATTTTATTTTTACAGTAGTATTCGATATAGCTGTCATGAACGTATAGCTTAGTTGTCTAAGCATTTGTACGTACTTGACTTAGGTTTTGTCAGAAATATATTTAATGACGTAAGATCAAACATAGGCTATCAATTTCTTCAAAAATGTAAATTTTATTAGATCCTTAGAGGCTGAATTAGGCAAAATTTTCCAAAATAATTAGAAATGTGGGTATAGAATGGATAATGAATAATGCGCTTTACTACAAATATTGTTTTTTAAATATAAGAAATTAGGTATAAAATAATTATTTAAAGAAAGCTTTTAAAATTTAAGTAGATTTCATTTTATCATTTACAAAGAAATTAATACAAATATAAATAGTCAACACTACATTATGAACAGTCTGCAAAATTATTAAAAATACTATATAAAGCATTTTTCAAATGTTATTCACATAGTTAGGATATAAAATGCATATCCAGGAAACTTATAACAATGAATGCAGCGGTATTTAAACCCGTGCCTCTTGATCTCATCCAATCGCTCTGACCGCTAAGCTATACTTAAACGCTTAGTACAACTGATTTTTTACTTAGTTGTTACCAAAATGTTTATTTACATATAGATATTTACTTAAGGACATATTTTCAAATAAAAAGCCCACACATTGTCAATATGGTTCACAATTTAATATATTTTTTTCATACATATATACAAGAAAAAACTATAGCATAAGGAAAAAATGTTGTTTTTATAATCTGTATTTACAATTTCATATTGAATTAGACGGAAAATCTAAATTGTTACTAGAAAATAGATTTTATATGATTTGGAAATGCAAAAAAGACTATTTTTTTTAATTACGTTTTGTAACTTCACGTTATTTCCCGCATATCAATGATAGTCGGAGAGAACTTAGTGTCAAGACACTCCGTTTTTCAATTACCACCTTAACTCCGTATTTACGGAACTCGACGCCGTATTTACGGAACCGGAACTTAACGCCCTATTTACGGTACGTATATATTTTTTTCTACCATTATATAATATATAATACAAAATATATAAATTGTGACCCAAATATTATTATTTCATAACTAACATACGTAGTTTCAATTTATACAGATAATAATAACTAATTCATTATTGTAACAGTAGATATTATTAATAATTGTTCTTTATAAGGAACCATTTTGAATTTATTAATTTATTATTAAAATAATAATAAAAGCAAAATGTCTATAATTAAAATATTGAAATAAAGCGTAAAAATTACAGTTATATAGAGAAAAAAAAAATAATTTTATAAGCACAGACAACAAATGTCACTCAGATTAACTTCCACAGATTAAAAAAAAACACACGAAATGACATATATTTGTTTTTTTTATTGCTTTCCGCTGAGCACGAGTGAGGTAGACTAATGTGAGCTAAGTTTATTTATGTGTAAGAAAGAATTACATATATATTTTGAATTACAGCAGAAACTCGATTATCCGGGCCTCAGTTATAAGGCGAAGCTACAAGGCGAATTTATGCAAGCATGAACGCTTTAGAACTGGTATTAAAGTATACGCATTCTAACTTGAAAAGTAGAAACTTAGCTAACATAAACATATCGTTGTTATGTATTTGTTGATTTTAAAAAACAAAGCAAAGGAAATGGAAATATTAAATATTTCCACTCCTCGAGTGGGAATCGAACCCAAAACCAGTCGTTTACAGTCACATGTTAGATTATCCGGATGCTTTACGATAACAATTATGCCGGTTAATCGAGTTTCTACTGCACTACAGTATTATGTAAAAAGGCGATTTAATTATCTGCATCGTTAAAATTAAACTTATTACAATGTTTGAAATAATTATTTTAAACTGTTCTATTTGATTTGTTTAATGGAGAAAGTATATTATTCTGTTCAAAAAATACTATATTAAAATAAATGTATGGAATTAAATACTCGAGAAAGAAAAGAAAAACATATTATCAAGAAAATCTTTTTTTAATATATCGAATGTGCTTTAAATAATTTAAAAAAAAAGATGCAGATAATTAAAATTCACATTTAACATCGCACTCAGAGACATTAATTGATTTTAAATTAGTAATTATAGACATAATTCGTCTCTGTATGCGACTACAACATCAATGTCAACCTTTGTTAATCAATTGAGTATAAACTAAATAATTTGACTTATTTATGTTTTTGAAAGTATTTTTTTCTACTGAAAAAAATATGTCTTTTTAGCTTCAGCTTTTTATATTATCCCATATATTAAGTAAGAAAGAGAGAACCAAGTGTCAAGACACTCCGTTCTCCACTTTCCACCCAAAATCAAGACATTGTGGGTTGAGTGGCGGAACTCAACGCTGCGCTTCATCTCATTCAGACCGGAAAAATGAAAATAATTAAATTATAATCATTCCACCGAATGGGAATCGAACCCACAACCAATCACCGATTACAAACAAATATTTTCCCACTACGCCACAATGGCGTCAATTTTATCTGTAAAATGAAATTTATTTTCCAAATATTTTAATAAAATTAATTTAATTTTTAATAATACATTGCTTGTGAGGCAGTTATCAGTATCATCTTTTCCTATCATAAAAAAATTAAAATTAAAAAAAGACACAAACTTAAGTGCTAAATAATAAAATTATTGTGATATACCAAATATGGTTACAAATTAAATATATTAATCAGTTTTTCATTGAATTGACATTTTAAAAAAAGAAATAATGTAAAAATTGTATATAAGAGCGAGATCATTATATAATAATAGAGAGGTTATAAACGTAGCTTTTCGAACAAAAGTAGTATAATCTATGAAGTCTTATAATTTTCAACTTAATTTACAAAGCAGAGAGAATGTAGTGTCAAGACACTGTTCTATATTTTCATTTGAATTTAAGATTTGGTAACGGAACTCAACGCCGCACTTTTAGTTTTCTTTTTTATTTTGCTCACAGAAGGGTAGGCAGAGGGAACCTAGTGCTAAGACTCTCCGTTCCCCACACACCGCCGAATTCAGAGGGGTTGCTTAAGTGGCGAAAATTAACTAGGCGCTTTTACCTCTGATTTTTTTTGCAAAGGTGTGAGCTTATTTTACCTGTCATTATTCTCTTGAACACAAAAAAAAAAAAATTGGAAAAAGATATTTATCTTAATAAACAGAGAGATTCTGTAAATGGTAAATGGTTTAAGAACAAAAATAAATTATAATCGAATTAATTGTCCTTGAAAGATCTATACACATTTTTACAAAGAAGTAACATAAAAAAAACTAGTAACTTATGACGTCTTACGTTTGTAATACATATTAATTATTATCTTTTTATACATACATTCTATCCCAAATAGTGCCAAGACACTTTGTTCTCCTCTACACATATAAAATAGTAAATTATATTAGCTTTATATACCACTTTTTATAACATAGATTATACCACTTTCTACACCATCGGTTTAATATAAATTTAATACAAGAAATAAAAAGAAAAAAAGTAATTTATCGATTAAAACTATCTATAAGAAACATTTCTGTAAACTGATAATCTTCATTCATTACTATAAAAGCTCATTCCATATTAATTTGTTCTTAACATCTAGAGTTTCATTATTCGATACAATTCAAAACGAATTTTGACATTTAAAAAATAAAAACATAGCAACTAGCATTTTTACTAGAATAGAAAAAAAATCGAAATGTCAAAATTCGCTTTTTTTTAAAAAAAAAAAAAGAAAAATATAACTAATCTATAATTATGACTGAATAAAATAATTTAATCATAAACCTTCAGTAGAACAAAGTCGTGAGAAGTAAAACTTAAATTATTATTAATATAACATACAGATAACAATAAAATAATTATTAGAACTGTCATTTAACTGTCACTTGATTGAATACAGATTATGTCATAAGTGCAAAAAATGTCTTTTAGCAGCCATGTTTAAGACTTTGTTCTAAAAAAGTATAATGGAATATATTGGCAGTAGATAAATTATAAAAAAAAATTAAATTAAATTAAAAAATATAGATATTACGTAACGGCTAACGTCTTCTAATAATTGATATTATCTCGATTACAAATTACAATTAATTAATACTATGACTATACAAAATATAAATATGGTTCCTATGCTATGATGTTGTGTGCGAATTGAAAAATATATGTACAAGAAAAAAAAATAATGTGTGTAAATAATACTGTGTGTATAAATATTTATATATACAATATATATGTGTATATTACACATACATTTACATATAACACTTTTTACCAAATCATTTAATTAATACTATTCCATAGATTTTTGTTCCAGCTTATAATTGTAATATAACAAAGTTTTGTAACAAGAAAAAGATATTGAATTATATTATAACTTTTGCACTATAAGATCCAAAATAGATAAAGAGACAAAGTACATATCATATTAACATAGGTGCAATTTAATTTATTTTTTTTAATAAATATTCATCTATTCAAATATTTTTAAATTCGACACAACATTATTAGATCTAAATGCCTTTTAATTAAAGACTTTTTACACGATTTACACTTCAGTCGTAAGAAAAATAAAAACGTTGCTTATTTACATGTGCTATATACTCGTGAGTGATGACGTCATAAAAAATTAAAGAAATTCGAAATAATAATTATTATTATAATATTATACAATATCCACAGATAATTAATTCATAAAGTGATTGTCAATTCATTTAAAAATTAAAAGAAAAAATGTAAAATAACGTCATTTTTACTATTTTAAGAATTTACATTGAAATTACATAAATAAATATATTAAAATTATAATTCCATTGAATTTGACTTAGACTATAGAAAAATCGAACCCGATACCTTCATGGTACAAATAACTGAATTAATCCAATTTTAAAAGAAAAAATACTTTTGGACCTTCATACTTCATTATGCAACTGTATGAAATTATATAGGAAAAAAAAATGAATTTATACATAAAATTAATATAAAAATAATTTAACAGAAAATAATTAACTAAATCTGTATACATATATGTTTTGTATAAATTAATATTGTGATAATATCGTTGTTATTTGAAACACTTTCAGTTAGTCAAAACAATTTCTACAATCATTAATATAATAAATAATTAAATAATCATAATAAAAAATCTAGACATTCTTTTGACTATCTGAAACAAAAAATGGCCTTGGAAATTAAAAAAAAAGCACCTAACAATAAATCTTACATACAAAAAGAATAAATACAAACGTTTTAAACCTACAGAGTGATGTCAAAGAAATTTAAAAAAATCAGCCATTTTACAAAACGCCCGCTACATACTAAAATCGATAAGTTATTATATAAAAAAATGTCATTTTATTGGCATAAATGCATTTGGCAATCTCAACGTGTTGAACTGCGACACGCACTATTTACACTGGTTGTCTCTCCGCCATCTGTAAAATTAAAAAGAAATAAAAGTATTTATCTCAGGCTCAAGGGAGGGAATTGGGAAATTGAAAATAAATATATTTAGAAAACATATAGAGGTAAAGCGCGGCGTTAAGTTCCGCCGCTTAGCACGCAATGCCTCCGAATTCGGCGGAAAGTGGGGAACGGAGTGTCTTAACACTAGGCTCCCTCTGCCTACCCTGCTGTGTGCTGGATACAGCGTAAAAGAAAAGAATATACAAAATTTTAAAGCAGCAGGATTTGAACCCGCGCCTCTTGGAAACTATTCAAGTGCTCTGATAATATATTTTTCCATTTCCTAAGTGTGAATAACACTAAAAAAAAATACAGGACAAAGAAATTAGTTTATATCATACTTCGAGTGTGAATTAAATACACAATAAATAATTTATAAAAAAATACTCCCACTAATCACAACAGATCAACATTAATTAACAATTAACTAAAACTTTAATTACTTATATCAATTTAATAGAAATCGATTCATGTCATGAATTAAAAGAAACATTTTTTTTAGCTTCACGTTGTATCCCGTACAAAGCAGGGTAGGCAGAGGGAACTTAGTGTTAAGACACTCCGTTCTCCACTTTCCGTCGAATTCGAAGGCTTGCGTGTTAAGTGGCGGAACTTAACGCCGCGCTTTACGTCGTCACCAGAGCGAAGAAACACAAAAAAACCATTTAATACGAAAATCTATAATTAATAGTTTAAAAGTCCAATATCTTATGTTAACAACAATAAGTTGTATATTAAATGCTTTTAACAAAGTGCTTCGACCATTTCCTAAACGCGTGGTTCAAATGTATTGTTGCATCTTTACCCACATTACATACTGAGTAGTCAGAGAACCTAGTGTTAAGACATTCCGCTCTCCACTTATCATTTAAAATCCAGACATTATATATTAAGTGAAACACAAGAGGACGACTCAACTCTGATGAAGCAGGGCTATCTCTTAAGTAGTAGGGGAAAGAAGTAAAATCCGAGTGAGAATTGAACCCACAATCATCGCATTGAGAGTCAGAAGCTGTTCTCCCTGTTCCTATATATACATCATCAATACAGCGTGAAGCTAAATATAAATAAAAAATAAAGATAGACAATATATAATAAAAAATATAAATATAGTGATAGACAATAAAAAATACAAAAATTGGGAATAAGAGTTTTAACACTAGATTCTCTCGCCTACCCTGAACACAAACAACATGAAGCTAAAAAAAAAAGGAAAAACAGGGATAAACAACCGATGGTGGAGAAAGTAAGAAATAAAGATAAGAGATAAATAACAATAAGAGACAGGCAGAAAGACAAAACAAGAAATAAGTAAGAGGTTCCCACTGTACGGTAGGCGTAATAGATAAACAAAGCTACCTGTCCCCGTGCGCCGCGACGGCGACGGCGACGTGCGCGTGCGCGTGCGCGTGGCCCAGCGTGACGAGCGCGGACGCGAGCGCCAGGCCGCCCAGCGGCGGCGCGCGCCCGCTGCCGCCCGTGGGCAGGCGCACCACCAGCGACAGCACGGCCGCGCGCCCCGAGCGGCACGGCTCCAGCGCCACCGGGGCGGGCACGCCGGCGCCTAAGGATTACCGAATATTAGTCACTATTTTTAGACATGGGAAAACCGTTACCGAACACCTGTATCACAGAGATGGGTATTTGTTAGTTAGTGAGAATAGAGGTGATAATAATATAATAATCGAATACCGAACCAATTATGGGATGTAGGTGGAAAGTTGAAATTTAATTAACAGACTATTACTATGTATTACAAATTAGTAATAATCTTTGCATTACTTTGTAATACCAAGTCTCTTATTTTGTAACTTTAGCAGTTCAACCAACAAATGATAAATGCATAATCTATTAATAAAATAGTATTTTTCTCGCGGAACTCTCCTCGCACTCTCCGCCTCTTACCACCAATCGTTTCCTAACAGTCGATTTACTATTCCTATTGTAGCTAGTTCCGACCTTTTAACTTAAAATATACGTACTATATCAACATATATATCTTAATGTAAGACCAAATTTAATTCCTAATTAGCGCAATTTTTCAACTTATCGTATTAATTACGCATACTAAATATTTATTATTTAAAATTATAATTAAAAATAAATACAATATACTACTCACCGCCTCCCCCCCTCTCCAGCTCAATGCTAACTTGGCTGAAGGGCCGCGACGCCATCTGCTCCATTTCCACGAATAACCTCTGTCTACGTCTGTACAAGTCGTATCTCTGGAAAATACATGGTGTTTTATTAATAATAATAATAAATTATAATTTTATTGTATTACATTCATTCCCACATAGTGATTAGTGATAACTTAGTGTTAAGACACTCCGTTCTCCATTTTCCGCCGAAAATGAATACATTTCGTGATAATTGGCAGAAGTTAACGTCGAGCTTTATCTTAGGTAACAGAGCGGAGACGAAAATATTTTAAACATTTCAGGTAATAAATTTAAGTTAAAAATAAATATAAAATATACACAGTACAACCGTTTTGTCTTATACTTTAATATGGGTTTTAAGACGACTGAAATAATTTTTATCATATAGCGTCTACTATGCAAGTTATAGATAGAGAGGTATCGCAGATTTTTTGCTGAACGCATTACTTAATTTGAAGGTATTGTGTCTTATAGCGGAACTTAACGCCGCGCTTTGCCTCGACACCAGAGCGAAGAAATATTAAATATTTCCACCCTTCGAGTGGGAATAGAACCCACAACCAGTCGTTTACAGTCACACGTTCGTGCCACTACGACACGACGAATAAAATAAACCTGGGGTTTCAAAATAAAAAAAAAAGCAACACTAACCTGTTTAATCTTCCATAAGAGAGCAGCAAAAAACAACAAAAGGAGGAAACAAGAAGAGAAAGTTATGAAGAACTGTTGCAAATTCAACTTTGGATACTGCGAGAAGGATATCTGTATCCACAATGGCGGCCTAAAGTCGTAGACGTAGACGAAAAACGTAGTCAGCGTTATGTTCTCTTCTACACCGAACGCGTGTTCGGATTTTGCGAATCTGTGAACAAATTATTTTAGTATGTAAAATATTTTAAAGTTAACATTTTCACATAATGTAAGGTGGTAGCCAGGGAAAATTTAGTGGCCATGAGACTCCGGCAAAAATGGCAATGTTACATGTTGAGTACCGGAATTCAAGGCTGCATGCATTTTGTGTTATGTAGTGGAAATAATTTAAACTATTCCCTGAGTGGGAGTCGAATCTACAACCTAATGGGATTTTACACACTGCGACACGACGACCTCAAAGAAAAGTTAAATATATTTCCTCGTTACTATGTGAATTTATATTCTTGTTATATATTCTTTTTTAGTCCCTCACATGTTAAGCAGAAATTTCTTTATTTAAACATTTTGATTTGAAAACAAGAAGCAGCATAACATTTTCTTTATTTGAAAATGGAAATAAACAAGTAGCATGAGCACCCAATAGTAAATTAAAAACATTAGAGCAGGTATGGATGCGTTGCCGGCCGGAAGGAGAGAGAGGGAGAAAGACGAGTGGGAATGGGCAGAGGGGGAGAACTGACATGTCATCGCACCGGATACACACGGTAATCCAGATAACACACTATATATAATCAGATATTGTGCGGTTCCTTTTTTTTACATAACAGTGATCTCGTGCCAGAAAAATAACAAGTGTCATATCATCAATTTACTGTTTTACCTGCCTCTTACGGGACGCTACGCAGCAGCGGATGGGAGATTTTTAATCCCACTGGTAAATTATAGTTTAAAATAGTGTATAGTACCCGGCAATAAATAATGCACATCGTTGCTTAGAATGAAACAATCGGTTAGCTTCGACTTCGTAGAGCGTCGTCTCTGTCGCTTAAAATAATAACAGTCCGGTATTTATTAAAAGCTGTTAAAGCGATAATAATAGTAGTCAACTTCAATGAAGTTGATTCCTTTTTTTTAATAATTAAATTTGACGCTTGAAAATGAAAAAAAAAAACTAAACGAGTGGACTTCCTCCACCGTTTTTTAAGGTGGTTAAAAAATAATGAGAAATTGGAACTAATCGGGACCCATTATATTATTCATATTTATTTTATGTGTAAATAGATCTCAATTAAGGCTGTTATTTGTAGGCTTAACAGCTTGTTTTTTTGCATCGTATAATATTTTACGTGACTGACCGTGCAACATTTTTCCTCTTTTTGTCAAAGATGTAATTAAAAATAAAATTTTGGGGACAGTAACAACTCTATATATATATTTGAACCTGAAACCGACCGTACTCTACCGTATCTGTACAAAGACTGACGAACCAGTGAGAAACGTCACATATCAACTGAGTGACCAAGACAGCGCTCTACGAAACCGAAACTGACCGATTGTTTCATTCTAAGCATCGATATGCATTATTTATTGCCGGGTACTATACGCAAATAACAAGAAGCACTCACTTGTATCTAAAGTTGGTACAGTTGAGGTCGCTGAAGAGCACGCGCTCGGCGCGGTCGGCGCGCGTGCGCACGGTGAGGTTCATGCGCGCGTGCGCCGAGCACGTGATGCTGAAGTCCGCGTCCACGTCCGCCTTCACGGGCGCGTTGCGGAAGTTGATGGCCGACAGGTGGCGGTCCTCCTTCTTGGACAGGTTGAACGTGAACTGGTAGTCCACTGCTAGGTCGTCTAGAATGGACGAATGATAGAATGTCGAAGTCAAATAATTTTATTCAAAATAAGAAGTTACATGATTCATTTTTTGAACGTCAATGAATTTACCACCGGCTCACTAAATTTAATGCCTCAGACCTGAGAAGAACCGGCGCAAGAATAGTAATTGTTATATACATATTTATTACTGACAGTGATACTTTTGAAATAACCTAGAGCGAGCATTTCATTCCCTATTCAGAATATGTAAATTTGAATGCAATTCACAACAAAAGTAAATAGTAATAAACGTTAAAGAATTCCTACTCAGCCAATAATAAAATGCATACTTTAGCAATTAGAACGCGTGGTTTGAATTTTTAACGTTTTCTAAAAATGAGACAACATCACACAAACAAAATAGAAAAACAGTACACTCACAATAACACCCCTTATTATACAAATCGGCGTGATAGTGGTTAGTGTTATCACACTTATCACACCGGTCACCCGCCATGCCTTTAGTACTGCAGTAACACCGGCCGGTGTCCGCCGCGCACGAGACCGCTTGAGCGTTGCATTCGCAGGCTGAAAATTATATTTAAAAAAATGTATTAATTTATTATTTGCATTTTTCTATTTTATTATGGCTTGTGGCTCAGGCAGTGTAACTGTAATGTGATAGATTGTGAGTTCGATTTCCATTCCATGAAGCTAAGAAAAGAGCCGAATCTAAATATAATATTGTATTCAGTTGCTTTACCTACCATATACAGTATGATTACAATAGTACTCATCTCACAATTACTATACAATACTATCTTCGAATGTAACTATTCGATTTTCTACATGTGTGCTCGAATGCCTGTGTTATTAAATATGATTATTTTTACATTATTTTCTAAGCTACTATATGATATATACTTATCTGGCCGTGTGCCTTAGTTACTACACAACACTATCCCCATATACAACTGTGTATATTTTTGTAGTCGCCTCTACACACGAATGCACGAGTAAATAACATTATATTCGTATATCAATGTGCCCGAGTTACTACCCCCACTATCCCCCAGTGCTCGACTCTCCACGCGAGTGCCCTAGAGCACGAGCCTTATACAGTACTCACGCTGGCACACGCCGCCGTTGAGCGGGCTGCCCCAGTGCGCGTCACTACCCCCTCACACACACACACACACTCACACGCGCGCGCTCGAGTGCTCTAGAGCCCCCGGCCGCAGTACTCACGCTGGCACACGCCGCCGTTGAGCGGGCTGCCCCAGTGCGCGTCACTACCCCCTCACACACACACACACACTCACACGCGCGCGCTCGAGTGCTCTAGAGCCCCCGGCCGCAGTACTCACGCTGGCACACGCCGCCGTTGAGCGGGCTGCCCCAGTGCGCGTCACTACCCCCTCACACACACACACACACTCACACGCGCGCGCTCGAGTGCTCTAGAGCCCCCGGCCGCAGTACTCACGCTGGCACACGCCGCCGTTGAGCGGGCTGCCCCAGTGCGCGTCACTACCCCCTCACACACACACACACACACTCACACGCGCGCGCTCGAGTGCTCTAGAGCCCCCGGCCGCAGTACTCACGCTGGCACACGCCGCCGTTGAGCGGGCTGCCCCAGTGCGCGTCACTACCCCCTCACACACACACACACACACTCACACGCGCGCGCTCGAGTGCTCTAGAGCCCCCGGCCGCAGTACTCACGCTGGCACACGCCGCCGTTGAGCGGGCTGCCCCAGTGCGCGTCACTACCCCCTCACACACACACACACACACTCACACGCGCGCGCTCGAGTGCTCTAGAGCCCCCGGCCGCAGTACTCACGCTGGCACACGCCGCCGTTGAGCGGGCTGCCCCAGTGCGCGTCACTACCCCCTCACACACACACACACACACTCACACGCGCGTGCTCGAGTGCTCTAGAGCCCCCGGCCGCAGTACTCACGCTGGCACACGCCGCCGTTGAGCGGGCTGCCCCAGTGCGCGTCACTACCCCCTCACACACACACACACACACACACACACACTCACACGCGCGCGCTCGAGTGCTCTAGAGCCCCCTGCCGCAGTACTCACGCTGGCACACGCCGCCGTTGAGCGGGCTGCCCCAGTGCGCGTCACTACCCCCTCACACACACACACACACTCACACGCGCGCGCTCGAGTGCTCTAGAGCCCCCGGCCGCAGTACTCACGCTGGCACACGCCGCCGTTGAGCGGGCTGCCCCTGTGCGCGTCACTACCCCCCTCACACACACACACACACTCTCACACGCGCGCGCTCGAGTGCTCTAGAGCCCCCGGCCGCAGTACTCACGCTGGCACACGCCGCCGTTGAGCGGGCTGCCCCAGTGCGCGTCACTACCCCCTCACACACACACACACACACACTCACACGCGCGCGCTCGAGTGCTCTAGAGCCCCCCGGCCGCAGTACTCACGCTGGCACACGCCGCCGTTGAGCGGGCTGCCCCAGTGCGCGTCACTACCCCCTCACACACACACACACACTCACACGCGCGCGCTCGAGTGCTCTAGAGCCCCCGGCCGCAGTACTCACGCTGGCACACGCCGCCGTTGAGCGGGCTGCCCCAGTGCGCGTCACTACCCCCTCACACACACACACACACACTCACACGCGCGCGCTCGAGTGCTCTAGAGCCCCCGGCCGCAGTACTCACGCTGGCACACGCCGCCGTTGAGCGGGCTGCCCCAGTGCGCGTCACTACCCCCTCACACACACACACACACCACTCACACGCGCGCGCTCGAGTGCTCTAGAGCCCCCGGCCGCAGTACTCACGCTGGCACACGCCGCCGTTGAGCGGGCTGCCCCAGTGCGCGTCACTACCCCCTCACACACACACACACACACACTCACACGCGCGCGCTCGAGTGCTCTAGAGCCCCCGGCCCGCAGTACTCACGCTGGCACACGCCGCCGTTGAGCGGGCTGCCCCAGTGCGCGTCACTACCCCCTCACACACACACACACACACACTCACACGCGCGCGCTCGAGTGCTCTAGAGCCCCCGGCCGCAGTACTCACGCTGGCACACGCCGCCGTTGAGCGGGCTGCCCCAGTGCGCGTCACTACCCCCTCACACACACACACACACACTCACACGCGCGTGCTCGAGTGCTCTAGAGCCCCCGGCCGCAGTACTCACGCTGGCACACGCCGCCGTTGAGCGGGCTGCCCCAGTGCGCGTCACTACCCCCTCACACACACACACACACACACACACACTCACACGCGCGCGCTCGAGTGCTCTAGAGCCCCCTGCCGCAGTACTCACGCTGGCACACGCCGCCGTTGAGCGGGCTGCCCCAGTGCGCGTCACTACCCCCCTCACACACACACACACACACTCACACGCGCGTGCTCGAGTGCTCTAGAGCCCCCGGCCGCAGTACTCACGCTGGCACACGCCGCCGTTGAGCGGGCTGCCCCAGTGCGCGTCACTACCCCCTCACACACACACACACACACTCACACGCGCGCGCTCGAGTGCTCTAGAGCCCCCGGCCGCAGTACTCACGCTGGCACACGCCGCCGTTGAGCGGGCTGCCCCAGTGCGCGTCACTACCCCCTCACACACACACACACACACTCACACGCGCGCGCTCGAGTGCTCTAGAGCCCCCGGCCGCAGTACTCACGCTGGCACACGCCGCCGTTGAGCGGGCTGCCCCAGTGCGCGTCACTACCCCCTCACACACACACACACACACACACTCACACGCGCGCGCTCGAGTGCTCTAGAGCCCCCGGCCGCAGTACTCACGCTGGCACACGCCGCCGTTGAGCGGGCTGCCCCAGTGCGCGTCACTACCCCCCTCACACACACACACACACTCACACGCGCGCGCTCGAGTGCTCTAGAGCCCCCGGCCGCAGTACTCACGCTGGCACACGCCGCCGTTGAGCGGGCTGCCCCAGTGCGCGTCACTACCCCCTCACACACACACACACACACACACTCACACGCGCGCGCTCGAGTGCTCTAGAGCCCCCCTGCCGCAGTACTCACGGCTGGCACACGCCGCCGTTGAGCGGGCTGCCCCAGTGCGCGTCACTACCCCCTCACACACACACACACACACTCACACGCGCGCGCTCGAGTGCTCTAGAGCCCCCCGGCCGCAGTACTCACGCTGGCACACGCCGCCGTTGAGCGGGCTGCCCCAGTGCGCGTCACTACCCCCCTCACACACACACACACACACTCACACGCGCGCGCTCGAGTGCTCTAGAGCCCCCGGCCGCAGTACTCACGCTGGCACACGCCGCCGTTGAGCGGGCTGCCCCAGTGCGCGTCACTACCCCCCTCACACACACACACACACACTCACACGCGCGCGCTCGAGTGCTCTAGAGCCCCCCGGCCGCAGTACTCACGCTGGCACACGCCGCCGTTGAGCGGGCTGCCCCCAGTGCGCGTCACTACCCCCCTCACACACACACACACACACTCACACGCGCGCGCTCGAGTGCTCTAGAGCCCCCGGCCGCAGTACTCACGCTGGCACACGCCGCCGTTGAGCGGGCTGCCCAGTGCGCGTTCACTACCCCCCTCACACACACACACACACACTCACACGCGCGCGCTCGAGTGCTCTAGAGCCCCCGGCCGCAGTACTCACGCTGGCACACGCCGCCGTTGAGCGGGCTGCCCCAGTGCGCGTCACTACCCCCCTCACACACACCACACACACTCACACGCGCGCGCTCGAGTGCTCTAGAGCCCCCGGCCGCAGTACTCACGCTGGCACACGCCGCCGTTGAGCGGGCTGCTCCCAGTGCGCGTCACTACCCCCTCACACACACACACACACACTCACACGCGCGCGCTCGAGTGCTCTAGAGCCCCCGGCCGCAGTACTCACGCTGGCACACGCCGCCGTTGAGCGGGCTGCCCCAGTGCGCGGTCACTACCCCCCCTCACACACCCACACACACTCACACGCGCGCGCTCGAGTGCTCTAGAGCCCCCGGCCGCAGTACTCACGCTGGCACACGCCGCCGTTGAGCGGGCTGCCCCAGTGCGCGTCACTACCCCCTCACACACACACACCACACACTCACACGCGCGCGCTCGAGTGCTCTAGAGCCCCCCGGCCGCAGTACTCACGCTGGCACACGCCGCCGTTGAGCGGGCTGCCCCAGTCGCGTCACTACCCCCTCACACACACACACACACTCACACGCGCGCGCCTCGAGTGCTCTAGAGCCCCCGGCCGCAGTACTCACCGCTGGCACACGCCGCCGTTGAGCGGGCTGCCCCAGTGCGCGTCACTACCCCCCCTCACCACACACACACACACACTCACACGCGCGCGCTCGAGTGCTCTAGAGCCCCCGGCCGCAGTACTCACGCTGGCACACGCCGCCGTTGAGCGGGCTGCCCCAGTGCGCGTCACTACCCCCTCACACACACCACACACACTCACACGCGCGCGCTCGAGTGCTCTAGAGCCCCCGGCCGCAGTACTCACGCTGGCACACGCCGCCGTTGAGCGGGCTGCCCCAGTGCGCGTCACTACCCCCTCACACACACACACACACACACTCACACGCGCGCGCTCGAGTGCTCTAGAGCCCCCCGGCCGCAGTACTCACGCTGGCACACGCCGCCGTTGAGGCGGGCTGCCCCAGTGCGCGTCACTACCCCCTCACACACACACACACACACTCACACGCGCGCGCTCGAGTGCTCTAGAGCCCCCGGCCGCAGTACTCACGCTGGCACACGCCGCCGTTGAGCGGGCTGCCCCAGTGCGCGTCACTACCCCCTCACACACACACACACACACTCACACGCGCGCGCTCGAGTGCTCTAGAGCCCCCGGCCGCAGTACTCACGCTGGCACACGCCGCCGTTGAGCGGGCTGCCCCAGTGCGCGTCACTACCCCCCTCACACACACACACACACACTCACACGCGCGCGCTCGAGTGCTCTAGAAGCCCCCGGCCGCAGTACTCACGCTGGCACACGCCGCCGTTGAGCGGGCTGCCCCAGTGCGCGTCACTACCCCCTCACACACACACACACACACTCACACGCGCGCGCTCGAGTGCTCTAGAGCCCCCGGCCGCAGTACTCACGCTGGCACACGCCGCCGTTGAGCGGGCTGCCCCAGTGCGCGTCACTACCCCCTCACACACACACACACACACTCACACGCGCGCGCTCGAGTGCTCTAGAGCCCCCGGCCGCAGTACTCACGCTGGCACACGCCGCCGTTGAGCGGGCTGCCCCAGTGCGCGTCACTACCCCCCTCACACACACACACACACACTCACACGCGCGCGCTCGAGTGCTCTAGAGCCCCCGGCCGCAGTACTCACGCTGGCACACGCCGCCGTTGAGCGGGCTGCCCCAGTGCGCGTCACTACCCCCCTCACACACACACACACACACTCACACGCGCCGCGCTCGAGTGCTCTAGAGCCCCCGGCCGCAGTACTCACGCTGGCACACGCCGCCGTTGAGCGGGCTGCCCCAGTGCGCGTCACTACCCCCTCACACACACACACTCACACGCGCGCGCTCGAGTGCTCTAGAGCCCCCGGCCGCAGTACTCACGCTGGCACACGCCGCCGTTGAGCGGGCTGCCCCAGTGCGCGTCACTACCCCCTCACACACACACACACACACTCACACGCGCGCGCTCGAGTGCTCTAGAGCCCCCGGCCGCAGTACTCACGCTGGCACACGCCGCCGTTGAGCGGGCTGCCCCAGTGCGCGTCACTACCCCCTCACACACACACACACACACTCACACGCGCGCGCTCGAGTGCTCTAGAGCCCCCGGCCGCAGTACTCACGCTGGCACACGCCGCCGTTGAGCGGGCTGCCCCAGTGCGCGTCACTACCCCCTCACACACACACACACACACTCACACGCGCGCGCTCGAGTGCTCTAGAGCCCCCCGGCCGCAGTACTCACGCTGGCACACGCCGCCGTTGAGCGGGCTGCCCCAGTGCGCGTCACTACCCCCTCACACACACCACACTCACACGCGCGCGCTCGAGTGCTCTAGAGCCCCCGGCCGCAGTACTCACGCTGGCACACGCCGCCGTTGAGCGGGCTGCCCCAGTGCGCGTCACTACCCCCTCACACACCACACACTCACACGCGCGCGCTCGAGTGCTCTAGAGCCCCCGGCCGCAGAGTTACTCACGCTGGCACACGCCGCCGTTGAGCGGGCTGCCCCAGTGCGCGGGCGCGCACGCGTCGCAGTGGTCGCCGAGCGCGCGCGCGCCGCACGGCCGCACGCAGCGCGCGCGCGCGTCGCACACGGCGTGCCCGTTGCACTGGCACGAGGGGCACGACGTGAAGTGCCACCTGTGGGTATATATAAACATATATACATACATACATATATACATGCATATATATGCAAATATGTACTCTACATTTGATGAAATTTAAGTATTTTGACACATTAACTAGAGACCCGCTGGCGGCTTCGCCGCGTGAACTACGTAACTGTTTTGCTATATTGCAACCCTCAGGGGTGGATTTTGGAAAAATAAAGTAACATAAACTTGAATTATCAACTATAATTGTTCCTAAATTCATTACAATCGGTTAAGTGCTTTAGATTTTTCATACAACTTTCATCACCTATTTCTACACTTTACGGGTTAATATTTAAATGAAAGTAGCCTATCTTTAATCATTCATTCGTTCATCAAATATTTTTTTTCCCGAATTTCATCCAAATTCTTCCACTAGATTAGCCGTGAAAACGTGACAAACAACAGAGAGACTTTCGCATTTATAAGTATGAATATGAATAATTTTGTTTTTTTTACATTTTTAAAGTGTTATTATTGAGGCACTTAGAAAATTCAAATACATTTTTAGGAAAAGTAAAATAGCAGGATTCGGCTGGGTCGCTTTTTTTATATATTTAAAAATATATATATTTCAATGAATACTTAAATTCAATTTATTGTAAAAGCCATATATGTTAGATACATATGTAGATTTTCACAGTTTTATTTGTAAATAAAGAGATTTGAATAAAAAAACTATTTATTATATATTTTTAAACTTATATTATCAAAATAAAAATATGATTTTTTTGTAATAAATCCTTTTCTAATACATTTAACAACTTACATCCTTTAAAACTTATAAAAAAAGTTATGAACATACCCTTATCCATCCTTGTCTACCATTAATAAATAATTTAAAAAAAATAAACAAAAATAACCCATACATAAAACCTCTCACCTAACAACCACACACAAAAAAATAATAAAAATTTTGCAACACATTCCCAGATCGTCTCTCAACATAACGTTCCCTCTGTCCACCCTACTCTGTGCCGTATACAGAGTAAAAGGAAAGGAAAATCAGACAATAAACCCAACTCACCGTCGATGCGGACACACGTGGGGATGATGAGCCCGCCTCTCGCCGCCCGGCAGGCACACCCCCCGCCCGCCGCCGAGCCCGTCGTCGCACCACCCGCACGCGGGCTCGCTGAGGCAGGAGGCGCAGGACGCGTGCGCTATGCACCCGGTGGGCGCGCTGGATGCACCCGATATGGCGGGCGTGATGGGTGCACAGCCGCCGGTGGACCACGCTCGGCAACCGCCCAGTGGGAACGATGCTCCGTAGGCGTTCTGTGTACGATATAGATATACTTCTTTAGATAGGATAAAGCAAAGTTGCGTCTGTTTGTACGTATATATGCTTAGATCTTCAAAACTAAGCAACGGATTTTGATGCCTTTTTTTTTAATAGATAGAATGTTTCTAAAGGAAGATTTATATGCTAATAAGTAATAAATCTGTATATATGCACAATACATGCATAATATAGTAGACATACTGATAAACTTAGAGGTTGCTAATGTAATGTCGGCGCGGCGGCGCGTGTCTATAATAAAATAGTTGCATATATATATCGCTCAGAATTAAAGTGACCTAACTAAAAATTGCCAATTAAATCGAATCTTAGTATAACATTTTTATGGTCATTTAGCATAACGGGTTACTTTCGAGTTAGGTCAGTTTAATTCTAAGCGTGCGATATATATCCGTGTAGAGGTACCTTATCAACACATCGTTCAGCAGAAGCACACCAGATGCACTCCTCGGCAGTACAATTGGCACAAGTGCGGAAACTGGCGCACGCAGCGCTACACACGCCAGATGCCGATGCCGCTACGCTTCTGAGAATACAAATTTTTATTATTATTATTATATACCTCTATTTATTAAGACTGTAGAATCGTTTACATGATTATTATTAAAAAAAATAAAAAGAAGTTTAAAATCTAGAATCAAGACACTTCGTCCTAAAAAAAAATTAAAATTAAAAATTTTCACGTTTTTACCTACATAGCGGGGTAGTCATAGATAATCTAGTGTCAACACACTCTGATTTCCACTTCACTCCCGAATTCCAAATATAACGTGTTAAGTGGCTCTCTTTGTAAATCAACGCCGCGCTTTTTCTTGTACCAGAACGAACAAATGAACGTATGTTAAATATTCTTACCTATTTCTATTTACATTCTTTAACATTGTTAAATATTTATAATATTACTGTGAGGTAGTTCACTAATCGCTAAGTTTGTTTGTTCACTTCCTTCTTCTTTAACTCAAATATGTGACAAACTTTATTAATACGTATAGAGAATCAAGTGGTAAGTCATTTCGTTATACTTTCTTTCACGTCAAAATAGTCCAAAATATACTAATTAAGTATATGAAAATAAATAAATTAAATATAAATTACCTTATATCAGTAGATGAATTCGCCGGACGACATTTAACAGTGTCGTAGTCCCAGTAACACGCTCGCTGACTCAGCTCCTCTGAACCCTGAAAATTTCATATATTTGAATAAAACTTAGCACAAAAATTAGCTTAGAATTAGCTTAGAATATGTTATGATATACATAGATGGATGTGGGTTCGATTTCCAATCGAGGGAAATTATTATATTAAAATGTTCAATTCTTCGCTTTGGTGCAAAAGACAAAAAAAATCTAATAAATGAAAGGGGCAAAGGGGCAGCTGAAGCACCAGATAGTAAGTAGTTACCCATAGACATCTACAACATTAGAAGAGTTATGGATGGCCAGAGGGAAAAGGAAGGAGAAAGAGAAGGATGCGTGGAAATAGGGAGAGAAAATATTTTTTTTAGCTTAACGCTGTATCCTGCACACATTCGGCTAGGCAGAGGGAACCTAGTGTTAAGACACTCCGTTCCCCACGCACCGCCGAATTCGGAAGCAATTGCGTGTTAAGTGGCGGAATTTAATACTCTCGCTCGACACCAGACCGAAGAAAATGGAAATATTAAATATTTCCACTCCTCGAGTGGGAATCGAATCCACAACCAGTCGCTTTACACACTTTGTGCCTCTACGCCACGACTGGCCCCATTATTATTTATATTATTTATTATTATTAACTTACATGCGGATGTCGATGCGTATGCGCATGGCACGCCGCGCAAGAATGGTATCGCGCACAAGCTTCACTCCCAGTACTGGTTGCTATACACTCGTCCACTGTCAACGCTAGCTGAAACATGCATTTACTTATTAGAATTATTAAATAAATTATGAATTTGGATATATTTTATTATGTTTGATTACATAAGCAAAGGTTGTGGGTTCGATTCCTATTCGGTTGTATGATTTTATTTAAAGTATTGTCATTTCAAAAGTTCGTAATGATGTAATTTTATCATTGTTGAAGGTAAATCACAAAAATTGTTGAACACTAAGTATTATATAAACATTAGTAGCTTTTAAACGCCATCTTCTACACATAGTAAAAGATTCAATCTTATGGATATATAAACAGTCTACTGTTCATGTAATGGTAGTGTCAAAAACACTGAAGTACCAGGACAACATACGTCTAATGGAAGTGAAAAGACAGTGCAACAGATATACTTTATATATTATGAGATGTTAGGGTCACAAATGCTAAAGTACCATGAAAGCATAAGGTTAGTGGAGTTGTCAAAAGATTGAGTTAGGAAACATAATGTTTTTTGGCTTCACGTTGTATCCCGCACACAGCAGGGTAGGCAGAGGGAATCTCTGTGAAGATGCTCCGTTTCCCACTTTCCGCCGAATTCTGAAGGCACGCAATACCTTTATTTAATGTTGAGTGGTGGAACTCAACGCCGCGCTTTACCTCAACACCAGAGCGAATATAATAAATCATACTAATTGGATAAAGAAGTAAAATTTGTAACTTTGTTTATTAGGGCTAATCTTCGGAAATACTGAACCGATCATGAAAATTCTTTCATAATTAGAAAGCCATACTATTCAGAAGTGCTATAGGAATGTTTTATTATGATTGAATAGAAAGTTGTGACTGAAATATTCACGAGCGGGTCGCTATTACTATACCTAGTGATAGTGTCACAAACACTAAAGTACCAGGACAACATATACCTAGTAGAAGTAATAAGGAGTGCATTAAAGTCACATATACACATACATAAAATAGTACTGGTACTGGTAGTAGTAACATAAGCAAACAAACGCTCACACACACACACACGCACACCCACACACGCACAAACGCTCACGCATACGCACACACAGTGTTAGTGTAACGCGCACTGAACTACCAGGACAACATAAACCTGGTGGAGGTGGCGTCACGCGCACTAAGCTACCAGGACAGCATATACCTGGTGGGAGTGTCGCAAGCAGCGCTGCGGCGCGAAGCAGCCGCCGCACCACGCGCAGCCGAGGGCGACGCAAGCGGCACAGTAGTCTGCACTGCTACATCTTCTCTCGTCTGAAATGTGGTAAATGAGAATAGAAACTCGATAAGCCGGACTCATTTGCTGTTGTTAATCGATAATTTGGATAATCGAATGTATGAAGGAAAACCTTGGGGCAGCGGCATAAAAGTGTGACTGCAAAACGACTGGTTGTGGGTACGATTCCCACTCGAGGAGTGGAAATATTTAATATCTCATTTTCTTTGCTCTGGTTCTGAAGAAAAGCGCGGCGTTAAGTTTCGCCACTTAATACGCAATGGCTCCAGAATTCGGCGGAGCGTGGGGAACAGAGTGTCATTACACTAGGTTTCTTCTACTGGATGAGAAAAACAGAGTGAAGCTAAAAGAAAAATAAGAAGAAAAACTAATTTTATACATATTGTATAGTAGGTGCATAAATTTTATACGTTTTACAAATGACAAAAATAGTATATGAATTAAGAATTTATAATAGATAGAAATAAGTTGTAGTATAAATATATAACAAATAGTAAGTAATACTCACCAAAAACAGGCTCAACGTGACATGCTTTGATCGACTCGTCATACGATTGTTTTAAGCCTATCTCTTCTAACTGCAACAAATGTTTTAAATTAATTAACATTTCTACTGTTAATACTAATTAAATAACATGAAAAAATAATATATTGTTGAGGTTTAGGTTACAAACAAAAATTCCTTTGGCAATAGATAGATAATAATCAAGAAATAAAATAATTTAACGAAATATTTTTTTTTGGAAATTAAGTTTAAAAAAAAATAAAGAAGTACAGAGCACACATTTGTGATGTTGTGGAACATATTTAGAAAAGTATAAGCGTTTGATTTTTGAAAAAGATAAAATTTGCATACAGCGGGATTCGAACCTGCGCCTCTAGAAAACTGCCCAAGCACTTTCACTGCTAAGCCATGAGTTCTATTACTATTCTATGCTAAGTCAAACATCGAATTCAACGCCTCGCTTTGTCTTAGATATCAGAGCAAAAAAATAAAGTTTTAAATAAAATCATTTACCGCGTGAGAATCGAACCCACAACGTGCACGTTTAAAGTCAGACACTGTCCCACTCCGCCACGAAGATATATATAAATATATAATGTCTCGTCACACTGATCGTGAAGAACGCGCGGTCCGCGCTCTGCGACACGCAAAAGAATTTTATACAGATTTTCTCGCTATGCGGGAAAAAGATTACCTTTACAAGGTCTACGCTCCGCAACAGACAGATTTCATTTATAAAAAATAAAAAAATCACTCACTCAAAGTCACGTTTTTTGAGGAAGGACCTCCTTAAAGAACGTCAAAACACTCCGTTTCTCGCTCTCTTTTCCACAATCATTGTCTAAGCGTGAATCGAATCTACAATCGGCCCGTCTGAGCCTTATACTCTTACAAAATAAACACATAAAGCCGTGTCCACACTAACCGCGACACACGCGCGGTCCTCCCGCCGCCAGCCGCACGCGCGCGCGGCGCGTCTGGCCGCGTCCAGGCACGACAGCTCGTCGCGGTACAGCGAGCAGCGCGCGCCCGCCGCGAACGACAGCGCGTCCGATCTGAGACGACCGTCGAAACTGCCAAGGACATGGGGAAGATTTATGTTAGTTATATATTATCCTTTTTTTTTAGCTTCTCGCTGTATCCCGCACACAGCAGGGTAGGCAGAGGGAACCTAGTGTTTAGACCCTCCGTTCCCCACGCACCGGCGAATTCGGCGGTATTGCGCGTTAAGTGGCGGAACTTAATACCGCGCTTTACCTCGACACCAAAGCGAAGAAAATGGAAATATTAATATTTCCACTTCTCGAGTGTATTATTTATTTTGTTGAGTGTATTAACTGTAGAACGAATCAATTTCAAAAATATGTCACTGCTTTGACAAATTGTTAAAATTTGAATTAATCTGTCCGTTCAAAATGAATAAAACATCGAGTAAAAAGATATACACAAATTAAGCTGCTTTGTGCATTGTTGCATTGTTAGCCAATCTATATTAACATAATAAATCCGAAAGTTTATCTGTTTGTCTATAACAGCTTTCACAGGTAATTTAACGGCCTGATTTGAATAGGTTTTGGAATGAGCATAATTAAAGGCTCAGGGTCAACCATAAACTACTTTTTTCAAAAAATCTCAGAAATATTTTTTATTGACCTAATCAAACCTTCAAATATCCTTCCCAAGAAAAAACATCTAAAATAAATTATATAATAATGTATCAACTGACAAACGAATGCCACCTCAGTCTACCTGTGACCACGGACTACTGTTAAATGTTCGAAACGTCGGGTTTCTAAAAATGTATTTTCGAATACCAATAATATACGCGATTAATCCGGTCAAAAATAGTTTCATTTCAAAATGTATAGTAATCGCGAACACAAAAAACATTAAAAACAAATTACCCGCCATGCACAATAACAGTGGGACGCGTAGTCTTCGGCAAGATGGCGGCCGCGTGCGCCGCGCGCGACGAACTCTGCGGGCCTTGTATTGTATACCATGTGCTGCATCTATTCAAATATGGAATATTGAATAAAAATCTTTACATAGCATAAAGCAAAGTCACTTTCCGCATCTATCTCTGTATGTATGTATGTTTAAATTTTTAAAACTACGCAACGGATTTTGATGTATCTTTTAATAGATAGAATGATTCAAAAGGAAGGTCTATATGTATAAAACATGTATTACATAGTAGAGAAATACTGATAAATTTAGAGGTTTCTAATGTGACGTCGGCGCGGCGACGCGTGCCTACATTGAATTTAATTAAAAGTGCAAGTAAAAATGTACTTGAAAATCTGGCGAAACAAACTGCGATGAGAGTTCCGTCAATTTCGAAAACAGACAAAAATAAGTAATTGTAATAAATGGATAAGAATTTTATCATAGAATGTAGTAGTAGAAAGTATAGCTTAGCGTTCTAAATGCTTGGGCAGTTTCCAAGATATGCCATTCAAATCCTACTGCGTTCAATTATTTCTTCTAAATATGTGAATAACACTTTTAATTAATGTTTTTTAATTTTCAAAAAAATATAAAAATCAATGTTCTAATAAAAGGAATGATTTACTACTTGAAAATGGATCATCATATTACTATAATTTACTTATAATAAACAATTACATATATAATAACTAGATGGCGTTAGTATAGTATTATTTTGATAGACAGAAAAAAATATAATTTTAACATTTTAAAGTGTTATTCACACGCTTAGGATAAAAATCAAAAAATCTGTTTCATATAAAATATTAACATTTCATACCTAACATCATACAATAAAGCAGCAGATGAATAACACTGTTCAGCCGCAGCGGCACTTGCAGCCGCGCTATCATTGTGGGCGTTACCGCCAAAAACCACCATTATACCTGAAAATGTACATAAAATCATTATTTACTAAATAACATATTAGGATTATAGTAATAGGATAAGTTATTTTCATTACACATACATAAATTAAATGAATGAAGAAAAATTAATGAATAAAAGTATTTATATTTATTCCATATAGAATAACCACACACATTTATTATTTTAAAACTTTATAAATTTTGTTTTGAGCCTTTCGCTTTTTCTCCTATAGCAGAGAGAACCTAGTGTCAAGATACTCCGTCCTCCACTATAATAAAATACTCATTTCACTAACCATTTAATTACTAATTATAACTTAAAATAAATCAATGTGGATACAAATCAGAAACAAAAATTAAGGCAACACGTTGCATAATAAAGCTCTATACCGCACGTTGTCTTACCAAAACGAGAAAATGTGAAAACGCGGAACTTAACGCTGCAAATTATAAATATTTTCACTCTTCGGGTGGGATTCGAACCCACAACCAGTCACTTTACAGTTACACTTTGTGTCTACAAACCTCGACTACTTTGTCTTACGAAAACCGAGAAAATTAAAAACTAAATTTACAGCAGTCAAACCAAGTTAATGTAAATTGATTTAATACATACAATATTATGTAATCTTTTACTTTTAAACAATTTTAAAGTGTTATTTCACACTTAGGAAAATTGAAAAAGACATTTAAAGAAAGCGTATAAGAATTTGAACGCAGCGGGATTGGAACCTGCGCCTCCTGTATCCGCTTTCTTTAAATGTCTTTTTCAATATTATGTAATCTTACCGGGCGATACAAATATGGCTGTGTGTAAGTATCTGGGCGTAGGCGCGGCTGGTAGCGGCCGCCATATTCGTGTTTCCACTTCGTACTCGTAGAGGGCTGATGATGGTGCCTGTAGGTATATGATTAAATACTATATAAAAATCTTTGAATGTTTATTATTTAACATGATTAGAGTGACTCGGGCTCGAAGCTTATGTTGAGTCTAATAGCACATTAAAAAAATGATAAAATAAAAAATCTTACTTTTTCATTTAATACTTACAACATTGTTTCGTGTTAATATCTATATTTTTTTATGTATTATTCCTAAAATCTAGAAAATTATTTTTAAAGCTCTAATTTTAAACATGAATAATAATCAAATCAATAAAATTTTCTTTAATTTGTAAGAAATACAAACATTTTCTTTTTCTTTTTTTTCAGCTTCACGCTGTATCCCGCACACAGCAGGGTAGGCAGAGGGATCCTAGTATTAAGATACTCCGTTCCCCACATTCCGCCGAATTCGGAGGAATTGCGTGTTAAGTAAATACAAACAATAATCTTGTTACTAAAGAATAATATTATCATTAAAACAATAAATGTAAGTGACCACTTTTAGAGCCAGATCATCTAGCTAATGGTTTGATCAGAGAAATAACATAACTTCTCTTTTACCAAACTTTAAAAATAAATAAAATATTAGGAAACATCTCAACATCTCTACCAAGGCTTACCATTAATTTAAACGAAGTAAAGTATTCGCATTTTATTTTGGCCAGTCATATCTACTCTTTGGGGCCAGCCGTGGCGCAGTGGCACAAGCGTGTGACTGTAAACGACTGGTTGTAGGTCCGAATCCCACTCGAGGAGTGGAAATATTTAATATTTTCATTTCCTTCGCTCTGGTGTCGAGGCAAAGCGCGGCGTTAAGTTCCGCCACTTAACACGCAATGCCTCCGAATTTGGCAGAAAGTGGGGAACAGAGTGTCTTAACACTAGGTTCCCTCTTAGGCAGAGGTTCCCCTGCTGTGTGCGAGATACAGCATGAAGCTATAAAAAAAAAATATCTACTATTTCCTTTAATTCGCTCCGATACGGTCAATCAGTTAACGAGAGTGGACCCCAAGTAATGGAGTCACTAGTATTTGTCTCTCCGGTCACCGCTTTCCGCCTCTTACCACCACTTACCACTAGGTAAAAGTTGGTTCTGCCACGCCTATTATAGCCTTATTATAGCTAGATTTATTATTTCTTTTATTATGGGATTTCGACATACCATGGATTTTGCGATCTGTATTTTTTTTTTATGTTTTTTTGACAAGTGTATGCGCTCGCTCATACATTTAAAGATATGTATAATAGAGATTGTAGCAGATTGTCGCGGTTCGCTGACCTCGTTTCACGCAGTGCTAGCGCTATCTGCTAACGTTGTCCTTGTTTATTTTTAGAGATCCAAAAACAATTATAGCTAGTTTCCAATCTTTGCAAATTACAATACCTAGCTAAATATAAAAAAACACACAATTCCATACCTGAGTAGCCTCAGACTCAGACACAAGTCCGGCGTGCACGTAAACACGCCCCGACAGCGGGTCCAGCGCCGCGGAGTGCGCGAACCCGCCGCGCGCCGCCCACCCGCGGGAGCCCCCGCCCGCCCATACACCCTCTTCTATGTAGTACTCCTAGTAGAAATTATACTATATTATATAGTGACCACAGTGTTAAAGTGACCACAGTTTTAAAGTGAATAATCCTCAAAATGAAAAATAACAATTTTAAAGTATGATTCGCTTAGAAAATTAAAAAAGATATTTAGAAAACGTGTGACTGTAAACGACTAGTTGTGTGTTCGATTCCCACTCGAAGAGTGGAAATTATATTTCCATTTTCTTCGCTCTGGTGTCGAAGTAAGTTCCGCCACTTAACACGCAAGCCTTCGAATTCGGCTGAAAGTGAGGAACGGAGTGTCTTAACACTAAGTTCCCTCTACCTACCCTGCTATGTACGGGATACAACGTGAAGCTAAATAAAAAAAATGTATAAATAGTTTTTGATACTAACAACATAAATAAGTTGTAATTAGCGTATATATACATTTTACAATATATGTGATTAACAATAGTATTTGGTTGAAGAAAGAAAGGACGTAATTTTATTAAATAAAATGAGTAGTCCAGCTACTGGATGGCAACCCATCAGCACTATTTATGTTCTATCGGGCATTCCGGAAAAACGAAAATTATTGGAAATTAAATAAAATTTATATAAATATTATCTGCAATTCTATCACAAAAAAACACAATAAACAAACATACAAACCTGTACAAGATGCAAATATCCATAATGAGGCGAGTGACCAAAAAACACCAACATGACTGGGTTTTTCGTTACACCCATATACACTAACACCGCTGTGTGACCTGATAAATGAAGACCACCTGAAAACATAAAAAAAAGTTATTTAAAATACTTTTTTACATGTTTCACACTTTTTTTTCACATGAAAAAGAATAGTCAGAAAGAATCTAGTGTCAAAACACTCCGCAGTTGTTACTTAACACGCAGTGTCTAAATTTTCAGTGGATAATAGATTTTTTTTGACACTAGGTTCTCTCTGATTTGCCCTGATTTACGGAATAAAGTGTGAAGCTGTGTTCAAAAATCTGCTAAAGAGTATAAAAGTACCTTTATAAATTATGACACTTTTAT
This sequence comes from Dryas iulia moderata, assembly GCA_019049465.1. Classification (NCBI taxonomy): domain Eukaryota; kingdom Metazoa; phylum Arthropoda; class Insecta; order Lepidoptera; family Nymphalidae; genus Dryas; species Dryas iulia. The sequence continues at coordinate 8,901,000 of CM032437.1, forward strand.
AAATTATGATTTTTTGAAAGGTAAATTAATTGAAATTCTAATGAAATACATCATTAACTCGCAACTCGGAACCACTCGAGGAGTGGAAATATTTAATATTTCCATTTAGAGTAGTTCTCTGGTGTAGAGTAAAAGCGCGATGTTAAGTTCCGCGATTAAACACACAAGACCTCCAAAATTCTACATAAAATGGCGAACTGAGTGTCTTAACACTAGGTTCCCTCTGCCTACCCTGCTCTGTGCGGGATACAGCGTGAAGCTAAAAGTAAAATTATACAAACCACAATGCTTCATAGGAGCTTGTCGATGGGGTGAACATGTAGTGGGAGTCGCGTTCCGCCATTCCACTTGCGTTTCACCTAACTTCGCCCGCCACACCTCGTTTGTCACTTCACCAGCTCTACCTTCTAAACCGGCTAGACCACTTCTATATATAGGGAAAAAAATAGTAGAAACTAGTGTTAATTTCTAAAAATAAATATTTAAGTGTGACAGATTTGAACCGGCGACTATTGCAATACATTCTACTTTTTTCTTCAAGTGTTAAACAGAATAGGCCTACCGTTTTAGAATTCATTTATTTCTCATAAAGAATTTACAATTCACTTATTAAGAATAAAAACAATATTACATGTAAATCCTTTTGCCATCCAGCGAAGCATACAAATTAATTATAGTATATTTTCGATAAGATCAACCAATTAAATACCAACAAAAAATTAAAAAGTAAACAGAATAGGTGGACAGAATATAGTGTCAAAACTCTCCGTTGTCCACTTTCGTCGAGTACGACACGTAAAACTAACGCCATCGAGTCCATTGAAATTTAAAAATTCAAAAGTAGTTTTAAAATTAGGCATTCTCTCATTTCTTTCTTTAAATTATCTTTATTTCTCCGCTCTGGTACAAAGCACGACTGAGTTCCGACAATCAACATGCAATGTTTTAATTTCAGACACATTGACACTAAGTTTACTTTGTTTATTACTTTAAAAATGTTTAAAAGTATTTAATAAATATCATTCTCTCTTGCCAAACGATTTTTCGTAGAATAATCTTTGGATAGTAGAAATTTGTAAAAAATTCTCTACAGAGATGCTAACAACAAAAATAAGTTGTAATAAAGCGTATAAGAATTTCGACGCAGCGGATAGTAGAACGCATGGCACAGCGCTGAGAGCGCCTGGACGGTATCAGGAGGCGCAGGTTCGAATCCCGCTGCGTTCAAATTTTTATACGTTTTCTTTAAATGTCTTTTTTCAATTCCTAAGTGTAGAATAACACTTTAAAAATGTTTGTTTATTCTTTAACCATATCTGTATATAACTTTAGCTGTATAATTATAATGAATACGAACCCCCTTTCCAAATCCTCTGTTGCCACTACACCACCGTAGACAATTAATTCATTTTCATATATAACAGCTGCGTGAGCGAACCTCGGTAATGGAGATTCTCCCTTAGCTTCCATAGTTATCCACTCTTTTTTTGTTGTTTTATACCTGAAAAATACAATAAAAAAATTAAAATACATTAATTAAAAAGGAAGTATATAATTTAAGTCATTTTAATAAACATTTTCTTTTATTTATTTTTTTTATTATAAAAAGAATAATTGCTATCGGACCCGGACACGTGTGCAAAGTAAGTAGTGGGTGAATAGCGTTTTAAGATTTTATACATTCCTGGATAGGTAAGATAACAAAAGCGTGAAAAAGAATGTTTGTAAATCTTTTTCAGCCAATTTACATATCGTTTCGTGCCATATTCCACTTTTCATCATACCAACTGCTACCTCCTAGTCGATTACTTTATATTTATGTCAATGCAAACATTACGTACGTACGTAGAAACAAAAATTAAGGAAATGTTTTAATACTACCTACCTTACCGACATACATGCCCCTAAACCCACATATGTAGACCAAAATAAAATAAAAGAAAGGAACCACTCACCTATACAAAAACGCTCCCTCCCCGAACATCTCTCCGCCCACCCTTAACAGATCATCAGAATAGTTCAACAGGACATGTCCCGCGCTGGCCGGCGGAGAGTTCCCCGGCCTGGTGTCTACACCCTCCCCCTCCTCCCTCCAGAGCCACCCCCACCCCGCGTTGGTCGTCTCTCTACTACAATCTATGCCCGCTTTGGATGGGGTGCATTCGCATCCCATGTTTGTGCATATACCCGCCCCGTATTCTGAGTTGCAGTCGTCTGAAAAATTTAAGTAACAATAGAAATAAGTTTAATAAGCGTACAAGAATTTCGAACGTAAGGCTTAGCGGTCAAAATGGACGGTTTCCAATAGCCACGGGTTCGAATCGCGCTGCGTTCAAATTTATACGTTTTCTCAAAATATAAGAAGTTCGATGCAGCAGGTAGTTCATCGCATGGTATAGTGGTCAGAACGCTTGGACGGTTTGAAAGAGGAGCGGGTTCGAATCCCGATGCATTTACAAATATTTTCAATACAATGTTTTACAACTGCCTAAGTGTATGAATACCACTTTAAATGTTCAAAATGATTAAAGTTTTATATTATAGGCTGTACGAATTCGTTCTCTACTTTTCAAAATACATTGCATGTTGAATGGTGGTGCTCAACGCCGCTGTTTGTGTTACAAGAGTAATTATTCAATAATTAAGTGCTGCAGTAACACATCATTAAATATAATATCTACCTAAATGGGGATCGAACCCACAACCAGTTTACAGTCAGACGATCCCTGAGTCACGATGGTCTCACATACCCAGAGATAATATATGAAATATATTTTTTTTTAAGTAAACAATAACTTACTTGGACAAAGAGGTTCATCACACGCCACACCAATCCAGTCACCTTCGCATCTACACGAACCTTCATCACATTCACCGTGATCTGAAAATAGAAAAAAATACATATCAAAAATAGTGACTCATCACTATTTTTATAAATAAGTACCACCAGGCCATCGTGGCGCAAAACAAGACAAGTTTAACAGTTAAACAAAACCTCAACATTTATAGTTATAAACGCAATTGGCTTTTCGGTTCGATTCCTACTCAGATGAATAATTGTTCATATTATTTTTATTTCTCTAATACCAAAGACAAAACGCAGGGATAAATTACGCCACTTAGCACACAATATCGTGATTTCAAGCAAAAAATAAGGAATGGAGAGTTTGACATTATGTTCTCTTACGGAAATATCAATACGGAATAATATTTGTATTTTTTTTCATTTTCATCCATATAACATATTTTTTTTGATTCGGAGGCATTGCGTGTTAAGTGGCGGAACTTAACGCCGCGCTTTGCCTCGACACCAGAGCGAAGAAAATGGAAATATTAAATATTTCCACTCTTCCAGTGGGAATCAGTCAGTCAGTCAGAAACTCTTTAAATGCAAAACCTGTAATATTACACCTACACGCGATGCATGAATATACCTTAAAAAAATTCTTCGAAATAGTCATCGCTCAGCAATAGGAGGGTGAGAATTCCGATAAAGCCGTACAAATGTAAGTCTAAAAGAGGCGTAATCCAACAATCGTAAATATATATAGTATAGTTAAATGCATAGTAGTGTATCCTTGAAATAACAAATTGTAAATAGTTACTTTGTATAAGTAATAAATATTTTATATATCTTTAAAAACTTAAAATCATTTATATTTAAAAGCTTTACGCTACGACGAAAAGTGGTGAGAAGTATTCATATATTTTTTAGCTTCGCGCTGTATCCCGCAGGCAGCAGGGTAGGCACCTAGCGTTAAGACACTCCGTTCCTTACTTTCCGCCGTATTTGAAGGCATTACGTGTTAAGTGGCAGAACTTAACGCCGCGCTTTGCCTCGACACCAGAGCGAAGAAAATGAAAATATTAAATATTTCCACTCCTCGAGTGGGAATCGAACCCACAACCAGTTGTTTAACAGTCACACATTTATGCCATTGCGCCTCGACTGATACATGTATATAAATAACATATTATAAAAAGATATAATTTAATTTATTTTTTAATATACATAGAAATATTACGCCACTTCAAACAGAAGAAGCTCAAAAAGCTCATATCAATTTATATATACATATATAGTTAATATCCTACATTCTACCACATACCCGTATGTCATTGAACATTCACTTAAATCACAGATAATACAGGCTTATATTAGAATATAATAAATCACAAAGACCTGTGACTATCAAGGCGATATTGCAACGATTTACCAAATTATGCGGGTATCTTCTTAGCTATAATTAATTTAATATATAATCGTTAGTTTTCACATGTAGTTTCATATTTCACGCATTACGCAGAGAGAACCTAGTGTCGAGACACTTCGTTTTCGAATTCCCACCCAATTCGGCCCATAGAGTGTAAAGTGGTGGAACTAATCGTCACGTTTCCTCGTAGCAGAACGGGTAAATGAAAATAAAGTAATGTAATAGTTCCCCCCGAGTGAATATCGAACCCATGACCATCGCATTTGTAGTCAGATGCTACCCCATTGTTGTCATACATACATTTTATATAGTATAAAGCATAGTCGCTTCCCGCGTCTGTCTGTATGTATATATGCTTAGATCTTCAAAACATCACAACGGATTTTAAAGAGGTTTCTTTTAAATGATAGAATGATTCAAAAGGAAGGCTATATGTATAATATAGGTATAATATAGTAGAGAAACACCAATAATTTTAGGGATTTCTAATGTGATGTCGATGACGTTGTATAGTTCATGCAGGCGAAGCCGCGAGCGGGCCACTAGTTTTTAAAATATTTTAGTAGTTTGAATTAGGTATATCCAACATAAAAATGACTCCATGCAATAGCATAAAAAGAGGACACCACTGCCAAAGAAATGCAAAGTGTTGGAGAGTGATTTTTATTTGTTCCCAAAGTTAAAAAATACTTGAGGGGAAGGAAATTTTTCTACGACAATGAGGCAAAGGACGCAATTGGGCTCATTCTGAGGCAATAATTAAGAAAAATATTATAACGATGGTTAAGAAATATTAATTTACAGATTTAATAAATTTATTCAGCTTAAGGATGATTATATTGAAAACGAAAAATTCTTTTATTGTTTCATTTTATTTAAAACCCTTTTCTTCCACGATCTTTTGGAGCTCCCCTCGTATATATATTTCCTTTTAGCCTAGTTGTACTGATCGAATAAAGAATTTATTGTTTGTTTGGAATTATAGCCAATTTTTAAAACGTTAATTTATACATCCATATATGCAATATCTCGGGAGAGCAATTTGCAAATACCGTAAAAATGCAAAATTCAAAATTTCGTGGCAAATTCTAAGCGCGAATTCTCTATGTTACTACTTACACTATTTAAATAAAAAGACCCTCACATTTCAATAAAAATAACAACCGCTAAATACTATTTGTGTTCAACCGCCAAACACTATTTATGTTCGCAAAATATTATTTACTTTCCATTTTCGTGTAAAATGAAAAAATAAATCGGTATAGAAACGATATTGCACGCGTAAAGTAGATACGTTAATCTAATATATTAAAATAAAATAAACTATATAGTAATAAATAAATAAGTACACAATAGTCATAGAGGCCATTGTGGCGTAGTGGGACCACGTGTGACTTTAAACGTGAATGGTTATGGGTTCGATTCCCATTCGGGAATGATCACATTTAAATTATCTTACAAAGCATGGCGTTGAGTTCTACCACTCAACACGCAATATCTCGAATTTAGGTGGAAAATGGTAAACGGACTATCTTAACAATAGGTTCTCTCTGAATACCCTGCTACGTGTGAAATGGGTGCAATTTCGTGAATATAACACCTCGTTCGGGAATCGAAACCGCAACCTCCAGCATTAACAAGTGTGACACGACACTTCTAAGTGTAGAATGTCGATATCTTCTCGTATTTCTTGGACTTGGCAGAACGAATGAAAGTGAAATATCACTCTGGTTTACACTACCTGTTTAAGTCTAGGAATTACATCTAATGTAAGCTAGAGAAATAACAAATATTGTGAAGATTGTATGTTTATTCAAATAAACTAAAAAAAAAGGATGAATAGGACTATAACTACATATTAAAAAAAAAACAAAAAGTGCCAAAATATAATCTTTTACTCAAAGTTGTATTTAATTAATAAATTTCAAAAAAATATTGGTAAATTTGATTTATATATAAAAAATATTGAGTTTTTCCGAGCCATCCAGCCTTCTGAGTGCAGTAGAATCTTGTTGTAGGACTGACAATACTGACATTTTATGTTAATTGAATCATAAGTGCTTGTAATAGCCTATTTAAATAAGAAATGTTTTAATTCTGATTTCGAAATATTTCATTTTTAATTTTAATTTTACACTTAACAACTTTCACATAACAACTTCACGCTTTTTACCGCATAGCGGGGTAGTCAGAGAGGACCTAGTGCCAAGACACTCCGTCCTTCCCCTTCTCACCAAAATCTATACATCGGTACATATGCGTGTTGAGCGGTGGAACGCTGCGCCGCACTTTGGTACTAGAGTGAAGAAATTAAATTTTCAATAGGGGAAGGGGGAGTGGGAATGCAACCTACGACCATCGCGTTACAGTCCGACGTAGTCCCACTGAACCACGATGGCAATAATTTATACAGTATATAAAAATATTGCTAACATTTAATAAAACAAAGTAGTACAATCAATAAACAACATCACGATTCTATTACAAAAAACAATAACTTCTACAATAACTACTACAAATAACTACTACATTATACTACTATACAAGTTACAACTATACTTACTAGAACAATTAGTCCGATGATCGTTCGACGGGCACGAATACGCCGCATACGTAACGTTGAAGCCCTCCATGGCGTACGCGTCGTCTGAGAAGAAATGCAATAGCACACTACCAGACCGCGCTATCACCTGTCGAGTCCAACTCGACTCGCTTTTGTCTAGCACCCCACTGGAAGAGAAAAATAATTATATAAGATAATATTATTGAACGAGATTGGTTGAGATTTCAATTATTTAATACTAGCGTCCTGCTCGCGGCTTAGCCGCGTGATCTACGTGGCTGTTTGGGTATATTGCAACCCTATGTGGTGGATTTTTAAAAAATAAAGTAGCCTATGTTTAAGCTTAGATTATCAAATATATTTATGCCGAAATTCATTACAATTGGCAAAGCGGTTTTGATTTTTCATACAAACTTTCATCCCCTATTTCAACCCTTTAGAGGTTGATTTTTGAGTTTGAAAATTAAGTAGCTTATGTTAGACCCAGTCACTTTTACTACTTTCATTCTAAATTTCATCCAAATCGGACCAGTAGATTAGCCGTGAAAGCGTGACAGACAAACACACAGACTTTCGCATTTATAATAAAAGTATGGATTTCATTTCTTCGCTCTAGTGTCGAAGCAAAGCGTAGAGTTCCGCCACTTAACACGTAAAGCCTCCAGAATGAGGCAGAAAGTGTGGAACGGTGTGATCTAACATTAGGTTTCCTCTGCCTAACCTGTTGTGTGCAGGATACAACGTGAAGCTAAAAAGACTATAAAACAAGTATCTATCTACATATATGTCTCTGTAGTATATAATATTTCAAATATAGGCTTCAGTATTTCAATTTGGTATGTAAATACTCTTACTTCTAATTAGAAGTAGACCAATTGGTTTACAGAAAAACACATAGACTTAGATTTTATAGTACACTGTCCCCGACAAGGATTTAAACCGACTTACTGTCGACTCATTCTCTTGTATATACCTAAATAAGACGCCAAACAAAGTGTGAAGCTATATTCATTACTAATGGCCAGCTCACGGATTCGCCTGCGTGAACTACACAACTATTTCACTATAGGCACGCGCCATGCCGCCGACATCATATTAGAAACCTCTAAAATTATCTGTGTTTCTCTACTATATTATGCATCTAGTATTATACATATAAACCTTCCTTTTGAATCATTCTATCTATTAAAGGAAACCGCATTAAAATCTGTTGCGTAGTTTTGAAGATCTAAGCATACATACTTAGACAGACGCGGAAAGCGACTTTGATTTATACTATGTTATGATGTAACATGGCAAGGTAGTAGTTAGAGAGAACTTAGTGTCGGAACCAGTGATAGCTTTTTAAAAAACAGAAGTACATGTTACATATACGCTTACTAATAAACTGACCAACCTCAAAAAAGCAGATTTTTGGGGAATCGAGAAAACGAACCAGAAATTAGGACTAACTTTCTTTTCTTAAACTCAACGCCGTAATCTTTTCTACCGGGGCGGATAAACGAAAATAGCCTATATATAATCATTTGCCCGAGTGGGAATCGAACCCACGAGCATCGTAATTCTACAGTCAGACGATATTCCACTGCGCCTTGATGGCTTCACGATGTGTAGATATGTATAAAAATTTGGAATGTAACAGGTTTTTTAATCAACGCACCTTACGCACGTCAAATTCTTAATACGATTACATTTTATACATCTTATAATGATTTCCTATACAGTTGCTACAACAGTTTGTGTAAGCAATTTCATGCTAATATACACGACAATAATTTAGAAGAGATTGGAAATACGATATTCCGATCGAAAATCGACTCGGAAGATACAATATACGTATATTATATTATAAATGCGAAAGTCTGTCTGTTTGTCTGTCACGCTTTCACGACTAATCCACCGGCCCGATTTAGATGAAATTTAGAATAAAAGTAGTAAATAATCCAGAGTCCAACATAGGTCAAATAGTGTGAAACATATACTTATTTTTACAAAAATCAATCTTTAAAGGGTTGAAATAGGGGATGAAAGTTTATATGAAAAATCTAAACCGCTTGTAATGAATTTTGGTATAAATATAGCTGATAATAATCTAAGGTTAAACATTTATTTATTTATTTTTCTAAAAAGCACACCCGAGGGTTGCAATATAACGGAAGAGTTATGTACACGCGACGAAGCCGCGAGCGGGCCGCTATATATAAAATAGAGCATATTATAACCTAATTCGTACAAGAACCATTAAGCAGCAGCAAGCTATAATCAATAAGATACAAATTTACACTAGAATCCAGAAACTGAACATATTCATTATACCTAGAAACGTGATTTTTAGACAGATTTTTTTTTATAGCTTCACTCTGTATCCCACACACAGCAGGGTAGGCAGAGGGAACCTAGTGTTAAGACACTCCGTTCCCCACTTTCCGCCGAATTCGGAGGCATTGCGTGTTAAGTGGCGGAACTTAACGCCACGCTTTACCTCGACACCAGAAAGACGAAAATGGAAATATTAAATATTTCCACTCCTCGAGTGGGAATCGAACCCACAACCAGTCGTTTACAGTCACACACTTGTGCCACTGGGCCACGACTGGCCACTTTTAGAGAGATAATTAATATTAAGTTTTAATATTTTTTGCTTTTCTTGGCCTTAGCCTAAAGTATAGAAAAAAATACTAGACACAGGAAGGAAGCTTCACGCTTTATCCCGTACAAAGAAGGTAAACAGAAAGAATATTGGCTTCTAGACACTTCACCTTTATTCATTAATACAAATTATCATGAAATTACTAAAGGAGCAGAAAATAACTCTCTCTACAAAAAGACCACCATTTTTTTCATTTTGTTAGTTATTTCTTTTTTTTGATATGCCTTAATTTATAAATCTAATACTATATGTACGGGAACTAGTACTATATTCACTCAGTACCATATATATCGGAGAAATAATTAAATTCAAGCTTTGAATCTGCAACTACCGTGTACAATCCACAAATTCACTAGGTACATATTCGTATATCTTAGCAAATGACACGACACACGTGTTACAATTTAAAGAATTAAGGTCAAGAAATCACTTCCCTTTGAGATGCACGTTCTATAGTGCATTGAATTGTGATTTATTTGCTATAGGTATTTGTCTCTATTTCAGGGGTAAACAACCTTTTTAGTTACGGGCCTACAACAAAACTATAAAAATATTTTGGGTTACTAAAAATAGATTTTTTAATCTATACAGAAAATAGCGACGTAATACGCGTAATCATTATAATAGTAAGTGAACAAAAAAATTGGACCCCTTTTAGTAAATATGTCGATGGTTGGGTATGAAATTTGGCATACTTAAAGTTTATATGCTAAAAAAGTTCAGAAAGCCAATATATTCCATTATAATCCATTAGAAATACATTAAATTCATTAAAAAATATTACGGAGTGTCTTAACACTAGGTTCCCTCTGCCTACCCTGCTTTGTGTGGGATACAGCGTGAAGCTATTAAAAAAATATATATATTACACAACTACAACATATTTGACTTTGACATTTACTTAGCATAAAATGACACAAACGATGCTGAGGTAACGCACATTTTATGCGTCAACGGTAATAAACTTAATAAATAAATAAACGTTTAAAATCATAAATGCGAGCCGCAGGTTGCGTACCCCTGGTCCACTTGGTTAGACGAGGTGTTACTTCTGAATTAGTAAGCTAAGCGTCTTGGCGTAATAGTTCGATTTCATTTCAGAATATACTAACAATGTGTAATATTTATATTTATAACTCTATGTATTGATTATTTAGGATTGTTTCCGCATATCAACTAGAACTAGGAACTATAACTAGACTAGGACTAGACTAGGGCTAGACTAGGAACTAGACTAGGACTAGACTAGGAACAGAAGGGATAGTAAAGGTAAAGACTAGTGTCAAAATACTCCATTCCCCACTCTCGGCATGAATTCAAAACATTTCCTCTTAACTTTCCAGTCTCAGCAGAGCGTAGAAAAGAAAATAATTTAAATATTTTATAAATTATTCCCCGGACTGGAATTGAAGTTAGAACCATCGCGTATACAGTGATTCGCTGTCTTAATGTGCCATAATGGTTTTTTTATCTACTTATCTATCATATTTAAGATTTCCATTTTCTTCGCACTGGTGTCGAGGTAAAAGCGCGGCGTTAAGTTCCGCTACTTAACACGCAATTGCCTCCGTTCCCCACTTTCCGCCGAAATCGGGGAAAGTGGGGAACGGAGTATCTTAATACTAGGTTCCCTCTGCCTACTCTGCTGTGTGCGGGATACAGCGTGAAGCTAAAAAAAAAAAGCTATCATATTTAAGATTCTTTTTAATAGAACATCATTTGATTAAGAAAAATCATCACTCAATCAAACTATAAAAATACTTCCAATTTCCTTCTATTTATACAAATAAATAAAATTGGAGTGCCTGCTATGTACTGCGTTTGCAATATTAATATAATCGACTTTAACTAAGTGATTAAATGTATACGTATGTTTTCACGGTATATATGTATACTTTAATAACATTTTTTACGATTTTTGTTTGTATGTCTGTCTGTTTGTCACAGCTATTCTCTGGAGCGGCTGGACAGATTTTAACGGGACTATTACTGGCAGTTAACTGCTGTAATAGGTAGTAACTTAGGCTACCTATATTTCCTTTTTTGTTAATTTCCACGCGGACGAAGTCGCGAGTACAGCTAGAGTCATAAAAAAAATTATCGTATGTATATTTTTATCACAAACATTCAAATCATGCGGGATATGAACTTGCATGTTTGCACTATTAACCGAAGTCTGTCTGACGCAGTACAAAACGACTATACTATCAAAAGCATCCTGTCTATTATTCGTACGACGCTTGGTTCATTCTTAAAAAGTAACGATACAATAGTTCACATAAAATACTCAAGATGTTAAACAAAGTTATCTCCTATACCCATCAGGAGGGACAATATTTGTTATAATTATCTCTTTCGTTCACGTAACAAAACGGCGTTGAGTTCCGTCCCTTATTCAATGTCTTTAAATGGTATTAAATGGTGTGGATGTAAGTGACTTATTATTTTATCAGTCAATGAATATTAACAATATTAACACGGAACACTTCAAAAATTTGCTTATAAACTTAGCTTATCTAAACACAATCAACAATATTTCCGCTTAAAGCGGCGCTCATGTTAACACAGAAACAATTTATTAGTAAATACGTACCGCTCGTCTCAATCAAAAAAAAATTCTTAAGTCATCAAACACTTTAATACAATTATCAATATTTCTATTCAAAATTACGCTCAACTAAACCTAAACACCATTACACTCACTTAAAACACAGCCAACTAAATGTCTGTCTTAACACCGCTTATCTGAACACAGCCACAAAACGCTCACCTCAACACAACCAATTAACAATCTGCTTAAAAAACGCTCAACTTAACACAATTAGTTAGTTGTGCCAAAAACACGCTCACCTAAACACAGCCAACAATTTCTCCGCTTTCACACTATCACCATTATACACGTAAAGATTTTTACACGTAGACGTTTTGCCACACTCCGTGGCAAAACTTTTGAGCCGCATGAGCAGTACCGGCGAGTTGGGGCCGAGCTTGGGCGGGGATATAAGACAGGAACACAAACCAATAAACATCCATTTAAAAATCACTCACCTTAACACAAACAACAAAAGATCCGCTCAAAACACAGCTCACCTGAACACAACCACCAAAACTCCGCTTAAAAAACGCTCACCTCAACACAACCAACTAAAAATTCGCTTAGAAACACGCTCACCTGAACACAGCCAACAATTTCTCCGCTCTCACACTATCTCCATCATACACGTAGAGATGATCCCAGCCACATTCCGTAGCGAAACTTTCGAGTCGCACGCGCAGCACCGGCGGGTTGGGGCCGAGCTTCGGCGGGGATATCAGCCAGGAGCACTGTGTGCTTACACTGTAGTTACCCGGACCGTCCGTTATTATGCCCGTCGGTTCTGTTAATCTGGAAATAGAGATATATAATTGTTTTTTTTTACATATTCTCAGGTAGTATTGTGAGAGAGAGAATATAGTGTTAAGGCACTCCGTTCTATGCTTTCCGCGGGTACAGTCGTGGAACTCAACGTTCAGATTTGTTTTGCTAGAACGGAGAAATGTAAACAATTTAAATAAGTTTCTTTTTTTTAGCTTCACGCTTTATTCCATATATAGTAGAATATACAGAGAGAACCTAATGTTAAGATACTCCGTTATTCATTTTCCGCCGAACTCTGGAGGCATTGCGTGTTAAGTGACGACATCAGAGCGAAGAAAACGGAAATATTAAGTATTTTCCATTCCACTCCTCGAGCGGGAATCGAACCTACAACCTGTTTCCTTTACACTGACACTATGCGACTGATCTTTTACTTAGTTAAATTAGATAAAGTATAAAAATATTTTTTTCAATCCACTAAGTTTGTGACACTTTAAAAAACTTTAAAGAAGAATACGTAGTTATGTCTTATTCACTAGCACCTAGTGTCAAGGCACTCTGTTTTGTGTTTTCCGCAAAAAAATCGAGTTTAGTGTTAGAACTCAACGCTGCGGCTTGTCTTAGTAAAGCGGAGAAATGGAACCAATTCAAATATTTGTAATTATTCTTCCAAATGGGGAATGAACGCACAAACAATAATGTTTGCAGTTAGATGCTATAACTGCGCCACGATGGCGACTCGCACCCAATAATGTAGTTATAATGTATTTATTTATATTAATGCAAAAAATATTTAAAATGAGGAGATATTTATCTTTCGGGATGTAATATTATTTTAAATGAAACTATACTTTATACAACGAGTATTTATTTGCATGACGAAAAATGTATTTTGAATATTATTACATTTAGATTAGCGGCCAGTCGTGGCGCAGTGGCAAAAGTGTGTGACTGTTAACTTGAAAGTGTGTGACTGATTGTGGTTTCGATTCCCACTCGAGGATTGGAAATATTTAATATTTCCATTTTCTTCCCTCTGGTGTCGAGGCAAAGCGCGTTATGTTCCGCCACTTAGCACGTAATGTCTCCGAATTCGGTGGAAAACGGGGAACGGAGTGTCTTAACACTAGGTTCCCTGTGCCAACCCTGCAGTGTGCGGGATACAGCATGAAGCTACAAAAAAAATACATTTAGATAGAAAATATATTTAGTTCAAGCTTTGGGTTGCAAGATTGCTTTGTTATGAGTCTTGCTTACTTGTAGCAACATATCACAGTTTACTTAAGAACTTAAAAAATGCAGTTCATCTTCATTCATATTATAATACGAAACTTTAAATATTACTATGAAAAATATAGTACTTAATAAACGGAACTTTTAATTTAATGAATTAATAAAATAATATAAAATGAAAGACTTTGAATTTTTAACAAATGATATTATTACAAAATAACACTACAGTTGAGACCACCATAGTGCAGTGGGACAGCCTAATTTGACTAGACTTGACTAGTTGTGGGTTCGATTCTCAGGATAATGATTATACTCAAATTAGGATCATTTCTCCGCTCTGATAAGAAGACTAAGCACCACTGAATATGCATGTTTATCATTTTGGATGGAAAGTGGAAGGGGAGTGTCTGGACACTAGGTTCTCTTTGGAGCTGTATATTTTTATTATCTTATAAAGTAACAATAATAAAAAATTTTTTGCTTGCTAAATTACAGTTGAATCATTTAATGAAATATACAAAGATTGAGCCCGATATGAGACTGATTCATCCCGCACATCATCACAATGGCCGTTGAGATAAAATTTAAATTAATTAAGTATTATTTATATCTATTACTCACTCGATACTAAGTGGGTATACATTTAACTAATAAACTTTAATACTGGAAGCGTAAACTAATTGTTTTTTAAAAGATTTAGAATAAATTAAAAAAAATAGGTTAAATCAATTTTAATACTATTAAAGTAAGTTAGTAAGTAATTTAGGAAAGAAGAACATTTTAAATGATATGAAAATTTTAATATAGGAGGGTTTGAACTCGCACCTTATGAAAATCATTCAAAATAAAATTTACAATACTTCAAGTTTTCTCTCACAGGAGTGTAAGCTGAAAGAACACAGTGTTAAGACACTCTGTTCTCCATTTTCCCTCTGAATTCAAAACATTAGGATTAGGTTAACACAGCAAAATAATCTAAATATATCATTCCTCGATTTGAAATCGA
This sequence comes from Dryas iulia moderata, assembly GCA_019049465.1. Lineage (NCBI taxonomy): Eukaryota > Metazoa > Arthropoda > Insecta > Lepidoptera > Nymphalidae > Dryas > Dryas iulia. Next base: position 8,916,024 of record CM032437.1, read on the forward strand.
ACCCACAATAAATCAAGCCAGACTGTCCCACTGTGCCACTAGGCCTTCAAAAACAACTATAAAAAAAGTGACAAAGCTCTAGCTCTAGCTAGGGTGTCACATTTTTGTTTTATAAATAGTAGGTGTGTGACCACTGACCATGAAGATCCGTAACTGGTTTTTAACAAGTGACCTTTTCCTGAATGAATCGGTTCACATGCCAAAGTGAAAATAAAAATGTGAATTAAACATCTGTCTATGATTTTAATCTGTCTTTTAGCATACACTTTTTATATGAAAATTGCATAATTATGTATTTAATGCGGTGTATGCTTGTCTGTTTGTTGGTTGTGGGATCAATAACCACTCAGGGATCGCTTCATTTCACTGCTCTAATAAGATGCTATAGCGTTGTTAAAAAATTGGCACAGAATGTATATTTAGACACACAAAATTATTAAGTTCAACTTTCATATTTTTTTTTAAATTTACATTTAAGCACAGTGATATTTTTAAATAACATAAATATATGGGCCTCGGGGAAAGGGTGTAATGGTATAAACATAACTTAAAACAGATCTCTATTCACAATGTAATCAGCAACTTTTTATTAAAAAAATAAATAAAACTACATAGAACAATAGTTTATAAGTAAAAAAAATGTATACTACAAAATTATTTCATAATTTATAAGCTAAAATTGTTATTTATTACACAGTAGGTATGTAAAATGATTAATAGGAATTATGGCTATATAGTGTCAACAAACAATCTGGTGCATTTAGCTATCCAGTTACAGGGACACATCTGCATATGATAAAAATGCAGCATAAAAGATAATTATGTTATTGTACTTTTTCACATAGCATGTCAAAGCACTGTATTATCCAATTTCTGCCTAAAATTAGGACTGCATTAAGCTGCAAACCTCAAAGCTGCACTATATCATAACAGAGCGGAGAAATAAAAATAATTAATTACCAATCATTACTTCAAGTAGAAAATAAGCCTACACTGTGCACTTGCTTAATTTTTTGTCTATATTATGTTCATTAATGTAAATAATTAATATTTATAAAAAAAGTATTTTCATATAAATAATTATTATTTATATCATGCATTTCATAATTTTTTTTGCTTCGCACTATATCCCACACACAGTAGGGGAGGCAGAGGGAACCTAATGTTAAGACACTCTGTTCTCCACTTTTCACCAAATTCTGGTGGTTATGTGGCAGAACCCAACAATGCACTTTGCCTTAACACCAGAACAAAGAAAAGGACATGTTAATTATTACAAGTCCTCAAATGGGAATCAAACTCACAATCAGTCACATTTTGTGCCCCATAGCCACAATTGGCATTCAATGTTTGAGTTTTTTGTATGTTAAAAAATATTTAACACATTTAGTAGATCTTATCATCTTATAAGATAGTCTTTTTGTAAAAGAGACACCAGTGTGGAGACATTGCATTATTCACTTTTAGCTCATCTTTATCATTTCATTAGAATATGATTATCATTCTCTCAAGTAATAATCAAATCTGCGACCAATTGAGTTTAAAACCAGATGCTATCACAACAAGATGGCTTCAAAACAAATATTTTTTTTAAAAAATAAAGGCATATCAGTCATCAAATACAAGTCAAAAACTGGTAATGTACAATAAAACAAGTTCTAACAGTTTTTAATATATTTTAGAATGGTATTCAAGCATAGCATTAGAAAGATATTTAGAAAAAGATAGGAATTAAAAATTAATTGTTATTGTGGATCAGTGGACAGGATGTGACTGTTAATGGGATTAGTGATAGCTTCGATTGACACTTGGGGAAAATGATTATAATAAAAATATCATAAAAAATATTTTTGTATTCTGCTACAGCAGAGCCCAGCGCTGAGTGAGTAAGACTACTTCTTAACATATAGTGTATCCATTTCAGATTTTTAGTATACAAGTACTTTCATATATTAAAAATCTGCTAATAAAGAAAATGTATATTCAACATAACTTCAGAAGAAAGTATAGCTATTATAATATATTCATTCAGATTTTTAAGTTCTATATAGATTGCTTAACAATCTGATATTAGAATGTATTTGTAGTTTTAGACACAAGCAGGTATACAGTATGTATAGGAATCACTGTAAATTGTTGAACAATCAATATAAAGACTATCATGGTCACTGTTAATAGGATTATTTGTATAAAGGTTCTTGAGTCACATATATATATAATAAACGTAATAGTTATATTAGATTTAAATTTACTCAACTAAAACATGTGTATTGTTTGTATATAAAAATAAGAAAGCAGTACTCTTTTAGAAACTTTTGTTATAACAGTCTTTACAGCGAAAATCAAAACAAATTAGATTATTGATAATAGTCTGTCATTCCAATTCTTTGTTTTGAATCAAAATTCAAGTCGATTGTTCTTTCTAATCGGTCACCTTTACTTGCACTAGACGTCGTGCTCAAAGTTTCTATAGAATAAACAACAAAGCGTATGCCTTTCGAATGACCACGCTTTGTTTAATACGACCTTCATTGGATATAGATGAAATAAGGAAGCCAAAGAAGATAATTAGATAATCCTGAGTGGATGTTTTTGCGAAATACGTGCACGACATGCCGTCTGTCAAATAGGTCACTGAACTGCCAGTAGTATTTGTTAAGTAAAAGGGCTTACTTTATTTTGCCGCCGCAATGCTGGCATTGGGGGCCCTGCCAGCCATCGTAACAGACACAACTTTCATTCCTACACACACCGTTCAAGCAGTTAACATCACTACATCTAGTCAGAACACCATGACAAAACAATAACACTATAAGCACTGAACACAAGAATGGCGAGAACCACGACCATTTTCGTCTGTATTTTGATTTGAAAAGAAATAAAAACATTTGCAGAGATTCTACCATTTTGATGTATGCATTTTATACGAGTTTTGTTAACTTATCGCGGACGTTAAAAGCGGTCGTGCGTCGTGTAGAATCCGTACGGTACTAGATATGGTGTTGTCATACTTCAAACTGGATTTTCCCTACGTTATACTTATGTTTTAAAAATGAACGTTTTCTTTTGTAGTACCTAACTTTAAGTTTCAAACAATATAAAAGTAAATAAAAAAACATATATGTACCTTATTTGACTTGACGCATTCATTAAAATACAGATGCCAAGTAGATGTAATTTAGTTTTGTTTTATTACAAAAAATGTATTAAGAAGAAAAATATTAATGTTATACTTTCACAATAACTTTTATTTTTATGAAAATGTTTTAAACAAAATCATATACCATATTTTTTGTCAGCCTTCTTCTGCATAGCAAAGTAGGCAAACAGATACACTTTATCAAATTTCATCTAAATTCAAGCCTCTCAACGTGTAAGTAATACGTTAAATGGCATAACTTTGTACTTGTTCACAAAAATGGAGACTTCGTGGCGATAAAACACATCATAAGTCCTGATTCTAGTCAGACGTAGTAGTAACAAAGGTGGATTCAGCCCTCGAATATAAAAATTAAAAATATCCAAGAGCGAAACGGAGTATGAATATGGAGATAATTGCAATTGAGAAATATGCACCAGGTATTTTTTTATTTGTACTATAGAGATACGGTGATTAAGACGTGCTGAAGTTCTATAAAGACACTACAAATGTAATATCGCAAATTACTTTGGGCTTTGAATATGTCCACAGTACCCGCACAATGGCTGATGGCTGACAAATAATGTAGAATAAATGGATTTCCTCGATTTATTAAGCAATTTCTTTCTAGTCATCAAGTAAATCGAAAAGTAAATTCAATATCCATTAACTTGCATGAACCAGATAAATTAGGATATGAATGCGTTAACACGTAATAAATAGTATGGCTGCTTTTGAGTCCATAAGAAATAATATAATTATATTTATTAAAATAATTTACGAAACAAATGTTATTATATTGAGAAAGAAAATATAAAAACGTAAAAAAGTGCAAATGTTGGCTTATTAAGAACGTATAAAATTTTTAGAATAAAGAAATATCTATTATTAAAGTATAATAACAAAAATATCAACAAAGTTACTAATAACTATTTTCCCTAGAAATTGGAAAATTAAAAGCTACAACAACACTCATTTTGACGTTTCATTAATGCCATAAACAATCAGCATACAGACTATACACGATTCTATATTTTGCATCAATATAAAAAGAATACAGAAACTTATATGATAATAACTTTAAAATGCATATTAATAATAATAAAATATACTTATTAAAACAATATATAAAATTAGAAATACTAATTCTATAATTGGGGACAATTCACTATCATCTACATAAAAATGTAAAAATTAAAAATGTTAGAAAGGCGCCATCTTCATTTTCTTTGCAGTAAATAGTGCTGCAAAGGCGCCATTTTCATGTACTTTGGAGTAAGTAATTCATGATTCCTCACAAGATGTCACTTTAAATATTTTGAATTACATGTGCTAAGAAATTATTTTTACAATATTAATTTTACAATATTAATTTTAAAGCTTTTACAAGTATTGGAAGTGCCTGGATTGTCTTTTATTATACATAGTTATTTTTATCATATATCATTAGTCAACATGAGTTCGGTTTATATTTCAGTTGATAAAATAAAATTAACCAAAATTAGCGAAGGTAAGTTTACACCATATTTATTATTAGCTCAATAGAACTTTTATTTTGAAAAATTGGTTTCAAACTTATTATAAATATAGTTAGGCCAGCTATCGTAACAGCATATAGATACAAGACATAAGACTGCGTCCTCCCCTTTTTGCTAGTTTAATGGACAAATTTATAGTGGAACTTAACACCGGCCTTAGTTTTAGCAGGGGGGAAAGAAAACTATTTAAAATATGTATAAACATTCTCCTACAAATCGAATCGAACATACAGCGGTTAAAAATAAAAAAAAACTAATAAACACTTATAAGATTTATTTATGGCTATATTTATGATACCATTCGGGGAAAACGGAATGGCTTGATACTAGGTTTTCTTTGCCGACTCGACAAAACTAGAAAATAAATATATTAAAGTTTAATTAAAAGTTAGTAGAGAACAGAGTATTTTAAAGTTTAAAGTTACTCTAATATAATTATATATCTGTTAAAAGCTGCTATGTTACAATATTATTCATTTTCTTTCCTTAGTTCTTAAATCATCGCTAGATGGCAGTATACGTCGTGAACTCGTGAATAAAGAGAAATGTTTGTTATCCAGAGAAGTACTTACTCAATCTCGTTTGAAGGTAAGATTGTTTTTTAAGCTAAGAGCTGCTGAAAATTTCGTATATATTTTTTTTTTAGGAGTATTCTAGTAAATATTTCAGCTATTTATTGAATATATTTACATATTCTTATTTTTTATAATGACATTTTGTTTTCATTGAATGATTTTTATTTAGATTTTTTAGTGTGACGGCTAAAGTTAAAAATGTATTCCGCCTAACTGGGTAGTGGTAATCACAGAGAACCAAGTGTCACCACACTTCGTTCTCCACTTTCCACCCGGATTTAAGACATTGCGTGTGTAATGGAACTCCTTCGCTTTTTATCCTAAACTCTAAAGAGGAGACCTGACCATCATAATATATAATCATCCCTCCTAATGGGAATCGAACCCACAACCATCGCGTTTATAGTCTAAAGCTGTTACACTGTATCATGCGATATCAGGCTATTTTAACTTTGCTGGTAAATCATTTAAAAAAACGTCTATATTTAGCTGTACGCTGTATCCCGCACACAGCAGGGTAGGCAGAGGGAACCTAGTGTTAAGACACTCCGTTCCCCACTTTGCCTCGGATACCAGAGCGAAGGAAAATGGAAATATTAAATATTTCCACTCCTCGAGTGGGAATCGAAGCCACAACCAGTCGTTTACATGTAACGGTACTATATTTATGTTTTTATTTTGCGAGTTCAGAGAGGCTAAACAACTAAACCACTTAATAAGGTCTTTTGTTATAGCTATTTTTAAACATTATGAAATGAAGCTATTTAACCGGATTTATCGCGTTTGCTTTTAATATTCGAAAATACATTTTAGTAATCCCGAGCATAAGTATTTCTTTACGTCTAATACAAATTGATAAGATATCGCGAATTCTACGAACTGAACAATGCATGGCTTAGCGATTGAAGCTCTGGGGTGGTTTCAAAAGGCGCGGGTTCGAATCTAGCTGCGTTCAATTTTTGTACGCTTTCTCAAATTTTGAATAATAACTTTTTGTTAAGTAAACACGAACGAAGTCGCGGACAAAGCTAAAATAGTTTATTCATAAATAAATAGAGAAACCTATAGCAACATCTATTTTAAAACATTCCCACACACTCGCAGGTGAATGCGTGCTTAATCAACCTCGCGTTTTCACATTTAAAATTTAGACTACAAATTCTAACTAAAGAGACTAAGGTATTATATATACTCGTACATACTAGCGGCCCGCTCGCGGCTTTGCCTCGAGGACAGTATAATTGTTTTGTTATGTTGCAACCCTCGGGGGTGGATTTTTGAAAAATAAAGTAACCTATGTTTGGGCTTCGATTATCAACTATATTTATGCCAAAATTCATTACAATTGCTCAAGCGGTTTAGATTTTTCATATAAACTTTTATCCCATATTTAGACCCTTTAGCGGTTAATTTTTGAAAAAAATAGTAGCCTACGTTAGACCCATGGTTATTTACTACTTTCATTCTAAATTTCATCCAAATCAAACTGGTAGATCAGCCGTGAAAGCGTGACAGACAAACACACAGACTTTCGCATTTATAATATAAGTAGGTATGGATAAGAAAAAAAATATGTAATCGCAAAAACATTCGCTAGTTTTTAAAGACAAAAAAAAATCTACTCGGGTTTTTTTGAGATATCGCGTAAATTACAGCAATTTCCTTTTGTGTGTCGGCTTCCCCTCTCGTGACTCGTCTTGAGATTAGTTTGGTATGAAAATATTGTTTTTGTACTAGACTTTTTGTACAATGAACTAATTTAGAATGGAACTTGTGTTTTTGGTTTCCTTTGTTTTTTTGTTTGTTTGTTTAAAAATAAGGTTGTGGTTTCTAAATTTTTGTGTTTTTTTTTGTTTTTTTTATATGTCTTTACTTGTTAAGTAGTGTTAAGACACTCCGTTCGTCATTTACAGTCAGGTTTCGAAGCCATCGTGGCCCAAAGGCAAGTGTCTTACAGTAAACGATATTGATTGTGAGTTCGATTCCCATTCGATAGAATGATTAAGTAATGTTAAGTGTTTTTTATTCTTGCCTTCTGATATTCAATACCTCTATTAACGTGTAAATATGTTTTGTATTGAAGTCGTGAAATATCTGTGATTTCGACGACGAATGTTGTAATATATTTTGGCAGTTTCGCCCTTTGTCGACATAGCGGGATAATCACTGAGAACCTAGCGTCAAGAAACTCTATTCTCCACGCCTGAAATCGAAACTTCATATGTTGAGATGGCACACAAGTACGATCTTTCCCAACACAATTATTTCCCCCAATTGAGAATCGAACCCACTACCAGTCACGTGTACAACTAGTCTCACTGAGCCACAAATTTAAAATGTTATTATTGCACGTGTCTACTAAATAAGATAGGGATGAGCAGTTGCTGGTATAAAATGTCATGGGAGTTGGTAGTCACGCTATACCCATGCCATGTCACGTGATACTTGAGTTTTTACTATTTTAAAGTACTGGAATAATTATTATTTTTGTATTTACAATTATAGAAAGGCTTTTATATAGGTAGGGGTTGATTAAGTTGTTAGGATTTTTTTTTGATGCTTCTGTGGATGGACCTAGTGTCAAAAGATCTCGCTCTTAAATTTGGGAAACGCTTAATATAATAAAAGCGGCTGAATATTTTTTCCATACCTTTAGCAGCGTAGTAAGAAAGAGAGCCTAACTTTTTAATGTTCCTTTTCCGCCAAAATCCAAGATATTGGATATTGAGTGGAAGACCTTCACGCCATACTCTGTGTTGCCCACCAGAGCAGATAAATGAAAATAATTATATTATGATCATTCTACCGATTGGGATTCGAACCCACAATGCACAAATACACAATCGCGACTACCGTCAAACTTCACATTCCAAATATCACATTTCCATACGTTTATCCTTACTTTAGTATATTTTATAACATTATTCTGTTATATATTACATGGTGTGTAACTTAAGAAAAATATTTGTATGTGAATACTTATACCATTTCCTAATTCTGTCCGTCTATTATTTATAACGTAAAGAATATATAACTTCTTTACTATGTTGCTGTCACAATTTTCTAAATAGCAGTGTCGTCATAGATAACTTATTTTCAAAACACACTTTTTCCCCCCTTAGTAGGATAGTCAGAGACCTAGTATCAAGATACTCCGTTTTCCACTTTTCACTAGAAGTCGGCATTGTATTTTTTAATAGCGTATCCCAACTGTTAAAGAAATGAAAATAATTTAAATATAATTAGATTCTAGTGGGTATAGAAACAATCACGTTTAGATGCAGATGCTGTCCTACTGCGTCACAAAAAATCTTCAACAAAGTTAATCTCTCCGTTCTCCACTTAATTTTCTTATTAAACCACCTTTTCTAGTTTACATCTAGCTATCATAATGAATATTAAACATTCTATACTAACTTTCTATAAATACAAGTAAATTTTATACAAAAATCGTCCATTTTCATACAGCTGTGTTAACCAAGGTCAGTGTTGCAGTGCATCGCCCAAATAATTGCGATTGCGGGCTGCTCCTAAATGAAAAGTACAAGTAACCGAATTGCATCGCAAAGAATGCAAGACTTTTAAAATATGTTAAGTAGTGTTTTAAATTAACTTGAATTGTAAAGATTTTTTTGTAAATTCTTTGGTTTTGCGCAACTGTGTGTTCAGTAGGTTATTCAGAGAGATTAGTGTTATAACACTCCGTTCTTTAATTATTTTTTAAAGTTAATTTAGGTAATAAGTTTGAATTGATTTTAAAAGGATATTACTATAATGTAATTAAACAGAATGTTTGTGCATGTACATTTTTGGATTTACTGTGCCGATTGGAATTAAACCTTTTTGTACATATAGTTTTTAAGTTTAGGCTAGACTTAGGCTGTAATTGATTTTAAAGGAAATAAGAATAAGGCGAAGCGCGGTGCCTATATCTGCCACTCAACACGCTTTTACTATTAGCTTCACGCTGTATCCTGCACACAGCAGGGTAGGCAGAGGGAACTTAGTGTTAAAACACTCCGTTCCGCACTCAACACGCAATGTCTCAAATTCGGGCAGGCGTTGAGAATAGAGTGCTTGGCTCTAGTTTCTCTTTGCCTATCAATTCTGCCAAAAGTGTGACGATTAAAAATATATATTATACTTTAAAAACATAACAGGTATCATATCTACACTAAAATTCGAAAATAATCTTTGGTGCCAATACAAAAGGGAAACTGAGTTTAAGCATCCGACGCACACAAACACGCACTTACACGCACACATACACGCGCGTGTAAGTAAGTAAGGTCACGGTTACTAGCGATTCGGCTTTTTGTCCTGCGCCGGCGCAACAAGAAAAAGTGTTTTAAGGCGTGCCAAACGAAATCATTTTATTTCTCTTTGGATTTGTTATATGTTTATATATATTTTTTAGTTTTATATATAGCTTAGCTTTAGGTTTAGTTAGTTTTTTTATATTTAGGTAGTTAGTTGGAGCCAGTCGCGGCGCAGTGGCACAAACGTGTGACTGTAAACGACTCGTTGTGGGTTCGATTCCCACTCGAGGAGTGGAAATATTTAATATTTCCATTTTCTTCGCTCTGGTGTCGAGGTAAAGCGGGGCGTTAAGTTCCGCCACTTAACACGCAATGCCTCCGAATTCGGCGGTGCGTGGGGAACGGAGTGTCGTCTTAATAATAGGTTCCCTCTGCCTACCCTGCTGTGTGCGGGATACAGCATGAAGGTTTATCTTAAAACATATTAGAAAGCTTGTAGTACGCAGAGCACTAGGTTCTCTCGTCAAAACATTACGTTTTCTAGAGGAAATCGAACCCACAACCAATCGAATAAAGAACTATCTAAAGTTCGATACTGTCCCACTGCCTCACAAATATAACGAAATAAAAAAAAACATTGTTTACAAAATAAATTATTTACATTTACAATTTAAAGGAGTCGTTGCCATCAACAATATTGCAGCAAACAAGTAATCTATATTTGGAATAATAATTCAACAATTTCACTCGCGACGAAAACATACAAAATTGTTCGTACTTGCTTTAAAACTGGTTATTTCTTTAACGTAACGAATTTACTTGCGCCGCCATTTTGTTGTTTTTTGTTTTTTTTTTTTTGTTTATAAAACGGCCTTGGAGCCAAGTGCCGTTGCCCCGAGGGTGGTGCGGACGAAATTGTGAAACCAAAATTATTTTGCATGTGTCATTTGTGGTTTCTTTGTTAATTTACATAAGTTATTATTTAAAAAAAAACACATATATATTTTTTTTTGGCTTTTTGTTCTTTGTTTTTTTTTTTAATTCTGACATCTGTCAGTTGGTACTTGTGTCAAATTATCGACGATAGCTTTGAGAAATTGGGTTTCGGGGTTATTGTGTCGCATACCGACTGCCATGTGTTTGCTTGGAACCCTTAATTTTATTTATGCTATAGATTTTTTCGTAATAATATGTAATTGTCTGTCTATACAATCAGTATTGATTGATATTTTTGAAAGGAAGGCCATCGTGCGGTCAGGGGATCAGTGGGACATCAGTCTGACTGTGAATATGATTGGTTGTGGGTTTGATTCTTATTCGGGGGAATGATTATATTTAAATTATTTTTATTTCTCTATGTTGATCGTTAAGACAAACTGCAGCGTTTAGTTACGCCATTTAATACGCAATCATCTAGATTTTGGTGAAAATGTGGAAAACGGAGTGTCTTTACATTAGGTTCTTTGACTGCTGTTACTTTTGCTCTATGGGGAAAGTGTGACGCTGAAAAAAGTAGGTATAGCTAAAATTGCTATTTTTATATAAATACCTACATACGAGTATAGTATTGAATTGTTTTTTATAACATTTGTATAAAGCTTAGGCTAAAATTGCTATTTTTATTATTTTTGTCTTGTAGGTATATAAGACATCTTGAAAATGAATTGCTTACATGTAAAGTGAAGGTCTTATCTACATATTTTTACCCGCGACGGAACGGCGACTGTATATGTGTTTGGGGTGAGAGGTTGTTTGTTTGTTTGTTTGTTTGTTTGTTTGTTTGTGTGTTTGTGCAAATTACTATGTCAATTATTTCCAAAACTATAAGTTCGATTTTGATACGGTTTTCTATGATAGATTTAAGTTCAATTGGCGTATATTCTTAGATATGTTTTATTGCCTTAACTCACCAGGGGGCGCTGCAGTAAGCATTTTACGTGAAAACGAATGTTTTCAACTATCTCAAAAAATAATAGTCTGATTTCGATAGATTTTCAGTGATAGATTCAGATTTAATTGGTGGATGTTCTTGAATATGTTTTATCGTATCAAACCACCAGGGGGCGCTGCAGTAAGCATTTGTTTGTACTTTTTTTGTATTTATTTGTCTAAAACCAAAACTACTGATCCGATTGAAAAGAGTTTTCAGAAAAAGATTCAGCTTTGCTTGGTGCATATTTTAAGATTTTCGTTTTTTTGTTACGGGGAAATCTCACCAGGGGGCGCTGCCCTAAACATTTGTTTATGCAAATAAAAAACTACTAGTCCAATTTAGATGAAACTTTCAAGGATAGGTTAAGGCTTAATTGGTGCGTCTTTTCATATATGTATTATGGTGACCACTCATCAGGGGGCGCTGTAGTAAGCATTTGTTTGAGTGTTTTTGTGTAAAACCAAAATTTTTCTTGTATTTATTTGTCTAAAACCGAAATTACTAATCCGATTGGATTGAATTTTCAGAACTAGGTTCAGCTTTGCTTAATGCATATTTTAAGATTTTTGTTTTTTTGTTACGGTGAAAATTCACCAGGGGGCGCTGCAGTAAACATTTGTTTATGCAGAGTAAAAACTACTAGTCCAATTTAGATGAAACTTTCAACGATAGGTTCAGGTTTAATTGATGCATCTTTTCATGTATGTGTTACGGTGACCACTCACCAGGGGGCGCTGCAGTAAGTACATTTGTTTGTGCAAAACTAAAACTACGAGTCCGATTTGAATGCAGTTTTCAATGATAGATTCAAGTTTACTTAGTGGATATTTTCATATATGTGTCATGTATGTTTACTTAGTGCATATTTTCATGTATGTGTCAACTCTCTAGGGGGCGCTGCAGTAAGTAGCTGCTTCTTCTTTTGTGTAAAACCAAAACGACTACTACGATTGGAAAGAGTTTTCAGTATTAGAATCGCTTTGCTTAGAGCATGTTTTTAAATTTATATTACGGTGACAAGTCACCAGGGGGCGCTTCAGTAAAATATTGTTTGTACAAAGCTAAAATGACGAATTCGATTTGGATGCAATTGCAATGATAAGCTCAAGTTTAATTAGTAATTGTTCTTGGATATGCTTAATCGTGTTAACTCACCAGGGGGCGCTGCAGTTAACATTTGTTTGTAATATTTAAAACGAAACCACAACTACTAGTTTTTAGGTTCTTTTTTACGTTAAGAACTCACCAGGGGCGCTGCATTAAATATTTAATTATGCAGAGTTAACACTGTAAGTCCGATTTGGATGCAGTTATCAAAAATAGGATCAGGCTTAATTAGCGCGTGTTCTCGTATATGTCTCGTGGTGACACCTCACCAGGGGACGCTGCAGTAAGCATTTGCTTGTATTTTTTGTGTGAAACCTATTTAGATGCGGTTTTCTGTGATAGGTTCAGGTTTAATTGTTGCGTGTTTTTATATGCCATATCACGAAGTACCACGGTACGCTCCAGTATAAATTAGTTTGTTCAAAATCAAAAGTACCAGTGGGTTTTGTGATTTTCACTGATTTGGTTAGACTTAAATTTCCTGAAAATGTTACGGTGACAATCTATCAGGCGCTGCAATAAGTATTTGATAACCAGAAAGCATTGGGTTTATAATTTTTTTGGATTTGCATGAAGATTAATTATAAAGTATTTCGAAATTATGTAATAATATATAATGTGTAGCTATTCACTTTAAAAAGTTTAAAATAAAAAACAAAATTAAAAATTTTGAAAAAACCCACGACGGTTTAATTGTAATTGATAAAGGATAAAATAACTAGAAATCCCCCGCCTAAAAGAATATATGTAACGAGATGATGGGGACAACTTCGTCGGGGGCTGCCAGTTGCAACCTCTATTTTAAATATAGTAGCTAACAGTATAGATTTCGTTCTTAAAGTTTTTAAAAGGAATATCAGTTATCAAAACTGTAAATTCATATTAATATTTCATTTTTTTCCCAAACCTGTTTTAACAGCATGAAAACCTAGGAGAAGTTAGCAAACTTAAAGTAATGGCAGCTCCGACGAAGTCGTCCCCATCATCTCGTTACATATATTCTTTTAGGCGGGGGATTTCTAGTTATTTTATCCTTTTTCAATTACAATTAAACCGTCGTGGGTTTTTTCAAAATTTTTAATTTTGTTTTTTTTTACCCTCGTATATGAAAAGCTATGTAATAATATATATGTTTATATCGTGGCACAGTACTCATTTTAAATTACAGACAGATATATGTAGAAAAATATTTATTCCTCTAAGTAAGAATCGAACCTACAACCAATTAGCAAATACAATCAGTCACTTTTATTATGACACCAATGACCTCTACTTTTTTCAATGAATATTGATAAATATCATACAAACACAAAACAGGGCACCATTAACAACAAATAAAACAAAATATATTTCAACAAATGAAAGAAATTTATTGTATACAGGTTTTAAATATCCTCGCACATTCTTACACCTGCCTAACCAGCCACTTCATTAAGATATAACGTAAGACATAAACATCTTATAGATAAAAGGTCATTACACAATATGTAAAGAAAAAAGGGTTCAATTCAAATGATGCTACGATACATTAGTTATACGTAAGAAACAGTTACAAACATACATTCATGTGTACAATTCCTTTCAAATCAACCTTTTGTGTCGCCAAGCGACTAAGTTTTTGGACGTTAAAAATCTTTTTTGTTATGTTTACTAATTTTTGTGTTTATTATTTTTTTTCTTACAAAAATGTCAGTCGAATCACCGTAAGCTTAGCTTTCCAAATAGTCATTTTGTATTTCTTATGTGTGTGTATTTTTTTTTTCTCGTATAAATTTGACTAGATTCAATATGGTGCTGAGCCAATCATGTACCAAATTCTTACAATTCGCCGTAACAGGTGTTTTAGAAATAGTGTATAAACATCACTCTACTACTGAGGAAGTGAATAATAGACATATCTATAATGAATAATAATAATAATAATAAAAAAAATACATTATTGAGTCACTTAAATCAACAATTTGATTATCTGTAAAAAAGAAAACTAAACAATATTAATAAAAACTAAAGGAACAAAACAACAAAATCATAGAGGCGAGTAATTGTATATTGAAATAATTAAAAAAAAATATTCCATTAAAACTTGTACTCAATAATTAAATAACAATATTATAATTTGATCTCGATCTCTTTTCGGCTTGCCAAAGAAACGCGAGCCGACGTTTTGTTTAGGGAAATAACACTTCTATCTTATATTGGTCCGTTACCTAAATGATTAGAAAAGATTTCTTATCCGATCACAAATAAAAATAGTATATTCATCCAGTAAACATTATGAAAAATCAATGTTCCCCAGTATCAAGCATGTGATGTGAATTTTAAGCGTTACTTTCACAAAATAAATACCAAGAAAATATGTCGAATAACACTATCATCTTTAATAAAGTTAACATTATATTTAATATGTCTAAAATTAAATGCTTTATGTTGTACATTTATTTTTTAACGTGGCAACCCACGTCCGAACCGCTTATTTGTTTAAAACAAAATCTCCCGTCTGTTCCGTATATCTAGTGTAATAAGGAATTATCCATATAAAAGTACATAGATATATAAGGAAAACAATAGGTGAAGCTTACATTATCGACCTATGGCCGGTGTGGCGGGAGGCGCAGGCGACATGGTGTCCCAATGCCACGGTCCGCCATGTCGCCTCGCCTGCAGCCATCACGGCTATATACAAAGATACAGTCACACAAACAAACAACATGTGTTTACGAATGCTTAGAAATAAGATCTGGCAATGTCTTTTAAAATATAACGAACATAGAGGTTACAGTGCGGACCCCGCGGCTAATCGCTTCCATTAGTAAAATACAGTTGAGGTTATCTAAATATGTTTCTCTATTGTTTTGTGTGACAAGCCGCGCGTCCGCGTTGCACTCGCGAGTGACGCAAGTGACGACACCTTCGCACAAGTAGCTACAGATAATAAACTGTTGAGCGACGATTTCGTTAGAAACGCGTTAAATGTTAGATTGCACGTTATTTTGCTGAAATCTTATATAGTTTATTTATGATTTTTTTTAGTAAAAAAAAAATGCAACATCCCTTCATTGTCTTTTTGTTCCTAGACCAGTCGAGGACCGCTCAAGATTAACCTAACTCTTAAGGAATTTATTACAGATACGAAAAAAAATTAACAAAATATTAAAAAATTACTACCGCCTACCTATTAATTCAAAATTACGCTACATTATCAACTAAAATGCTTAAAACTATGTGGAAAAATGATTGAACAATATACAATAAAACGATTCACTAATTGCACAGTGATCTCTTGTAAAGCAACTTGATGTAAACTAAAGGCCAGTTGAGTTGCCAGTACAAAATATAAGGCAAAAGGCATGGTACTACTTTATTTTTAAGTAAAAAAGTATACAAAAATTCCCCAGTGAGGAAGCGGCGCTGTCTCATCGCAGGGTGGCGTTCGCGGAGATCACTGTCAATAACATTAAAGTGTTAAGGCGTATACCATTTGTACAGACCTACCGAGCGACAGCTCGGCATTATTCTACATATCAGTCGCAACTCTCTTTTAAACCGGGATTCGAACCCCAAACACTTGCACAAAACAATGACATGTATAACATCTCAATATAATATAATCATATATAAGGTTAAAATAAGCCACTTAAAAATTAACTAACGTTACAAAATAAGATTAAATAACATAATGATTTGTTCCCGATGCGAAAAATATTTATATTAATTAATTAATTAATTAAAAAAAATCTAGTAACATTCTAAGCGGAATGTTTAACATCTAAATTCTTTGCAAATCGTCCCTTCCTATAATCTGTACAACTTACACAAAATAACCTTTTTTTTATTTTTAATCTATCAACAAACGGGCGTTGTGTACGTATTAAAAAAAAGTAGTTGTTCGATTATTAAATTTGGAACATTTGAAATGCGGTCTGACGCGACGTGCGACGTCACGTGACATGTCTTTGACGTTTGTTTGACGTTTACGCTAAGTCTTTTACCGATACTATATAAATGCACGTAACAGTTACGATAAGAATAGATCTTTCGAGAAACGCTAAAAAGACATCAAAAATTATACACAGGGAAAGGAAACGTGAAACATGCTATCGACTAGTTTAAATTTCGAATATAAAAATTTTTGTTTATTTTTTTTTCACAGAGTGTGCGTTCGACATCTCGGCAAAGGATATGTATGACAGTTTTACTTACAGATTATATAAACATTTATCTTTTTTTTTATTATAATATATAATAACTATTTCGGGCCCACGAACGAATGATTAGCTGTCGAAATGTCGAAGTCAGACTCGGACCTACTTTCTCTTTCGTGGTCTCCGAAGAAAAATGTACGACAATAATTTTTTTTTAACTTGTATATAATATATGTATATTTTAATTACATACACGATACAAAGACTTTTTAATTTCCATGAGGCGCACATTAACACGTAACCTACTAATAATCGTATGATAATTTTATATCCAAATATTTTACCTAAATTTATTCTGTGAGAGCGTATACATTTTTCATTACCTCCTTATTTATACTCCGATTGAACACCAAAAAATGTCACAAATGTGAAGATATCAATTTTTTTTTTGAGGATTTTTTGTGGGTTATAATTTTTAAAGTCGACAAGAATATAATAATGATTATTCATATTTTTGTATAGTCGATAAAACATTTAAAACTTGGACCATGAAAAATAAGAATATATCTTCTTAAGATACAATAATAGTACATAAAATATATAAGTTCACTAAGATGCACGTCGGTGTAAACACCGCGCTCGCGCCACGCAAACCGCACTCGTAATACCTAAATATCACATTTAGTAATATGGAGACCCGCGCGGCCCGGAACCCGCGACCACCGCTCTGGGCCACAGGCCACAGGCCACAGAGCCGCAGAACCACACACACACACATTACATTACTATTTTTTACAAAATAATAATTGCACAAGTCCGATTTCGGCGTTGAAGCCGATACTTCCCGCCTCCAGCGGGCGCGTGACCGTCCCAGTTACTTCATTCAATATATTACCTATCTAATTATAAAAACACCGCACAAAATCTGCGTATTCACTTAAAAATCGATAACATTTACACTCATAGCTAGCTTTATAATTAATTTGTTACATTGTTTTTTTTATTTACTTAAAAATATTTAAATAGTTGATTTCATAACATTAACTTTTGGTTGCCTTTACTTAAAAAACTGAGGTTTCCGGAGAGTTGGGGGAGAAATTTTGGACAACCTGTTGGAGAGGCTTCGGGGTTACTCTGAAAATATCCACGAACTAAACATTCGGAAAGCAAGCTCAGTTCTGAACGAAGTCTGCCATTTTATAGAAAATTATTGTTTCTAGTTTTCTTTTTCATATAAAAATTACAATTTAGAAAATTTACAATGATAATTTCAAAGTAACCCTGAAACTGTAATGCAACGGCCTACTTATGGGCGTAATTGTGATATCAGTAAAGCTGTGTTATATTGAACCGGTAGGTAACTGTGATATTTGGTGATGAAGCGGAACCGTAAGTAAGGGAGAGCGTCGCTACGTGCCGCGGAATGTACATTATCACTAGTGTTGCCAGATGTCCCGACCGCGGGACGTCCCTCGGTGACCCAAGCGCGTACATCACTATTCCCGAGTACTCGTCAACGTCTCGTCCGATCGTTTGAAAGGATTTTTAACTAAAAGTCCCGAATTAGCGTATTCGATCTGGCAATACTAATTATCACAGTGGCTAGGCGCCTCCCGGGGGTGCGGGTGTGGGGGAGGCCGGCGGGGGGGTGGGGGTTCCGTTGCGGGGCCGCAGCTTGTCCGCGCGCAGGCGCTGTACCGCCTCGCGCATGTCCGCCGCGAGCTGGTGGTCGGAGTCGAGCCGCGGGCGCCGCGCCGCCGGCTCCTCGCCGAGCTCCCCGCGCCGCCGCAGCGCGCCCACGCCGAGCCCCGCCAGCGCGCCGCCGCCGACGCCGCCGCCGACGCCGCCTCCGGGGGGCGACGGGGGCGCGTTCAGCCGCTGCATCAGCGCTCCCGGACGCTCTAGACTCGAGCGGATGATACCTTCGAGGAACGACCCGTTCGCGGGCGGAGGAGCTTCCTCGCGAAGGCGCCTCATCATATGCGACGCGTAGAGGTCGGGGGCCGGCGGCGCGAAACCTCCTGGCCAGAACGGGTAGTTGGGGTAGTTTTCTGGCCCATTCAACCCGTTGGTAAACTTTGCGGGAGGTTTCGGTGGTGGTTTCGGAGGTTGAGGCTTCACTTCCTGCTGGGGTTTGGGCTCTCGTTTTCGCGGCCGCATTAAATGCCGCTCTTTCACTTTGTACTCTAGTGTGGAATGCGGTACTCCATAATATGAACCCGCGCGGTGAACAGACATCTCACCGCGCTGGACCGCTTTCACTGCTTCCACTAAACTATCTCTGTCGTAGTTTCTGTATTTTCCACGTTTAGGCCTAGTGCCTTTCCCGCCGGTGGCCGGTTGCCCGTTGTTGGGAGTAGCTTTTGAGTTACTGGGCATCGCATAATTTCTCTGGTTGTCTGGAGGTGTTTTAATTACGGATACATGTCTATCGGGTGCTCGCATGTACGGCAAGTCCGATGGTTGTGGTCTATCTAGTGGCTGTTGGAACTTTTGGCTGATGCTTTTTGCTATGACATCACTTAGTGATGTGAAAAGGTGTTGGGAGGAGGGTGGATCCGCAAAGACTGATGGTGGGAGTAAAAGTTGGGATGGCGGGTTGAGTGGTGGTTGAGGAGGCAGGAGCGGGGTGATAGGCGTAACTGGGGTAGTGATTGACGTCGCCGGTGAAGGACTTTTTTCATCTGGAGGTGGGAATGTCGGTATTTTAAGGATAACAGATGGAGGCGATTCTGCTTTATCAGGTTCACTATCCGGATCCGATTCCTGACCGGTGTCTGATGTAAGGCCGAACTTGTTGACCTTGTTCCGCAGAGTGGAGCGAGGTATGCCGTAGACGACTGCGGCCCGACGTGTCCCCAATCTTCCAGATTGGATGTCCTGCAGCGCAGATCGCAGCTCATCTTCGGTGTAGGCTCGTCTTGTAGCACTATTGCTGGAGCCTTCGAGGACTGCTCGTTTTAATCTGTAACAACCAAATTAAATATCAATGAACAATAAATACACAAAATGTAAATGTTGGGTACTTCTTTGAAATACTTAAAGGTTTTTAATAAATATATTATATGAAGCATATTCAAGAAAAAATATAGTGATTTAAAAACCCCACAGTCTCTTATATTTTAGGTTAACATTTAAAACCTAGAAAGTTAAGGGTCATAAGACAATATACGCTGAATTGTATTAACGGTCGAAATGGGCAAAAGAATAGAGACTAGCGCATAATGAAGAAAATAAGCGCGCGACTCTGTTGTGTTTCACATATAATTTATTTATTTTTACGTTTATCATAAAAGATATATAAAAAATATATAAATGAATGTTATGATAGAATCAGTATTTCACAATTTCAACAACAGTTTTAATCTACAAAACTGTGTTTCATAAGATTTTCGCAGTAAACAAGCAAATTTATTTAACTGAACACATAAAGATAAACGTTTTATTCAAAGTTTGAGTTGAATCATTGAACAATGTGGGTCGACAGCTGTAACCTACGGAGCGGCAATCGGTCGCCAAACTGAATTCAATATTTCAAAACCGCATTAATTCAAGATAACGTGCAGCTCGAAATATTTACTCATGCAACTCCGCGATAACGCTCTATGAATGCGTCTTTATCTCCCCGTCTCTTATAATACGGTATAGGGAATAGCGAAATGAAACTTTACGGCGCAGTTTTACGGTCGCCGCTGCCGCGTTTCCGAGCGGTCGTCTTTAGTTTCATCTTGGGTTTTACTTTCTTATTTTTCAATCCGTTGACAGGGAATATCGGACCCTATTAAGAGGAGAAGGGGGTTATATTGGTGTCTTCGGGTGTCGGACGCAAGGTCGATGTACTGTCGACTAACGCTGCATTTTTATTTGTTTTGGCGAGTCGCGCGACCCATATCGCGAGCTCAGAATGAATTTATTCTGTTATCGATTGAATATCGTGCATAATATCGGTGCTGAATCGAGACAGTACATTCTTGTACGGTGTACGCTTTGAACTTAGTTCATGCGGACATTTGGAGTAATGAGGGGCCGTTTGCTGGCTCAACGATGCGTTAGGACAATTGAGCATTTCACGTTGCTGTATTATTGGGATGGACAATTGTATCTCTACGTTTAGGGTTATTGAACCTAAATCTTATATATAACACAAAGAGAATGATATTTTATATATTTTCTGTTTACTTGAATAGAGATGTTCAGTGTCATATGAGACGTAAGATTTTTGAAGAAACTCAAAGACTAGAACAGCGTGATTTGTTAATAGGTTCCCTTTTCCCTTTATCGCGCTTTAGCAATTTTGACAGCATTAGTAACAAAATTTAATCGTCAAAAGCCCAGTAGAGGGTCAATTCTTTATACAAGCATAGCGTCAATTTCCTTCGCCAAGTTGGCTTGGCTTGCCTTAGGCAGACCAAAGCGGAGTAATAAAAATAATATATAACTATTCCCTTATACAAAACTAACTTATAGTCAGTTAGTAGGTATTTACTATAACACACCTTAACAAGATATAGAAAAGCAACCCCCATGGTATAGAACGTAAAGGGCATTACGCCATTGTAAGAATTATGCTTAAAATATAGGTCAAGTGCGAATCGGCCGCATCGTTTACTCGTTAATTACCTATTCAATGTTACTCGATTAATTATTATTTTATATATATTTAGTCAATAATTTAGAGGCCCTAGTGGTGCAGTGGGGCAACGTCTGATTGGAAACGAGATTGGTTGTGGATTCGATCCCAACTCAGGGGAGTTATATTTAAGTTAATTTCACTTCTTCGCTGTAGTAAGACAAAGTGCGGTGTTAAGTTCTGCAAGTCAAAACACAGTGAATTTGGGCAGAAAGTTAAGTGGAAAAAGGTGTCACCATTTAAGATACATAATTTACTGTTCCTTCTATTTTTCTATTATTAAAGAAGTTACGATTACCGTCTATTTGAATATAAATTAATAATCTATCACAAAAGTAATTAGATAGTATATTTTGCAATAGCCAACATTTGGTTTTAATACAGTATAGTTGAAAATAAAGTAAAAAGACAGAAGTTGAAAATAAAGTTAGAAAAAGACTATTTTTGGTATTAGAAAGCACATTTCAAAAATCCTTACGTTTCGAACACTTTACAATAGTCCATGACCACAGGTAGACTCTAAATAGTAGAATAATACTATTAGCTAGGGGTTTCTAAAACATATCTTCTTATACCAAAAATTTTCTTAGCCCAATTTCAATACGAGAAGCTAAAAAAAAGAACTTTTTTTAGCTTCACGCTGTATCCCGCACACGGCTGGGTAGGCAGAAGGAACCTAGTGTTAAGACACTCCATTCCGCCGAATTTGAAGGCATTGCGTGTTAAGTGGCGGAACTTAACGCCGCGCTTTTCCTAGACTCCAGAGCGAAATTTTAAATATTTCCACTCACACGCTTGTGCCACTGCGCCACGACTGGCCCCATATTAAAAAATGAAGGCCAATAACTATGAATATATTTTAACATATAATATAATATAATATGACACTTAAAAAGAATTTTAAATTAGCTAATATAATTATGCAAAATGTTAATCAGCTGTTTTCTGTTAATAAGAACTCGAGGGCTCATCGATGTATACATAAATTAACTGCAGTAGAAAAGATTTTGAATGTCAACGCGATGGTTTTTGGTTCGATTTCCACTCGGGGGAATAGTTGTTTAAAATATTATTTATTCTCTCCTCTGGTAAAGGATGCGGTGTTGAGTTCCGCCACTTTACACACAATATTGCGAATTTAGAAGGAAATTAAGGAAGAGAGTTTTTAAGCACTACTATTTTCTTTACCATGAAAAGAAGATGCATAACACAAAAAACATATAAAAGTGTAATCATCATAAGCTATGTTCGGCAAGGTGTATTTTGAAGTATATCTATTTATTTATTGTGAAGAAGAATAATAGTCCATACTTATATTATAAACGTGAAAGTCTGTGTGTTTGTCTGTCACCATTTCACGGATAATCTACCGGTCCGATTTGGATGAAATTTAGAATGATAGTAGTAAATAACCAAGGGTCTAACATAGGCTACTTATTTTTTCAAAAATTAACCGCTAAAGGGTTGAAATAGGGGATGAAAGTTTAAATGAAGTTTCAAAATTTTGAGCTAAAAATCTTAATTCAATTCAGCTTTAGTTACTAAATCTATGAGAAACACGTTCCTCAGATCGTATATGTATGACATGAGATCTTCATAGCAAAGTTTATTGACTCCAAGAAGTTAATTTACATACCATATTTATAAATAATAGGAAATCGGAGTGTCTTGACACTAGGTTCTCTCTGACCACCCTGTGATGCCAGAAAAGCATGAAGCTGCTTAATGAAACATAATTAGGTACTTGAATTTGAAACTTAAACAAAATTGATTTTAAGCATAATCTATTAAAAATCAATTAATAATCAATAAAAATTTCCAAATTTACCTAAAACGAAAAAAAATACACGTCTATAGCACAAACAATAGACAATAGACCAAAGACAGTCCAAAGATCAACTTATTTACAGATATGACTCACAAATAATAAAATTGTGGGTAAATAACTTTCTTTCGTAATCTTATTATGAGGGCAGAACGTTGACTTACGATACCGAGTGCTTTGACACTGAAATGCAATATTTATTCATATGTATGATTCAATGAACTGTTCACATCGAATGCCAATTTCGTATCTACATCACTGTGACAATATTTGAGTTTTGTAACCGGATGTTTAAATAGATTATTTTTTTTATTATTTGCAATTTCAGGAGCGATTTTATAGTGATAAGTCTCCGCTCTCCACTTTTCATTAATTGAAAAGCATTAGGGGAATAATAATGACATCTAATTTAACGTTTTGGATTTCATATTCAAATTATAATAATGACTTATGAATTACGGTCATCGTAGCGCAGTCGGATAATGTCTGACGGTTAACGCTATTAGTTGTGGGTTTCATTTTCGGAAAAGATTATATTTAAACCATTTTTATTTCGCTCTTTAAGGTAAGACATACACGTAATATCTTAATATCGGTCATAGTGGAAAACGGAGTGTATTGACACTAGGTTCCTTACACCCCGATATACAAGCAAGAAAGCAATGCGCTGAAATAAAAAATACACTAATGCGAATATCAGTCGAGACGCCTCTGACATGTCACTGAAAGCACTCTTGCGTGTAACGTTTATACGTATACTTAAAACATTTTCGTTTGTCAACGAACACTGCTCTTTGTCTTTATAGACAAAGCGCGGCGTTTGTTCCAGCCACCCGACAAGCAATGGGCTTTAAATGGATGAAAAGTGGAAAACGAAGTTACGACTTTCTTAGTTAAGTTCTCTCTGCGTAATGCGTAAGCTAGGATTTTTTTGCTGTTTTTTGCGTTTTTTTTTTGTACCTATTTTGCAGTTCTGCATTGTTTTTATTATCAATTTTGTTTGTTATGTGTGTTATGTTTACGGATTTGAATATATTTTCTTCCAGTTTTAAAACTATTAAAATCACGTTCGACAGAAAGTTTTTTATTTCAGACTCTTTCCTTTGTTATTACTTAAGAATTTAAGAATTATTATTGATATTTGAACATTGATTTTTAAAGTGTTATTCACACACTTAGGAAATTAAAAACGATATTTTAGATAATGTATAGAATCTCTGTGGTCAGAACGGATTCCAACACGAGCGGGATCGACTCCCGCTGCCTTAAAAATATTCCAAAAAAAAATTAAACAATAATAAAGCTTTATATAGCAAAAAAAAAATTAAAGAAAATTCAACGGAAGTCCATAAAAGAATAACGAAAGTCGATCATAATATATTACATACACAGCCTACGGGTCTCGTAAATCACAATAGCCACCAAAGGTATACGACCTAAGTAATAGGTTCACATACCATTGTGTAACGCAGTACATTGAATGGCCATGGGTAACATTTAATAGGCTATATAGCACGGTCATTGCTTGCTCTGAAACTTTTCCTGTATTGGTCCCCCTTTGTTTTTGTAATTAACTTGGTTTTATGTGCCTAGGATACGTCGTAGTGCTTGGTGTTCTATTATTCTCTTTTTTTGGTCGAATTTCTGTAGTGTATGGGGGTCCATAGATGGCTGTGTTCTATTCAGACGGATGTCGGGTAAGCCTGTTGTTGATGGTACGTATGGGCGGAAAATGGAAAATTTTGTAATGATATTCTATGACATGTAACTTATTGTTCTAAGTTAAGCTTAAAAAATGCTTCCTATATCCTTAGTGTGTAAGTAGAATTTCAAAAATGATTAATTATTTATTTATTAAAATTAACATTCTCTCCTGTGAAGCTATTATACATTTAAATTCTTTAAAAAAATGACTGTCTCTTGTAGGAAATATATGGACATATTGTCATCTATCTGAAAAAATATTAAAAATTTACAATACATACATACATACATACATACAAGACTTTTTCATTATAATATACCTAATATACTCAAAAGTGACTTCTCGTTCACAAGAAAGATAAATTAGACGAACTTTTTCTTCTTTTAATAAAATTGGGTCGAGACTCTTACAGCGTTCTTAACTGAAATTTGAGCGTTAATTTTTTAGCATATATTTTAAAGTCATCTTATTATATTCAACCGACTTGGAAGTAGGCGATTTTGACAGCTTCACGTTTTTTTTGTAGCTTCACGCTTTTTCCATATAGCAGGGAAGTCACAGAAAAAATTCTGAAAGTCAAAGGAAGACATTCTTTTTTCTACATTCCATCTAAGTTCGAGACATTGTGTAAGGTGATTATTTTTTTTTCGCTGGGAAATGCTTAAACGCTTTTTAACCAACCGTTCGCAAGACAGGTAAAACTGCCCTGCGAACGGATGATACTGTGGGACTCACCAATGAGCCCGATACTACCCACTAAAACCTTGCGGAAACCCTCCTTTGTTTTATCATAGAGGAGAGATTAAAATAATTTATATTACGATCATTATCTAAAGTGGGAATTGAATCCACTACCATCTCGTTTACGATTAGACGTTGTGCCTAGGCACAAGGAAGAACTCTATATCTCCAATGTTATATATCATTTAAAAATGTTATTCTTATTCTGAGCGTATAAATAACACTTTAAAAATATATAAAATACATAATATGTATATAATATCTATTTAATTCACCTACATACAAAGAATTAACCAAACTAGCACACAATTTAAAAAGCCTAATTAATATAATGGTTTTCCACCGCCCCAGAGACTTGTATTTTTGCCTGACGAAATACACTCGCTGCACCATGGTACTGATGGCCTTATAGATACGGGTTGGGGAAATTTACATCGAATTAAGGTCAAAGCGATGTTTAATCCACTTACTGCTCTACAGTTTACTAAGTTTAGTAACGATTTTAAAATTCGGTTATGTTATTTAGGTTTCGTATGAAGAAGAGACCAATAATTATTTTAAATAAGTTATATATGAAAACTATGCCTATGTTAGCAAGAGAAGTTAGTGTTAAGACACTCTGTTCTCCACTTTGCGTTCTATATTGAGATGTTGCGTATTGGGTGGCGGAGTATAATCAAAAAACGGAAATAATTAAATTATAATCATTCGTCCGAGTGTGAATAGAACCCACAATCATAATATCCTTATATTATTACCTTGAAGTTAAAATGCAATACCATGATTGAGCTCTACTCGGCATTTCTTTTTGATACATCGTAACTATGAAATTACATTAATAGTAAAAAAATAATTAATGTCCGTTGTCAATAATGGCAAAATTGACATTCGTATACTATAGACATTTTAAGAGTTTATTGCCCGAAATCACGAAGAAAAAGGCATTTTCTTAAAATAAAATATAGCTAGGTCGAATTTTACAACCGAAACCCTCTCCATACTAAATTTCACGAAAATCGTTAAATCCGTTACCGAGAGAGCGGCAATAATTTCCTCCACTAGGCACTTAACAGGTAATGCCTCCAGAATGCAGCGGAAAATGGAGAACGGAGTGTCTTAACACTAGGTTCCCTCTGCTTAACCTTTTGTTTGCGGGACGCAGCGTGATAGCGTTAAATATTAACTTTTTAGGTAATATTTCAATACATACCTAGCATTATCCAGATTTTTGGTGTCAGGAGGTGGAGTGCCGCTGGTACTCGACGTGGACTTCGCGCTCAGGTCCAAGGGCTGTTCCGCGATCGTTGGGGACGAGCTCGGCGCAGCTACTTTGTCTTCGGGTAGCCTGCTGTTATAGAGATGGGAGGTTAGTAAATTTAATATTAAACGAGAAATGTAGACTAGACTAGACTAGATATATGGAAATCAAATAATTTTTAGAAAGATTTTAGATTTAAATAAGTAATATTTTTTTGTGTCATATATTAGTTAAATGAATTGGTAAATAAGAATAATACTATTTATTCCATTTATCCATTCAAGGTATATCTTAGTGTAAAATAGAAAGATATTAGTAAAATGAAACAAGAAAATTAATATAATTTTAAGGCAAATCACAAATTATATCAAAGATCTTTCGTTTTCGCGATTTTAAGACTTTATTTAATTATCAGAATGAAATTATCGGAGTAAGATGCATTAATCATGTATATTATTAATATTCAAAAATATTGTTCAGAATATGCGACGTTTCGAATACTTTACAGTAGTCTGTAGTTACAAGTCTGTCTGTGACCGTCGGGTTTTCTAAAATATATTTTCAAATATCAAAAAAAATCCGCTTGAAATTGATTCACTTTTTAAAATGAATTATATAATTATTTTAAGTCAGCATAAACTTTTTAGAAGATTTCTGCAAGATTTCACATCATTTTAACAATATATACAAATCATTTACTAACAAATTCAAACAAAATCAATACCCCATAGAAAAAAAGCAACAAATTTTAATCAACCCTTCCACACACCAAGACGGCATCTTCTCAAAAGATCAAAAGCCAAGTTTAAGAACTTTAAGATTAGGTTTTCTCAAAGAAAACGTTTAAAAAGTCTCATTTAGGTAGTGAACTACACGTCTGGGCGGAATGCATTAGCCATCCAGTCGTCGTGTATTTGTAATGTTAATGATACGAAGTAAAGGGCGCAGTCATTATCATACGTTTACGTTACATAGCGTAGGTATGAGCCAACTAGTAAGGCAGTACGCCCTTTGCTACCCCTCTTATATGTATATGGGTAAATCAAAGCCAATCTATTATACGATCGATGGAAGTAGACTGGTGGGAATAATAATTTTAGCAATTGTTTTTTTTTATTCTTGTGGAGAATTCTATACTCAGAGATGCTAATTAGTATTTAATTGGGATTATATTGGTATATATTCGTGTGAGCGTAAGTGAAATATGTTGTTTTTCATATATAAATGATGATTAATTATAAGTGATGAGGTAACAGACTGACTTGTCTCTCTCTCTCTATTTATTTCTTAAATTTAATTTATGTTTTGAGAAATTCTATAATATCAGTTAATTACATAAAAATATTTAAGTTTTTGAAATGAATTTCGGAAAAAAGTTACTTGTAAAGTTAGTTAAAGTCTGGATAATACTTTTAAAGATATATAATACATCACTTTTAGATTTATATAATAATAAA
Source organism: Dryas iulia moderata (assembly GCA_019049465.1). Taxonomy (NCBI): domain Eukaryota; kingdom Metazoa; phylum Arthropoda; class Insecta; order Lepidoptera; family Nymphalidae; genus Dryas; species Dryas iulia. The sequence goes on from CM032437.1 coordinate 8,944,333, forward strand.
TCACTCCGTTTTCCATATTCTCTTAAAATAGTAAACTTATTTCATTTCCTGTATTTTATACACAAAAATTCATGAAATTTAAATTAATTTTTCAAATGAATGTTGAACCAAAACTCTCGTCCTACTTCGTCAAGGTAGTTATAAAACACAACAACTAAAACAACACTCGTTGAAGTCTACATACTAATTAGTAAAATTATATTTTATTTTCGTTCATATGATTTTTTTTATTGGTATTTTGATAATTTTCTTCTAAAAAGCTGATATTTTTGTGAAAAATGAAATTATTTCTTGAAGAAGTAAAATAGCTTCACGCTTTTCCCCGCATAGTAGGGTAGTCAGAGAGATATTAGTGTTAAGACACTTCGTTATCCATTTTCCGCCAGAAGTTGAGACAATTCGTGTAAAGTAATGGAACTCAACGCCGCGCTTTATCTTATTTATCTTAAATAGCATTTCCCCAATTTTCGCATATCTTTTTATTGGAAATTTGAATTTTTTTAAGGAAAATGAATTTATTTCTTGGGTAAAAAGAAGAACAAAGCTGTTTGTATTGTCAAGACACTCCGTTCTCCTCTTTCCGTCAGACATTTCATGTAGACGGCGAAACTTAACGCCGCGTCTTACCTTAATTACATGTCTTCAATTCACAATAAACTTTGTGATAAAACATGCGCCAGTCGATTAACTGATCCAACGTGTTCAACAACATTACCATATTAGGATATTTTACCTAGAAGTAAAATAGGTTTTTCCGTAAACTTAAACACTTTAAAATTCTACAAACGTTGTTTACTTCCTTGTATTTGATCTGTGATTGATTTTGACTCATTTGATGTTCAAATGAAATAGTCATAAAATAGATTTTAAAACTAAAGGTAATACTTTATTTTTATTTTCCTGTACAATATATGTATGGTCAGAAGATTCGGACATGTGTGCATATTTTCAAAATATTGGACTGTAGAAATAACCTTGAATTGGCTCCTTAAGGAACTTTTTATATTATATACATGGATTCAGTCCGTAATTTTCACGCATATTTTATCCGACAAAACCGACACAAATTCGATTTTTTTAAAAATAAATCTAATTTAAAAATAGGCAGATTTAATCCCGTTTCGGCATAGAAGGGTAGGTAGCGAGAATCTAGAGTGACACTCCGTTCTCCACTTTCCACTCAAAACCGAGGCATTGCATCCTGTATACCGGAATTCAACGCCATTTTTGCTTAAAAAAAGTTATCTAAATATAGAAAAAAAAATAACGTATTTAACACGTCAAAGAGGCTTCTAGTAATTACAACGAATAATTAATCGCTTCCATTGTTAAAAACAAGCCACAATTAATATAAGACAGTTGTATGTGCGAATAATTTAAATGTAATGAGAGTTTTTGAATCGTTCAATCACAATAAGATGGTACAAAAAAGATTTTGCATTGTATTTGCGGTGCAAGGTTACGTGTTTCGTGACACGAAGGCGTTAGAACTGTGGAATTGTGGAAAAAATGCCTATAAATAGGTGTTGTTTTTTTTTATTGCGCGTCTATAGTATTTTTTAAGTAAAGAATGTGATGAAAGAGAGAAAATTTTGGCTTTTTTTAGTGATTTTTAACAAAAGGGAAAGAAAATATACTTGGTACGTTTTTTAAAATGTTTTTCTTATCTTAAATTCTTAAATATTTAATTAAAATGATGAAATAAATCTCGCGATCTCTCTTGCTAGACGATTGTTCGTTGAAAAAATCTTTGGGTAACGGAAATATATAAGAATCTCGGTACAGAGATGCTAATAACTAAAATATAAGAATTTTGACGGTTCCCATTAGTCGCAGGTTCGAACATCACTGCGTTCAAATTTTTATGTTTGTTAAAATGTAACAACAGTTCGCAATTCGTTATACGAGTATACTTTAAGACCTTTCGCATACCATGTATATTTATTTTAAATTACAATATATATATTAAGGCATAGAATCGCCATAGAAATTCAAAATTAATGAACTCTCCAACTAAATCTCGCACCTAATTTCTTCCTAATTCTGTGCTAAAAAAATTGGAATATTTCCTTCTCTAAGAGTAAGAAATTACAAAACCCACAAAAATATCAGATATTTGAACTAAAATCATAACATAAATGTTATTACAATTAAAACTAGGTCCTTTCTAAGCCTGTTGCTTCACAGCTTCCGCCCGTCACAGGATGTGGAACGAAATGCTGATTTGAATAGAGCTGGTGACGTATCGACAAAGCAACGCCGCCGCGTCTTGAGTATTGAAATTGTAGGGAAATAGACTTCTTTGTTATAGATTTTAGTTATTATAATGTTTTATTTTGTCAGATTGTGATGTATAACTTTGAATTAATGGATTTTTTAGTTTGGCTTTGGATGTCAAGGTTTTTTTGTGTTCTTAAAGAATTTTTGTGTATTTCTCTATTGGTACCGGTAGAGTGTAGACACTCTATGAAGAAGATACGAGTATGATAATTCCGTCAGCGTCAGCGTCCTACGCTTAGTACCTACTTGCGCTATTTTGGCTGAATAAGGAGGAAATTAATAATTAACTACAATAAAAAAAATAGGCTGATATTTTTTTTGTGATTTTACAGTTTATTCGTCTATTTTCTGATTGAAACTCGAGACACTGCGTGTAAAATGGCGAAATTCAACGACCTGCTTGTCTTGTTCCCCAGAATGGTGAAACGACACCAAATAAATTACCATTATTCGTCCAAGTAGGAATCGAATCCAGAACCAATCCTAATTAAAGACTACTAGTCAAACCTTCATGTCGTGGACGATTTCATGATATCGTTGATAATAATCATGAAATGGTCGCAGTTCATGAAATAACCGTCAACTAAACGGGTGGTTATATCATGATTTCATCGATCAATCGATAAAATCATCACGACATGTATACATTAAACCCTATCTAACAATTATTCACTTTTCCATACAAAAAAAAAGAGTTATTAAAGTAAAGTTTATTTAAAAAAGCCCTAACTATTGTGCCTACATAACACATCGGTCGATGTTTCAGTTTAGTTGGCAGATGTAGCACGTGAGGCTGTAGTGCAGTGAACAGTAGGCGCCGCGGATCGTGATGCGATGACAAAAGCGTGTATTGTTGTTTTGACTATTGAAATTATTTGATACTACACTTCTATACTATTGTTGTATTGGTGATGGACGTTTTTGTTAAACGTTTTAGTTTAGAATGTTAATCGATTGTTAATGTTAGTTGTGGGCTTAATTCCCATTTGTGGGATTAGAGTTTAATTGTTTTCGTTGCTTTGCTCTCGTGTAAAGATAATGCGTGTCGTTAAGTTCTGCTACTGAACACGTTTTTTTTTTTTTTATCAAGGTAGAATGTGGAGAACGGAGTGTTTTGGCACTAGGCACTCTCTGTCTATCCTGCTATGTGACTACGTGTTAATAAATTAATCATTTAGATTAATTATGTAGTCATTTGTATATAGAATAATTTAAGCCTTGTCTTTTTCTGAACACTTAATAAATCACAGCCTAATTATTTTAAAAATAGATCAGTCGGTATCCTAAAATAAAAGATTTGCTAAGTTCTGTTTAACATTACATTCTCTATGTTATTTGACATTACATACCCTACTATTATGCGAGATAAGGCGTGAATCTAAAAAAACAACTTTATAAGTTCTGCTACATATATTTTATGTTTATTATCCCCATTTCCCATAGGAAAATAGATTTCAAAATTAAATATGTATTAATCAACTAAATAAATAACCTTTATAATAAAGAAGCGAAAAGCAAACCATTAAATTAAACCAATCTAAAATATATTTAAAACTTTTATGGTGCTTTACAGCGTCGAGATCATATTATTTTATAATTTTCACGCTCATATTGCCGGAGCGATTGAAAATTTTTCATTGTTTACTCAGAAATATACTGTGACTCAGAAATATATTAATGTACTGTGTGTGTAATTTTTAAGAACTAGGTAATGATATCATAAGATATTGTATAATTATCCTTTTCTTAGGTAGTTTTTTTGAGTTTGTAATATATGTATTAGTTAAATTTTAGTACAATATATTTTTTTTCTTTCGACTTTTCGCGTTTTTTTAAGTATAGTGGGTTAGGCAGAGAGAAAAAATCTAGTGTCAAGAGACTTTGGTCTCATAATGTGCTAGAATCTGAGATAGTACGTGTCGGAATTGACGCTCCATTTTGTCTTGTCACCAGAGAAGAGTCTCCTGTGTCAAGACAAAAATCGGGAATGATTATATTTTTATATCTGTAAATGAAAATATTACCATTCCCATTAATGGGAATCGAAACTACAACTACCTATAGCGTACAGACAGACGTCGTCTATTGCGCTATGATATTTTGATATACCATTATTTAATACGTGAAGGTATAACTAACATTTGGATCTTTTTTAAGAAAAATTTGTAGAATAAATCATGAGTACAAAATTTGTTTTAAATCAAAGCAGTACAGAGAATGAACGCAGAAACACAGGATTTATAATAATGCTTTATAAATACATTATATTAATAAAATAAATATTACACACACTGCCATGTGTCTGATATTCATTTTTATGTAAAGTACGTAAAGTAAGTACGTACGTAAGTAAGTATAATATAAAAGTTGCTATGGCAACATTAATTTTACACGTTACGTTTACGTTTAAGCCTTTACCAGTAATTAAAAATAAACTAAAGGTATGACCTACCAATGATAAAATGAAACTAAAGGTATAAATAATTGTACAAAAGTTTATCCAAGTTTTAATACACACAAAAAATCAAGGTGATTTCAAGAAGAATAGGTAAAGCACAGAATTCTGGTTGAATCTTGATTAAAATCCGTTAAATTTCAAATCCATCTCCGCAACGAAAGATTGTCGGCGCAGCATCCGTTCAGTCAGAGATGAATGTACGGTGTTGACGTCCTTTTTATAGACAGCCTTTTATTATGGGAGATAAGGTTTTGAGGATATATTTGTGAAATTTTAAATATAATAATGATATTTAGTTTTTACACTTAAGATTGGAGTTAAGAAATTACAGATATTTTTATTGAGTGAACTAATTTTGGGATATAAAATAGTTACCTAATTCTTTTTTATTGATTGAGTATCTTTTTGCAATATTTTAAATTATTTTTTTAATTCAATTTCTATATTAAATAGTACAAGATGATCACAGCGTTTTCTTAAAAAATATAGAAATTTACAGCTAGACGCTGTCCCACGAACGAACAACATATTATATTGTTGTGCCCGTGACGTCCCCGTGGATTTTAACAAAAAAAAATGTTTCTAAAATAAAAATCTAAGCCTAACATCAGCTCTATGCCAATAAAAGTCCTGCCAAAATCGTATCTGCCACTCCAGAGATTAGCTGAATCAAACAAATAGGAAATAATTGTGAAAAATGCTTTGATATAATTCCCAATTCCCATGCCCAATGCAATTCCCATAAAGAGCGGTTAGTTGAATATTACAAACAGACACTCAAAATTGATTTATTTATATACATTTTTTTAACTTCACGCTATATCCTTCACACAGCATTATAGACATATGGAATCCAGTGTTAAGACACTCCGTTCCCAATTTGCAATAAAACATAATTTCCTCACATTTTCATACAAAAACCTATTAAAAGTTCATTTTCATCGTCACGTACGTAACGCAAAGAGTAAGATTGCTAGCAGAATATCCGTTCTACATACGGGAAGGTGTATAGTCCACGTGTATTGATACGCGATACGCCTTTGATATTAACATGTGTTCGAGACGGCATCCAGTTTTATGTGTTTGATATATGTCATTTTGTTTATGAAATTGCTTTAGAAAATGCTTTTGATGTTGTTGTTTTTATGAAGGAGCTGTCAAATTTGAGGTTAATTTGAATTGTGTGTGTGTGTAATAATGTGTTTTTTTGGGTCCAAAATGGAGAAAGGAGTGTTTTGATATTAGATTCTTCCAGATTATTTTGTTATGCGGGAAGAAACGTGAAAGTTTCTTAAAATAATTCAATTATATTTATGCCGAAATTCATTATAATCGGTCAAGCGTAAGGTGTACATGTTTCATATAAACTTTCATCCCCTATTTCAACCCTTTAGAGGTTGATTTTTGGAAAAAATAAGTAGCTTATGTTTGACCCAGTTGGTTTTACTACTTTCAGTTTAAATTTCATCCAAATCGAATCGGTAGAGTACTCGTGAAAGCACGACAGACAAACTGACAGACATTTATAATATAAGTATGGATATATCGATACATTAGTAGTGTAGCTTTCTACTTAGCAAGACTTCCGAAGCCTCTTTAAAAAAAGCACATAAATATATTTTAAATTGCACGAAATTTCAAAATGTAAACTAAAAATGCAAGAAAACCCCAAATCTTATTCAAATACATAGAACGGTGAATCCGTTTCGTGAAGCCGCCTTGAATTATTTACACGTGAAAAATTTCGTACCGCCTTGTTATTGTGTATTGAAAGAATAACTTTAACGATACCGATATTTAGGTTATTATTTTATAACTTTTATATAAAGAATTTTTTTTTTGATAAAAACTGGAAATAGAAGAATGTAAGCCTCTGGTTATATCCATTATGGCACATTCTAACATGTTTAACTGTATGCGATGGTTGTAGATTCGCTTCCTACCGGAGGAAATAGTAGGAAATAGGCGGAGACATAAGAGAGGAGAAACGATGACTGTTGATTGCAATTAATAATACATATTAATAAGTGATCATTTGTTTGTTAGAAAATCACATAAAAATCACAATTAGCTAAAAATAGTATAATTCTTACTTTTTACACGGCAATTAATAGTGAATTAATTGTTGATTGTGATGATCATCATCAGTCGTGGCGCAGAGGCTCAAAGTTTGGCTAAACGTGACTGGTTGTAGGTTCGATTTCCATGTCTTTTGTTCTGAGGTCGAGGCCAAACACTGCGTTGACTTACCCATTCAACACGTAATGCCTCCAGAACTAGGCGGTGCGTGGGGAACGGAGTGTCTTAACATTAGATTCCCTCTGCCTACCATACTATGTGCGGGATACAGCGTGAAGCATATACAATCAACGCAATCACAATGTTCTTCGATGCAATGGCCTCAATATTACAAATAATTAAACTAGTTTAAAGTCAATTCTTCAAACAAAAATCGGTAAAATATCTAAAATAAAGCAAGGTTGCATATTTAGTTGAATTTGTTATTCAAATGTGCGCGGTGTCTATTGTTTGCTTACAACTAGGCCAGTAATTAGAATGACAGTGAATTTGCTTCACGTCCAAGTTTTTGGGTCACTATATGTATGTATGTACGTAGGTATATAATATGATATGTTAGTTACTAAATACTTTTGTTTTAATTCTTATGTTTTAGAGTAATTTATAACTTCTAGCCTTTTTCCGGGGCAATGCAAAAATGTTGTATTACTAAGGTATATTAGTATTACATCCTTTTAAAATACCGTCAATAAATTTTATAGTAGGGTAGTCAGAGAGAACGTAGTGTTAAGACACTCCTTTCTTTCTTCACTTTCAGACTAATTTTGTGTTGAATAACTTAATGTAATAAAATAAATGTAAAAAAATAATGGATGATAGTGGAATTTTTATTGCTACCAAAATTTCAATTCTTTTTTATTCCCAGCCTTACTGCACAAGATGCAGTTGAGTTTCGCCTATAAACACGAGATATTTAAATATGAGAGTAGAGAACGGCATGTTATGTCACTAGGCTATGTCTATATTAAGCTAAAAAATCATCATTTAAACGATGATTTAATTTTTAATTTGGAAGAAATATACAAAATCGAGTTTAACATATCCTATGTATTGAATAAGCAAAGTTTGTGTATTGGCAGGTAAGTGGGTTTATAATACATAGAAAATGAAAAACAGAGTGTTTTGCCACTAAGTTTTCCCTGATTTTAGAGTACTCAGTGTCAAGTCACTCTAAAGTCTGTCAGTCAAGAAACTGATTTTTGTAATCTATAAGTGCCATAAGGTCAATTATACAACTCTATATTAAAACAGAAATTTCAAGGCCTGTATAAATCAAATATCATTAATAAACTGTGTACTTATATTGAGACCTAGCATTGTTTGTTTGTATGTGTCCTACATATTGATGAATGGCTTGAATTTCATACTACTTTAGTATTTATTTTTTCATAAATATTACTTTTTTACTCATCTAAACCTTCTTCTCCGTATAAAAGGGTAGAAAGAGAGAATCTAGTGCCAAGACACTATGTTTTCCATTTTCCGTCTGAATTTGAAACACTATTTGTACCATTAAAGTTAATAAATATAATATTTCTATTTTAAATATATTCATTCAATACTGACCTATTTTACTGAAAATTGCTACTTCTTAAGAAATTCTACTTTTTTAGGCTTTTTGATGTTGTTTCAATTTTTTACCGAATTATATTATACGAGTAGCTTTACGATTATACGTTTTAGAGACTAAAGTTCGGAAAAAAAGACTTAGAAGATATTCTCTCTTTTTAGTTACATTAAGTGTGTAATTATGTTCCATCACTTAATATAAATGTATTTCTAAATGTTTTTTAGCTTCACGCTGTATCCCGCACACAACAGGGGGTAGACAGAGGGAACCTAGTATTAAGACACTCCGTTCCCTACTTTCCGTCGAATTTTGGAGGCTTGAGTTGGGTTGTCTACTTACATAATTTCACAAGGGATTCGATTCGGTGACCTCCACAGTTTTAATATAATTCATAATGCATTTGAAATTTATTCAGTTCGACAGCGAGGACGGGTGTTACATAAAATGTTAACAAGGTGCATCTCTGAGCGAAGGTTGACTTGAAAATTGAGGTATTAGCTATTAGTACTTGTAATACTATAATAAATCTTATGGTTTGCTTTTATTATTAAAAGAGAGAGAGAGATAGAGAGAGAGAAAATATCGGCTTAGATCTCTCTGTTCTCTATTTCAGCTTTGTGTAGTATAAGTAGCGTTGTTCTAGCAAGGTGTACAACGTACCACTGTTTAAAGTTTTATGTTAAGTACATGATAGTGACGTTTATTTCTAATATAAAAAAATATTAGCGTTCTGCACTTCTCGTTGTATGCTTTTATAACCTTGTTTAAATTTTAACTTCATCTTTGTATATGAAATTTGTAATAGTATCAAAAGCTTATTTGTATGTAATAAAAAGCTATATATACATTTAAAGCGACATAACTATAAAATCAATCAACTGAAATTTAATGGTTGATAAAATTTCCTTCTTTTCATATAGAGTCAATTCATCATTTGTAAATATCAGTAAAAAAACAGTTTAAAGTTAAAAAACATTTTCCCAAAGTCTTTTTTTTTTGGAAAAATGTGAAAGTCAAAGAAGCTTATGTCAAAACATTCCATTGTTCACTTGTGTTGAGTGACGGAACTAAACCCCGTACCTTGTCTTGTCTTTGTATTTTTAAGAAACAGTTAGGTATGTCTAAAAACTTGTAGAGAAATAATTTCTATACTGTATTAAAATATTCAGTAAATGTAAGTATATATGTATTTAAAAACAAAAATAGTTTTACTAAATACTTTTTTATTAATGCTAGACGACTTTAAACCAACCGCATAATGAGTAATTACTCATTGGAGCCACTTGATCATATTCGAGGCTTAGCCAAACCGGTTGAGGTAAAACCGCGGCGCGAAACGAGTTTGTTTGTCGTTTGACTAACAAATGGCGTGTTTAATTTATGAGATAAAGTTTAATTTTAAATTAATTTTTGAGATAAAATTTAATTTTATATTAATTTTAAATAGTTAAGGAAAATTTTATTTTAGTATGTAAGAAAAAGAAGTCTTTATAAGTCACATATCAGCTTTTTAGTCATAAAATTATGTTTTTTATTTATTTATGTTATTTACAATGCTACCTACATTTTTTTTATATAAATTACCTACATTACATTTAAAAATACAAATAATTTAGTGTTTTTTCACGCTGTATACACAGCAGGGTAGGCAGAGGGAACCTAGTGTTAAGACACTCCATTCCCCACTTTCCGCCGAATTCGGAGGCTTGCGTGTTAAGTGGCGGAACTTAACGCCGCGCTTTACCTCGACACCAGAGCGAAGAAAATGGAAATATAATTTCCACTCCTCGAGTGGGAATCGAACCCACAACCAGTCGTTTACAGTCACACACTTGTGCCACTGGGCCACGACGACGACGATATAATATTTGTGACTCAAGACAATTACAGTTAACTCTCCGTTCTCTGCCGTCAGCTTGATTTAGAGATTGAGTGTTACGTACTTAACTTAACGCCGCAGGTCTTTTAAAACACTAGGAAAAAGAAGATTTAAAAAGGCATTTTTCATAGCAAAATCTTTACATTTTCTAAAACTATAAATTATGCTATTTATGGTATAACAATATACGGAAATATGGTTATAGTACCTATAGGTTAAGTAGTTACCATTGTTTGAATTATTGATTCTTTGTTTAGATGTTCTTTCTTATATAGATACTATAAATAAATTGTAAGTTAAAATTAAGTTAGGGAATAGAGTGTTTTATCATGCATGTTTTTATGTGTTTTCTTTAATAAGGAATAACTTTTTTGTTAAATTTCACACAGAAAATGTCACGAGAACAGCTAGTAAATAATTAAAACATCAAAATAATTAATACAATCGATTTAATTCCGTCCTCTTGATATTTGAGTCAATGCCGTTAGAACGGTTTTGTATCTGAATTCTGAACTATTTCCTTTTAGAAGTCTATAAATTATGTAAGAACCTTGTAAATTGTGAATACATAAAGATGTCGTTTAATTTATTTGTTTTGATGTTATCTGCAGAGTGTTTTATATTTGCACTGTCTGCAGGTATATAGTAGTTCAGTAGACGTGTTTTTGCTAAGATAAGTAGGTTTAAGATTCGATTTTAAACTAATTTATGAACTTGTTATTAAAATCAAAAACATTTTTTTTGGTATTTTTAAATAACTTTAAGTTGTTATTTATATATACATATAAATATTTGCATCGTCACGTTTTTATCGCATAATAATGTAATTAAAGAGAATTCAAAGGGTTCTCACTACTTTTTTGTTTTTTTTGCTTTATTAATTGTAAATAGAAATACTTTGGATGGATTTACACGTAGATTGAGGTGGCTGACACATAGATTATACAAGTATCTACTCTGCCTAGAAATTAAGAGTGCCTGGACAGTAGGCTATCTCTATCAAAATATACGCAATTAATTCGCATAAAATAATTAATTTAAAATATAGTAAAAAAAATAGGAAAATTTAACATTTTAACGAATATACTCACCTATCAACCTGCCTCGGTCGCATCATCCACGCGGGAGGTAGCAGGCCGGTGCCGAGAGCCGCCAGGGCCGCGATCATCTGCTGAAACTATAGACATTGTGTATATTATTATGTATTATGTAATGGAAACGGAGAAAATAGAAAAAGAGAGACTTGAGTCACTCGGTTATAGATTTTGTTGGTGTAAAACTGGGTGCCGTGCCTTGACTGTAAATAAGAACTATAAAAAAGACTTGTAATAAAAATATTTAAAAAGAGGGTCATCATGGCACAGAAATCATGATAGCGGTGGATTCAATTACCATTCGGTGAAATGAATGTATTTCAATTATAAGCGGTTCTCTCTTTTAGTCAGATAATAAGTGACTGGCTTAGAGATTTTACTGGTGCGTGTAGTCAATTTATAATTAAAAAAAATAAAAGTCTATTTACTCTTCTAGATAAATGAATTTGAATCGAATTAAAAATTTTAAGCTGAAAATGTAGAACGGAGTGTTTAAACACTAAGTTTACTTTGACTATCTATGTGAGGAAAAGCGTGAAACTGCAAGAAATTCACGTTCTCCACACACAAGCCAAACGTGAAAAAATCATGATATATTTTTCTATTATACTGTCTCTTACTAGGTTTCGCTGTATTGTATTTCAATTTAGTTTAGTTCTTTTCTTATAGCTTTAGTATAAGAGATACTTCGTTTCGATTTTATTATCAGTGGAAAGACAGTGTTTACTATTAGTACTATACATCAGGGATAGCCAAGCTACAGACAGACCGAGAATTTTTCAATATTACATTTTTCAATTTTTCAACATTACCGAGAATTTTTCATATTTTTTTGCGAGACTCAATTAGACACGAATTTAAAATTTATATAAAAAAAATAAAAATATGTAAACGTGAAACCTGAAAGCGTGAAGCTGTTAAATTTAATAACACAATAAGGGAATTTCAGGCCATTTATCGCTTCAAAAAATTTGATTTGCGAGCCGTAGGGTTGGCTTTCCTGCTCTATACAAATATATAAAATAACTTGTTCTTTTACTTGTTTTTTTAGATCGAAAAATAGCTTATTTTGTGCTGGAAAGGAAAATTGTACGTCTAATATTATTAATATGAATATCCGACCACTATTTTATACTCTTTTAATATCTACGCCATCTTAGATGAGATTTTTAGTGAAAAACGAAGTGTCTTAACACTATGTTGTTGTTCTCTAATTACCTTGCTATTCACAAAAAGCATAAACCTAATTTCGGTAAATAAAAGTGAAAGGAAAAAGGTAAATTGGGAACTTTAGACAAAAAAAAAGTTTAATTAATTTAGAATTTTCAAATATAAAAAGCGTGAATATAGTTCAAACTCGTAATGCCAATTATAGAAGTTATTTATTTTTTACTTTAGTTAGTCTGTATTATTTAAATTGAAAACGTCAAATTAATTAATTTGTATAAGTTTTTTTGTTTAGAAAGCAATAAGATAATAAAGAACTGATCTTAACTATTTTTTGTTTGTTATTTAAAAAATCATTTCTTCTTTTTTAAAAATGTTTCTGCTTGCAACTTTTTCAGAAGGGAGTGTCTTGACACTATGTTTTTTTTTCCTTAGTGTACATCAAATGTCTAAATGATATTTTCCTAGTATTCGTCCATTTTGACCCTTTCATGCGTTACTTGATCAGGTTGTTCACACCCATCATTCGTAAAGAACGAAATTCATTTCGGTTTTTATAGTTTCTCTGTAATTTTTGAAGAGAATAAATTCAAAAGTAGTTAAAATAAGGAGAAATGGATCTACTCCTAAATTATAAGGAGTAGGAAGTTGAAATTTGGAGTAAAAATAGAGTACAGTTAATTGGTGGTTGTAGTAAAATTTGTTTTATGATTGTAACTGTAGTTTTCGAATTATCACTACCATTTCGCACACGGAACATTGTTCGACATATAGTAAGCAGATAAACTTTACTAATATTTCAATTATTTGCATGAAAAAAGCTTAATGCTATGATTTAAAATAATTTATAACAATAAAAATTAGACTGTTCATTCAGCTCTAGGGGAGCTTATGTCTGTAACTTGAATTTAAATCCATTTAAACGCAATAACCCATCCCTCCGTGCTCTATTCTCTCCACAATTTACCTGCGCTATCGCCTGCGGGTTCTGCCCCTGCAGTTGTAACTGCAGCAAGTGTTGCAGCAGAGGCGGCCCCGCGGGGCTCTTTGCGCCCGACACCGAGCTGCTGTCTGATTCTGATGCCGGACTCTGGAACAATTAGTAATGATATATTAATATACTATATATTTATATGTTATATATTATACATTAAAGCTAGTCGTTGCGCAGGGGCGCAAAGTGTGACTGGTTGTTGGTTCGACTCCCATTTGAGGATTTGGCATATTAAATATTTCTGTTTTCTTCGCCCTGGTGTGGAGGTAAGTTCCGCCACTTAACACACAATGCTTCCAGAATTCTGCGGTAAATGGGGAGTGGAGAATCAGCGTGACACAAAAAAAACAATATTTAATGTAATATTTAATAGAACTATATTAATAGCCCCGTTAATGCATATAATATCCTGTCTGTATGCCTTAGCGACGTAGTTTATTTGTAGCGTGTTCAACAGTATATGTCAAACAAGGTAGTGTGTAATATATAATAATTTTAAAAATATTTAATGTATATCTAATGTTTTAGTTGACAAATAATCAATAAATAATCATTAGTAGGTACTGTTAAAATCATTACTACTAGCAGTACTATAAATAATCACTAAGTAATCATCTTTACAAGAATTACATAATATTTTATGGCATATGTTAGTTCCTGTATAATTTATCAATCTATCTTTTTTTTAATTAAGTGTTCCTATAAAAGCCTAAATAATACTTTTAACCCTTTTTTGCCTAAATATGACACTTTTCTAAGCGGAACTCTACCCCGTGCATTGTTTTAGCAGACCGAGATTTTTAATTACTTAAAAAGACATTTAGAAAACATAGCCTATTTTATTTATTTCGATTTTATCAGTCACAAATTTTTGGTGTATTATAAATAATTATTACAAAATATGCCAAAATTGTAAGCTTTTGATAGCAGCAGCTATAATTTGTTGCAGCTTCATGTTTTTTTCGGGAAATATCATAACAGGGAAATAAGAGAGATAGTGTCAAGACTTTACGTTATTTACTTTTCGTCCGAAAACAAGACATAACATTTGAGACATATGCTTACCTTTAGAAAATTTATATTACACTTTTTCATAAGATCGTAAAAATATACATCGGGTTTTTTTAAGAAAGCTTGAGCTTTATATGAAAGCAAAAATTTAATAACTTAATTAATTAAGCATTTCTTGAATATAATCGATATGATTACAAATACAAAAACATTCAGTTTGTTTGCTTTATCTTATTTTTAATATGATTTATTAAAAAGAATTCTTTTCTATTAGAATTAGCATTAGGATATTTTCCAATTTGTTTACGTTAAGACAAGAGCTTGGAGTAAAGGCAAGCGTTTATTACATTTAAAGGGGATCCCTTAAGACTTCTCTTGGGAAGGCTACTCTAACCCTAGCTCCTCTCTCCCATGGGCACCCAAGCCATGGTAGGTATATCCATAGAATGCTTGAGAATTCCTTCTATGTTATTTGAATGTTTACTCAAACATCAATTTTAATACAACAAGATTTTCCTCACAACAGAAGTGTCAACTTTCCGGTATTTTAGTTAATCATTATGGACGAGGATAATGCGTTATATGGGTATTGAGAAGTGTTTTCAAATCATTTAATTGTGTATATTATTTTTGTTTATTGTTTATTGGTTGCTAGCTTCTGGAGTGAAGGTAAGGAGTTTGATTTTCAGTTAGGCAATAATATTTGTGCAATGCATGTATCTTTGCTGTAATTTTAAATATAGAGTCCTAATGAATAATTAAAAAATATATAATTATTATTTTTATTCTTTTGGTATTGGCTTCTCTCTGATTCTCTCTTCTCTTTGATCTCTCTTCTTTCTGCTATGAACGTGCGTATGACGGCGTGAAAAGCGTGAAGCTGCAGCTAGAAGTATCCTAACGTTAAGTTATTATTTTCTACATAGAGCAGTCTCAGTCTTTATGACGAAATTCATTTTAATCTATGATTTAAGAAAACCTCAAGTTAATATAATTATTGAATAATTATAGTATTTTCTAGATCAAGTTAGACAAAACATATGTTTGGGTTTACTGACACTGAACTGAAATAAATGAGCGCGGAGCTCCTCTTTGCAAATTAAACAATATGAACAATATAGTTAAAGAAAAAAATATATAAAAATATTTTCCTTCAAATATAGTAATAGTAGAAATTAAAATCATGCTTCTTGTGTTTTCAATGCGTTTCTCAGAAATACTACTAGGTTTATAGATAATTATATCCTTGAAGTAAATTGAATATAAAGCAAAATTGACTCAATTCGTACTTTTAATATGATTTTGTTGTAGTTTGACCTCTCCAAGATGCACAAAGAGCGATTAGTGTTGAGACACTCAGTTCTCCACTTTCCACCTAATTTCCGGATATTATATATAAAGCGGAACCTAACACTGCACTTTGTCTTGGTAGAGCGAAAATGTCTGTCTATTCGAGATATTGTACATTGAGTGGCGGAACCTAACACCGCACTGGCAGAGCCGGAAAATCTAAATTATATGTGAATATCGATATTATGCATTATGTAAACAAGTTAGTTATATCAAAATATAGAACTGCAACTAAATATAGTACCTAATAGAATAAATTTGATTAGAAAAATGCTCATTCAACACGCGAACTCATAATATTAATTACTTAGTACGGTTTTCATATAAAAATACGTAGTCGATGTCTTGTAACATAGTCTAAATGTACCAGAATTAGATGGTTACAAATTCAAATTTAAATTCTAGATTAGTTTACGCGTATGTTACGCGTTGCTATGGCAACGTCCTTGTCACTTTAACAACAATGCTAGTCAAGAATATGGTTGGGTGCATAATATTTGTTCATTGATTTTATATATTTATTATGAAAATATTTTAGAACTACGCATTTATTTTGGTCTCCTTTTTATATGGACTTTAATAGCATACCTATTTTAAATACCTTCATCGAACGTCCAGTATAGAAAAAAAATCCATTAAGTAAAAATATAATAAAAATTTAAGATAACACAGCGCGCTGAGTTTCGGCGTTAATTTGGTAGGTACTTGAAGTGAAGTCGGAGTGTCTTGACACTAGGCTCTGTCTCTAGTGTTTTATTTATCCAGAATCTCATCCGTTAGATAATCTCTCAGTTCACAAGTGTATCTTAAGAATAAAAAAAACATGTAGAACGAAGTCACAAGTAGGTATTGAATACAAGAATGTAATAAAAGTAATTAAAAAAAACAGCTTTATGCTTCTTCCTGCAGAGAGTAATCTAAGAGAACTTAGTATTAAGTCATTCTATTCTTCACAAATTATAATGATATAATATACTGACAAACTTTTTATAACAAATTTACAAACATGTAACTTTTTCTTGTTTTGATTAAAAAAATATAATATACATTCAAGAGAGTCACCTCCTCTGTGCGTTTATCACAGTCAGAGCTTAATATTTAAACAAAAAATATATATATTTCCTAGTCTACCAAAAGATGTGTAGAGAAAGGATTTTCGTTTCACTATTTCATAAGGCTAACAATGACTAATTCTTTCTATTGTTACCGCATTGTTATTCCGCGTATTTTTTTTTAAAAACCGTCTAAACTTTAACAACGGATACGTACATTAAACCGCCATATTATGAGGGTAGGCTAAAATTTTCATTAAGCTTAGAAACTAACATGAAATAACAAGCATTTTATTCCTATCTCCCTACAGAGTTACTCATTTGCATAACGGACAAAGCCGCGGGTACAACTTGTTTTAATATTCTTTTGAAGGTCTTTTGATGTAAGCTCCTTTGTCATCCACACCATCAAAAAATGTCTAATCCATCCATCTATGTAGTATATAAAAAAACTATTGTTCTCTAACGAACGCGTTAATAAAAAATACTATTCTATTGCCCATTAACCGGTTCCCACGACGCCATGTTTGCGGATCCTCGCTCGTGATTGGTCGAAGGCGAGTTTAGAATTAGAACCCCACCATTTGGCGAGTAAATTATGTGTTTTTTTTTTCATCAAATAATGGCATTGGCAAGGGAGCAGCTGTTCAGCCTACAATGGAGTTAGAAAAAAAAATATTTGATTACTTCTTTATTCTGTTCTTTATTTTATTTAGTAGATGACCAATTAAGTTGTTTTTGAATTTTAAAATATTTTTTTTATGTGGCTGTTTGATTGTTTACTTTGGTCATTAAAAATGAATGTGTTTTTAAAATGTTTACATGAAATGTCATATCTCTTGTTAATGTTTATAGTCTGTTTTATTATTTTGTTTTTTTTTGTTGCAAGTGTTAGCGAGGTAATGACTAGGTATAACTCTAGGGTTAATGACTGTATTTAATTTGATCAAAAAATAATATATTTTTTATTAAAAAGTCAATTTATTATTAATTATTAGAAAGTATATTTGTTAATAAATACAAATAATAGATATTTATAAATTTATTTGCAAAGATTTATGACAATATTCTACACTTTTGCAAATTTATTTACTTTTTTTTTGTTTCTAACAAGGGACTAATATTGGTTACAGCTCTTGGGTTAATAACACTATTTAACTTAACTTTTGGTAGCTTCACATTTTTTGCGCATACCAAAAGAGCGTAGTGTCCAGATATTCCGTTCTCCACTTTTCGCCCCAAATCACAAAAAAAAACGTTATGTGATAAATGAGGAACTCTACACCATTTTAATTTAATCATATATAATATTTAATTCACGTTCCTGTTTCTTGGAATTGAGGAACTGATAATAAATTAAGTGTTACAGAAGATTACAATGGTTTTATCTAATTCTGAATTATGTATAAACATAATACACCTGCAAACTTATATATATTTAGCAGCAAAAAGTCAGTTAAAAGAAAAAATTAGAAATGATATTTTTCTCGTAGTTTTCATATATTTTTAATAAATTAAATTTACTTTTGTACTATATTTCGTTTAGTGTACCTAGACAAGAGATTCTGAAATTAAAAATTAAGAGCAAAATCATATTATTTTTATAACAATATTAAAAAATGGTTTCATTATTTGTTTATTTCCAAAATTAAAAAAAAATATATATTATAGAAACTAAAATATTTCAAAGTATTTAAATTATCAATTAAAAATCTTTTTTTTTATTAATTTTCATTTTTTTTTGTCATTTTGCTCGTCTATTGCAATTTCTCTAAAATATGAAAGAGTAGAGATTAGCAATGTGTCCCAACACTAGGTTCTTTCTGCCCCTGTATATATGAAAATCTAATTCATTCAAAAGGCATTCTAGTTTTACTAATATTTTATAATCAATTATGTATTGATAAAAGTAACCATTTTGAGAATAAGTATTGTAAATATATTTAATTTTATGATAAAACTAACAAATCAATTAGTTATTTTTAAATTAAATTCAGAATTTAGTTAAATAATAAGAAGAAAGCGAACTAACTATTTTTAAAGCAATTACTCAAGTATATTGGTCATTGAACTCAAAATAAGTTTAGTTTTCACGCTTAATTAGTTCTTTTTAATTGCTTCTAGTTTTTTGTCATAGACTTAGAATAATATTAGTAGCATATAGCTAAAATAAAATAAATATATTATATAATAAAGACAATCAATAAAAGAATATTTATTTTTGTTTATGTTATGTTATGTTTGATTTCTTTTAACTTATACTTAATTTTTTTTACATAATTCGTGCATAGCAGAGTCAGAGAGAATTTAGGAAGATACTTTATTCTCTAGGTATATCTAAATTGTCATTCAAACGTTTTTACATATACAATGTCAAAACATATTGTCCATAGTAATTTAAATTATATAGTATAAAATCTATTTTTTTTCTTTTTATTATAAAAATGTTTATTTTATATTTTATTTTAAGTTACCTATGAACAAAAAAACAAAAAGTGTCTAACTTTTTCAAGATATTTTTTTTAAAATTCCATTTTTCAATTCCTTTACACTTAACAGTTAGTTTAACACCTGCAGAGAAGTCAGATAGAATCTAGTGTCCAAAAGTAAGACACTCCATCCACTCCACTTTAATTCATATTTAATATATAAAAAGAAAATTAAATGAAATTGTCAAACGCAAATAAGCAAGAAATCGTTTGTATCACAATCTAGTTAGAAATTCTTTGATTGTTAGTTGCGAGGGGTACTATTAGAGTAGTTACGGTAAGTGGTGGTCATTCGTGTAGTTAAATTATATTTTTTTTATGCTTGACGAAAGACAGACTTAAATCTGTTTAATTATATTGGTTATGGTGGTTATATGTATTTGTTAATTTTGAATATATTTTTTTAGAGGTTGATTTTTAGGGATGTTACTTTTTGGTGAAAGATACTTTTTAGTATTTTTAATTAATGATTATATCTAAATTAATTAATTTTCATAATAAATTACACATATTATATAATAAAACAGTACTAATTGAAACGTTTTTTTTAATAATTTCAATTTAAGTTATCTTTTAGCCGATGGGCAGATTCGTAATTTAAACATTCTATAAAAAACCTACTTAAAAAAAATGTTAATTATAGTTCCTATTTGAAAATGCTACTTATTTAAAATTTTAATATATTTTATATCATATGATAAATTTATTTTTTTTTTTTTTTTTTTTTTAGCTTCACGCTATATCCCGCACACAGCAGGGTAGGTAGAGGGAACCTAGTGTTAAGACACTCCGTTCCCCACTTTCCGCCGAATTGCGGAGGCTTGCGTGTTAAGTGGCGGAACTTAAGGCCGCGCTTTACCTCGATACCAGAGCGAAGAAAATGGAAATATTAAATATTTCCACTCCTCGAGTGGGAATCGAACCCACAACCAGTCCTTTACAGTCACACGCTTGTGCCACTGGGCCACAACTGGCCACAATATCATATGATAAATTTACAAATATTGGAAATACACATCTTGCACATTTTTTAAGTGTATTTTTTCGTCATATATTTTCCCTAAAAAATATTAAAAATCGTTCCCGTTTCTAAGCCTAGTAGTTTTAGTTGTAAGTTGACTATTAGTCACTAAGTAAGTAACAGAAAACTCTTATATTTATTGATGATATGTAATCGTGTATTACTTGTTCTAGTCCTAACTTTACGTAAAATATAATGTATCAAATTTTTATACGTTTTCTTTAAATGTCTTTGCAATTTTCCTAAGTATGGAATAACCACTTTAAAAATGTTTAAAAGAATATAATGTATATTTCTTCCCATTACGTATGTTTTTTTTATACGAAGCACGGCGTAGAGTTCCACCACTTAACACGCTCTTATCACGATGTCGAGTGAGGGGAGGTTCAGACTAGGTTCTCACTGTTATACAAAAAAATTAAAGAGCTGCTAAAAATATGTAAATCTTTTCCCATTTCAGTAAAAAAATTAAGAAGTCCTCTCCTAGTGATTCCCTACACTTCCTAAAGAACATATGACTAATCGAAGCACAGACTAGTAGTTATAGTAAGATCAGTAATAAAATAATTTAATACTTCATTATTTCAGATTTTTGTAAACATAAATAATATATTATTATCTAAGATTTTATATTGAACACTGAAATTTAATTTTAGAGTATAATATGACAATCACGAATTAATTATAAATTCTACATATAAGCTTCCTTGTATATTACGCAAGGTACGCAATAATTTTTAAAATAAACTTTTTAAAAATTATTTTATCACCATTCTGGAATGGATATCAGCTTTATACTAAGAAAATATTGTATTACCATCAGATTAGGAGATCTCTGCAAATTTTCAAGTAAATCGGACAAGACAATCAGAATCGACAAGTACTTCACAATATGTTCAAAATGTACTTACAATTATTAAATATACATACATATGTATGTAGATATAAGGAAAAGCTAATAGAAGCGTATTTTAAAAATATTCTCAACAGGCATTATAAAATAATATTTTATTTATATTTATTTGGCTAGCATTTGTTTTTCCTCGAGGAAGTTTATACATTCAGTTAGGTGTCACGTGTTTGCTCTGTTCAAGGCAGACATGGTTTGCAAAAATCAAGGCAACGGAGCTAGTTCTACTGCTTTTATATATGTTTATATTGTAAATATATACATAATGGGTAAATTATAGTAGATTTTAGATTTAGGCATAGCACGGCGTTCAGTTCCGCGATTTGATACGTTTTTTGGTAAAACGGAGATGGTGAAGAGTGGAATAGAGTGACATACCACTAAATGGTATTTTATCATACCTTATATAATGTAGAGAATATATATGTATATGAAAATGTATTTGTTTGTGTAGATTCTACGATCCTAGCTATACTATTTTCATTTTTAATTCTAAATTGTAGTTTTGATTGTAACTGGAATTTCCATTTTTTCCCTTACGGTGGAAATCTTAGGAAACCTTTTCTTAGTGCTTCCTTACACATATTAAAGTATGTAAGGAAGCTAGATGCCAAATTTCCGCTTTCTACGTTCAATAATTTTGGCTGTATGTTATATTTTATAATGTTATATTTTATAATAAAGCAGTTATATTTTATAATGTACCTATAATATATTGATTAGTAGATAGAAAATTGTAATGCTTCCTAATACTACATTCAAAATAACATTTAAAACTTTTCTAAGGACTGCTTCATTGCATATTGTATACTAGAGGCCCGGTAATTGGCCCGGTCTGTCGTTATATTGAAACCCTTGGGAGTGGATTCTTGAAAACCAAAATAGTGTATGTTTGACAATGGATTTTTTACTACTTTCATTTTAAATTTCATTCAAATCGGACCGGTGAATTAGCCGTGAAAGCGTGACAGACAAACGTTCACATTTACAATATAAGTATGGATTCTTATAAATTATGTGTTTGAAATTCATATTCAAAGTACTTTATAATAATTATTAAAAGTACTACTACAGTTTATAATAACGATTTTTAGGTTTAAAAATGGCTACGCCTTGTTACATGTGTCATAATAACTTAACACGAAATTATTGCAGTTAAGTTGCTTTAAACATTTGTAATTTATTGTTACTTTAATAATTTATAAGTTAATATTAAGTAAGTGTTAGATTATTTTCTTTTTATTCCAAAAATACTATATTTTTATTACATGTATGTATATTTATTTTTTTTACTGAAAAATTTACTTATTTTTTTACTTAATTTACTGAAAAATGTAATATTCAAGTTGGAATTATATTTTGTTTAGCTTCACGATTTATTATACAAAGCAGAGCTAACCTAAAGTCAAAACACCGTTTTCGGTTTAGGAATGATAACATTATTTTGAAAGATGTGTATAGAATTATAAGGATTTTTTCCTACGCTTTAGTAAAATGAAGTGCAGCGTTAAGTTCCACAACCCAGCATGCAATGTCTCAATTTCAGGTAGAAAGTAAGGAACGGAATGTCTTGACACTATGTTCTCTCTGACTATCTTGCTACGCGGGAAAATGCGTGCAAGCTGCACGTATTAAATCATTTTCATATTTCTTATGTACTAATAATATATAATAATGTTTTTAATTTTATGTTATGTAATATTATTTTTGTTATAGGTTGTTTCAAATAATTAACTTAAACTATTTAATTACTAATTATTAAATATGTGTAATAAAAAATAACGGTGTCACTATTCTCCTACATAGCAGGGTAAGCGAAGAAAATGTACTAACAAGACCCACCGCTCTCCGCTTTCAGCTTGAATTACATTAGCTAATAGAGTTACGGAGCTTAACGCTGCGCTTTGTCTTACGGGCACGGAAATGTATAAACCATTATAATAATCATTGCACCTTATCGAATCCACTACCAACGTTTACACTCTAATTCTGTTTCACTGCGCTTTAGTCTTAAATCTAATACGCCCGTAATAAATTAATTTAAAAAATATTATAATACATTACATGTGTTACTATGAAGGACATGATACGTAATGAAATAAGATGCGAAATAGACATTTGCTGTCCATTAGAGAAGAACACTCGCACCGAGAGGCCTTTCACTGAACTTTCAGTCTTTTGAGCCACTGCACTCTAATCTACGAATAAAGGCGTATATAATACGTTTTAACGTTTAAAAGGTGCGTAAGTTTTCTTTCATCTGTCACAAATATGTTTTTTTTTATCATAAATTTTTAATTTTTTATTTCGCTCGCCAACTTTTCAAGAACAATTGACGTTTGCAACATGGTATAGACAATTATTTTTTTTTTCTCCACTATCCCACACAGAACAAAGCCAAAGTGCCACCACTCGTTAATTGAAGTGACAAATCAAAAAGGAATTCGAAAATGTAACTAACCATGAAATCGCTTCATATTCTGTACCCTTCCATTTCCATTTGACACTTAAAAAAACAACACTCAAACTGTAAACACTCGCGCCATAGCCACTTTGGGGCTATTAAAAAAAAACTTCCCGCCTATTTTCAAAAATGGAATCGAAACGTCAAAGAGACATTTTCTTTTTTTTTTCACGCACGGCAATGATAAGCAAAGGCGTTCGTATACTGAGGCTATTTGGCCGCACGTGTTTTGCCAAGGGGTGGGTCTAGCACGTGAATTTTCCGAGGTTTCCACCCCCTGCGGACCGCCCCTATAGGCTTTTCTGTCCGGCCTATACTGTTTAACCGATCGCATACAGACTGCCGTGGAGCCGCGCTGCTGTTTTATTTTTTTTTATTTTTCTTGTTTTTTTTCTCTATACTAACAAGCGTAATCAAGTTAAAGACGATAAAACGTTTTAATTTGAACGTTTCAATTTATAACGAATCAAAAATTAAACTAGATAGTTTATTTTGTTAAGAAAAAAAATTATAAAAAATCTCAAGTTAACTACACTTAATTGAAACAATTTCGCTGTATCTATGCTCGTAAATTGTGAGGCCAATTAGTTTTATGCACAGTTTGAATTTTTAAGAGTTTTTCTTTTCGCTTTATAAATTGCCACGATGGCAGCGTATTTCAATTTTAGTTGAAAGAAATAATATATAATTACGGTTGGACGCAGTCAATCATTAAGGTAACGTTTCATTTTGAGTAATAATACAAAAATTTTAACTTCAACGAACAAATAGCATGAATTTATTTCACGGTCGACGTAGTTTAGCTGCGTTGTTCGCTAATTATGCCCCCTTGCTTACTTGAGCTTTCTAGTGTAGCGTAGGTCTTCGAGACTCAACTATTCGATATTTTTCTCGGTACAAAGTTTTTATTTCTTTGCCAAGTATAAGGAAAACCTTGAAAATCACGATATTTGAAAATAAATTGTACGTATACTATTTGAAGGTTGAATAACAATTAGGTAGCATAGCGTCAGCGTTAGCTTGGTCATTACCATTAGTGTTTTATGGCCATATACGTATATATCTATCGTTAAAATTTAAAATAAAAAACAATAAAACATTAACATAAGCAAAATATTAAATATTAAAGAAAACTAAGACTTATCCCACAATAAATACAATGGACTACTTAACAGAATTTAATTGTTTATAATTACTAAAGTGACGTCATTTGGCTCTAGAGCTTCTTGTAACTCATTCTCTCAAATTAACTATTACGGAAAACAACACTCGACTCAAAAAAAGCACAATTATACAATCGCCACTCCGCGGCACTCTCTGTTCAAACACTGCCTACTTTCATGCTCTACGCCTACACGCTTACTATTTCAGTATCAAAACAACTAGTTGAGGGAAAACCGACTTTAAATTTGAGTATTAAGGCGTATATTGGAACAGAGTGAAAAACTTACGCACCCCATCTCTTTCTCGCGTATTAATCAAAATACCAGTTTTCTACTTTGACGTGGAATCGTAGCAAATGGATAAGGCATTGTTTGGTAAATTGAAACTATGGTTAGCCGTACCACCGGTGTATTATGACCCCTTGCAGTCCCCTCTGTGAAGAAAACGGCGTACGTTTAGACGTACTGTATGGAAGCCGGGGGGTCGCGGCGGCTGGACGTTCTAAAGCTTGGTTTAGACAAGCTAGCATAATTGCTATTGTATGATAAAGGGTTTACAATATACTACAATTATGGACAGACAATGATTAGAAATGTTGATACGGATGCAACGTTTATTAATTAGTAAGCAACGTTTATATTCCATCGTGAATAGTTGCTGGGTCTCATAATTGTTTATACCGTGACGAGAGCCGCGAGCGATAATCACTTGAAAAATTATTAAAAACACTTTGTAGATTAACATGTATTGAGCAAATACTAATACGATTAAGATTGTATGGCGGCACGACCTGATTGTAGGTTTTAAATGCGTTATAATTGCAGTTATATAGTCGACTAGGCTCGCCCTCCCTTTTTACTATATAACGGTTAAGTATTGCCAATGTAAATTGAGCCGTCTGTACGAGCGAGGTGGAGATAAAGAGAGCTCAAGTTATAATAAACCGTGGCGTATTGACTTTAAAGTTATAGAAGCAATAGAATTGTGAGACTCCTTTTAATTTTGCATAGTTTTTTTTTAATTAAAAAAGTATAATATACTATTGTTTTTTCAATGTTAGTTAGTTAAGTATTTGTTTAAAATAATTATAATAATTATTTGTAACGTATGTACTAAATTAACCATAAAACTTGAAAAATTGAAGACAGCTTTTTATTAAACCTTATATTTCTACTTAATTTAAAGTTCCGCCACTGAAAAGATATCTAGATTTCTGTATTAAAGTACAGAACGGAGTGTCTTGACACTAGGTTCTCACTGACTATCCCACTAGGCAGGAAAAAGCGTGAAGCTGTAAAAAAAATGGTATTTTATGAAGAGAAACATCAATGAAACACTGAATTTGGAGACTGATTGACTATACTTTTTTTTAGCTTCATACTGTATCCCGCACACAGCAGGGTACCCTTCTTTACTCCGAATTCGGGGGGCATTACGTGTTGTGGCAGAACTCAATGCCGTGCTTTGCCTCGACACCAACGAGAAAAAATGAAATATTAAATATTTCAATTCCTCAAGTGGGAATCAAACCCATAATCAATCGCGTTTTCAGTCACATTTTATGCCCACGGCGGCACCACGACTAGCCTCACTATATTGTATTAACGGATATTAATCTAACTATAAAACATACCTACTATATATAAAGAAACGGTCAAAATAAGCTCTTACGAATAGATTACCTAAATTATTACATGCAATTAATGAGCAATTAAATAATCTATACATATAATAAAAATGTAACTGATCGTTGTCCGTACATGAAAGATATAAGAGAAAAAATATTATTCGAAGCATTTGTTAGTGTAATAGAAATCAAAACAATTATATTTTTTTCTGTTTGTCTGTGTGTTTGTGCACGCTAATCTCAGAAACGGTTTAACTGAAATTTTTACAATTTTTTTTTTATTTTTTGGTAATTTTCCCTTAACATTTAATGTTTATTATATTTTAATAGATTCTTAAATAAAAAAAGTTATAATTAAAATTTCGACAAAATTTCTATAAAAGAGTTTTTTTTTTAAAATCGATTGTAACTTTAATTTGTACAGACAAAGCCGCGAGCGGCTCGCTAGTTCAATTTATAACTATTTTTTTCAACAATTATTAACAAAAGATAAGTAAAAAAAATGTTGTACGTTACAAACGAGTCGCGTGTTAAAATTTAATAAAGAATAATATAACAATTAAGTCGTTAAAGATAACTTACTTTTGTACTTATTGTATAAAATTATTATCTTATTAATAAATCTTCGAAGTAAAGCTGCTACGAAAAATAGATATAATTTTAATGTAATTTTTACAAATAAAATTTAAGTTATTGAAGATAAATGACGCTTTGTCCAGAATAGTTAGGGAGAACCTAGTGTCAAGACACTCCGCTCTCCAGTAAACGCCACAAATCGAGATACTGCATGTTAAATGGCAGAGTTGTAATGGCAGGTTAATGCGTGTTCTCGTTTCCGCAGTAATCAGCGGAAATGAAAATTACGTTAATATATTTCCCCTAGTGGGAATAGAACCCACAACCGTCGTGTTTACAGTTATGCTGTCCCACTGAGCCACGAGGGCCTCAAGATATTTTATTTTTATTTTTTTTTATTTTTTTTTGCTTCACGCTGTATCCCGCACACAGCAGGGTAGGCAGAGGGAACCTAGTGTTAAGACACTCCGTTCCGCACTATCCGCCGAATTCGGAAGCATTGCGTCTCAAGTGGCCGAACTTAACGCCGCGCTTTGCCTCTGATACCAGAGCCAAGGAAATGGAAATATTAAATATTTCCACTCCTCGAGTGAGAATCGAACTCACAACCAGTTCGTGCCACTGGGCCACGACTGACCCTGATATTTTATGATTAACTTTTTAAAAAAAGCCAAAATCCAGAAGGAATGAAAGCTTTTATATATCAAATATTTAACTTGATCTTTTCTGTTATATTCTTGTTTATTGAGCGATTAAAGATATTTACGAACACATTTTATAATATTTGGGCCAAGTTGTACGCACCTTTGCTGTTTAAAACACTTGTTGAATCATAATTTATTGTATTGTGATATCTGTAGGTACTTTATTTTATAAAATAATATTTTTAAAATAATTTGGACTTTAATTTAACTAGTACTTGTTAGGAAAGGTGTTAATTTTAACTATTTTTATTCTTAGAGGAGAACTGAATGTCTTGACACTACGCTTATTTCTAGTACAAAAATTATACTTTTAATTATAAATCTTAAAATGATAAGTCCACCTACATAAAGAGAATTAAAACACTTTTAACATTAATTTTCTGAGTGTGGAACGAACCCACAACCATCTATTAAATCTATCAGATATCGTTCCACTGTGCTTATATCTGGCAAATATCTGGTTATTTATATATTGTAGGCAGAGAGAACATAGTGTTAAGACACTTCATTCGGCACCCGAATCAAAGACATTCCGTGAGTCAATGGCAGAGCTCAACGCTGCACTGCTCATATAAGAGTAGAAAAATTGAAATAATTTGTTTAAGTTTTATCATTTCCCCAACTTTAAGTCGAACATATAACCATCACGTTTACAGTCAGACACTGCCCAATCTTATTATATTTTGTAAAAATAATAATTTCCATAATAACCATAGTCCCAGTTTAGTTTTCATATTTTCTATAGTTCCTACGCATTAGCCGGTGACCATCTCTGGGCAATTTGCAGTGGTTATCCAGAGATGGATCCCGGCTGATGCGTCACAGTAAAACATTTTATTATTCTCTAAGGGGCCTCTACGTGTTGGATCTGTGTCCCCACGCAAGCCTTCCAAAGGACCGGGTTCCGGTGAACCCGAGAATTTTAAAGAGAAACATAATAATAATCTAAAATGAAAAACGGAGTGTTTTAACACTAAATTTTCTCCGCCTACCATATAAGAAAGAAGTCATAAGCAAACCCAAAAGCTAAAAGCTAGTATAAGCATCTAAAAATTTAAAATGAACATAAAAACAAGACAATTGGTTTCCTATAGCGGTACAATCAATCATGCCTTGACATTCTCAAAGAAAATAATTCGTTCGCGTGAGAATTTACGACGTATATCTCGTGTTATTACATTAGTTTAGGTTTAATTTTAAAACGCTTGTGGCACAGTGGTGATGGTTTTCAGTATGTAGGTGTGGGTTCTGTTAAAGATTGTAAGGTATAATAAAGATTAGAATTCTAAAAATTTTGAAAATATTTTATATTATATATATTATGAGGCCATCGTGGCATAATGGGACAGTGTTTCACTATATACGATTAGTTGTGCGTTCGATTCCCACTTAGGAAACTTAGAACGTATTTATATTGAAATTATTATTTATTTCTTCCTTCTGACACGTCAAAATAAGGGGTTAAGGTCTGCCTTTTTGCATTGTTTCGAATTAGGGCAGAAATTGGAAAACGGAGTGTTTTGACACTAGTCTTGTCACTTCTCTCTGTCTAACCTATAGTAAATGAAAAAGATAACGAAGAATTTTCTTAATACAAAGCTTTCTAGGACCATTATAAGTCATACATAAAGGAAGGTTGGGTTAAGTAAACATTAAGTAGTCAACACTTTTACAATCCATACTTATAATATAAATTCAAATGTCTGTGTTTGTCTGTCATGAAATTTAGAATGAAAGTAGTAAAAGTGACTGGGTCTAACATAAGATACTTATTTTTCAAAAATCAACCTCTAAAGGGTTGAAATAGGGCATGAAAGTTTATATGAAACTTCCAAGCCGCTTGACCAATTGTAATGAATTTTGGCATAAATATAGTTGATACTCTAAGCTTAAACATAGGCTACTTTATTTTTTAAAAATGCGCCCCTGAGTGTTGCAATATAACTCAATAGTTTACGCGGCGAAGCCGCGCGCGGGCGGCTAGTATTTTAATATAAACGTAAAGAGAATGTTGAAATATCATCTCTTTATTACTTCCAAAACATAATTTTCATTTGAACGCATTTCATATTAACATAATACTTTCTACATTTTTAAAGAGTTATTTCACACTTAGAATATAAAAAACATTTTTATTGATTTTCTAACATTGTTATTTCTTATATCTTATTTATAAAAACACACTTGGTTAAGAATACGCATGTATAATTTCTTCTAATTTTTATATATTTTTTGAAAGTGTTAATTCCTTGAAAAGTGACCAACCAACTGATTTTCCATGTTGTAAAGTGTTTTTAAATTGACTAATACAAGTTTGACATCACAAAGCGAATTATAAGATGGTGTTTAAGAAAAAACTTAAGTCTTAGTCTGATCTCATCATTCGTGATTCAATATACAACTGTTAAATATTGAAATACTAATAAATTTACATGGGTTTGGTCGACTATTCATTTAAAAATACAATAGTCTAACAAAAAAGGTGGAAGGCTTTTATTTTGTTTAATATAATAATTAAATTTCTCCCATGACTTGTGATAAGTAGTGTCTTGTGAAGCTTTTAAAAAAAAATGATGTTGAGTATCGGATCTTAACGCCGTATTTTATGTCACTAGACTGGCGTAAAGGAAATAAATTAAATATATATATTTTTAATAGCTTCACACTATAGCGAAGAAAATGGAAATATTAAATATTTCCACTCCTCGAGTTTCAATCGAACCCACAACCAGTCGCTTTACAGTCACACATTGTGCCTCTGCGCCGCGACTGGCCCCAATGGTAACAAAAATAATTAAATATAATCATTAGAATTGTATTGACGGCTTTCGTACGTAACCATACATAATTCCACTGTGCTAAAATGGATTCTGGCATTTTCTTTTCTTACATGTTACTTAGTTCTTTGCGTGGTCAAAGAACTTAGGAAAACGTGACTTAGAATACATGACTTGAAATAGGAACGAAAATATTTTTGCTCGAAAAATAGTCTTTCCGACTATTTTCATATATTTTTACTAATTAAGTAGGTAACGCGTAACATGCGTGTTGCCATAGCAACATGTAAGTCACTTTACGCAAAAGTGTTTCTCAAACACGTAGTAGTATTTGTTATATTTATTTTGTTAATTTAATATATTTGTATAAAAAATATTAACATTCGGCCGTTAGCTTTGAATAACTAACTTTCTGTTCCCATAATTTTTGTAAAATGAAGTCCCGAGGTTTTCCTGTATGTGTTAATTTAAGGCAATATCTTATTAATGTTTATGTCAGTTTATACAAATAAATATACAAAAACTACCTATCTATATGTGAAATATAAGGTAATGTAGAAAGGTAAGTAAGGTAAGGTAGTAAGATAAGGTAAGTAAGTAAAAGTAGTAAGGTAAGGTAAGTACTCACACTACCTTAGTAGTGTGAGTACTTTGATGGCTTTTTGCACTTTTTCTGCATATAAACTTTAACAAACCAAATTTTAATTTTCTACGTGCGTATACTTTTTTATATACGTATTTTAAAAAGAGATAGAAACCACTAATCAACACATAATGTCTTTAATTCAAGAGGAAAGTGGAGAACGGAGTGTCTTAACACTAGGTTCTCTCTGACTACCCTAGTATGCGGGAATAATTTTATTTAAAATCAAACCGTACTTCTATGAAGTTTTTATTTAATTTTAAACAAGTCATTTTCGTGGAATTACCGTTTAATTTCAAATAAAATTATTCATCTATTTAATAAGAAATATTAAACTACAAATATTTAATAGAATGTGCATAACAGATCAACCAGCCAAAGGCCAAGGATGAATTTTGAGTCATCGTATGACGTTCACGCACCTGTAGAACCAATGTTGAATATTTGTACGCTTATTATAGTAAATATGGTAAGTTTTCTTAGGACAAGCGAACTAAGGATTTTAGAAAATGTTATTTTATTGCTCCTCTACTATCCTTAAAATGAAGAATGTACATCTTGTGTATTTATATATTATGTATATTTCAGCTTTGTATGTTCGATAAGTTTAACTAAATTTACATCTACTACAAATTTTAATAAGAAATCTAAAATTCTGTTGTTTCCGTTCTTGTTTCGATTAAACCTCTTTCAATACTTTCTTGGTTAGGTACCCTCTCTCAAGAAACCATTGAGAAATTGGCAAATTTCATTATTCTACAGTCACTAGTTTCGGCTGTGCGTTCACTGTCAGTAACGATTGAACAAGCCGCTTCACTTCGCTTTTTCTTGCAAATCGGAGTAAGTCAAAAAGAATCTAGTGTCAAGACACTCCGTCCTTCACTTTCCGGCCGAAATCGAGATATTACGTATTGAATAGCAGAACCTAACACCGCGCTTTGTCTTATTTCTTAAATTATCTTTCTTTTTATATATAAAATAAAGATAAATAGATAGATATACAAAGGGCATTGAATTTACACTAACTATACCTACTGGCGGGCCAGTCGTGGCGCTGTGGCACATACGTGTGACTGTAAACGACTGGTTGTGGGTTCGATTCCCACTCGAGGAGTGGAAATATTTAATATTCCCATTGTCTTCGCTCTGGTATCGAGGCAAAACGCGGCATTCAGTTCCGCCACTTAACACGCAATGCCTCCGAATTCGGCGGATAGTGGGGAACGGAGTGTCTTAACACTAGGTTCTCTCTGCCTACCATGCTCTGCGCGGGATACAGTGTGAAACTAAAAAAACTAACTATACTCAAATAGACCTATAGAATATGCTTGTATGTCTAGATACGTCTTTGTAAGGAACATCTGGCAGTAATCAGTTTAAATCCGGTTCGCATACGGCGGCACAGAACACCTGACTCGCTTTACTTTTTCTATTTTGCCTATGACTGACTAGTTTTACTTTGCTTGTTAAATGAAGATTATTTTTTTATTTAATTTGATTTAATATTTAATTGCAATTAATTGAAATTGTAATTCTAGTAATATTAAATCATTATTTTAAAACCAAATGTACTGTAGCTACAAGAGCTCTAACTACCAAAACAAGCCTTCTTTACGTAAATATATAAAGTATAACATATAGTAAACGATTATTTTAAAGAAACTTTAACGTTCAAGTATTGCGGCGTTAAGTTCCGCCACTTAACACGCAATGTTTCCAGGATTCGATGGAAAATGGGGAACGAAGTGTTTTAACACTACGTTCCCTCTGTCTACCCTGCTGTGTGCGGAATACAGCGTGAAGCTAAAATTATTATATTTCGATTGACTGACGCTGTTTTTCCTGTCATTAAACAATGATATTTAAAATTAACAATTTTCATATAAGTATAAAATGAATTCTTCACGTAAAAAATTCCGAACGACTTCACCGATTTCATTTACATATTTTTACTTTATAAGTTGCGTAATATTTTGTAAGAGGTTCTTATGGGCAATAAAATTTAAAATTACTCATAGTAATTTAAAAACAATCAGATTTCTTAATTATTAAGATTCAGATTAATCCATTATTCATATGTAAGACAGAACGACCATTGTGTCAGGTAGTACCTATAATAATTAATTAAACAACGATATTAAAGGGATCGGTCCTGGCTCGTGGGCACAAAGTGTGACTGTAAACGTGACTGGTTGTAGGTTCGATTACCACTCGAGGTATGGAGAAATTCAATTTTTTCATTTATTCATTTTCGTCGCTCTGCTGTCGAAGCTAAGCGCGGCGTTTAATTTCACCACTTAAGAGATAACATCTAAAAATTAAGCGGAAAATGGGGAACGGAGTGTCTTAACACTAGATTCCCACTGCATATGTGCGAATACAGTATGAATCTTAAAGAAAAAAGAAAATTAAATAGACAAATAGTAAAATATAATCAAAAAGGCGTTACTAACCGTCGCGCCGCCCGCCGCTCGCTCCCCTTCACCCTCCACGCAGAAGTAGCACCTGTCGGCCGGCTTCCAGTCCGTAGGTTCCTCCTGAACTTCCACCTTTGGCTGAGTAGCTGGCCGTTTGATCAAACTCTCTAATATAGTCTCCCGTTTCTCGGGGATCTCCTGTTTCTCCACCTTCTCGGTCTTCTCGGTCTTCTCGGTCTCGTTGATCTGCTCGATCGTCTTGATCTTGAGCGCGGGCGGGGGGTCTGTAGCAGCGATGTTGTCTTCTTCGCTCGACTGCGATGCGTCTTCTGACCGATGTATCAAACCGTCTTGGTATTGTTTCCATTTTCTGCGACCCATCAACTCCTCTGCCACCCGTTCTAGACCTGGAATTTGAGGGTGTTATGTTAATGATGGATAAATGAAAATGTATGTAATGTAGAGATTACGTAATAATATTTTTAAGGTATTGCTTGAAATATCTTTAATTATTTGTAAATTAATAAAAAAGCAGCTTTTTTTCCCTCGCATAGCGTAATAAGCAAAGAAAACTCAGTGTCACGGCGCTCCGATCTCCACTTTTATTTTATTAGTTTTAATTTTGCATAGTAAAAATTTGTATGCAGAAGAAGTCTAGAAACCAAATGTTTTTAAATAATATATTAGAATTATGTTAAATTAAATAAAATTTTACATCGTAAAAACACATTACAAATGTTTTAATGAAATAACAAATATTTTCCAGTTTTCAAGTTATTTTGCCAAATTTTAGTTGCAATATAATAAAAAATATACCAAAAAAGAATTATTTAAATCGCTTATAGACAATATTTTTGGTTCTTTTTATTATTTATACAAAAAAGCTACATTGTTATTTGTACAAAAAAAACAGTAGCAGTCGTGGGACTGCCGATAGAAGTGAAAACGGAACTATTAAGTTGAGTGTAATTAAAACTATATGCAAAAAATATATATATTTTTTTATGTTTTATTTATTAGTTACTTATGATGGGTTAAACAAATCATGAACAAAATTTAAATACAAAGTGGTTGAAAAAATAATCAATATACAATTATCTTAATTATACATAGTATTTATATTTTCACGAATTTCAATTTCAATACTATTACCATTAGCATGTCGGTGACGCGAACCGAGGATTTTACCCTCTACCAAAACGCTCAACGCGCCTAAAGAAGTTTTCACTTCAAGAAATAAATTTATGTCAAAATATATAAAATAGAAGTTAAAAATATAACAAAATAATCAAGCAATACATTATTATTGTACATTAGCTTTATGCTGTTTCCCACATAGCAGGATAGAATTTAATATATTCCGTGTTCATTTTAATTACATCAAGTAGCGATTGAACCCACAGCCAATCACATCTACAGCGAGACACTGTCCTACTGCACTCCTAAGGCCTCATATTTCTTATCATAGACTATTAATTCTATAAAGAAACACTTACATCAAAACTTTCCAATCTATTAAACTATTTAAACGAAAAAAACTTTTATAGTAGTAGTAGTAGTAATACCAAGTATTGTGTGTAAAAAATCAAAACAATATGACAAAAACTCTTCACCCGCTGGTGAGCGCGGCGCACGAGGGGAGGAGGTATGGCGAATAAACATTAAATCATTTAAAAACTACTATATTGACAATATCTCCATATCTCACTATTGGTTAGGGTGATATCCATGGGACGATTCGTGCTATGTTGTTGTCGAGATTTAATATTGAGAAAGTTTTGATATTGTGAAAATCATTTGCAAATATTTGTTACTTAGGAATTTATGATTGGACTATTTTATTTTCGTTTTAAATAAGGTAATTTAGTTAATATCCTTTTTACAATATATATGCACTAAATATTTTTTTATGTATAGAACTTTAAGTTTGAGTGGAGAACGAAGTGTCTTGACTACGTTCTTTCTGACTTAAAATGCTTGAAGCTTCAAAAAAATCATAATTTCATAATATTTTTTGGCATTAATTTCAACAAAAGAAAACGTAAGGAGAAATATGGCATATATTTAAAGTCTTATTGTAATAACTTCTTGACCTGTAAAGTGCACCGCAATATAAATAAAATTTTGTAACTTTTAAACTATATTTATTAATTTTTCCAAATATATGTTTGTCCATTCATTTTTTTTAAATATTTTATTATATTTAAAAAACAGCGAAATAACTCTATCAAATACAAAAACATATACCTATATAGCTACAAATAATCTATACAAAAGCTATAGTACACTGGACGATCACCCCAAGCAATACCATTTAGAAGACCCATAGAAAACCAATGACCGTTGATGTTCAGAGCATTAACTCATACGAATTAACATAAAATATTGAGCAAAAAGCCGCTATCGTTAAATAATCAACCAACCTTTCAAATGAATACATTTAAACTGTAAATTTTAAAGCAGTTTTTACTCTTAACATATTATAGTCGGCTACTGCACGTGATCTCTATGAAAAATATCTTTAGAAATTATGTTTGTTG
The DNA here is from genome assembly GCA_019049465.1 of Dryas iulia moderata. Taxonomy (NCBI): domain Eukaryota; kingdom Metazoa; phylum Arthropoda; class Insecta; order Lepidoptera; family Nymphalidae; genus Dryas; species Dryas iulia. The sequence continues at coordinate 8,980,599 of CM032437.1, forward strand.
TACTAAAGGTTTTTTAAATTTCATTTATCCTTTTAAAAAATAGGCAAAAAGTTAGTGATGCGTCACTCAATTTCTTACTTTCTGTTTATTTTACGTATCATATATCTGTCATATAATAAAAATGTAACTGATCGCTGTCTGTACGTTGAAGATATATGAGAAATATTATTATTGGGGGCATTTATCAATGTAATAGAACCCAAAACAATGATTTCTAAATGTTTTTTCTTGTTTGTCTATCCATTTGTGCACTCTTATCTCTGAAACGGGCAGATTATTTAATTTATTTTGTGTTTGTCTCTTTGTCTGTACGTTTGTGTATGTTATTCTCAGAAATGGCCCAAACTACTCAAATGCAGGTTTGACTATTGTAATTTAGTTAACATATGTTTTTTTTATTTTGTTTCAATCGGTTTATAAATAAAAAAGTTTAAAAAAATAATTTGTTCTTAACATGTTTTAGCTGGCTACTGCACGTGATCTCTATGAAAAATAACTTTAGAAATTATGTTTGTTGTAATGCTTTAGTAAGTACTATTAAGTACAGCATTCTTTATTTTCGTTTATCGTTTTAAAGTATGGACAAAAAGGAGTTAGTGATGCGTCACTTATTATTTTACTTTCTGTCTGTTTTATTTACGCATATGTTGATGTTCGCCTAACAAGGTGGCAGTTTAAATATAATAAAAAATATGCCCATTTTTTTTGTTACCAATCTTTTTCATTTTCCACGAAAAGCTTTATTATAAATGGACAGAAATCTTAGAGAATCACTTTTAAACATTTTTAAAGTGTTATTCCACACTTAGGAAAATTGAAAAAGACATTTAAAGAAAACATATAAAAATTTTTATACGTTTTATTTAAATGTCTTTTTCAATTTTCCTAAGTGTGGAATAACACTTTAAAAATGTTTATAAGTATTTAATTCTCTCTTGCCAAATGATTGTTCGTAGAATAATCTTTGGGTAGCAGAAATTTGTAAAAATCTCTCTACAGAGATGCTAACAACATAAATAGTTGTAATAAAGCGTATAAGAATTTCGACGCAGCGGCTAGTAGAACGCATGGCTCAGTGGTGAGAGCGCCTGAACGGTATTCAGGAGACGCGGGTTCGAATCCCGCTGCGTTCAATTTTTTATACGTTTTCTTTAAATATCTTTATCTTAGAGAATCAACCAAAGTGGTTCAAATAAAGGATAAAGCCGCGAGCGGGTGACTAGTGTAAAGTCCTCTTGAGTGATATTCTAAGTCATAGCATCGATTTCATTCATTATTTTACAATTTCACTAAAATCTTTAAATTGGAATATAAACGTTTATGACAAAGCGGCGTTCAGTTCCCATAACTTTACAAGCAATATCTTGATTTCGAACAAAAATTGGAGAACGGAGTGTTTTGACACTAAGTGACACTTTGATTACGTGAGAGAAAGCGTGAAGTTATGTTAAATGTTAATGAAAACGTTTGCACATTTGAACTAAAGTATTTAATTAAGTATATTCCTTAATTAAGTTTGCACTAAAATTAATTGACTGGCGTTACAAATCAACATTTTGAAGTGGCGATCGGTATAATTTACCTGATTTCTTTTAATTAACAGCGTCGATAATGGCTGCTGTGATATTCTAGATTTAAGTGTTTTATTTTTTAATCTTAATAGAGACATATGAAAAATATTTTTATACTTTTACTCGTCTAATAGAGAATCTCGGAAAGCTGAGACGGAGTGTCTTGTCACTATAAGGCACTCTGTCTCCGCTTTCCGCCCAATTATAATTAGGTAGGTTACTTTCCGCCGAATTCGGAGGCATTGCGTGTTAAGTGGCGGAACTTAATGCCTCACTTTGCCTTATCGAGGCAGAGCGAGGAAAATAGAAATATTAAATATTTCCACTCTTCGAGTGGGAATCGAACCCCCAACCAGTCGTTCTCAGTCACACGCTTGTGCCACTGCGCCACGACTGGCCACACGTTACTTACCGGTGGTAAACTATTTGACATTCAAAAAATGAAGCATTACCTAACTTCTTATTTTGAATAATATTATTTGACTTTGACTTTATGACTTTATGATAGTGTGTGTAATATAAATATTATACACATTATTTATTAAAACACAAAACATTTATTACAGGGGCCAGTCCTGGTGCAGTGGTACGAACGTGTGACTGTAAGCGACTGGTTGTGGGTTCGATCCCACTCGAGGAGTGGAAATATTTAATATTTCCGTTTTCTTCGCTCTGGTGTCGAGGTAAAGCGCGGCGTTAAGTTCCCCCACTTAACACGCCTCCGAATTCGGCGGAAAGTGGGGAACGGAGTGTCTTAACACTAGGTTCCCTAAAAAAACCATTTATTAAAATGTTGCATTAGGTTAATGGTTGTATTTAAATTATGTTTATTTCTCCGCTCCGGTACCTACGCATTGTCTATGCATTAAAATTCGATTTCAGGCGGAAAGTGGAGACTTGTGCAAGAAGTGGCGTCTTGATATTAGGTTCCGTAATTACCTGGCATCTAAGATGCATGCCAAATTCATTACTATGAAAACTTTTCTTTATTATTTACGATCATTCTGCCATTTCTCAACAATAATTTCCCCCAGAACTATAATTGACACCTAAAGCTTACAATGTAAGCAAAACCTGATGCAAACATATGTACACAAAGACTGTCATAATAAGTTGAACCCAGCGAGGCGTTGCGCTGGACACTGACAGATAATTCTTTCATTAAATTATTCAAGAGATCACAATCTTTATTGTTTCGTGTGCTATTTTATGTTCCATAAATGTTAATAATGGTATTGTGGGGGGGATGCTCAGTAGTTATTCAAAGGTTTACACGCAATGGTTTTGGATTCAAATTCGTTGGCGTAGCTTTTTGTTATGGGATAAAGGAGGCAAACGAGCTGAAGGCCCACACGATATTAAGTGGTTACCTTCGCTCATAGACATCCACAACATTAGAGTTATGGATGCGATGCCAGCCTCGGGGATGTAGGACAGAAGGAAGAAGGAAGGATGGGAATGGTGGGAAAAGGGAGAGAGCTGGCTTACATGCCATCAAACCGGAACACATGATCAGATGTTTGGCAAATCGCCTGTGACACGATAGTGGTCGCGAGCCAGTCGGAGAACGTATCTCCTAACGCCAAGCTAGACGGGTAACCCACGCCTTTTACGGGACTCTACAGCAGCGGGGGGGAATTGTATTCTTAACCCGTCCCCTCACGGGTTAAAATTTTTGTAATGGCACACCATCTGAGTGTAAACGTGGTGGTTTATCGGTTCGATTGCCACTTGGAGGTTGGTTATATTTAAACTATTGCAATTTTCAATCAAAATTGACTATCAACACGCAGTAAGTTCATGAAGGACAGTAAGTCTTGACACTAGTTTCTCTTTGACTACCTTGAAATGCGGGAAAAAGCGTGAAGCTGTTAATAAATATTAATGGCATTATTGTAAAGAGATAGCTTAGAGATAGTAATATAAAATTTTGCGAGCGATAACTGGGTTTAAATCTCAAGGAATATAAACTTGTAAGATTAATGAGGTAGGAAATCTTGAAGATTCGTTACTTTAGCTTTTATTACTTTGAAAGTAAATATATAATCAAACTTTTAGTTGTTGGCTATACGCGTTATTGAGAATGTAGTGTTCAGATAATTCATTTTCCAATTTCTGCCCGAATTGGAAAGTGGCAGAACTCAACGCCCCGCTTTGTCTTAGGCGAAGAAATGAAAATTTAAATATAATCATTCCCCCGAATGGGCATCGAACCCACAACCATCAAATTTTAAATCCAGATCTACATATTATAAAGAAATTATTACCAAGTTTTCTAGAATTCGACGGTAAACGTAACTTTAGCAAGTCCCGCCAACTCAAGCGCTACGCAATTAAGAGTCAAAGCCCTGAGCAGTAAAAATAATTATACCAACCTATCTATTACTTGGGCAACGATTTTTGATTGCGGGTTTTTTTTTTAATTTTAATAACTTCATACTTTGCTATGTATTTTTTGTTTTAAATTTCATTTTTCAAGTTTTAATAGACTTTCAAGCGAATTTGAGGGAAGTTATGGTATTCAGGTTCAGTTTAGGAAGAGAGGACCTATTGTTAAGACACTCTGTTTCCTACTTTCTGTTGATTTCTGGAGGCATTACGTGTTAAGTGGCGGAACTCAACGCCGCGCTTTGCCTAAATACCAGGGCGGAGAAAATGAAACATTATATATTTCAATTCCTCGAGCGGGACGTGAACCCACTACCTCGTGTTTGCAGTCCCGATTGTCATCGGTTAGGTAGGAAAGATTATAATTTAATTATTTCCTTTTTTCCGCTCTCGTGAACCAAGTAAAGTACAGGTTTGAGGTTGAGCATTCAGTGTGCAATGTTTCGATTTTGGGGAGAACGGAATGTTTTTGGCACTAGGCTCTCTCTAAATACTCTACTATAGAAATAGAAATATTATAATTTTTATATTTCAACCTAAAATTTGAGTAAATTTTTATATATAGAGTTTTATTATATACCTAATGAAGGTGGTTCTTAGAATATTATTTAAAAGTTAATGTAACATAGTTATTTTTAAAATATTTATATTGTATTTTCAAAATAAGTATTTGTGTGCGGAAAAACATTCCATTAAATATATAATTAAAAGTTAGCTCCAAAGAAGTTGTTGTAATAAAAAAGTATAATTTTAAAGAATCATTGTAACAGCTTATTATAGTCAAGTGAGTGTACTACAGTTAATTAAATGAAATTATAGCGTAGTGTCGTTTCTCGCTTTCAATCCCCCTTATTTTAGAGGCTCAATTTAACCACAAAGCAGACGTTTATTTCCAGATAGTAGGGCAGCAAGAGAGAATCTAGTGTTAAGACACTCCGTTCTTAATTTTTTGATCATTATGAGGTATTGGGTGTTGGGTTGCGGAACTTAACGACGCATTTTGTATTACCAGGCCGGATTACTGAATATATGTATTTCCAATCAAAGATCTTTGGAAATAAGCCAAAAAAATCACAAAGAAATTGAACATATTAAATTAGAAATTAATTTATATAATAAATATTATTTTATCTTCACGCTTTTTTCCCAAATAGATAAGTAGTCAAAGATAATCTATTGTTAAGACCGTCCATTCTTCACTTAACGGAGCGGAGAAAATTGAAAATTTAATCAAATTAATTTCTCCGAGTTGGAATCGAACACATACTTTTGCAGTTAAACGCTGTCCCACTGCATCATAACAACCTCAAACTAAACTTGCCAGTTAAAATAATTAAATACTTCATAGAAACCTAACATTTGCATATGAAAATGCATATATTTCTATTATTTTAACAAAGACTACTATAGTAACGAAATAACAGCTGTGCAACAAAGCGACGCGTGCGCTGACTGTTGATTGGTTGACGATTAGAGTCTATTCCAAGGCCGCACTGACTCAGGACGCTTATGGGAAATGCGGTCCATGTTAAAGGTTGAAGCGAGATTTTCTAAAATATTTTTTTTAAATTCACATTTAGAAGGGTAGTTAGAAAGAATGTAGTGTTAAGACACTCCGTTTCTAAATTTCCGACGGGAATAGAGACGTTGAGTGGCGTTGAGTGTTTTATTATAATTTTTTTTTTAAATTTGTGTAGAATTTAAAACTTATCTTTAATTCTAAATTTTATTCTAATTTTAATTTTAAATTGTTTAATTTGTAACATATTTATTTCATTAACAAAGATTTTTTTATATAAAAAGTTCAAATTAATGTATAATAGTTTACGCTTTATAATATGTTTAAATATTTGACATTGTTTATAATAGACACAAAAAATGTCTAAGTAAAATATAAGCGTATGATAATAGTTTGATATTGCTTTAATACGATTTTAGAAATAAGAGTACATTGAATTAATAAAACAAACATTTAACGCACTGTTATGTGTTTGACATTTCCTTTTGTATAAAATGACGTTAAAAATTAAATTAAATTAAAATTAAATAAACTTGTAAGGAAAAGCCTAACAAATATATAAACATATTTATATTACATGTATTTGAGAATAGGATACAACACTTACAAATTTTTTAAAATATTTAATAAATAACATTCTCTTTTGATCTCTCTTGTTTCAACGATTGTTCGTAGAAATAATCTTTGGGTAACAAAAATTAGTATTAATCCCTCCACAGAGATGCTAACAACAAAAATAAGTTATAGTATTATTGCTACGCTTATGCGTATGCGTTATATAAGAATTGTTATGTAATCTAGAACGCATGGCTTAGAGGGTACAGCGCTTACAAAGTGCTCGGGCTTCTATCACTAAGAATCGCGAGCCCGAATCTCACTGTGTCAAAATTTATATAAGTTTTCAAAATTATAATAAAAAAAATGACCTCACATTTATCGTGCACTGCAAACCATTTAAGTAAAACACTCCAAGGCATTTAAGAGTTATGTAAAATTAATTAATACAATTAACATCGAATGAAAATAAGCTAGTTAATTTTAGTCGTACGCACCAGGCCTTGAGGCGCGATGCAATTCAATTAAGTTCATTAAATAAACGCTCTGACTTCCATTACGCAAGTCTAGAATAATATGAATGATAATCGTAAGAGCTAAGTCAAATGTTTGTTCTAATTTAAAAGGTAATACAACATTTGTTCGTTTAAATGGTTCTGTTGAATAGTGACATGTTTGTAGGTTTATTTTTATGACAATTTCGATTTTTTTTCAGCTTTATGATTTATTGCATTGCAGGGTAGTCAGAGAAAAGCTAATGTTAAGACCCTCCATATTCTACTTTTGGCCAGAACTCAAGGCATTAGGTGTTCAGAGTCGATCTCAACATCGCAATCGCATTTTCGCAAGATATAACCAAATAAATCTATCAAATCTTTGTAATTTTAATGATTGCTTTTGTTAATTTATGTAATTTTAGGTTTGATTTAATAAAAGTAAACAATTTAGACAAACTTTAAATTGTACCTATATCAAAACAGAACGATAAAAGTACAAAATTATGACACCACTATCTTCACAATATTGAGGGGCTTACATATAATGTAAGCTACTGATTTACAAAGTTGAAATTTCGTATGTGAATTTTCTGGGAAGTGAGCTATGAAAAAAGACTTTCAGAAATTACCACGAAAAGTGGAATAAATGAAATTTTACTGTTTATAGATTCAGATTTCGTAGAACTTCTATACATATTTTTTCAAGCCACTCCTTTTTCACTTTCCTCCTTATGTCGGGACATTGCTTGTGGGATGGCAAAATTCAATATCTTAAGTACTAAAGTTAAGGAAGCAAAATAGTTAAAATAAAATTAAATATAAAAATCATTACTGTGAGTGGGAATCAAACTCATAACTAGTCGCGTTTAAAGTCAGATGCTATCCTACTGCGCCACGATGGCGTCGACTCTCTTCCAAATATATAAACAATATTTCTTTTCACTTGACGTTTTATTTTTTACATTTTACAAAGTAGACAAACAAAACAAAGTGACTAGACACTCCGTCCTTCATTTTCCATTACTAAAAACACTTTTAATTTAACACAAAAAAAACAATATGTGAATAACAAAAATATTCCCCAATAACCTTGTTCAGATAAAACAATCACAGCCCGCTATCGCCTATTACTTATCACTGGGACGTGAATCAACGCGGAAACGCACAGCGTCCTTGTATGGAACATCGTATGGTCATACAGCATACTCTTTTAATTATCACTATTAAAAAATATCCTTCTACATACATATATATTATTTTTTTATATATATACATATATGTATGTATGTATGTTTGTATTTTCTAAAAATGGCTAAACTTCATTCTTCGCGTGTTTCAAACTTGCGTGACTCGAGCGTGTGTTATATAATTCTCGCACTCTATTTTGTATAATATAATGGAATGCCATGAAATACCTATAATTTTATATGTACTATTTTTTTTTGTATTGTAATTCTTGATTGGATGTGGGGTATTGTGACATTCTGACTGTAAGCGCGATGGTTGTAAGTTCGATTCCAAATCAGGTAAATGATTATATTTAAATCACTTTCATTTATTCGCTCTGGTGAATGGCAAGATGGCACGGCGTTTAGTTCCGCCACTTAACACAGTTGTCTCAGATTTGGGCGAAAAAACGGAGAACGGACAACGGAATGTCTTAACTTGTATATGAAATAGAACACGATTTTTTTTTTTTCATTTTCATCAATATACTATGAAGATATATCTGCATTAGGCAGGCATATTACTACGTATATAATTTATACACCTAAGTGCAAGTCATTCGGAACATCATTTGCATGGATTTTATGGACTTAGTCATATTATTTCTATTTCTACCTTATAGATTCGACCAGAGGTAACGCTACCCTCGGCCTACCTAATTCAATTTAATCTACCCGCCAAGTGTTTATATTAAATGTTAGAGAATACACCCACTACTTTTCAAGTAATTTTAAGAAGTATGATTATGCTAAAAAGTTTGCTCACCCCTGGTTTAAATTGTAAAACATATATTCTAGTTTTTCCAGTCCTTGTACGAATTTCAGGAAATCCTCTATTATTGTTACCTCGTATATATTTCTTAAAGAACTTATATGTCAAATTTGTACACAGTTTTGGTTGTACCTACTAAAGTATGTCGTCACTTATTCACTGAGTAACGGAAAAATTGATATTCTCGTGTATTTAATGTTTTCAGCTGAAGCTGAAAGCTTTTTCTAGAGTGTGAGCGTATCGTAGAGCATAGTGTCAAGACACTCCGTTTCCCACTTGCCCCTTGTCACTGTACTCTCCGTCTACCCTGTTATTCAGGACAGACCAAAAAACTATCCTCGTGAATCGTCTTTTTTAAACGAAATTTATAAACAAAAAAGCCTACACAATTAGTAAAAGTGTAAATTAGTGTAAAAAGACACAAAAAGGACTAAAAATTCAAATGAAGCGAGACCTCAGGCTCATATTTTATGTATATTTAAAAAAACAGCTTTCATTTTTAAAAATGCTTGAATTTTAACTGGTCTACTGTGAGGGAACGAATTGTTAACTCCTAGGTACTAGGTGAGATAAATCTACATCTTATTGTGAAGGGCGGTTGTTACGAGTGTTACTTTACTTTGAAATGTAACGAAACACAAAAAAATACAGTTTTTAAAGAAATAAGTTAGGATTTTGAGCTACAAAGATATGTGTAGTTAATATTTATGTAGATGATGGAAATGGAGGTTAAGATTTTTTGTCTATAATGCAATTTCGTAGTCAAAATGAATAATAATGTTTATTATATAGATAGCTATTGAGACCATCATGTGGCCAGTCGTGGCGCAGTAGCACAAAGTGTGACTGTAACTTATGAGTTCGATTCCCATTCGAGGAGTGGCAATATTTAATATTTCCATTTTCTTCGCTCTGGTGTCGAGGTAAAGCACGGCGTTAAGTTCCGTACACGCAATTCGGCGGAAAGTGGGGAACAAGGGAGGGAGTGGGGGAACGGAGTGTCTTAACACTAGTCTTAACTTCCCTCTGCCTACCCTTCTGTATGCGGGATACAGCGTGAAGCTAAAAACAAAAAAAAACAATTTCCATTCAGAATTATTAATTAAATTCATTTCTGATCAGCCACTCAAGAATAAAAGGAGTGATTTGGCATTAAGCTCTCTTTGACTACACTGCTATCAAAACGCGTGGAAATGTTAAATGATATGCTTCTATATATCTCAGCTATATTCCTGTCATGCCGTCTATGTGCTAACATAGTGATGGCACTAAGTACTTTAATATGTTAACTTTATTAACATACAAATAAAATCTAGCAATAATGTATGTAACTTATTTACTTACTGTGATAAAAAAAAGAAAAAAATATATGTTAGTCCTATTGTTTCGTATTGTATGTAAATCTTAGAAAAAACGTGTAATTATCACACTTTATGAAAGTAAAAAAAGTTACTTTTTTATTTAAATAAGCTATACTTTTAATATATAAGTGTTAAATTCATTTAGTGATATAAATGCCTAAACATATTTTATTTATTCGGTCTATTCTGTTGAATTACAAAAATACAACATCACTAAAATGAGCAGAAAATGAAAAATGAAGTGTTGATCGATTATATCTAAATTATTTTTATTTCTTTAATCTGGTTCAAGACTGCTATTCAACTTTCCGCCGAATTTGGAGGCATTGCTTGTTAAGTGGCGGAACTTAACGCCGCGCTTTACCTCGACACCAAAGCGAAGAAAATGGAAATATTAAATATTTTCACTCCTCGAGTGGGAATCGAACCCACAACCAGTCGCTTTGCAGGCACGCTTTGTGCCACTACGCCACGACTGGCCCTATAGCTGCATTCATCTTAAAAGATAATGCATTTAATTTTTAGTTTTAATTTGTAAGCTTCTCTTGCTTGTTCAATGTAATTATCACTGATGGATCTTAATAAATAAATTCATAGAAAGTAGAGAACAGAGTGTCTCAACACTACGTTTTCTCTTAAAAAAGGGAAAAATCGTAAAGCCAAACTGGCACTCTTACAAATACACGAGCTTCAAAGAAACACAATTGAATGGTGCGACTGAAGTACGCGGAGGTGCGACAAATGTACGTCTTAGAGTGAACAGGAGGCAAGTTCAAGCATTCTTCATGTTTTGAATACAAAGCTCGGTAACAAATCTACTGTCTTTCTTGGTGAAAATTTTTCTAAATATATGTGAATTGTATAAAAAAAATGCTTTTTAAGGAGCTTTTGGTCAGTCTTTGTATAGTTATTAGTTAGTTTATATAATTAAAGTTATGATAATATTTTTATGCTTTTTTGGTTATTTAAAAATACGTTTTAGAAATCGGAGTCTACCTCTAAAACTACTGTGAAGTGCTTGAAATATCGAGTTTTTTAATATATTTTGGCAAATACCAAAAATGTACTGGACTAATCTAGTTAAAATAATTTTATTTCAAAATATTTTAAAAAATCTTATTTAACAATGATATATAACTATTTAGCTAAAAGTGATATGAATTTAAAAAAGGTTAAAAGTATCAATAATCAACATAATTTTTGTGCAAACATTTTAGATTCAATATTTTCTTTCAGTATAGTCTAAATTGTATTATGTGTATATTTAAATTTCTAAATATCTATTATACTTAAAATAAGTAAATTAATAAAAATTACAATGATATGATTATTGTATAAATAGGAAAAAATTATAAAAGACAATAACACGTAGTTAAAGACCACTTGTCCACTATATTTATATTACGACTTCAGTTTCACGCGTTTTCCCGCAAAGGAGAGTAGTCAGGGAAACCTTAGTGTCAAGACACTTCATTCTTTTTCTCAGGTCTGAGGCATTAAATTTAGTGAACCGGTGGTAAACTATTTGACGTTCAAAAAATGAAGCTTGTAACTTCTTATTTTGTATAAAATAATTTGACTTTGACTTTATTTAACTGCAGTTTTTTTAAAAAAACTGCAGTTGAGGTGTAACTCAACGCCGTAATTTGCCTTAAGTACCAGAACGTAAAAATAAAAATAGTTTAAATATAATAATTCCTTCAATAAAAATCGAACCAAAAGTCATCGTATTTACATTTAAACGGTGTCCCACTGCGCCTGATAGCCTGTTTATAATGACGATGTTTTGCGTCTAGCAGCTGGGCGGACGAGGTCGTTGGATCACATCCGCACAGATTTGAGCACTTACGTCAGTTCCTTGCGATTATATTTAAAACGAAAATCATCTTATATTTAGGTACCTATTATGTTATTTATTTTTTTATATAGATTCACACTTTTTATGTATGGGGTATTGAGGGAGAATATGGTGTTAGGGCACTCCGTTTTCCATTTTCTATGGTAATTGCGTGTTAAGTGGTGTTGTACGTTAGTTGTGTGTTAAGTACTTAATGCCGAATAATTTTAAATTGATTAATAAATATTTTGGTATATAGTGGTTACTAGATATTGTTAACATTTTATAAGATTTTTGTTAATATGTGTGTATTTTTTGCCATAATAATTATAAGCGTGATTATTTTTTGTTTTAAATAAAATAAAAGTAACTATTGTGTAATATAAAATATGAGAGCATTGTCACGTAGTGGGACAGGGTCTTACTGTAAACGTAAATGATTCCCAAACGTTATATTTAAACTATTTTTATTTTTTCACTCTAGTACTTAAGATAAAGTACGGCGTTAAGTTTCGCCGGCGTGTTCTTTCTGCTAATATGTGGAGAGGAGTACAAAAGTATATATTGTTAACTTTATATTACATATTAATAATATATACTTTTATATTATACTTATTGTAAAATATTTATAATAAAAAAAAATACTAATATATAAAAATCAATAAAGACAGGAAAAAATATATTTAAATTTCATGAAAAAGCTAAGTTATAGCTAAACTGACTACATTTGAGACATTATTTGTAAACAATGGCTAGTCTTGTTAGAATTTCAAGTCCATCAGCCTGGAATAGTCTAGTCTAATAGAAATTATGCTCATTGAAATTGAATATTAAATGTATGAAATAGAGAGAGAGTCTATTGTCAAATCCCATCAGTTTTCATTATTAGAAATAGGAATATTTACTACACTAAAAAAAAACCAGTAAGTAATTTTAAACAATAAGTAATGTAATACGAAGCGCGGCGTTGAGTCAAAGTCAAAGTCAAAGTCAAATAATTTTATTCAAAGTAAGAAGTTACATGCTTCATTTTTTGAACGTCAAATAATTTACCACCGGTTCACTAAAGTTAATGCCTCAGACCTGAGAAGAACCGGCGCAAGAAACTCAGCGGGACGACTCTTTTTTTTTTTTTTTTTTTTTTAAGTCAAGCATTTACAGATATTATATAATTATATATTGACAATGATACCATTGGAATAGCCTGGAGCGAGCATTTCACTCCCAAGGCGTGTTATCGTTCAAAAATTCATTAATTAGGTAATAACCCTTAAAACACAAACGTCTCTTCACAATTTTTTTGAATTGTGATATGGGACAATCTTGGACGTTTTCTGGGATCCTATTGTAAAAGCGTATACATTGTCCCATGAAAGAATTACGGATTCGATGCAATCGGGTTACAGGCGCGGTAAGTTTATATTTTTTTAAGTTCTGCCAATCCACAAGTAACGTCTCCGTTTTGCTAACTGGAGAACAGAATGTTTTGACATTACTCGTACAAGCGGGAAAAAGCGTGAAGCTGCAATAAAATAATTTGCATATACGTAATATAGTAAAGCAAGAAGTTTAATAAAAACATCTTACAATCAACATCTTAACTTATAACCGGTATTTGCGTGTGTATGAAATAAAAATAACTATAGAAAATATTTATGAAATACTATTTTTTTTCACGTTATAGGTGTCTCTTGTATTTTGTAGATATAAAAAATTAATGTAAAAATACCGTTTTTGGTAAATTTTGTCATTAAATTTGCTCTGAAAATTGCATAAGTGTTCCGCTCCGATCAGAAAACAAAGTTTTCATAGCACAATCAAATCTTTACGAAGGAACAGTGTATTCCTTTTATTGCGTTTTTTAAACTAAGTTGTTATGTTATATTTACTAAAGTCTCTGCACAATTGGCAGAGATAATTGGAGTGGTTTTTTTTTTTGTAACATCCTACGGAAATATCGTCCTTAGTGCGTACCTTGTATTTCAAAATGATTGTTATTGTATGTAAAATGTCTATATCATTACCGTAGTTATAAAAAGCAAAATTAAAAATTTTGAAAAAACCCACGACGGTGTAATTGTAAATTGTAAAAGGATAAAATAACTATAAATCCCCCGCCTAAAAGAATATATGTAACGAGATGATGGGGACGACTTCGTCGGGGGCTGCCAGCTGCAACCTCTATTTTAAATATAGTAGCTAACCGTATAGATTTCGTTTTAAAGTCTTTAAAATACCAGTTATCAAAACTGTAAATTCATATTAATATATATTTTTTTGCCAAACCTGTTTTAACAGCAAGAAAACCTATGAGAAGGTTTGTGCAAACTTAAAGTAATGACAGCCCCCGACGAAGTCGTCCCCATCATCTCGTTACATATATTCTTTTAGGCGGGGGATTTATAGTTATTTTATCCTTTTACAATTTACAATTACACCGTCGTGGGTTTTTTCAAAATTTTTAATTTTGCTTTTTATTTTAAACTTTTTAAAGTGAATAGATACACATTATATATTATTACATAATATTGAAATACTTTATATTAATCTTCATGCGAATCCAAAAGATTAAGGCTACATGTGAATGTAATACCCAATGCTTTCTGGTTATCAAATGCTTATTGCAGCGCCTCCTGGCAGATTATTAGCAGAGCAGTAACATTTCCACGATACTTAAATCTAACCAAATCAGTGAAAAACACAAAACCTACTAGTAGTTTTGATTTCGAACAAACTAATATATATGTGGCCAGTCGTGGCCCAGTGACACAAGCGTGAGACTGTAAACGACTGGTTGTGGGTTCGATTCCCACTCGAGGAGTGGAAATTATATTTCCATTTTCTTCGCTCTGGTGTCGAGGTAAAGCGCGGCGTTAAGTTCCGCCACTTAACCCGCAAGCCTCCGAATTCGGCGGAAAGTAGGGAACGGAATGTCTTAACACTAGGTTTCCTCTGCCTACCCTGCTGTGTGCGGGATACAGCGTGAAGCTAAAGCTGCATCCAAATCGGACTTGTAGTTTTAGCTTTGCATAATTAAATGTTTAATGCAGCACTCCCTGGTGAGTTCTTGACGTAAAAAAAACCTAAAAACTTACACCAAGTAAAGGTAACTCTAATACTAAAAATTCTGCCCAATCGGACTAGTAGTTGTGGTTTAGCATTAAATATTACAAACAAATGTTTACTGCAGCGCCCCCTGGTGAGTTGACACGATAAAACGTATCCAAGAACATGCACTAATTAAACTTGAGCTTATCATTGAAACTGCATCCAAATCAAATTCGTCATTTTATCTTTACATAAAAAATATTTTACTGCAGCGCCCCCTGGTGACTTGTCACCGTAATATAAATTTAAAAATATGCTCTAAGCAAAGCGGAATCTAATACTGAAAACTCTTTCCAATCGTACTAGTCGTTTTGGTTTTACACAAAAAAATAGAAGCAGCTACTGCAGCGCCCCCTAGAGAGTTGACACATACATAAAAATATGCACTAAGTTAACATACATGACACATATATGAAAATATGCACTAAGTAAACTTGAATCTATCATTAAAAACTGAATTCAAATCGGACTCGTAGTTTTAGTTTTACACAAACAAATGTACTTACTGCAGCGCCCCCTGGTGAGTGGTCACCGTAACGCATATATGAAAAGTAGCACCAATTAAACCTGAACCTATCGTTGGTAGTTTCATCTAAATCGGACTAGTAGTTTTTGCTCTGCATAAACAAATGTTTACTGCAGCGCCCCCTGGTGAATTTTCACCGTAACAAAAAAATAAAAATCTTAAAATATGCATGAAGCAAATTTGAATCTAGTTCTGAAAATTCTACCCAATCGGATAAGTAATATCGGTTTTAGACAAATAAATACAAGAAAAATTTTGGTTTTGCACAAAAAAATACAAGCAAATGCTTACTACAGCGCCCCCTGATGAGTGGTCACCATAACATATATATGAAAAGACGCACCAATTAAGCCTGAACCTACCCTTGAAGGTTACATCTAAATTGCACTAGTAGTTTTTGATTAGCATAAACAAATGTTTACTGCAACGCCCCCTGGTAAGTTTTCCCCGTAACAAAAAAAGAAAAATCTTAAAATATGCATCAAACAAAGCTGAATCTTTTCCTGAAAACTCTTTTCAATCAGATTAGTAGTTTCGGTTTTAGACAAATAAATACAAAAAAAGTACAAACAAATGCTTATTGCAGCGCCCCCTGGTGGCTTGACACGATAAAACATATCTAAGAACATCCACCAATTAAACCTGAATCTATCACTGAAAATCTATCGAAATCAGACTACTATTTTTTGAGATAATTGAAAACATTCGTTTTCACGTAAAATGCTTACTGCAGCGCCCCCTGGTGAGTTAAGGCAATAAGACATATCTAAGAACATACGCCAATTGAACCTTAACCTATCATAGAAAACCGTATCAAAATCGGAGTTACAGTTTTGGAAATAATTGACATAGTAATTTGCACAAACACACAAACAAACAAACAAACAAACAAACAAACAAACAAACAACCTCTCACCCCAAACACATATACAGTCGCCGTTCCGTCGCGGGTAAAAAATAGATATATACGACTAATATATAGCTTAGTTTCTCCTTGAGAATCTAGTGTTAAGACACTCCGTTCTCCACTTTCTATCGATTGTATGTTGGATAGAAAAACACAACGACTTGCTTTGTCTTTCTAGATTGATATTATCGTTATTACTGCTATTAAACATGCAAACCGTTGCTATAACGACGTAATAACAAGGTTATTGTCATTTTTTAGTTAGGATATAATAATTGGTGAAGATAATTTTTACTTTTTTAAATTTTGGCAATATTGATTATAATTTGACTTTTTAAATTTTGTATTTTGGAGATGTAAGTCCAATTTTTGTTGTGTTTAATGTATAAAAAAATATTTATTAGATATCATTAATTTTTTGATAAAATGTCCCTAGCCCTAGACTTACCAACAGCTAATCACTACTTCATATATAATATCATTATAGTAACAGAGCTTATTTTTTGATATAATCAATTAATTGAAAAAATAATTAAAAATCAATTTCAATACCAAAAACATTTTCAAACTTGCAAAAAAACACTTACCTTCCAAGAAAAAACGTAATTAAGAGAAAGGTTACGCGCCTCTGGATTCCGATGCGAGCCATTTGAATGAGGAATTAGAATAAGATGGCAAAAAATATGAGCATTAGATAGAGGAGCACAACCGACGTTAGAGAGGGACAGGTGATGATCACGACCCCTGATTGGCTGACCGCTTTTTATACCTTGCTTCCCCTAATTCTAACGTAATGTTTATTCGAAATAGCTCTTTAATTTTATCGGGTTACGTCTCTTTACCCTTTTACTGTACATTTACTACATTTATTTGAATTTTTAAACTTCTTTCTTCCTTTAATAGGTATTGAAAATGCTTTTTTTTCTTGGGTCATTGGACTTGGGATATGGTGATCTAAAAACTAAATTACCTTAATTCGCACAATTTACATACATTCTAGCCAATTATTGTTTTCATTTACTTTCAATAAATGATTGTAGGTTTCATTTTTTTCTGATAAATGACTGTTTGTGGGCTTATATCGGCATTTGACGGCTCATAATTCTAGTTTTTACTTTGACATGACTTGAATATAAATTGTTATTGGCAGTTGTTGGTTGTCTTTGTGATACTTAAAGTATGTAAAATAATTATGTCTAAATTGTTTAAGAAGCTATAGTTGTGTAGTGGGTGTATTTGACTTTAAACGTGAATGGTTGTGGGTTCGATTCCAGCTGAGGTAAATTGTGAGATAAAACGTGATATTGATAGAAATATAATGATATTGATATTGAGTGATATTCTTCAACATTTAATGTCCCGAATTCAGGCGAACAGTAGAGAACGGAGTATCTTGACACTATCCCTTTGACTAATTTGATATGCGACAAAAAGCGTACGGCTGCTTTGATATTTGATATATTTTTTTCAATTTATAATAATATATTTTTAACATTTAATGCTCTTACCGACACCAATTTATGGTCAATTTTAAGTGTACACATTATTAAATAAATATATTTAAGAAACAGAAAAGTATATAATATTATCGAAATTTATTTATTATTTATTACATTTAAACTTGGCATTGATTTCCGCCACTTAACAACACAATGTCACGATTCCTGGTAGTAAAAAAACTTACTAAAAATGCATTAAATTACTGGCAGGACCAAAATATTTGTGTATTCTTTAAATTAACAATTATTATTAAAACAAAAAGTCTACAATACAAGTATTCTTAAACACAAAAACAATTATTTTACCCAAAAAAAACAATTTCAAATACCCAGATAAGCAAAAACATTTAACTCAAAATAAAATTAAACTTAAATTTTTAAGTCTAGATTCTCACCATAGACTTAAAAGAGCTAGAAAATAAAAAAAAAACCTACCTTACACAAGTTCAATGTACTTAACCGCCTGTTCTACACAGCTGCTGTCGTAATACGTCAATAGATATAAAACTACTATTCATAAGCGTGGTTAAGCTACGTACGTTTAGTTCGATAATTGGATGGGTGACCGTTTATGTGGCAGATAGTTTCGTATTTCTGTTCTTATATTATAATATTATAATCGTTTTGATGTGGTTTTTAGAATTTATTATAGGCTATTATGATTATGGTTATGGTGATATTGTGTGTCAATTTGTAGTGAGTGATGTTGTAGTTCAATTTTTAATATGGTTAAGTTAGTAAAAGAACGTGTTGAATGGAATGTTTTGAGTCTTAAGTTATATCTCTGTCTACGGTACTATACGAGATTTGCAAGCTGTTTTTTTTTTAAATTAAATATTTTAAATTTAAGTACTTATTTAAATATATATTTTTGAAATTAATTATTGTATTTAAGATGTAATAAATAAATGCTAATACGTAGCCGATCAATGAAATTTTTCTGTAAACGATAGTTACAGGCCAAAAACAATCTGATAAAAAATTACAAAATTAATGAAACAAAATAGTAATCATGCAAAAAAATACCCTCACAATTCACTTATCATATTTAAAATTTATTCATTTTCACAAATTTAGTTGTTTCAAAAGACGTCATTTGAAGTATAATAATAAATATATTTTAGGCAGTCTTGAAAATTGGCATTAAGTACAGTAGTAATTAACGCCAGTTTTCAGCATTAACATTAGTTTGTTCAAATTTAGCAAGTCTGAATTTGTAACATTAATAAACATAATATAAATTTTACGAAAAAAAATTGAATTTAAAATTTATAAATCTAAGATCAGGTTTTAAAAATAAATAAATGAATTACATGAATAAATTAAATAATCAACTCAGTAATATAATTATACATGCAATTAAGCTTCAGCTTTAAAGTAACCTTCTTTGGTATATTTATACCAAAAAAACTCAAAAAACATAGACTTCAACATATCAAAAATCAACATAAAAGCAACATATAACAAATAAACATATTATATTTACACACACCCAGTACTTCGTCGCTTCTCACGCAGCACTCCATTCAGCCGTGAACGCCATATTTGGTACACTTTTTACCATCCAACTCTATATTCCGCTTAGACGTTGTAGATATTTTAATTATTATTTACTTTCCTAGAATTTTGATGTGATTGCCCCTTATATATACCGACTGATAGTCAGTTAAGCGTAAAACGTATTTTATTATAAATATTATTGAAATCTTCGTGGTTTAGTGGCAGCGTCTGATAGTATAGACGATGGTTAAGGGTTTGATTCTATATACGGGAAATTATATATTATTTAATATTCTTTGTCTAGTATTTAAGATGAAACGCGGTGTCTAGTTCCGCTTTCCAACACTCAATGTCTCAATTTCTGGCGGAAAGTGGAGAGTAAACTGTCTTCATACTAGGTTTTTTCTGATTACCCTTATGTGGGAGTTGTACTCCATTCAAACTTTTTTAAGCGTTTTCTAAAAATGTTCTTGTTAAAAAAATCTGTTAGTCTCTATGACTACCCCCGTTATTCAAGAAAAAACGACGCTACGACAACTTTCCAAGAGGAATGGGGTTCAAATACCACTCCATCCATTTTTTTTTATAAAAATGTGATTTAAAAAAAGTTTCAGCCAAACTGGTTAAGCAAATCGCAACTTTGAGTTGTGTACTAAACCCACAGTGACTCTGAAACAGAGTGACTAAACACTAATTTCTTTACCAACTCAAAAAAACATACTACACATACATTCAAAAAACCACATAAGTACTTTGATATTCCATTGAACGACTTACACAATACATTTATTTCACACTTCACCGTGGGTGTTGAACAAAACTGAACTAGACGAGAGCTAGATTTCAAAACAAAATTTTGTTTTAAATCTATGCAGGAATTTCATAATAGGCCATTCGAGTGACCTAAAACACTAAAACACCGGTCTAGAAGAACTATAGAATATTATAAACAATCCATGTTGAATGGATGACTAGTCTGCAGGTGTTGGGTTACGCAACTGATATGTCAGAAATATTAGATTGTACTAGTATGTACTATTATTTTACTGGCTTTGAATAGATTTTTTAAAAAATAATAATGGTGGTAATAGACGCATATATAATAACTGACAGCCCGCTCGCGCCGCGTGAACTATTTCGTTTTATTGCAACACTCAGGGGCGCATTTTTAAAAAATAAAGTAGCCTATCTTTAAGCTTAGATTATCAACCATATTTATGCCAAAATTCATTACAATTGGTTACGCGGTTTAGATATGTCATATAAACTTTCATCCCCTGTTTCAACCCGCTAGAGGTTGATTTTTGAAAAAATAAGTAGCCTATGTTAGACAAAGTCACTTTTACTAATTTCATTCTAAATTTCATCCAAATCGGACCGGTAGATTAGCCGTGAAAGCGTGACAGACAAACACACAGACTTTCGCATTTATAATATAAGTAGGTATGGACACTAGCTGTGCCCGCGACTTCGTCTGCGCGGTATTGTTTTTCTAATGTACTATAAGCTATATTATTGTAAAGTTTCATTCAAATCCATTCAGTAGTTTTTACGTGAAACAACAAACAAATACCCAAAAATATTTCGCGTTTATAATATTAGTATAAATTCCACAGCTTGTTTTAAGATTTGCCACTGCAGAAATTTAAAATCAAATTCAAATTCAAAATATTTTTATCCAAATAGACTTTTGTTAGCACTTCTAAATCACTATAAAAACAATATTAATAAGTAAGGCTTATTACTCGGTAGAAAAATATTTAAAATTTAAAATTTTGGAAATAATCTGATTTAAGTTTAGTGCAGGTTAGCTACCATTGTAATAAATAATGAAGTTTTAACTTTTGTATTTGAAAAGAGCAACTGTTGAGTTTCTTTGTGGCAGAACGGCAGTTCCGAGCCGGTTCTGACTTACGAGGATACAAAAATCTATTTTTGATTAAAGGATATTTTAAATTAGAATTTCGTGGGATTTGAAGCTGCTACCGCCATGTGAGCAATCTTTTTAGATTTTTTAGTGATACAAAATCATTACACGCCTGAAATTCTACGTCATATATGAAGATCTTACATTAAAAGAGGAAGAATTTCGTAATTATTACGAATTTATTTAAGAATGAATAACTAAAGAAAATAATTAAATGTTTATTACTATGAACATTTTTGTTTATTCAAGTTAAATTCAACGTAATTACTATTTAGTTCTTCTTAAGCTATAAAAAAACAACATTAAAAGTATTTTTCTCGCTTTCCTCGTCTTGGAAAGGATTAGTACCAGGTAAATACTATAAAAATATCACATTCCTAAGTAATTCGGACACGTAGGCATATTTTGAAATAACAGGAAGCGATCTATATTCAGGATATAATATTTGCTTACATTGATACTGGTGATGCGAATATAACAATGATCAAAAGGACGATATCCTGCCTCATAAGCCTATATTTTTTAGTTCCCAGCTTTATTAGGCACAGCAGGAAAGACAGAGAGAACGTAATATTAAAACACTCTATTCTTTACTTATAATTTTAAGCAAAAATATAAATTATATTTTTGCTTAATTTAATATATTATATTTTAAAATAAATTATATTTTTGATTAATAAATTCTCACTAAAATCGAATACACTAATAAAAAAAAATCAAAATTTACCAAACCGTTTCACAATTTTATAAGTTTCTTCACTAAATTATACTCTACTAACAAAAAAACATCTATAAATCATTTTACCAAACCGTTTTAAACACAAAAAAAAGTTTTACCAATATTAAACCGATGGTAAATACCAATGCCTTTCATATTAGCAGGGACTTGGTAGTTGGCTATTTATTATTTTACACTATATTGTCCGAGTGGTCAAACTATTTCAATATGGCAGACGGCTATCACTTCTGCAAGTTTAGAACTATCCTAATTGAAATTGTTGTTATGTACGTACAACTATTTTGTCCTTTTGAAATATTGCTTTTTAAAGTACTTACTATATTATGCAAAGTACTGAGGTTAACAATTTTAGGTTGTATTTGGATAAGTGGAGAGCGGAGAAACGTGTCACTAAGTATTGTGTGTTTAGTTTGTAATGGAAGTTTTGATTATATAATTTCTGGGCTGGTTGAGCCAGTTGTGGATTCGATTCCCACTCGAGGAGTAGAAATATTTAACGTTTCCATTTTCTTCGCCTGGTGTTGAGGCAAAGCGCGGCGTTAAGTTCCGCCACTTAATACGCAAAGCCTTCAGAATTCAGTGGAAAGTGGGGAACGGAGCGTCTTAACTCTAAGTTCCCTCTGCCTGCACTGCTGTATGCGGGATACAGCGTGAAGCTATAAAAAAAGAATTTCTGGTGTCTAGTATTTTTTTTATCTTAAGTTAACTATAGTTAACATTCGTATAAAGGTTAACAATAATCTATTTTGGAAGCCAAATTTCATATAAATTTTCTCAATCTGTAGAAGGTTCACGCTTTTTAGGCGTAATAGGGGTATGCAGAAAGAACCCAGCGTTAAGACACTCAGTTATCCATCCATTAAAAGTTGCGTTTACAGAGGCCTTATTTAAAAAGTTTTTTTTACTTCACGTGCTGTTCTCGGTGTTCGTCTATCTATATTACACTTAAAATAGACATTGAGTTAGTATCTTGCGTAATCCAACACCGCATATTGTCTAGCTAGATCGCCTAAGTAATATTTTAAATATCATATTTAACCGAGCCAACCGAAGCGCAGTGGAGTATCATCTGATTGAAAACTTGATTGCTTATGGGTTCCATTCCCACTTGATTATATGTATTTAAAAAAAATCGTTTCCCCAATATGGTACATAAGAAGCGCGGCGTTAAGTGTTGCCTTTTAATATGCTATGTCTCGACTTCAGGAGGAGGGATAAAGGAGTGTCTTGGCACTAGTAGATTCTCTCTGACTTCCACAAGCTGAAAAAAAGACCGTCTGGAACTTTAATACACCCAGAAGTAAACTGGCCTGGCTGAAAAAATGCATTTTGCTCTGAATTACAATAGAATCTTTGAATAAGTTTTTTTATGGTATTTAACAAAATCAATAATTTCGAATTTTTTGAGTTAGGTCAGTTTATAGCTGAGGACATTTGGAATAAGTATCAGCTTCCTACCGTTACTTGTGCCGTAATAAGTCAGTCGATTGGGACATTCCCTTTTATACATGTAGATTAGAAAAAAGATTGAAAGATAGACGAAGATTAAAAAAAAAGTGGAACAATAAAGCTGTGGCGCTCGGGGAATTACCTGTTCTTGTTTTAATAGAGCGTATTGGAGTGTATCTTGTACAGATTACATAATTAAAGTTAAAGGGATAGCGTGTAATGCCTAATTTATTATTATTTTAATAAAAAAATAAAATTTTAACTAATTAGTTTGTGATTGACAGATTAAAAACAGTATTTAAGAATAAAAAAATATTATTTTAATCATCAAATTTAACATAGTGAAAAAAAAAATGAAAACAAAAAATAAAAAACGGAGTGTTTTGACACTAAGCTATTTCTGCCTTTCTTCAAATACAATCAAAAAGCATAAAACAAGAAAAAAATCAAAGAAATATTTATTTTAACAAGCACAAAGCTTTTGAGCTTAATTTTATCAGATTCTCACATCCCAAATTACATTTTAAACGGCACAATCATCTGGCAATAATAAGAACCTATAATTTAATTCAACCATAGATAACTTATAATTTCACAATGGCAACATTGAGTAATGACAGCGCGGATTCCGAGCAAAAATGGCGGAATGACGCGTTTCGAATCTTTACATCGTACAATTTTGTTTTATGGCACCATAAAGTTAGAATTTCTAAATTATGAAGCTTCTTGCGTCTCTTTTATTTTTGACATATTGTGCTTGTTGTGTTCATTTTTGTTTTTATTTTTGTTTTTATTTATTATTTCTGTTATTATATTTTACAGTTGCATCTACTTAGAAAAAAATAGAAAAAATATTATTTTGGGTTCTATTAAATTGACAAATTTAGTAATAATTTTTTACATATATATGCAAAAAAATAATATTACTTTCATGTACATACAGTTGTCTCTATCTACCTATAGCCTATATACCTCCCTCTATCTCTCTCTATCTATATCTATCTCTTCTTACACCCATTATCACATATGCCTTAATTAAATAACCTAAAAGTGAACAGTTACTCTCTCGTCTCTATAAAAATTGAAACGATTTTAGTAAGCTTTAATTTTAGTAGAAACATTTAAAAAATATATTTAAATTTACTTAGATTATGAAAATCACTTTTAGAAAACATATAGTTAATTATCATCAACATGAGTTTGTGATTTAAAAATGAGATTCAAACCCGTACCTCGTGAAAACCGTCTAAGCTGTCTAAACTAGCTAAGCCATGCGTTCAACGTGTTCTAAAAAGTTTTATTTTCCCAGTTCCTCGTTTCGCAGTGGGACAGGGACTAACTGTAAAGCAATGGTCGTGGGTGCGATTACCATTCGAGGAATGATTATATTTAAAATGTTATTTCTTACTGATACTTAAGTCAATTGCGGCGCTGAGTTCCGCCACTTACCACACAATGTATCAATTTCAGGCGGGCAATGGAAGACGAAGTATGAAACTGCTGTATAACGAGCCGGACATTATTAAAACTATTAAAATTGGGCGCCTTCGTTGGGCAGGACACGTGTTAAGAATGGATGACACGAAGACTCCAAAGAAACTGCTTACGGGAATGACTGACGGCCGCAGAAGTCGTGGTAGACCCAAACTGCGGTGGTTAGACGGCGTTGAGCAAGACACGAAATCCCTCGGAATTAGGAGACTTTTTTTTTTATCTTCACGCTGTATCCCGCACACAGCAGGGCAGGCAGAGGGAACCTATTATTAAAATACTCCGTTCCCCACTTTCCGCTGAATTCGGAGGCATTGCGTGTTAAGTAGCGGAACTTAAAGCCGCGCTTTACCTCGACACCAGAGCGAAGAAAATGGAAATATTAAATATTTCCACTAGTTAATTAGTAGTTGGAGGCAACCAACCCAAAACAGAGCTGTCTGGAGAATTTTACTGGACCAGGCTAAGGCCCACCCGCGGCTGTAGAGCCTGTGATGATGAATAGAAGTCGAAGTCTCTTAATACTAGACCTTTTATCACTACGATCTGATTCTACGATTTCGTATCACTGATATCCACAGATTGTAACTGTAAGAGTAATACTTAAGGACGTAGGAACAAAATAGTACAATCAATATTATTTTTCTAGTGTTATAGGTCAAGGAAAACCGTATCGGCTCATTAGGACGTCTAATGTAATGTTATTTGTAATATAACAATGCTTGTTATTTTAAATGAAATGTGCTTTTAAAATGTTGATAAGTAAGCAAGCCGTCATAGCGCAGTGGGCGCGATGGTTGCGGATTCGATACCCATTCGGGGGAACGACTACAATGAAATTATCATTTTTCTGCTCTGGTACTTAAGACAAAGCAGGTTAGGCGGATATAACCTAGTATCAAGACACTCCAATTTATTATTTCAGCCCAAATTGGAGGAATTTCGTGTTGAATGGCGGAACTCAACGCCGCATTTTTGTCTTAATTACCACAGGGAAGAAATTAAAATAATTTAACTTATTAAAAATTTCACAGCGTGGGCCGCGTCTGACTGTAAATACGTTTAATTATGGGCAAACCATAGAAAAAGAACCATAATATAACTTTGTAAACTAAACGGTTTAGAAAAGTATGAAAATTTCACATTATTTCAGAGTATTTTTAACATTAAGATGGTTTTAGCTAAAAACGTCAAGTTTTTACCTTTCTGACACTATACGCTATAATTATTTGCGCGAAAGCTCTTCACTCTAAAATTTACATACACACAACTGTACTTTAAAGTCTAAGTGTAGTGCCCATAGACGAATAATGTGATTCTTGCAGCCGTCATTGGTCATAATAAAAAAATTAATGTTTTTAGTACTATAAAATATTTTTGTTTTATTTATGTTTGTATTAAAAAATGATGTAATTTTGATTATTTGAATATATAAATTATATTTAATATATTTCATACATGGTAAGTAAAGAAAGTGGCTTATTTAAATCTTATTTGCAGCTTGAAGTGAGAAGCGAGGTCGAAAAGGCTGGTTTTTTTTCAATTTGTTTAGGTAGTAGGTATAATACTATCCATATGTATTTAAAACTCGTTACTAACAGGCAATGTACAGACAAAATTTCTGACTGTAGTAAACTAAAATTGTAGGGGGAACTCAAAAAGTAGGGAAAGTAACAGAAAGAGACATTAAGAAAACGTATAGAAACATATAATTTGAACGCAGCGTGATTGGAACCCGTGCCTCCTGTACCGTGCAGGCGCTCTCACCACTGAGCAATTCGAATCCTGCTGCGTTCAAAATTTTATACGTTTTCTAAATGTCTTTTTCAATTTTCCTAAGTGTGGAATAACATTTAAAAAATGTTTAAAAGTTTTTTCATTTTATAGTATATTTTTAAATATTCATATTTCACGTAAATGAAGTAGCGAGAGTTTACTAGTTTGTTTATAAAAATCTAAGCTCGGAAAGCTCGGAATTTTGTAAATCATAAATTTTTGGTTTCTCTACCATATAAACAGATTAACAGTTAAATTTCGATATCTTCAACTATAGAATAGTACAAGAATATAATATTAATGACTACATCTGCATATGTCATTAATACTATAATTCTAAGTGAAAATAAATCTCTCATATACGATAACTTTCCAAACATTAGTTGTATGAACATCTTTGAAGTGGTTTAAATATCATTAGACGAGTTTTAGCGTCGAATTCCGCAAGAAATATATAGTGACAGTACAAAATGGAAACAAAGTGGAGAACGGAAAGATAATATATAAAAATCAAAAATATATATATTTTAGTATTCTTAAAAAAACGTTATGAGACAATGTATACCTAACAATTTGAACACAGCGGGATTCGAACACGCTCTTGAGAACCTTTCTGGCCGCTAAGCCATGCGTTCTACTTCCGGCTACGTTGAAAATATTATACGTTTATTACAACTTATTTTTGTTATTAGCTTATCTATAAAGAGACTTAACTAATGTTTAAACGTTTTCTAAAAATGTTTTTTTAAAACAATCTAATATGCAGAATACGTATTACGAATTTTGCTTCAATTTTACATCAACAGAAATCGAACCTACGACCATCTGGTTAAAAAAAATACTTGTATATCTATATAACTTCTAAAATTTATCAATAAACTTTTACATTCATACGTCAAATTACATCTACTTGTTATAACTGTAAGATAGTATTCAGATTGTATACATTTTCATCTGTCAATGCTGTCATGCTTCCTAAAAGGGATTCCTATAGGTACAGCTATCGTGTACTCTTACTATTGAAGGCCAAAGGTTAACTTTCCACTTTAATAGAGAAATTACTTATGAAGACGGCGTTTTGCTGTACATATGTAATAACTAGCGATCACTCGCGGCTTCACCTGCGTTCGTACTTAAATCATTGCTTAAATTTATAATTTATATTGTTGTTACTTTTTTGCTTATGAACCGATTAAAATCAAATAAGCCTAAGTTTTGAAAAAAGTTTATTAAAATAAATAGTCAACAAATTTAAAGATTTCGGAAGCTATTTCGGAGATTGGCGCACATAAACACACAGACAAACAGAAAAAAAACCATAAAAAAATCACTGTTTAGTGTTTCTTTTATACTGTTAAATGACCCCAATAATAATTTCCTTCATATATCTTCCATATGCAGAAAGCGATCAATTATATTTTTATTATTTTTATTGTGTGACCAGTTATTTCCCTTAACTTCGTTCGTCAAGCCCCTGGTCTTCCCAACCTTTTCTTGATCAAGGACCCTCTTTTACATTATTCTTGCTAGCAGGGACCACTATGTATGGAATCCTTGCAGTTTCTGTCATTTTGTAGTTCGATAAGTTGTATAACTTTGGGTAGAGCTGGGTACAACACCCACTAAATTTAAATCGTTCGCGGACCAGTTTATCCCTTCTGCGGACCACTGGTTGGGAACCAGTGGTTATGACGTTGACGAAGATTGACACATTGCTCTTTGCGCTTTTAAAGTAACAAAAAAGTTTTATGTATTATATAGATTGTGGATATGATTATCATTATAAAGCTTATTCTTATATTTATTTAAGTTAGTTGAGTAAAATAAAATGAGTATAAAGTAATATACCTTTCTAGTAAGCAAAGAAAACCTGGTGTCTAGACACTACTTACTCCACTTTCCTCTCGAAATTGTGACATTGCGTGTTAGATGACGGAACTCAATAAAGTTTTTTTTACTATGCCGGAAAATGAAAATAATTTGAATACAATGATTTATTTAGTACTTACAACCATTCCGTTTACAGGCAGATGTCCTAATGCGACACGGAGGTTTTTAGGCATTTTTAGGCATTATAAACAAAAATAAACATTTTTACTTTAAAACTAAATTTAGATTAGACGAAATTTATATTCCGCCACTAATTCGGTGTTAAGTTCCGCCACTTAACACGCAAGGCGTCCAGAATTCGGCGGTAAATGGGAAACGGAGTCTTAACACAAGGTTCCCTTTGTCTACCCTGCTGTGTGCGGGATACAGCGTGAAGCTAAAAAAATATTTATACTCCTTGAATGGCATATTTTCATATATAACGATATTCATTTCTCCACTCTTGAGATAAGACAAACCGCGACGTTGATTTCTGCAAATCAACACGCGATATATCGAATTCGGGCCGGAAAGTGGACAACGGAGTGTCTGAACACTGGGTCCTATCTATCCATCTATAATACCTAACTTGAAAGAATATTTTATTTAATACATTTTATTTAAATCGTAATAAGAATTTAGTAGTTTTACCTATTTTAGTAAATATTTCCTCAATTTTATTTGCATATTATGACGCTGTAATGATGCAGTTAACATGACTAACAATGTTTACTGCACTTCTATACAAAATACACACGCTTTTCCGGTTCGGTCCAATTGAATACGCAATGTATGCAATTATTGAATAATTTAAGCGGAGAACGGAGAAATCGGAGAATGGAGTCACTTTGTGTAATCAATTTTATATCAATTTTTCTGTCTTTTATTTTGTATATATGTGAAAAGGTACATATATTTCCTTAGCTGGTACATTGCTTAAAATGTCATTTTCATCAACTTTACAAGACATAAAAAACGGTATACCTATTTCAAAATATCAATAGGCTTTTTTAGTTTTTACTTGATAAGGACTTATTAACTTAGTAAGTATTTATTTAAAATTACCGCTTTTTCCCGCATAGCGGATAGTCAGACAGGACCTAGTGGTAAGACGCATTATTCTCTACTTTCAGCTTGAGACATTGCGTGTTGATTGGCGGAACTCAACGCCGCACTTTACCTTTGTAGCAGAGCAAAGAAATGAATATTTGGATTATATAAGTAATGTTATATAGCCTTCTGCCTCCCGTAAAGTTTATTAAAATGACATAAGCGGTGTTATAAGGGAGCTAAGGGACGATATCTCGGCGGGCCCTACGTATACGTAGATTGATTTGAAGATTCCTTATATTGTAAATTGGTTAATATATAAAGGAAATTAATATATTGAGCATTCTGAAATATTAATAAATACATATAATTTATATAGAGAAGACAAAAAAGTTTTAAACATTAATTAAGAATATTTATAAAAACCTGTCATTTATGTGTCTGTCCCGGTCTTACCTAGAAAAATAAAAAAAAAAAAATATTAAATACAGCCGGTAATATCATATTTAAAGGTAATTTTTTACTATTTGAACTGTAAAATATATAATTTTAATTAGAAATATACATAATTAAGAATTCTTGCATTAAATCGTTTATTTTGACGAATTTTCACATAATAAATAAGTAGTGTTCGTCGCGATATGTCCGGCAATTTATGAATATTTATAGCCTGAAATATGGTATATTGGTTAAAATAAATATAAACAAAAATATCAACGCATCAATAAAACGAATTTTCATATAAAATAGTATAAAGTGCAGTATAGAAACGACATTTTGTAAAAAAAATAGAAATCTTCTTGAATCTACAATAGTCACCTACTTTGGCATTCAAAAACTAAATAATTATAGAAAACTATACGAAAATAACAATTTTCATGTATTTTCACTTATTAGAGTGCTTGGTGCAGTGCAGTCCAAAACAACACTTAGTACAAAAAAAATATCATCACAGAATTTGAACCCAATACCATTGCAATCATAATTTGCAACCGAATATTGTCCCACTGCGCCACAACGGCTTCAAATAACAAATAATTATGTAAAATGATTTCAAATGTTATTATCACGCCACTTCAAGGTTACTTCATAGTATACTTATACTGTAGTATAGTATAGTTAATGTGACCAGACAACTTGATTTGAATGGACTGTCCTATTTTCTCATTTCGTCCTGAGACACTCGGGAATTTATATTCGGGATATTCCGGGATATTTATATTCCCGGGACGCTAAAATGACCCGTTTTTTGGAAATGAGGCGAAAATTTGTTCACTGGAGCGAATAATGACTGTTGTAAAGAAAACGAAAACCAAATATTTCAATAATTGTTGTAAAAAAAACGAAATAAAAATTATCTTAATAATTTTTAACTACTGTAAAATATTTTGATGTTTCCATAAAAATGACCACGCTAGGTGTACACCTAGCGTGGTCATTTTGATGGAAATGGTATACTAGTATACCTAAAGTGGGTACATTAGAGGTCTTCTTTTGAAACGAAGGTGTCCCGATTTTTGACGTTGTTTGTAAAAGTAGCCCTGGGACACAAAAATGTCCTCTTTTTAGAAAACGACCAAAAAATTGAATTATATTACGTTATTTATTACTTGTTTTATGATGATTATCACAGTCATCAAAAAGGTTGTCAATAATTGTTGTAAAAATAAAAAAAAACGAAAGCGAAATCATCGTCATCATTAATATCAAATAACATAACGTAAAATTCCAAAATCGATGTCCCGTTTTAAATGAAGAACAAATGGTCACGTTAACTATAGTAGTAGTATATCTATACCTAGTATAGTATAGTATAGTATAGAATAGTATAGATATATCGCCGCGACCCTGGCACACAATCGTGAAAACATGTAGCTATCTAGTTTTTACATCTATATTTAGGTGTTTTATTAAATTGCATGCCTCTGTGCGACATTGAACGAATTATCATGGTACATTCGTACGCGTTTGTTTTAAAAAGAACCTTTTTTTTAATGAGTTTCTTTATTTTTTTTTTTTTTTTTTGGATATCTGATTAAAAATTGAAGAAAATTGATATTAATTTAAAGAAAATTGATATGAATCTGAAGAAAATTGATATTAATTATAATATTTTTTTAAGTGGAATATAGAATGAATTCTCTATTCTCTGTTAAGCAAAATTAGACATTTTTTTTTCTCCTAATTGTTTAATTAAGCTAATTTATTAGGTAGTTATTTTGACTGTTGAGCCGACAATCGTAGGTAATTTGTACATCACTATAATATTAATGTATTTGAAAAATATATCCTTAATGTATATAATAATAGGCTTTGACATAATACATATATTATTTTACACATACAAATCAGTGACACAGTGGATCCATCGTCTGACCGTAATCGTGATTGCTTGTAGGTTATATTCCCAGTCGGTGGAGTGATCATTTGAAAAAGACATTTAGAAAACGTATAAAAATTTTAACGCAGCGGGATTCGAACCCGCGCCTCCTGAATACCGTTCAGGTGCTCACGCTTTTCTCAGTGGTGGCAACGCTCAGGAGGCGCGGGTTCGAATCCCGCTACGTTCAAATTTTTATACGTTTTCTAAATATCTTTTTCAATTTTCTTAAGTGTGGGATAACACTTTAAAAATGTTTAAAAGTGATAATAATTTATTTGATTTCAGTTCTCGTTACGGCATTGAGGTATGCCACGTAATACGCACTATTCGTGCGGAGTGTCTTGACACTCGACTATACTACTCTACTATGCGAGAAAAGAAGGGAAGCTAAAAAATCTCGTGTTAGTCGTTTTAATTCCTTCTAAAGTACTTTTTTATTCACTCTTTCAAAAAATTAATTTAAAAATGAACAAGATGAATTTTAACTTAAAAACGTGAAATTGAAATTGATCGTATATATTGAGTGGCCAGTCGTGGCCCAGTGGGACAAGCAGGTGACTGTAAACGACTGGTTGTGGTTCGATTCGCACTCGAGGAGTGGAAATATTTAATGTTTTCATTTTCTTCGCTCTGGTGTCGAGGTAAAGCGCGGCGTTGAGTTCCGCCACTTAACACGCAAGCCTCCGAATTCGGCGGAAAGTAGGGAACCGAGTGTCTTAACACTAGGTTCCATCTGCCTACCCTGCTGTGTGCGGGATACAGCGTGAAGCTAAAAGACGAAATTGATCTTTCATATTTTCAATAGGTATATCAATTTTCGAACGGCTATAGCTTCTAGTTCTGCCGACTTTGACTAATACATGTATATAGGTATAAACTATGAAGTAATTATGCTAACTCACAAATAATAAGATGTTTTCCAGTCTTTGCGTTTAACTGTAAATTGTATTGGAAAATTTTCGTCTATGATTAATATAAAGAAGGAAAACAAGTTTAAGCAATCATGCAATTATAGACAAATAGGTACCTAATATGTATATAGTTCCGTTGTTTGAGAACTGTACGTACAATTTAAAGTATAGATTCGATTTCCGGTTGAGGTAAATTTTTTGGAAACTAAAATTTACTGGAAATTTAATGGAAACTAAACTATTTAAAGAAAAACATCTTATATAATGCCAATACAATCTTATACAATGCCCAATATGGAATTTATTTTAATTATATTTACTATAAAAATTTAAATAATGTATTGAAACTTATTAATAAATAAAAAAATACACACATGATATTGCGTATAATGAAATAGTACTTTGTTCCTTTAGCAATCTCAAAGTAACATAATGACATGAAGCTAAAAAAAACTGCTACCTATCCATACTTATATTATAAATGCGAATGTCTGTGTGTTTGTCTGTCACGCTTTCACGGCTAATCTACTGGTCCGACTTGTTATTTTTCAAAAATCCACCACCGAGGGTTGCAATATAACGAAACAGCCACGCAGATCAGAGCGGGCCGCTAGTATTTTAATAATAATCTAGTGGTTTTTCCTAATAGTCTCTATTGGTATGACACACACGTTTAAAATTCTAACTTCTAAGTACAAAGTCAACTGCCAATGCAAATATTTATTTGTAACCTTTATAAATATGAAATGAGTGCTGAGTGTGTATTTAAATACTGACTTAAACGTTTATATGAATAAAGTTATGTATCTTATGTAATATGTTGTCAATAATTGCGAAAAGATTTTTGTATTTTTTAGGATATATATGGTCAGGTACAAGTGTAAAAAACTCGTTAGTTCTGAAATCGCGACATTGCGTGTTGAATGGCGGAATTCAACGCAAAAAACAAGACAATTCTTATTAAAGCAAAAAAAATGATGAGGCGGATGACGTCTCCTAGCCTACCAATTATAAATATTTCACTGAGACATTTTTACTTGTCCTTTCAACAAGTAATGGATAGGTGTTAATCGAAATGTTGGATTTTCTAAAATGTATTTTCGAAAACCAAAATTCCGGTATATATAATTTTATTTTAAAATAACAATCACGGTTTTCAAGAAAGTATTCAACTTTAACTTTATTTTTATCATTTTATTATACAATTTTATCATAAAATATCATATGAAATCCTACGAACTGTAATTATTTATCTCTTACTTGTCTTGATATTCTGATTCAAACTGGTTTAAATAATAAAATAAATATGTAATATATTTAAGTAAGTAAAACCATATATATAGTCTAAAATCATATAAAGAAAACGCACAAGAATTTGAAGGCAGCAGGATTCGAGTCCGCCTCTGGAGAAGCGTGTAACCTCTGACCGCAAAGCCATACGTTCTATACTTATACATAGGTATATTAACACAGGTGTAGAACGCATGGCCGGAGGGTAGAGGTAGAAACGCACGACAGTTAATAAGAGGCGCGGGTTCGAATCCTATTGCGTTCAAATTTTAATACGTTTTCTATAAACATTTCTAATTTAATATCTTAAACGTGAAATTAACACTTTAAAATATAAAAAATATATTTTTATTTTCAGTAAATAAAGTTTTTTTTAACTATCTTAAAGCCTCCCACTAATAAAATATAGCCCCTCCCGAAAAAAAAATCCATACAAAAAATACACATACATACATACATACATATCTATACAAATATGTATATAAAAACAATTTCGTGCGTCAGTTTATCATGACCTCGGCGGGAATTTAGCTGAATAGCCTCGCCTATTTACCTAGTTGTAGTTGTCGGCTTACTGAAACCTGTTATGTGAATAAATTCTGAGAACTATACAATTTTATGTTTGGTCTATTCTTGTAAGTTAAGGTAAGGTAAAGTTGTTTTGAGTTTTCGTATACCTACCCAGTAACAAAGTATGGCGCGGCGTTGAGTTACGTGACTTGTCAGTGATTTTGAATGGGAAGTGGAGAGTGGAGTGTCTTAACACTGTGTTCTCTCTGCTATATGGGGAGAAATAGTGAAGATGATATTGTGGCTTTAGACTGTATTACTATGCCAGAGGTCGCCGGTTCAATTGGACTATGGTTGTCTTTGTTAGATTTGATATTTAAAATAGATTTATTACTTTTAAAGTATTATTTCCACATTAAGCATATGAAAAGTTTAAAATAATAAACATTGCAGAATTTGAATCGGCTCCTCATACAAAGCGGATAATGTTTATAGCCTTTTAAGCTATACGATCTTATCAAGCTAGTTCGAAAATCTAATACGCTTGTATAGTAAAATTCTTCTTTGCCAAATGATAATTTCTAGAAAGGTAGAGAGAGGAAAGTTATAAAAAATAATCTAGAAGTGCTAACAATTTCAAATTAATTAATGAAAGAAAAATTGTACTTATAAGGAAAAAGCATTTTCCTTTCCGCGATAAATCAAGACATTGCTTGTTGAGTAACGAAACTCAATAACAAAATTTAATAAAAGCGAGAAAATCAAAATAATTTGAATATAATTGTTCTATCGAGGATCAAATCCACAGTAACTCATCATAAGAGGTAGAAGCTGTCCCACTACTTTAAAATAATGTTACAAAATGTAAAAAAATATTTAAAAAAAAACGTCCTTTTTCCGAAATACACTAAAATGATATAATTTTTACATTTTTAAACTGTTATTCATCCCCTTAGGAAATAGAAAAAGACATTTAGAAAAGTGATAGAGATACATATCCTTATAACATGTTACTTAAGAAAAATGGGGCCAGTCGTGGTCCAGTGGCACAGACGTGTGACTTCAAACGACTGGTTGTGGGTTCGATTCTCAGTCGAGGAGCGGAAATATTTAATAATTCCATTTTCTTCGCTCTGGTACCGAGGCAAAACGTGGCGTTAAGTTCCACCACTTAACACGCAATGCCTCCAAAATTCAGTGGAAAGTGGGGAACGGAGTGTCTTAACACTAGGTTCCCTCTGCCTACCCTGCTGTGTGCAGGATACAGCGTGAAGCTAAAAAAAAACTTAAGAAAAATCGTGAATACTCAATAAGTATATAAATTTCAACATTATTTGAACATAACTATTAGTATTAAGTAAACATTATGTATGACGCACATACGAATCATTGCGGTTAGGTAGGTACAGCCCAATGATAACGTCGGCTAGTCTAATTGTGTGATTGGTCAAAATATAACCGGAAATCGTGTGGTATTTCAACAAGTAGTTATTTTGTATTGTGATTATATTTATTAGTAATGTCACTTGAAATTGTGTGATAAATGATTTCAAATTGGCTTTTGTTTTACTTATTTGAATTGAGTTGATTAGAAGAATTATGTTTAAGTGATTTTGTTCTCCGTTTTCTATACATTTTTTTTAAATACTGCACGTAGAAAGAAACGGTTAGTATTAGCAGAAGGAAGTAATGAAAATAATTGGAATATTTGAACCTTTTCCTTTTGTGGGAATCGAACCCACAACCAATTGCGTTTACAAACAGACGCTGTCTTAATGTTCCTTGATGGTTTCATTCCAAAAGCTAAGTATAATGTGCATTTATTGGACATCAGTATATTGACTATAAAAATAAACAAAAATATCAGTAGATTTTATAAGAAAAGATTTTACTATATAAAAATTTAATACATATTTCACACAAAAAATAATCCAAAAAACACATAATTCTCTTTCCTCTTAACAACAATATTCAATAAATAAAATATTTTCAGCACATACGCCTCAATTTACCCATTATCTCTACTTACATATCCATACGTAGTCATTCACATTACGTATAACATTATACAACTATTCAAACTTATATTAGAGCACACTCGCAAATTGACCTTGCAGTGTTCTAAACAGCGGTCCTAGGCCAGGCCAGCCAGGCCAGCTGGCCTTGGGCCAGTCTATACTAAAACATACCTCTGAAACCTCGTAGCCTAACAAATCATTTAAAACTATTATTGTAACGCCCATTTTATCATACCAAAAACCCACCAATGCCATGTTAAGAATTCAACAAATTACGCCTTAATTTAAGTTATTGGAAAATCAACTTTATCTTTAAGCAAATAGAGGTGAAAATGTAGTAAATTTTGTGTTAAATAAGTTTTTGTTTGTATGTGTGCTGAATAACAAACGTGAATGGATAGGAACGCACACATTGATAGTGAATGTCACGAAATCCAGCCTGTTTCTAGGTTAGATTATGCGCGGGCGCATGTCGAGTGGCCATGCTTTGTGGATTTTGTATGTATTGTTGTTTTTTTTAAAGTTTAAATGAGGTTCTTTTTTTTTTTTCAAGTGTCAAGACACTTCGTTCTCTACGTTCCACTTGAGCTTAAGATATTGCGTACTGAGATGCGGGACTCAACGCCGCGCTTTAATTTCATTGGAGCCAAAGAATAAAAATTATTAAATTATGAATACTGGCCGTGAATTCACCACCATCATTCAAGTTTTATTCACAATTAAAATAAAAATAAGAAAATAGTCAAAACAATGTATATAGTAAAACTTGAATTTTTTTGAAATCCCATAATGATAGGTAGCGGAACTTAACTCCGCAATAAACTTAGTCATGTTAAATCATAAAAATATATTTTTTTAAATACAAACATTCCCTCAATGACAATTGAACCTACAACGATTGCGTCTATCAATCTATACCAAGAAGGTGTTCAATATATTTTTTCTTTGGAAGAGTAGCGTATTATTATGAAATACTACAAATTTGAGATAACATTACCATTTTAAGTAAAATTATTTTATATACTTTATATAATACACAGTAAAAATCATATTTTTGTATTAACTTTTACGTCTGCGACACCATGAAAAAAACTGAATCCCTTTGGTCAATTGTACCCAGCATTTAAATATACAATGCTCTACTGAAAAATGTGCATTTAGCTTTGAGTAACAACAGCATCCTTCGAAAGCAGCGATATAAAAAAAAACAGCTTTACGCATAGTGCTGTCATCAGAGAGGACTTAGTATCAAGAACCAAAAATATATAAAAAAAATATTGAAAATTCATCTTCGCCGTGAGGAAGTTGGAAATTATGGGCTACTTGTTAAAGATAAGTAAAGTCTCTGTCTGTCTATTGAATACAGTTCAGGGATCTAATATCAATAACTTACGCAGGGTAATAATTAAAGTGTACTTTTAAAAGTAGCGGAAGTAGGCACCAAATTTATGTGCACATTTATAAATTTATTATTCGCTACTAATGACCACGCAATAGTCATAGCCAGATCAAGAAATCGAAACATTACATGTTGAATGGCGAAATCAACGCCGCGCTTAGTCTAAAACATCAGTAATTAGATTAAATTAGATTAAATAAATGAAAATGTAAATATAATCAATCCCTGAGTAGAAATCGAACACACATCCATCTCTTTAGAGCCAAACGCTGTCATACTGCGCCACGATGGCCTATAGCTACATATATATTAATATAAATATATATTAGCATTAAAAGTGGGGAATGGTGTGTCTTAACACTAGGTTCCCTCTGCCTAACCTGCTGTGTGCGGGATACAGCGTGAAAATAAAAAAAAAATATTATAAGTATTTCAGGATTTATCCCATATATAGTAAAATGATGGAGTTCCACATGATGACCTTGTAGCTCAGATCGGCGTCGATTCACTGTTTATTTGATACGAACCTGTTATTCGCTTTCGACTCGCATCGTAACTACCACTCGCTTTACAACTAGACACTTCTATAGATATTACTAATAGAATTATCTTGTATTTGGAATTATTGTAGAGATTTACTGTTTTGTGGTCAATTTTAACAAAAAATAAGTGTATTTAAAAGAAGGGACTAAGTTTGATGTGATTAAAACTTCTTTTTACACATTTTGAAATAAAACTTTTTGGACTGGATTTATCGCAATACATTCTAGACAACCCGACGTTTCGAATACTTTACAGTAATCCTTGGTCACAGGTCAAAAGTTTGGGATATTTAAAATATATAGGTATATATATTTTCGAATATCAAAAATATATGCAATAAATCTTTATCAAGAAAAAATCTTTTATGACACAAATTGTACTGAAAACTATGTTATTGAAGAGTTATTCGAACTCAACCAAAAGCACGAAAGCGCAGCAATTCTTAAACTAACACGAATAGTGGAAAACGGAGTGTCTTGACACTAGGTTCTCTCTAACTGCCTTGTGAGGTGAAATAAGGCTTGAAGCTGAAACAACTGATAGTCAAACAGTCACAACTACTAAACCAACCTGCTCCTTTAACGTATTCATAATCTATATATTTTTTTAGCTTCACGCTATATCCCGCATACAGCAGGGAAGGCAGTTGGAACCTAGTGCTAAGACACTCAGTTCCCCACTCTCCGCCCAATTCGGAGGCATTGTATGTTAAGTGGCGGAGCTTAACGCCGCGCTTTGCCCCGACGCTAGAGCGAAGAAAATGGAAATATAAAGATTTCCACTCCTCGAGTGGGAATCGAACCCACAACCAGTCGTTTACAGTCACACGCTTGTGCCACTGCGCCACGACTGGCCCCATGTCTATATTTGTATTAAATTATTACCCATTGATTTTGCATACAATTCTTTAATTTGTCATCTAATATATTTTTTTGTTTGTAAATTTTATTAGTGGTGGTCCCCATTTGTACATGGTGAAGCTATGTCGTATCAGTCTACCTTTTTTGGTAGACACTTTCGTGGCTCCTGCCAATAAATGATACAATGTCTAATTATTATTATATTAATAATACATATAATTGATAAAAAATATATGGATAGAGATCTGTTATAAATACATGAGCATAATGAAAAAAATAACTAAAGTTTTATAATTTTAAAAAATCGATTATTAGTCTAGTTAAAGATTATATAAAATCTTAAGGCACTCTGTTCTCCCGTATACACCCTAATCTGAAAAATTGCATGCTGTTTGGCAGAACTCATCGAAAGAAAGAGCGAAAATATGAGAGATTTTAATAAAGGTGGAATTATCAAAAAGATTTTAACCTTTTAAAAGTATTTGTATAGATTTTCAAAATAACCTTTTTCTATTACATGAACATACGTTACTAAAGAATTTTGCTTGTCTTCATTAGTTAGTCAAGTCTCTATCAACCTAGTGTTAAGACACTCCGTTCTCCACATTCCACCCAGGTTCCAGACCATAATAAACCATATTTAGATTTTTCATACCCTGAGCACGAAAATACCAGTTTCATTTCTGACAAAATATCCTTAATTTTAGTCCTCAATTTGCGGAACTTAACGCCGTCAATTAACTTAATAATTAGCATAATAACAAAGGCAATCCAATATAAAGTAGGTCATCCATCAAATTCCTAAATGTCAGTTGTTAAACAAAAATGAATGTGCGACGTTGAATGATTTTGTCTAACGAGTTAGTTTGATTGATGACTTGAAAAAATACCTATTAGCCATTGAACTTTAGTCCATATTAGTTTATTTACCCGGTTTTATTTGTTAAGATTTTTTTTTTTTTTTGCTTCACGCTGTATCCCGCACACAGCAGGGTAGGCAGAGGGAACCTAGTGTTAAGACACTCCGTTTCCCATTTTCGGCTGAATTCGGCTATTCCTACATAGCAAGGTAGGTAGTAGAAAGAACCTTATGTTAAGACATGTTGTTTCTCATGCTCTGCATTCCGTATAAAATAGTAATTTTGCGTGTTACAGAGCGAAGTCCAGGAGAATGCATTCCTCGCTTTGTACGCAGACGACATCGCTCTCCTTAAAAAGTCTATGAATCCACGCCGTGCTGCCGCGCTATTACAGATTTCCCTAGCCTTGCAGCCCGACTGACTGGTGATGGGGAGGCTGACCCTTAACGTCGCCAAGACTCAGGCCGTTATGTTCGGGGGTCGCAGGAAGACCCCTCCGCCTCTGGTTATACAGGGTTCCAGCATTCAGTGGAAGTGCCAGGCCACCTACTTAGGCGTCATTCTGGACAGCCAACTGGAGATGGCCCCCCAAGTGAAAAACTCAATCCGGGCTGCCAAGATTGTTTTTTACTAGCTTCGTCCACTTTTCCGATTTCGATTACCTACCTTACTATATTATATTAATAAATTATTCAACA
This sequence comes from Dryas iulia moderata, assembly GCA_019049465.1. Lineage (NCBI taxonomy): Eukaryota > Metazoa > Arthropoda > Insecta > Lepidoptera > Nymphalidae > Dryas > Dryas iulia. The sequence goes on from CM032437.1 coordinate 9,021,638, forward strand.
AATGGGAATCGAACTGACAACTATTGCCTTTACACTCTAATAGCGCCACGATAGAAACAAGTTAACCTTAGCAAATTAGATATGTTTCACGATACCTTTGACAATGAATGTGTTTATGTAATAAATATAATATTACATATATATTATTATTTATATATAAGTATGTAAACGAGACGGCGTCTAACTATAACCTCGATGTATGTGGGTTCGATTTCTATGCGAAGGAGTGCACTAAACTGTAAGTTTTCTACTCAACTCTCTCTCAAATCTTTTAAAAATTGTCGTGAAGAAAAGGACAGAGTGTCTTAACACTATGTTTTTCTCTGGCTTTAAGCAGGAATAAGCGTGAAGTTAGACATACTAATACATAGTATATATCACTAGGTAGGCAGGGAAATATTCTTAATGTCAAGATATTCCATTCTTTACGTTCTGAGTGAATTCGAGACATTGCGTGTTGATTGGCGGAACTTAACACCGTGATTTATCTTACCATATAGGTATATCTAATATATATAAACATACTTACTTATATCGTATTTTTAGTGGGCCAAGAGCAATTTGACTAAATTTATTCTTTTTTCTTACAATTTTTTTTACTCTCTCTGATACCAGAGCGAAGGAAAATGGGAATATTAAATATATACACTCTTCGAGTGGGAATCGAATCCACAACCAGTCGTTTACAGTCACACGTTCGTGCCACTACGCCACGACTGGCCCATACAAACATACAAAAAAATGATGTTTTTATAATAATAAAATAAACTCTTTTACGAATTTATAACAACTCTGACCTTCCTATCGGTGGTACGATATTTACTTATATAACATTATATATATTTTAGTGTAACTAATATTGACCAAGGTTTCGCGCACTCGTGTTACTTTACAATGTAGTGTCAGATCAAGCGGAATCACGTGGTAAGGTCATGTATTTAGTTTTGATTTTTCTAAGAAAATACTTTGAATTAATGTGTAATATGAAATTTTGTGTTAAAAAATATATTTTCTTTCTTTTTTTACATTTCATAAGTTATATTTTAAGAGAGCCTAGTGTCACTACACTCTGTTTTCCAATTACTGTTAGGATTCGAGACACTGCGCGTTTAATATTGCCCTAGGAGGGTAATGAATTATATTTTTTTAGCTTCACGCCGTATCCCGCACAAAGTACGGTAGACGGAGGGAACCTAGTATTAAGTTTTTTCCCCACTTTTTAAACTCATCCTCTTCCTCAGGCTAGAAGGAATTCCTTTTAGAGACAATCTTTGAATATCTTGGGATTTACTATCCCAAGATTATTATTCTTTGATACCATCTCATGTATTTTTTAATGCAATATATAAGTATCATATGCCCAATAAAACTGTAAACAAGGTCAATTCTATACAACGAATATTATCTCAAAAAATTACATCTACCGGTCCTTATGTAAGAGTAAGTAAAATAAAACAAAAATATGATTTTTGAAGTTTTTGTCCGTCTGTCTTTCTGTCTGTTGTTCGTCTTTAAAACAACAACTACTGGATGAGTTTTGGTAACACTTATTTTGTTTTATAGTTATTAGTTCCCTGAAACATTGATGCTAAAATGCTGGCTAGGTATAATTTATTTTAAAAGTCTGAAAATCTATTATGATAACTTAGCTCTAATAAAGAATAATATAAAGAGTTCCACCAGAGTCTGCTTATAGAAAGAGAACAGAGAGAGGAGAAAGGTCGCACCAAATTATATATTCCTCTAAATTCAAATTGATCTTTGCTATATCACAAATACAACCTACACACAATTTTTGTGTCCAGTCGTGGCCCAGTGGCAAAAGAGTGTGACTGTAAACGACTGGTTGTGGGTTCGATTCCCACTCGAGGAGTGGAAATTATATTTTCGTTTCTTCGCTCTGGTGTCGAGGTAAAGCGCGGCGTTAAGTTCCGCCACTGAACACGCAAGCCTCCGAATTCGGCGGAAAGTGGGGAACGGAGTGTCTTAACACTAGGTTCCCTCTGCCTACCCTGCTGTGTGCGGGATATAGCGTGAAGCTATTTAATTTAATTTTAACACAATTTTTCCTTTTTTTAATTGATTATAACATTTTTTCTTGCTAATTAGCATTAGCGAAAGAGAATAAAGAACCTGCGTACATTCGAAAAGCAAAAATTCCCTTCCACAATACCAAAAGGTAGTTGAAACGAGAAAATAATATGTATATCTCAAAAAATGATCACTCGCCGAGGCAATGGCCGCGCAACGGAAACAGGTGTTTGTAATAAACGTGTACGAATAGTTGTGAGCCCTATGATATGATCGCAGTGCCTTATATATGTACATATATATATACTTTAAATATACTATGTAGACTGGCTCTGCCTGTGACTTTGTTTGCGTGGAATTGGATAACGGATTTATAATTTTAAAATAAATTGCTTAAGTTATTGTTTTTTATATTAGCTATCTGTTAGTGAAAGTTTCGTCAAAATCGGTTCAGCCGTTGCGGAGATTAGTCAGAACGTACAGATATAAAGACAAATTAATAAAAATATTGTTTTATACATATATTCATTTGGTAAACAAGCGGTTATTTTAACATTACAAACGTACACTCCAATTTATTTATTTTGTGTAGAAATATGAAAAAACAGTATGACATGGCTAAAAAGTGATTAAGTTCACTAAGGTAGTGGGTTAGAATCCTAGTTAGGGGGATGTCAAAATTAAAAAATAACAGAAAGTAGAGATTTGAGTGTTGCTATATTCTCTCCATTTCTGTATATATTATACATGCGTAAGACGATGATCAAGCTGTATAATATGTATAACACGCATATAATGTATAATAAGTATAATAACATAGCTTGTATACTGTAAGTACATTAGTCAATTATAATTATGTTTGCAAAGTTGATAATGGCGTAGAGCAAGGCTTCTCAAATGTATTTGGATTATTTTTTTATATTTTCAAGATCAGAGCGGAGTTTTTTTTAAAAGAAATTGTGTAGTAGATAGATAGGCATTTTCTTTAAATGTAATTAAAGTGAAGAACGGAGTGTCTTAACATTAGTGTCTATCTGACTACCTAGCTATACGGTTTGCTAATCGTGTGTAATTGAAAATTTGTGTGACATTTAGATAAAACAAACCAGTTCTAAGTAGACTGGTATTAGTATAAAAATTCAACTTTACATAAAAGCTATTTGAAGGAAGGAACAGTAGGCTGTAATTTTGTTATTGTTCAAAGGAAATGATTAAAATTTCAGTATATTCAATATTAAGCGTTGCGAATGCTAATTTAAATTATTTCTTTTTAATAATGACAAAATCACAACTTATAAATACATATAATATATGGTTCAGTCAATGTATGGCTCAAGTCAGAGCGCTTGGATGGTCTCCGAGAGACGCGGCTTCGAGTCTCGCTACGTTCAATTTTTTGTACGTTTTCTAAAAAAATAGAATAACGCTTGAGAAACCCTGCCTTAGAGAATGAAGTAACGATTCATTACCAACGCTGTATGATCATTTTAACGTGTTCTCTATAATATAGCCGCCATCGTGGCACAGTGAGACAGCGTCTGACTGTAAACATTATGGTTATGGGTTCGATTCCCACTCGGCGGAATGATCATTTTTTTAGCTCCATGATGCATCCCTTGCGGGGCAGTCAGAGAGGACGGAGCGCTAAACGCTACGGTCCCTGCATACTTCTTTCGCCTCGTCCACTGTCATCAACCTCTTCAATGATCATCATTTAATGATTTCCATTTCTCCGCTCTTATACAAGCTGTACTCTAAGATAAAGCGCAGCATTAAGTTCTGCCACTACCACTCCACCACGTAAATGGAGAACGGAATATTTTGACACTAGGTTTGTTCTGACTTTGCTATGAGGGAATAAACGTAAAGCTATATTCCCTCTTTGGTATTTGAATCTACACCCTCCTAACTTACTTCCTTAAGTACATATAAAGTTCATAGCAATTAAAATAACAAAATAAGTATTCTCACATATAATATTATAATTGTAATATAATTGCAAGTTGTTAAACTGTCTGTCTGATGGCCGTCATCAATTACGAGGTAATTAACTGTAGTTATTTAATTTTTACTAGAACTACAATCATCCACTATGAATGATATATTGTTAGTTTAAAACAGGAATAACTTTTATGTAGAAAGAATTTAGTGTATGGACACTCCTTTTTCTATATCCAAATTTAGGATATTGTGTGGGTACTGTTTTTGGCATTTAATTTTTTTTTTTAGCTTCACGCTGTATCCCGCACACAGCAGGGTAGGCAGAGGGAATCTAGTGTTAGGTCACTCCGTTCCCCACTTTCCGAGGAATTCGGAGGCATTGCGTGCTAAGTGGCGGAACTTAACGCCGCGCTTTACATGTGATACCAGAGCGAAGGTAATGGAAATATTAAATAACTCCACTCCTCGAGTAAAAAATTGTATTACTTATACAATTTTTCACAGAAAAGAATAGGTAAATGAATGTAAATATGTTGTTTTTAAAACTGTTTTTTAACAATTAATTGTTATATAATACATAAGTATTATGTAATAATTTATTAAATACATATTATTTTTCAACTTCACTCCTTTTTCCGCATAACATGGTATGGCAGAGAGAACTGTCCGCTGATTTTTAAAATTTTATTTTTTCCACCTGCGGTTTCCATAGGTACTAATATAATAAAGAGGTAAAGTTTGTAAGTCTGCTATAGGCTATATTTCATTATGATTGAACAGAAAGTTCAGAGAATCCTAAAGGGCCTCGAATAGGTGATAAAAGTTGCAGATCACACGGCGAAGCCGCGAGCGAGTCGCTAGTTATTTATAAATTGATTGAAATAAAAAGATCACAAAATTAAATTTAACAAAATACAATAAATAAAATAAAAATAAATAAAAATAGCCTTTATTGTTATAGATCATATAAACTAAAAATAATATATAAAAAGAGTTATTAGAGTCTTCCGACATAAGCCTCCTCCATTGCTTTCCACCCTTGTCTATCCCTTGCCAATCTCCTCCACATTCCACCAGCTATCTTTTTAACGTCATCTTCCCATCGACAGAATGGTCTACCTCCTTATGTTTTTGTCTCTTTAGAATACCATTCTACAACTTTTCTCGTACAAAATACAATAGTAAATTGCATATAAATCAATTGAAAAAAAATAAGAAACTGCTTGTTTCTGAGATTGGTGTCCACAAACGGGCAGACAAACAGACAAAGAGACAAATAGAAAATCAATATAAATCTATGTGTTGAAATCTATTATATTGTTTTTTTTAGCTTCACGCTGTATCCCGCACACAGCAGGGTAGGCAGAGGGAACCTAGTGTTAAGACACTCCGTTCCCCATTTTCCGCCGAATTCGGAGGCTTGCGTGTTAAGTGGCGGAACTTAACGCCGCGCTTTATCTCGACGCCAGAGCGAAGAAAATGGAAATATAATTTCCACTCCTTGAGTGAAATAGAAAATAGAAAATCAATAAAAATCTATGTGTTGGATTCTATTACATTGATAAATGCACTGAATAATATTATTTCTTATATATATTTTATGTACAGACAGCAATCAGTTACATTTGTATTATAAGTAAGGTATGTTTTTAAGTAAGGAAACATAATGAGCAAGTAAAATCGAAATAAAACGAATAAACAGATTATAAAAGGCAATTAAAGTTATCTTTAGAGCTTAAGTCTTACCTAAATCCTAGTCATTAACGAATATTATAGCAATAAAGTATTCTTGGACTGAATTATCATAATAATTTGATATCTACATATGTACTTTTATTTAAAATATATTTTTTAATTCTTTTTCTTAATGGGAAGAAGTGATTTTCGGCACTTTCTTATTTTGTGTAGACTTTGGCCATTAATTGATATTTTTTTTATTAAATAAAATCTATCTCAGAACTCTCTATATTTCTTTAGAAAGATAATTTGGTAGGTCAAAGTCCCATAAACGGTAGGCAAAGGGAACCTAGTGTTAAGACACTACGTTTCCTATTTACCGCCGAATTCTGGGGGCATTGCGTTTTATGTGGCGGAACTTAACGCCGTTCTTCGCCTCGACACTAGAGCGAAGAAAATGGAAATAATAAATATTTCCATTCCTCGAGTGGGAATCGAATCCACAACCAGTCGTGTTAACAAACACACTTTGTGCCCACAGGCCGCGACTGGCCTCAACATTGCATTATTCAAGTGCAACTTTAAATTCCACTACTCCTTGCAGTCTATATTTAGAGCGGAAAGTGGAGAAAGAAGTGATTTCTTACTAAACTAAGAACACTCTGACTTTAGTAGTCAGAAAAAAGGAGAAAAAACACACCCATAATTGCATCAATCAGTCAAATTCACATAAATTCTTCCTCAATATACGGAAATGTAGACTTAGACTGGATTAGACCTTGTTCTGGCTAGTCCAGTTGCCTTGGGCCCGCGTAGAATACCAGATTTGTAACTATTTCCTTAAACTATGAAATTTATTAACCTTAGGTTTCTGTCTAGAATCATAATTAAGTGGTTGACTAATGTCATGTCGTTTAGACCAGGGCTTCTCAAACTATGGGTCGGTATGGTAACAGAATTCTGGGGTCGAGAGATTTTAATGTCAAATATTTATATATACCATTTTATAACATTATTAGAATTGGCGGAATACTGTGGACTTGCAGCGTTTAGATACGCATTTGTTGAAGGTTTTGAGCTATCTCCACCGACAGATTTCTATAATTATATATTTTCATATGTACATGTATATAAATATTAATTTATTTGTCTTTTATATTTGCATGGGGTCGTCAAGAAACTCGCAATCATAAATGGAGTCGTGAATGACAAAAGTTTAAGAAGCCCTGGTTTAGACTATAGATTATAGCTATATTGTCCCACAATATATAAGGATAAGGAATTTTTTATTTGTTGTTTTGCTTGGTTTTGTGTAATTTATTTAGTTTTGAGCAATACTTATTTTTTTATGGTAAGAACTATTATTTTAATCATAACGTTACTATATCGTCATTGTGTATAGAGATTATAACAATTTTATGACTATAGTGGTGCAGTGGGACATTGTTTGCGATTGCGTAGGTTATCGGTTCTAATCTTTCTCGAGGGAACAAACCCGTCGCTTAAAATGTCTCAAATTCTGACGGAAAGTGAAGTATGGAGTGTCTTGTCAGTAAGTTTTGTTCGTGAAACATGATGTATTCAAATAATATTTAAGCTAACAGTAAATTGATATATAAATAATTAATTTCGACATAATTCGATATTACCACAAAAATAAATACATGATAAAAGTTTTAATAATAAGTTTAAAGCAAAATTTCTAAGTATTATGAAATAAAACTATTTTTAACCGGATTAATCGCGTATATTTTTGGTATTCGAAAATACATTTTTAGAAAACCCGATATGTCAAACACTTTAGAGTAGTCCGTGGTCACAGATAGCCTAAAGAGATAGACAGGTAATAAAGATAAATATTTTAATATTTTTTTAAAGTTGAATAACTCAAACTTAGGAAATCTAACTAATAACAAACACTTAAGAAACCCTTTACGTTCAAATTTTTATATTATAAATTTTCAAAAAATATCGTTTTTAGGTCTAAATATAATTTTCGTATTGACTTGCTGTTGCTAACAGCGAAAAAAAATTAATTTCTTATACATATGTATACCTATATACAATTCAAGCACGTTAATAAAGGGCAGCTACTAATTAAGTGGCCAAGGTGTAAAGATTATCATCTCATCTAGATAGACTCGAGTTAATATGTTATACTTTTTTCTTTGCATTGGTATTTTTTTTTTAATTTTTAGCTCTAGATGTAAATAGATAGTTATTAAATTGAGGTAACTGTAGTTTTTTTAATGTTTCATGTTTTTTTATATATAATAGGGTAGTTAGAAAACTTAGTGTTAAGACACTCCGTTCTCCTTTTCTACCCGAAATCGAGATAAGGTAGTGCTAATAGTTTTGGCTGTGCGTTGTATGTCAGTCACTTAGTACCTCAAGAGTTTTATATGAAACTAGCTGTGAACGTGTGGAAATAAAAAAATATATGTAAAAAAATTAAATTAAATAGCTTCACGCTATATCCCGCATACAGCAGGGTAGGCAGAGGGAACCTAGTGTTAAGACACTCCGTTCCCCACTTTCCGCCGAATTCGGAGGCTTGCGTGTTAAGTGGCGGAACTTAACGCCGCGCTTTACCTCGACACCAGAGCGAAGAAAATGGAAATATAATTTCCACTCGAGGAGTGGAAATCGAACCCACAACCAGTCGTTTACAGTCACACGCTTGTGCCACTGGGCCACGACTGGCCACTGACAAAAAATATATGTATAACTGTAAAATAGTAGTCGACTAAGTTACTCCTTATTACATTAGCTAGTGAAAGCCCCCATTAAAATCGGTGCGACCGTTACGGAGATTGTACGGAACAAATAGACAGACAGACAGACAGACAAAAATTGTAAAAGTTTTTTATTTAGTTATAATTTAATATTATAAACAGACACTCCAATTTTATTTATTTATACACATAAATAAGATTCTGGGTTTTATACAGAATATAAAAGTGAAAAACGGAGATGTTTGTCACTGTGTTTAAGTTTTATTTACCCTACCTATATATTAGCCAAATATAATTTCTACCATTTTTTTAACAATAAAGTACTCATAAATACATAAATATTCCTAGACTTACTTGAAACAACATATCATTAATATTGTATTAGTCAAATTACTTAAAGAAATTATTTATAAGTATACTTGCGGTGTACCGCAGGCTGATGTTAACGCCGCAAAATGGCCGCCCAAACAGGAAGTAGCGATTGTCATTTAAATTGACGAAATTACAATTGTTTTTTGTTTTATGCAGGGTTTAGTTGCTAGAGAATGGAGTCGATTTTCTAATCTGGTCTGTTTTATAGTTGGTTATTGGATGTATGATGGTTATTGGAGGATTGCGGAACTTAACTCTGTATTTTAACTATAAAAAAAGTATAGTAAAGTTTTTTGGGGATGAAGTTTTTTTTTTAAGTTAAAGCTGGAATGATGTTTTTGCATTGTTAAAAGTTTAAATATCACATTGGTTATATTAAAAATATTTTTATATACAATTTTTCTTTTATACAAATGTTGCTGTTTATGTAAAATTATATCAAAATTGGTTTAATAAAAAAATAAAAACCATTTAATAATTTCAAAAGAATTTATGAATTTATTTATTATTATCTAAGTACATAAGAAGAGAGGTGTTGAGTTCTGCCACTCACCACGCAATGGTAGAAAGTGGGAAACGGAGTGTTTTGACACTATTCTCTCTTTCTAACTTGATAAACTAGAAAAAGCGTGAAATTGATTTTTTTTAGGAGTATATAATAAATAAGAACAACGGATAAACATACATACATATGTACATTTATACTATAATATTTAACATAAAAAGCCATCTCTATAATGTCACCAAAAGTAAACATCGTTACCAGGAAAGATAGATTCATATAGGGTTGTCTATGTTAATATTCCTTATATATTTTTTTTAATTTTATATTTTTTTACTTATAATATAAGAGGGTAGGCAGAGAGAACATAGTGTTAAGACACTCGATTATTCGCTTTAAAACTTTATTTTAAAAAATTATAAATCGAGATATGAAGCTTTACACCGCACTTTGTAATAGTAGAGTGGGAAAATGAAATTAATGCCAATATAATCATTTTCACAAGTATTTATAGAATTCACAATAATCGCGTTTACGACTAAACGCTGTCCCACTGCGCCACGATGGTCTATTATATTACCTATGTTTTTTTTTTTAGCTTCCCGCTGTATACCGCACACAGCCGGGTATGCAGAGGGAACCTAGTGTTACGACACTCCGTTCCCCACTTTCCGCCAAATGCGGAGGCATTGCGTATTAAGTGGAGGAACAATTATATTATTTAATTCTTTTTTGTATTTCTTTGCATTATTTTATATTTACAGAGAATATTATATAAAGGGATATTTATCTTTATCTTAAATCTTTTTTACCTTTTCTTGCCAATTAAACAAGTTAAGTCTAACCAATCAAATTGTGTTTAGTCGTGTCATCTAATATTTTACTTTCTAATTTCTATTTAATAAATGTATATTTATTAACTTAATATTTTATTGCAAATTATGTAACTTTAATATAAGTAATAAAATATATAAGATATAAAAATGAAACGGTATTATAAAAACTAAATAAGTATAAGAAACTATTTTTACTGAACAGTAAGTAAAAAACAGAGTGTCTTGACACTAACTTCTTACTTAACTGTTCTCTCTGACTACCCTCTTATGGGATATAAAGAATCCATTAATTAAGCAAAAACAATATTCATTTGACGTATAAACATAAATAAGACATGAAATGTCAATTAAAATTGCACAGAAAACATTAGAAGAAAACAATTAAGTATTCAAACAAAAACAAAATCGATGAGACATAACGAATATCGATTATAAATTATTTGGAGCAAAAAATATAACATTGATATATTGTATATTTATTTAATTTTATCGATTAATTAATTCAATTTAAAGTAACAAGTACTTAGAATTTATAGTTTTTCCTTCATTTTGATGATAAAAGTTTTATTATGTTAGCGGAAATACTTAGAAAATGTTGGGTTTAACACGCAATGGTAGTCAGTTCGATTTTTTTTCTATGGAATATTTTTTTTTGTTTTCTGGCTGTAGTAAGACAAATCACGGCGTTTAGTTCTGCTATATTGAGTAGAGAATGAAGAAAGGAGTGTCTTAACTTTATTTTCTTTGCTAATTCTAAAATTGAATTTTACACGTTATCTTTTTTACGGAATATTAATATTCAAATTATTTTTGATTTCCGGTTATATTAGTCCAATTGCGGCGTTTAATTCCGCTAACGTTTAACGTTCTGATATTGAGTAGAGAGTTAAAAACGGAGTGTCTTATCTATATTCTTTCTGCTTATTCAAAAAAAAATGAAAGAATTTCATACAAAATGAAAACCCTAGAACAAACCGTTTGGGCCGTTATCTAACCGTGAAAAAAATGCACCCGCCCACCGCTTACGGTATTCAGAAAGAGATAGCTATTGACTTTCGCACGTGCGAATAGAGATAGCTATATTTTAAAGCTACGTCGTCAAGGTTTAGAGGTTTCATATTAATTGAGTCTATGAAGTCTTTGGTTGTTTGACCTTTAAGTCGATTAATTTCGATATTGAATTGTTGTTTTTTTTGTGTTTAAATGCAAAATTTGTGTTGATTTTGTGTTGTAAATATAATATGTATAATTAAATTGTTATTTTAATAATTATAACTGACAAATAGTTATCATGTAATTAATCATTTTAAAAAAATATACATAAAAATAGCTTCTATTACTCAATTAACTTAAAAATTAATAAAAAAATCAATAAAACAATTAAAAAACTTCAAGAATAGGCCAAAATACCAAAAAAACGACAAAAACAGGCCAAAAATCCCCCCTCTAAACAACAACGCCATCTAGCGTTAAAGAGTGTAATCCGCCATTCAGCGCCATCTACCGGTGAATAGGCAAAAGCGCCGCAAGCTCAGTAATTAGCATGCTGCGTTGAACACTTATAACGGTTCACTGGTTCAAATCCCGGGTCGTACAAGCGTGTTTAAGTTTATAAACGTGCTAAATGATTGCTTTTTAGTCTATTGGTTTGGATGAGCGGGGCCTTTCACGTCGATTAATCGATTATAGAGACAATGTTTGTACGGGAGTGGGGATGAAGTTATAATTATTGTATTGTGTATGGAAGAGATGTAAATAGGTTATGTTAGAATGGATAGTGTATGTGTTGTTGAGACCAGTCAGGTACACAGGCTGTAAATGGGAGTGGTTACAGGTTTGATTCTCAATCGAGGAATGGAAATGTTTAATTTTTTCTTTTTATTTGCTCCAGTGTTAAGGCAAAGGGTGGCGTTAAGTTTCACCACTTTATATGTAGTGTATAGGGAATTCGACGGAAAATGGGGGACAAAGTATCTTGATACTAGGTTCTGACTGACTACTCTCTTTAATTTAAAATTTACAAATTAAATATCATTTTTTCATTTTCTTTACTCAAGTGTTGAGGAAAATTGTGGCGTTAAGTTTCACCACTTAATATGTAGTGTATAGGGAATTCGGCGGAAAATGGGGGACAAAGTATCTTGAGACTAGGTCCTGACTGACTACTCTCTTTAATTAAAATTCACAAATTAAATATCATTTAATTTTTTGTTTAAAATGTTAATTTCTTATTTTTTTTTTATAAAAGTGCATCCTGATTATTTTATATAAATATTAAGAGGGCATCGTAGTGCAGTAAAAGAGCTTCTAATTGAATACTTTGTCTTAGGTGTGAGAGTTAAGAAATACAAGCGCAAAAATTTAAATATTATCTTTCCTCGAGTGGAAATCGAATACACTACCATCGCTTTACATTTAGAAGCTGCCCCACTGTATAAGACCACACAAATGAAGTCGCAAGCATAAACTAGTCATAATATTATAAAGTGATGTTTCAAAAGCCTTGAATACTAAAACCCAATTAAAATGATAGTGCTGTATGGATTAAGATAATATCTAAATTATCTTTGGGCAGCCATTTTGTTTAGCTTTGCTTATCTTATATGTGATGTTATTCGTTGTTTAGGTAAAATATGATAGATAGAAGTTATTTATTGTATTTATATAAAAAATACAATATATAATACATAAATACAATATCTAGATAAGTCTAGAAAAAAAAGATTTATCTTTTAAAACAATGAGTTTATTTGTCGTATAAATTTTGTTATTTTATGCAAAATTTCCTATATAAGTATACTTTATAGGTCCTTTTGATACTATATTAATTACAACTTTATACCTATAGTTGAGTTTTGTGTCTTGTTTACACCAGAGCGGAGAAATGAAAATAACTAAATTATGATTATTTCTTTGGATGGAAATCGAACCTACGATCAATCAGTCGGACACTGTCTCATTATGACAGATAGATTATGCTAGCTAGTTAGATAGATAGATAGATAGATGATATGAACACTAAAAAATAAATAGTGGCCAGTCGTGGCCCAGTGGCACAAGAGTGTGACTATAAACGACTGGTTGTGGGTTCGACTCCCACTCGAGGAGTGGAAATTATATTTCCATTTTCTTCGCTCTGGTGTCGAGGTAAAGCGCGGCGTTAAGTTCCGCCACTTAAAGTGGGGAACGGAGTGTCTTAACACTAGGTTCCCTCTGCCTACCCTGCTGTGTGCGGGATATAGCGTGAAGATATTTAATTTTTTTTTTTTTTAAATAAATAAATAGTTGGTATTTCATATAATTAAAATATTATTTTTAAAATTGTTCACAATTCAAATAAATTAAGTCACTTTATATAATTTTTTTCTATTCCTTTTGTGACGCTGGAAAGTGTTCTTATTTAGACGCAAAGACTTTTACGCCTTAAAGTAACTTCTCTCTCTCTCTTTGTTTCTCTCTGTGTTTTAATTATATAAATAAACACGTAAAGCCCATATTTAAACATATACTATAATATATATAAATAAACTACAACAAAGATGACAATAATGATGAAATTTCATACATTTAATATATTAGTAGACTAGAGTTATCTCAACGTAAACATGGTAAGATTGCGTTGGCTACAGCTAGGTCATTGCTAGAAGGGCGCTCTAGGCATTGAAATGTGGCGGTTTTGCCTTCACCTAGCTATCTAGCTCGCGTAGTACTCAAATCAATGATTTGAGAAGAAGAAATAGTGTTAAGACACTCCGTTTTCCACTTTCTGTCTAATTTCGTGGGAGATTTGGTATGGAATTTAGTAAGCTTTGTTTTAGTAAATCGTGGAAATTAATATAATTTAAGTAATGGAAAATGGGTACATTTATTGTGAACTAGCGGCCCGCTCGCGGCTTCGCCGCGTGATCTGCACAACTGTTTCGGTATATTGCAACCCTCGGTAGTGGATTTTTGAAAAATATAGTAGCCTGTGTTTAACCTTGGATTATCAACTATAGGTACATATGCCAAAATTCATTACAATCGGTCAAGCGGTTTAGATCTTTCATATAAATTTTCATCCTCTATTTCAACCCTTTAGCGGTTGATTTGAAAAACTAAGTAGCTTATGTTAGACCCAGTCATTTTTACTACTTTCATTCTAAATTTCATCCAAATCGGACCAGTAGATTAGCCGTGAAAGCGTGACAGACAAACACACAGACATTCGCATTTATAATATAATTGTGAATTAAGTGGAGAGATTCTATTGTTAAGACACTTCGTTGTCTGCTTTCTGGCGAATTTCGAGATATTATGGTCTAGATGTCTTGACTAATCTTACTAAAGCATGGGAATTAGTATAACTTAAGTAATTTAGAACGGGAACTTAACGCCGTGCTTTGCCTTGACACCAGAGCAAAAATTATGAATATTTCCACTCCTCGATTGGGAATCGAACCCATAACTAGTCACGTTTAAACACACACTTTGTGCTCTTGCGCCACGACTGGCCCGAAAAGTATCTATTTTATAATACCAAAATTTGTTAAAATATATGTTAAATATAATAAGTTGCTATAATAGTTTTATTTCATAATATTATCAGCTTTTTAACTTTTCGTTCGTGTCATTTTAACTGCATTATGGAAGGTGGTTAAGTAGCGATGCGCTTGTCCATTTCAGCGACACTACACGCTCTGGTTGGTTTTACATGTCCCTACCTTTCCACGTGTAACGCTTTACAATTAACTTAAGTTAACATTTAGTTTTAAATAATAATAGTAAAATAGAGAAGGAAAATAAAAATTACACCTCTTGGCAAACGGAAAGTTTAAGTAAAAGAAAATAGTTTGAATTTGACCAAAAAAATTAGAAAAGTCTCAATTTTTCAAGGACTATTTTTTAAGTCTATAGTATTCTCTAGTATTTCCTAATTATAAGCATACTCCCTTTTCACCGTTTTAGTGTCAAAATCACAAAAAATTGAGTTCTACGAGATGGAAAACGGAGTGTCTTGTCACAAAAAAACTTCTCACAAAAGCCGAAATTTGACAAAAAAAAAATAAGAAATATCTCAATTCTTTCAAGGACTATAAGTATATAAAGTCAAAGAACCTTAGTATTTTAGAGTTATAAATATGTTATTACGAACATACTAATTACCGATTTCTCCCTTTTCTCCGTTTTGGTGACAAAACAAAAAAACATTAACTTCCACGAGATGAAAAACGGAGTGTCTTGCCACTAAGCTCTCTTAAAAAGCTAGAATTTAACAAAAAAATAAAGAAAAAATTCAAACTTTTCAACGACCATCAAGTTAACAACCGTAATATTTTCTACTTATAAGTATGTTATTACGAACATATTAATTAACATACAACTACGAGTATCGATAAAGCAAATTACTTGAAAATTAGACCTTCTGGTGTGTAATTCCATCTCGCTCAAAGTCAGGGTCTGCTTGCGACCATAGCCTAGATTCTGTTAGCGCTAAATGATATTGTGTATATCTATGCGTGGATGTTAAATATTTGAATAGTTATATTGTATGAAAGACCATTATAGAGTGGTAGCGCATGTGAATAGGATATGGGTTCAATTACCAGTAAGAGAGAACTAAAAAAAAAACGATATAAAAAAAAGAGAAAATAATTTAAAATATACATAATAAATTAATATAGTGGGGCCAGTCGTGGCGCAGAGGCATAAAGTGTGACTGTAAAGCGACTGGTTGTGGGTTCGATTCCCACACGAGTATTGGAAATATTTAATATTTCCATTTTCTACGCTTTAGTGTCGAGGCAAACCGTCAAGTCCGCCACTTAACACGCAATACCTCCGAATTTGGCGGAAAGTGGGGAACGGAGTGTTTTGACTCAAGGTCACCCAAGGTCCCTCTGCCAACCCTGATGTGTGCGGGATACAGCGTGAAACTAATATATAATAATTTTAAATAACTACTTTATTATTATATTATACATATTTTTACGTAAGAATGCAGTGACAAAATATTCAAGTGTTAGATCGTTTAATTAATTAGAAAAATTAGAATTTGATGTCCTCAGAGGGCAGTTCACACTCGTAGTAATTGTTTTTTTTTTCAATAAAATTCATTTCATGGCGCCAGTCGTGGCGCATTGGCACACGTGTGTGACTTTAAACGACTGGTTGTGGGTTCGATTCCCACTCGAGGAGTGGAAATATTTAATATTTCCATTTCCTTAGCTCTGCTATCAGAGGTAAAGCGCGGCGTTAAGTTCCGCCACTTAATACGCAATGCCTCCGAATTCGGCGGTGCGTGGGGAACGAAGTGTCTTAACACTAGGTTCCCTCTACCTACCCTACTGTGTGCGGGATACAGCGTGAAGCTAAAAAAATATAATTTATTACCCTCCTAGGACAACAATAAACGCGCAATGTCTCGAATTCGAACAGTAATTGTAAAACGGAGTGTCGTGACACTACACTCTCTTAAAATATAACTTATAAAATTTAAGAATAACTATTTATTTTCTATATTTTAGGTAACATTAATATTTATAATAGGCAGTGTTCATTTAGACCGACCGAATCGTAGCCAACCTTGCGCTTTCGACCCGCGTGTTATCAGCTAGAGCAGCGCTTATCTAATCAGCAGGGTTGCCATATTTGTAATTACACCCGGAAAATTGTTATATTAGGTAAATATAGTTACTAGCTACATATATATTTAAAAATACGAAGCTTTATGCTTTGTTTTAAATTTGGTAGGGTAGTCAGAGCGGAGTTAGTGTTGAGACACTCCGTTCTCCACTTTTCACATGAATTAAGAGACATTGCGTATCGATATACAGAACTCAACGCCGCGCTTTGTCTTATCGCCAGAGCAAAGAAATGGAAATAATTATGTTTAACAATATTCCCTAGAATATTAAATTAAAGGAATCATCTCTAACCTCGTCTAAGAAAGAAACTCGTCTAAGAAAAAAATAAGTAAATGTTTTTCTTTGATTCCCGTAGGAATATAGAAAAAAAATCATGTAGCCTTCCCTTAGAGCTTCCAAGGTACCTATACTATATGTCAAATTTTAGATTAATAATTTCAAGTAATTTCACTCAGTAAATCAGTAACGCAAGAGCTTTTTATATATATATACATGTATGTAGATATTTTTAAAAAATTGCTTCCTTTCTTTTAAATAGTTACATATTATATTAAAAGTATATTAGAAGTAGCCAACGTTTTAGATGATCAAAATCATTTTACAATTTTTTACACGAGACGTATTATTATTTTAGAAATATAATAACAGAAGCATGAAAAAGAAACCAGAAATAATCTTTCAAAGATTAACCCTCCCCTGCTATAGACAGAATTTTTTTCATTTGTTCGTTTGTTCAGTAATTTAAAAGAATATTAAAAAAAACATAAATTATTCATTTATAAATAATATTATATACCTATTTTAACATTAATTTCAACAAATTACAGTCACCCTAGCATATAGTATGCAATTTCGGTACACAAAACTGCATACAAAACTGCACTCAACGCTTATCACCTGATAACTTGTCCGTATCTGAACTAACACTAATCTATGTTGTGATAAAACTGCAATATTACTTAAATACCTATCTATGTACTTGGATTATATTATATTATATTATGTTATATGAATTTATTGGAATATTTTGTTTTATGACTAAGCTTTAGATTGTCGTGTTATTTATTATATTCGTATGTTTTTGGTTGACGATGAGTATATGGATGACTGTCGATTTAATGGTAGTTAAGCAGTAATTGATGGTTTTGAGTGTGGGTTTAAACATGCATATTATGGGCCACCGCACTCTAACATACGTTTCTTCCGTTATATGCCTAATTAATCAGTAATTGACATTTTTCGGTGTGATTTTAAACAAGGTTGTTATGGAGCTGTGTAGCCTCAACCGAAACTACCGAATATACGAAATAAAAAAAAACTAGTTGAAGGGAGAGCTGACAATATGACAGATTCTTTTAAAAATAAAGACATTCCTCCAAGTAAAATTTGTATCAATAATTAAAGTAACGTATGGTCCTTCGAGCCAGCTCAAAAACTGGTAAACATACTCGTATAATAATAAAAACCGAAACAATCATTATATATGTAGAAAAAATAATACAAAAATATTCTATAAATATTTTTCAAACGTAACAAAATTCAAATACCAAATTCCCAACGCATAATTTCAGCATCTCATTCACAAAACAAACAAACGGACAAAAAACGAGGATCGGATTCAATACATACGAAATGAGAATAAAATGCATTGGCGTAATGTAGGACGGTGTCGTAATTGTGGCAGAATTGAAGATATATTATAGCTATATTATATATTTTTTTAATTTTTTAACAGCTTCACATTTTTTCCGCTTAGCAGCGAAGTCGGAGAGAACCTAGTGTCAAGACACTTCGTTTTTTTTTGCTTACTGCCCGATATCTAGACATTGCGAGTTAAGTGACGGAATTCAACGCAGCGATTTGTCTGAGTGAGTCAAGTACTAGAGCAGAGGAAGGCAACTTATAGGCGTATAGCTATAGACGCTATGCCACTGCGCTACTAAGACGCACTATAATATTTTTACATTATTAACTTGTGATTTTAATTTAAAAATATTCTTCCATTTTTATGGCAAATGGAGCCAAAAACTAAGATTAGTAGGTATTTAAAAAAACTAAGATTGGTAAGTATTTTTTTGTAATATTATCATATATTAATCCGCCTTTTAATATATAGTGATTCAAATTCAGGTATAAAGTGAAGAAAGGAGTAACGTCATACTAGGTTCTCTCTCACTACCTTGCGTGTAAATATAATTAGAGAACCAGATATATATTCTTTTATAAAAAAATATATTTATTTACTACATTTTACCTACACATATTATATCTGTCTATTTGCAAAACTATTTCACTATCCACCTTTCCACATAACACCTAGAAAATCAATATTCAAATGTATTTAACGAAACAGACACTAATTCTATACAAATATTTGTATTAAAGCACTGTGGGCGGATTATAGTTTGTTTTCTTGTTAGTAAGCCTTTGGCCCACAAAAGGTTTCACATAGGGCTTCGTCTACTCAAATGCAGTTTTAAGTGCTGAATTCAATTAGTCGTGGAGTTTTTTCGAATTAGAAAGTATTAAGTACTATTGAAGTTGATGATGTATACATTTTTTCTATTTTCGTAGTGTATATAAGTGAATCTAGTGACAGAATACTCTGTTTTCCATTTTTGGCATGTATATTTTGGATGGCACAAACTGGAGGTGTTAAAGCTGTTATACATATTTAGAATCTGAACTGGTTCTCCACTTTCCGACTGAAAACGAGACACTCAAATTGAATGGTAGAACTCAACGCCGTCTCTTACCAGGGTGTAAGATTGAAATATTTATAATTTAACAATTCATATAGTCATGCCATAGTCCCATATTCATATCCGGCAATTCACAATTTGCAATTACTCTACTCAATATTTTTTTTTGTTTATGGAATAAAGGAGGCAAACGAGCTGAAGGCCCACCTGGTGTTAAGTGGTTACCTTCGCCCATAGACATCCACAACATTCAAGTTATGGATACTCAATATTGCAGGGACATAAGTAAAGGCTGTATGTGGAAATTTGACAATTTTCACGTTTTGAGGAGTAAGTAAAGAGAAGAAAAATTTAAAAGTAAAGAAACTAATTTATCATCTTAATTTGAAGCCTTACGTTTTAACAATTCCTTAAAATTGGATTGAAACACAAACCAAAGAAAATACTGCAGTATTTTCTTGGTGTCAAAATAAGAAATAATCTCGAAAAGCAAAATATTTTTTTTTTATTTGTGATTCACTTCTTTCTTCTTTCATTCTACTTAAGAAATGAAAAAAAAAATTAGAAAACAGAAAATTTGTCCTCACTAAGTTAAAATTTTCATACATTTCTTAAAAAAGCCAAGAACTAGCTATACTTTGCACATAGCTTAGCAAATCGCAGTGGACACTCAGCATACGGTCGTGAACCCGACAGTGGGTAACTGGGCCAAGCTTCAGCAATTCGGTAATAAAGGACAAGTGAATCATAATGAATATATGTATGTATATTGTATATATACATATATGTTTGTATGGGAGTGTGTATGGACGTATGGCAAGTTGTATGAACGTGTGTATTGGTATTCAGACGATTGTGCGATTGAAAGGCATTTGGTTCATTTAACAATGAGACGAACGTAAATTTTCTGTTTATTAACATCGATAATGAGTATTTTTACTGACTGACAGTTGCGGAGGTTTTTTTTTTAATTTCATCTTAATTTTTAATTTTGTATTTATGTTATAAGTTTTGTATTTTTTAATATTTAATGCCATTGTCTTGTTTTCGATGTATGCTGAAATCGTGTGTTATTGGTTGGTTTGATGGTATATAAAATGTGTATTTTTTATGTCGTAATGTTTATAAAATTAGTGTTAAGTGGAGAACGGAGAATGGTGTCTCTAATTTCACTCTATTTGTTGATAAAATTTGCTAAGGATATTATTGTAAAGTTAAAATCAAAATCAAATACAGTCCAGATTTATCTTTAAAAGTCTGAGAGATATGTAAACTTTATCACGATTAGGTTATCTTTTTATGTGATACGTCTTTGGTGACACACTTTTTGTGGAAGTTGTGGTGAAAGCATGGAGAGCTTAGTGACTAATTTCTTTGTTCTACATTTGCTAACTATTACTGATATTCTGTGCCAAAAAACAGTAATCAATCAATCCAAAGTTCATATTCCAATTACTACAGAACTAAGTAATGAACACACAGATTTTATTGAAGCCTATTCAATTCATTTACTATTCCAGATTCAATTCATCCACATCAATTCAGATTCATTCACATCCAATTCAATTCATATACGATACCACATTCAATTCAATTCAATTCACTTTCCATGACTAACCTTAGCTTAAGTGACAGTTACACACAACCTCTTAACAATATTAACCAAATGATACACAAACATATACACAAAATAAAAAAAAAACATACATAAAACAAAACGTTCCATAACTTTAAATTGTATTGCTTAAACTCCCGGAAATAACTTGTTAAAACGAAATTTGTTTCATACAATTTTCAAATGCAATTTTGAAACTCTGTTAAGTTTAAACTTAAGTTAGCGAAGTAACACCTAGATTGGGTGAAAAAAGTCTAGAAAAATGTCTGCGGGGGGTAAAATGAACTTTCTTAAAACTAAAAGTCGGACCTACGAAATTACTTCCTTTCGGCCAGAGCAATAAAACTCTTTGGATGGGGTGTGGTCGTAGTGTTAGCTGGTGTTTTGCATATAATATTTTTTATTATCATTTTTTTATGAGTTCGAATATAGTGAATATTCGTTTGAATTAACATATTTATTTGATACGTAAATCATCAGTTCAAAGTACAAATGTACACAAATACTTAAATAAAACTATCATATCTTGAAATATTTTTGGTAACGTAAATGAAAAAGTTTTATTTCCAAGAACTTAAAATATAATAGCTCTAAATGTTACACTTATATATATATATATATATATATATATATATATATATATATATATATATATATATATATATATATATATATATATATATATATATATATATATATATATATATATATATATATATATATTATAATGAGATATAGAGAAACACTATTTCATGTCATAATTAATTACTGAAAAGTTTCTGACTGAAGTTAATGATTAAAAAAAGTATTACTACTACTACTTACTAAACTGATATATACTTATTACAATGTAAAAAATCAAATAGCATAGAAAATAATATTCAAAGAACATTATTATTTTCAATTATAAAAGCATTTTAAATAACCATTAAAAATTATAAAACCATCTAAAAATGCTTAGAAATCATAAAACAAATTAAATTTACATATCGCCATCTATCCATCTATCACAGAACACATAATAAAATAGAAATACATACGAATAAAATAAAAAATGTTAATTTCTAAACAATAATTAAACCGCCCGCTGTAACTCAGACCTCGCCCAAGGGAGATAAGACGGGGGTCCGGCGGGTAATTGGGACTTTTCTTTGGACTTTAGCCTTTTGTTTTGCAAAGTGACTCTTTCTTGTCTCGACACAATCGATTGGAGCTCTTTTGATTTGAAAATCTGCATTCAGATGATAATGAATTCTGGTTAATTGATAATTTTTTATAGTTTTGTTGTTAATGGTCGTTTGGTGTGAATTAAAATTGAACGTTGTAAGGAAGGGTTTGGTTTTAAAAAGGTGTAGAAACATGTAAAAAGTAGTGAAATACTTAAAATATATATAAAAGTTTTAAATGGAAAATATTTTAGCAGTTTCACTGCTTCAATAGTCAGAGAGAATCTATTTTCAAGATATTACGTTCTCCACTTTCCGCCCCAATAATGCCCCAATAATAATGTCTGGAACATTAAGTGTAAAGTGGCGAAACTTAACACCGCGTTTTATCTTATATACTATAGTAGAGAAATAAAATAATTCAAGTATAAATATTTACTATTAGAATTCTAGAAGTGGGAATCGAACCCACAACCAACCGCATTTACAGACAGACAACAAAAAAAGATACGTACATATATATAATATATTTCATACTAATTTATAACTTATTTGTGAGGCAGCTGTACAAAATGCAAATCTAATTTACTTCCATAATGGTGGGATAATGGTAACATTTAAATGCAAAATTCGTAGACGCTCCCGACCTTGCTTACTTACCATGGCAAGTAATATTGGTCAAATGGCATTTGTATATAGAGTATCTATACTTTAATAATTTTTATTGTTTATTAATTAGAGTTTGTCTATCTTAAGCGCTGGTTATGAGTTCGATTCCCATTTGCGGGGTTTTATTAAAAATAAACACGTTCTTTTTTTTTATAGCTTCACGCTGTATCCCTTGCGGGGTAGTCAGAGAGAACGGAGCGCCAAACGCTACGGTCCCTGCATACTTCTTTCGCCTCGTCCACTGTCATCAACCTCTTCATACACGCCCTCCGGGGGGTCTTCATGCTTTTTACGTGACCTTCCTCCAGTATCGTCGATACTGTGGAAGTATTTTCGAAGGTCAACCGAAGTCCCCCTGCCTCTCTTTAGTTTTATTAATTATAGTGTAAATTGTATGATTTTTTCTAATATTTAGCTTTTCATAAAATCAGAAGTTACAAAAAATGCCAATGAATTTAAAATAACAATTTTAATTGTACATTACAAAAATACTGAAAAGATTTCCGTCCGTACATTTCGAACCGACCCTTTCACAAGAGGGGTAGCTCACGATTTCAACATGTCACCCTTATAAGAGCAGCTATACAAATAATTATCTACACTTAAGTTTTGTTTCAATTAGTTTTTTTTGTTTTACTTGTATTGGAGTAGGAGAATTTAGTGTTGAGACACTCTGCTCTCCGTTTTCTGCCTGTTTTAGATGCGAAGGAGAATCTGAACACTCAAATGTTGTATGACACTAAACATATGATAAGGACTTCAGGAAGGATTCATCTTTTCAAGCTTCACGCTTCATTCCGTACAACAGAGTAGGCAGAGAGAACTTAGTGTTAAGACACTCTGTTCTCCACGTTCCACTCAGAAATTGAGATATTGCCTGTTAAGAGGCGGAACTCAACGCCGTGCTTTGTCTTACCAAGTACAAGAGCAGATAAATGAAAAAAGAATAGAAAAGAAAAAATGGGTTTGAACCTAAAACCATCGCGTTTACAGTCAGACCCTTTCCCACTGTGCCACGACGGTCCCTAATATAAAAGCAATATTGAATTCCTAAAAGGAGAAATAACGGTGAATGGAGTATTTTTTCACTCTTAATCCTTATATATTTAACAAAATAATAGTAGTGGCCAGTCGTGGCCCAGTGGCACAAGCGTGTGACTGTAAACGACTGGTTGTGTGTTCGACTCCCACTCGAGGAGTAGAAATTATATTTCCATTTTCTTCGCTCTGGTGTCGCGGTAAAGCGCGGCGTTAAGTTCCGCCACTTAGCACGCAAGCCTCCGAATTCGGCGGAAAGTGGGGAACGGAGTATCTTAACACTAGGTCCCTCTGCCTATCCTGCTGTGTGCGGGATACAGCGTGAAGCTAAAAAAAATATAGTTAAAACAATACAAAAACATCATACAAACAAACATATAAATAAACGTAGTTTGCTATAATATCAAGATCTTATTTCATCATGGGAAGTACTTTAATAATAAAAAAGCTAGTGCCAAGGCTGTATTACATCATACAAGGAAACGGTGAACAGTAATGACTCAATATGGCAAATTTGAATTCTTATTCAATGCAAATCGATTAATTTCGATGAATTCTTTGGTTTTTTTTTGCATTTTAAGCGGAGGGCGGAGTGACTTGACACTTGGCTCTCTTTGAGTGGGATCTTGTTTTGTGGAATAGATCGTGAAGTTAGTAAGAGTATATGTGTTTTTGGATATATTTATATTATTTTAAAAGTTCAATTTAAATATTGCTTATTATATTTATTAACTTATTATAGTTATTAACTAACCAAAATTTTATTTGTGTGGATGATCTACGTTATTTTTATAACGATCTTCCATTTTAGTTTTCAATTTATAAAATTCACCCCTACACTCGAGTGTTTTCTGGCGGAACTCAACGCCGCGCTTCGACTTGAGACTGAAATTCATTTAAATACTATTTTTCTCCTACGAAAAATCGAACTCACAATCATCGCGTACATAGTCACATTCCGTCACTACGCCACGGCATCCTTACTATCTCAACACAAGCAATTTTTTCCGTAAAAAAATGATTTTTGTTAATTCTTCCTGTATGTGTCATATATTCGATCACGATTTAAAAAAGGGTCAAAAAAAACACGAAATACAAAAAAGGAGACAAAAACGCTGCAGTACTCATGTAATCCGTACGTCAGTAGATAGAGCACGCGCGGCCGAAACTCAGCCCTGTAAATGTAACCAAACATTCTTATGGCGATTTAAAATTGTATGTTTTTTTTTTTTAGCTTCACGCTGTATCCCGCACACTGCAGGGTAGGCAGAGGGAACCTAGTGTTAAGAGACTCCGTCCCCCACACACCGCCAAATTCGGAGGCTTGCGTGTTAAGTGGCGGAACTTAACGCCGCGCTTTACCTCGACACCAGAGCGAAAAAAATGGAAATATAATTTCCACTTCTCGAATGGGAATCGAACCTACAACCAGTCGTTTACAGTCACACGCTTGTGCCACTGCGCCACAACTGGCCATAGGTTTTTTATGTAAAAAATACTTGTTTTTGACCAATTTTTTATTGGACTCTTTATTTTTCTGTTAGTAATATTATATATTCGGTATATTGATGTATCATCAAAATAACTTTGAACGTCTTCATACAAATATCTAAAATATAAGGAATTTACTTTTTTTTAAATTTGCGGCTATAACTGTTACTTACAGTATTTATTAACACTAATTGTGATCCACCATTCTTTTGCATTTTCATGTTTTTCCCCACACTCAAAACACTTCGTTCTCTACAGTTCTCCTGGAACAGAGACTTTGAGAGTTGAGTTTGTAAGGCCCCCCAATATCTCCTGCTACCCAAGGCACTTGCCGTGCCAAATTTCAGGTTTCTACGCGCAATAGTTACAGTTGTACGTTGTCTTTCAGTCACTCAGTAACGCAAGAGTTGCATAAATATAAGTATATTTATAGACAGACAAAAACGCGTAGAGGGCTTTAAATGTTTCGATTTACAGTAGACATGGAAAAAGGAGTGTCTCGACACTATCTTCTCTCTAACTACCCTCTTATGCGGGAAAAAGCGTGAAGTTGCAAAACAAATATGTCTACATAACTAAGCTTTACATTTATATTTTCCATTTTATCACATAAAACACAAATGAGCTCGTCAATATCAAGAACAAATAAGACCTTTTTATATCTATAGCATAATATATTATGAATACGGAGCAAAACAAAAGGTTGGTAACATCCCTATCGGACAAGATCCCGAGGGAAAATATGTTTTCTATACTCACTGCGGGATCTACCTACTAGTGATGCGCTTAGGCTGACTGTACATAGATTTTTAATTAAAATTTATTATTAATTAACTGTAATAAAAAAAATATATGGGAAAAAGGACTTCAAGACTCAATCTTTTATACATTTGTTTAGTAAAAACGTTATCAAAATAAGTTTTATATATACTTTTCGGTAAATCTATTTAAACTTAGGAAAAATTTACAAAAAATGAGCTTTAACCTCTTATAGAGAAAGCTTAAATCTCAATACAAACTAAAACTGATTAGCGATTCCCTGTAACGTAATGTGAAAAACAAACGAGCCCACTTGTCCCCATATTTATTGGCAGTCCCCACAAAGTTTCATGATTATTTAATTCTGTGGCAGACGATTTTTATCCTTTCTGAGAGGTTACTTTGTTTTAAAAAACATTGCAGTGCTTGTGATTATTATATTATTTCTTTGGCTACCTTTGTTTCACCCTCTCTCATTAACAGAATGTTCCGGAGGGAATGTAATAGGCTGATAGTATTTAGACAATGGCATAAGGGATCGGAATTGTCACTGTTGCCAAGTTTTGTATAGAAAAAAAAAATATCATATCGTTATAATTTTTAAATGAACAACCAAAGAGGTATACTTGACCGGCAAATCAAGAAATTTATTTTTGTACGTTTATATTATATGTTTGTTGGTGGGTTATTCCCAACCACTAGCTACCCTTCGATGATATTTTTCTATATGTATGTAGGTATATATAAAATATTTTCTTTCATATATGTTATTTCAATAAATCCTTCAGACTAACCCCGATGGGGGAACGGAATGTGGTTCAATTAGTTGCCATATTTTGTTTCTTTATTATTTTGTAGTCTCTATTGTAGTATTATATATTAGAAATATGTTGAGATTCAAATATATGTATTTTTAAATACATTTAAGAATTTTAAGTTTAAATGAAAGTTGTTATTAGAATTTATAACTAAGCAATAATATGTCAGGCTAATGTCAAAGATGAGAGAGCAGAGTGTCTTAACTCTAGTTCTCTCTGCTTTTTATCCACCGAAATTCGGGACATTTTAGTGGACCTTAACCACGCACATCGTCTTGTTAAGCAGAGGTGATAAATGAAACAATGAAGAAGAATTACTCCATCGACAAGAAATTGAACTTATGACCAATTGCGATTACAATTAGACCTCCCCCACTGCGCACGATGGCCTCAAGGGCTTGGCAAGGAATTGGGAAGGTTGTGAATTTGAAACTCTAAATAAAATAAAATGTTTATCTTCTTTGCATTAAATTTAAAAATGATTAATTCTATTAAATGATTAATAAAAAAAAATGGAAATATTTTTATTTTTAATACTAATTTTATGCAAGTGCTACCTTTTTAAGTTAAAGTCTCTGGTAAGACGACATTCCATGAAGTTTAGCATTAAGTTAACCACTCAACATACAATTATAGAATTCGGGCGGAAAATGAAAATGTCTTTTCATGAATGTCTTTGAGTACCTACTTTGAACTCTATGTAAAAAATGTATACAAAGAAATGAACTAAACTTTCAAAAGCAAATTGTAAGTAATGTAACATAGAATACAAAGTTTCTACAAAAAAAGACAATACAGAAATACAATAAATAGACAAAAACAAAAAATAAATACACACTACAAAATTTTACTATCAAATTCAAAGCTTTTGACGTTTGCATAGAAACGGAAAAGGTCTAAAATATAACCTTTACAGTCATTCAACAAATACAAAAAAACAAAAAAAATTGTAAGAAAGACTTTTTTTTGTGTGTGCACAAACACACACATACACACACAGTAAGCTAAATACGTTATCAATGATAGGACACCCTTGCAGTTTTCGCCTAGGTTTGTAACGAGACTAGGCAATAGGGTGCCTAGATAAAGTAACGGTAGGACAAAAATATACAGTTGTAATCAATTTTTATGTTTGTCCTATTAATTTATGTATGTTGAGGCCAGTTGTGGCTTGGGGACGCAAAGTGTGTTAACGCGACTGGTTGTGGGTTCGATTCCTACTCGAGGATTGGAAATATTTAACGTTTCCATTTTCTTCGATCTGGTGTCGATGGAAAGCGCGGCGTTAAGTTCCACCACTTAACACACGATATAAATTCGGCAGAAATTAGGAAACGGAGTGTCTTAACACTAGGTTCCCTCTGCCTACCCTGCTGTGTGTGGGATACAGCGTGAAGCTAAAAAAGCTTTATATATTTGTCCCATTCTGTATTAATACGATAGTTAAGAGTTTGATTGTAAGCTATTTTGTGGGTTTGATGCTGATTTAAAAAAAAAGGTTATTTCGGATAGGTATATAAGTTAAGTAAAATATAGTGTTAGAATTTGTTTAATAATATCTATATAATGAGAAGAAAGTAGAGATTGTGGAGAGAGGAATATTTTGACACAAGATTTTTGTTCTAAATGTACCAGATAAAAAAGTTGAAAAGTAAATAATAAATATTATTATATAAATTTTATTAAAGAAATATATTTATATATACGTATACGTATATTTTCTTAATTTTAATTGCATTATTATACGGTTCTTACTTTTTGTACTGAATATTAAATAGGTATTAATTATTATTTATAATAAACTTATATTTATTAAATTAATGAATTAATAATTAACATTTTCTTAAAATAAAAATGACTATAATAATCGTATCACAAAAAAATAAATGCTTCAATAATTACAAAATAAATTTTCACTTTAAAAAGAAAAAAATATCGAAAGAAAAAAATAAGAAAAAGACGTTAATATTTTTTTTGCTGTCCATATTAAAACCGAACCCTCTCTACCAACGATTTGTTTTAGAGGTCATCGCCCTCATTCTGTCCCCCTCCCACACGGCGTTACGCACATCTTCCGTCCCTCTCGCACACTGGGGAAACGCCTACGGAAAGTAGAGGCTTTTGATTTTTTTCTCAAATAACCGGAAGTTGGGTTTTCGGAGACATTTTGTTTTGAAAAAAAAAATTAAAGTCAAATTATGAAATAATTAAATGATTTTTTTTATTCTATTTTAGTTTAATTATATTTAATTATTAAAAATATTTTTTTTAAATAACGGTTAGAATTTCTTTTGAAGTTCACCCTTCTTGGTAAGTAAGTGTAAAGTTTTATATAAGTGTCAAGTGTTTATAATTATTTTTAGAAGTATATAAGGCTGTATAATGTAATGTTGACGTCATTATTTTTAAAGAAAACATTTAATACAATTTTTTTAGATATTTTTTTGAATTAACATATTTTTTGACTATTATGAAACTTTTTATTGAAAAAGCAGCAAGCTATAGGTAGCGTAGTCAGAAAACACCTAGTGTTAAGACACTTCGTTCCTCACTCTCCGTCCGAAATTGGTACATTGCGTGGTAAGTGTTAAGTTATCTCTTTAACAATGGAAAAAATAATATAATCACTTTTCCGAGTGGGAATCAAACTCATAACCAATGCTATCACAGTTTAAGCTGCACTATGCCATGATATCCACTTTTTATTTAATTACAATTAAAAACACTTAAAATTTAATTTTGTGTTTGTGTTCCATTTCATATTTCTTCGTCTTACTTCATTGTCATATAAATATTCATTTTTTTTTATTTGATGATGACAAGTTCTTCTCAAACTCAATATCCATTAAAGCTTATTTCTTTAACAGTGATAACTTAACTAGTATCAGATTGCGTTTACAGCGAATTAAGCTTGGCTTCTTAAGTTATAACTTATTCTGTAATATTTACTAGATTGTTAAATAAATAAATAAATATTTATTTTTATTTTTATTTTTATTCATTAATAATGATTAATATCAATAAAATATTGTTAACCCTACATTAAAAAATAGGGCCCTAAAACCCCATTCTCACACCTACTACCACACGACAAAAATAAAGAAAAAAAACACATAAAAAGACCGTTGAAACTCAACACATACAGAATAAAAATAATAAAAAAAACTTTATTCTAAAAGATTGACGTAGGTCAGTGACCCAGCCGTCATTCATTCCAATTTCAAACTTGGAATTCCGCGCGAAGAAGCCACGCACACACGCACACGGATTGAACACTAATTTGTATTTGTATTTATGTGGGGCACGCACACACGCGTATTTATATGGGTCGGCGGACACACACAAAGAAATGTATTTAAGTCTTTTTGAGGTCTTTGGTTAGTTTATTTTTTTTAATTATTATTTTTTATTTTGTGTTAATTGTTAATAATTTGACAGCCTAAAATAAAAATTGACAAAGATTACTTGATGATTAAATTATTTACAAATATAAGCAGTTAATTAAATAACTACTAACTAGATATGATATAGATTTTCATCTGCTATTTGGTTTTCATGGGTATATAAATATTTTAATCTCTTTTCTTAAGAATTTCAGTAAGTTTTCCCTTAGTGCTACACTCCCCAAGGAATCTATATCCTGAGTTTTAGCTGTCTATATCCAATAGTTTCGTCTGTATGTTGTCTATCAGCCACTTAGTAATGCAAGTATTTTATATAAGTACATACAAAATAGATAGACATTAGATTTCTTATAATTAGGTTATTTGATCGCTCGCATCTTCCAAATAAGAGTCTAATAACAGCAGGATTTATTATTATGTACTTTTAACAAAAAAAACTAAATTCCTGTTTTTATTTCCAACATATTGTATAAAGGTAAGTCAAAGCATACTTAAATACTCGTAAAATTTAAAGACGATATAATAAAAAATAAAAAAGCTTATATATAAAAAATCTACTAATATATAACATATGTACATACATACTTCTTAGCTTTATAACGTATTTATATATAGAAATAAAAACATCTAAACGTTTTATATGGCCATACTTCTTTGAGCCTGATTTATGGCTCTATTTAATATAACAAAGGAAACCAGTTTAAAAAGATTAGATGCTCTAAGACAAACTAATGTGGTTCCTATCGAATTATATTAAAGATTTTATTCCTTCGCCTTCCCATCTGTGCACCCTTTTGAGAATTCAAATAAAAAAAATATTAGTCCCGCCTTTTTTGGGGTCTCTAAATATATAATCTGTTTTAGAATAAGGAATCTAAGCCCGCCTCTTGAATTTATTAAAGGCAAATGTCAAAAATATTTTATTAATTACAATTTTTTATAGACTTTGTCGTGTAATGAAGTATGAAATTGAAAAATATGTAACTTATATTTGGGTTTTCACTTTTTGAATATTTTAGAAACATTATGTGATATGCTTGACTTTATATTGTCAAAATCATGTGACAAACTAGATTATAGGTATTTATTTAAGCCAGAGAAATAGAAACACTCTTAAATTTGAATATTATTTTGAATGAAAAACGAACCTAAAACCAGTGTGACACAGAAACTTCGCAACTACTCAACAATTTATGACATAATCTTTAAATTTTACGATTACAACATTAATAAAGAAGCCCTTAAAGCCCTTAAACTGTTCAAGTTACATAATTATAAGAATAAAAAACCACTTATTCAAACTAATATTAAAACAACCAAAAAAAAACGGTCCCGCCTTTTGACGTTTAGAATTTAAAAAGCGAGAGCGCAAAACGAATCGAACGTCTCAATGCACGCACACACGCACGCGCACGCACACGCACGCACCGCGCACAGTGTACGTGTAGGACAAGGTGCGTCAGCGTGGGGTAGGTTCGGGACGGAATTGGGGTGGCGCCGAATGTTAGGCTAGGTCCGGAACGATACTGGGGGAACGAAGAGTTGGCCGGTTCGCTTTTGTCTCTATATATATTTTTTTTGTTTACGCATTTCATTCAGAGACTTTTTTTTAGCAGTTGCATTAACCGTGATTATGTCAATCCGTTCGTGTTCGTTATATAAATAGGTACGGTACAAAGCCTTTGTATTTGTATAAGTCGACCACAATGCTAATCTTGACATTCGCGCGGTGACTCATAATGGTTTTGTAATGTCAATAACATTGTACAAAGCGGACACTTTTATTTGGTCTTATGCGAAAGCGACTCGATGTTATTAAAGTTCGTAAACTCCAATATGCATATATGAACTCATGCCTATTTCTAATTGCTACGTAGTCGAGACCGCAGACTTCCAACTGTTACGATCTCAATTTAGCAATCACGAAGTTTACTTGGTCGGTCAACTTAAATAGGCCAAGTCAACTATATTAGAGAAATCCGATTCACCTAATAGTAATTTGTTTGCATGTGCAAAACTTATAGCGATAAAACTACTAACTAAGACCGTATGACTTCAGATATCGGAAAGTGGAAGAAAGAAAACATACCAATTAAAAAGAAACTTCGAGTTAC
Organism: Dryas iulia moderata; assembly: GCA_019049465.1. Taxonomy (NCBI): domain Eukaryota; kingdom Metazoa; phylum Arthropoda; class Insecta; order Lepidoptera; family Nymphalidae; genus Dryas; species Dryas iulia. Next base: position 9,054,134 of record CM032437.1, read on the forward strand.
GAGCATAACTATTAAAAGCTTCCGATCATAAAATTTACGGAGCAACTGAGATGTTTACAAGTATTATTACTCAAACTACGCTTTGTCGGACGTTTCCATTTTTAGTTCGTATTCAGATGTTGCTCTCTTTACATTTATACAAGTAGCGGTACTGTATAAAAAGTAGCCATTACTAGCTCGAACTGGTGTAAGCAGAACAAGGTTAGACCTTTAGGCGTTAGATGGCATTGGCTTATGATTAATATAACACGAAATAGTTAACTTCAAAACTGTCATTGATCTCGATACTTTATCATGACTCATGTAAGAACCACTATAAATTAATAGAAACAAGAATATCGAATGGCTCATAACCTATACTAGTATATTACAAAACAAATTCCCTATATAGACTTGAAAATGAAAAAAAAAATTACATCCAATCTAAATAAACGGTATACACGTAAGTCCGGTTCATAAAACTGACATCATATCCCTATTCCCACAGCTATGCGATCGAGTGAACGATCTTTTGGTCGAAGACTAAATAAAGTAAAAAAAAAAAAAAAAAAAAAAAAACGCATCGGCCAATGTACGACGAGAGCAGTACGCGGTGCGCTCGCAAAAAACTCGGGGTTAACGACCTCGCCGCGTGTCCTTCGAGCTCACGCGTGTGTGTGTAAGTGCGTGCACACACACAGGTATAATGTTGTATATAGTCTGCTAGTGTGCGTGGGATGCCTTCGAGTGCGTTAACTTGCACGCAAAAAATCTCTAACGTTACGCATTTTTACTATTTATTCTATTTCTGGACATAAATTATTATGTGAAATATATATATTGTTAATATTTATATTTCTTTATTATGGTAAGACGCGGCGTTAAGATCCGCTACTCAATAATGTCTCAATATCAGACGGAAAGCGGAGAACGGAGTGTCATAACACTGGGTTCTCTATTATAGCGAATACTAAGCGAAATAAAACCTGAAGCAGTAATTTTATTAAATTTTGAACAAGACGCAGTTTTTTATTTATTTTCTTTTCTCCTCTAGTTTAGAACCTAGAAGTGTTTGACATTAACAAACCCCAATCACTTAATATAAAAATGAACTAGCGTAGGATGAGTAGCGGAACTCAACGCCGCGATTTGTCTTTGGCGCTAGAGCGAATTAATTTGCTTAAATAATCCTCGGCTGGAAATCAAACCCACAACCTTTGCGTTGACAGGCAGACGCTGTGCCACTGCGCCACGACGGCCTAAAATATTATAATTTTATATCACTTATTCATCCCACGTCTCTTTTGATAGATAGCTTCGCAAAAAACTAGCTATTTTTAATTTAATGACTGCATCTATAATGATACAGCCATGTGGCGATCCCATTACGCTTTTAATTTCGCAGAGGAAGTTATAAAAATATGCAACTTGATAAGGTACCGACGGCGAAACGTTTTTGATTACTTGTCTATTAATAATAGGAATGGAAACTATCGTGGTGTAGTGTGGGTTCGATTCCCAATCGAGGGAATTAATGTAATATTTTATAATGACTATTACTCTAGTGATAGGACAAATACCGGCGTTAATGTCTGCCACTCAACACGCAATATTTTGATTTTAGGTGGAAAGAGGAAAACGGAGTGTCTTGACACTCTCTTTCTGACTCTCTGCTACGCGAATGCGAAACGGAATTTATATTATATTACATAGTATATAATATATAAGTAAAGTTCTACTATTTGAAATATTTCGTGGTTATAAAGTAAAAGGCAGAAAGAATTATCACTCTTTCAACTAAAAAAAAACGTTAAGTTAAACTAACAATACTAGTACACTCGTAAATAGAATAGAAGTGCTGTAGTATTTTCATTCATGGTTTAACTGTGACTTTAATATGTACGTAGATATATATATAGAAGTTCCACGTTTATTCCACATAGCAGATTAGGCAGAGAGAGCTTAGTGGCAAAACATTCCGTTCTCCACTTCAAGACTGACTTACGATATTTGGGTAACGGAACTTAACGCCGCGCTTTATCTTGTCTCAAGAGCGAAAAACATAGTTTTTTTTTAGCTTCACGCTTTATCCTTAACCTAGTGTTAAGACATTCCGTTCCCCACTTTCCGCTGAATTCGCAGGCATTGCGTGTTAAGTGGCGGATCTTAATGTCGCGCTTTGCTTCGACACCAGAGCGAAAAAAATGGAAATATTAAATATATCCACTCCTCGAGTGGAAATCGAAGTCACAACCAGTCGTTTACAGTCACATGCTTATGCCACTGAGCCGCGGTTGGCCCCAAAAAAAATCCTACCAAAAATTAATTCCATCGAGTAGGAATCGAATCCATAAACTCTTATACAGTTGTACGTAGAATTAATAAAATTAAAATTAACTTAAAAATAAAAGCGAAAAACATAGAAAAGAGGAGAAATCGTTTCATTTCACGCGTCAATTAGGATAAAGGTGTACAAACATCGTTTGCAAATAGAGGTGTGTTGCACATGGGTGTGGGTTATATGCTGGTCTCGATAACGATACGATAATGTCACTTTTATGTATCAGTATGTATGTAGTATTTGTTTGATGGTTATTTGAAAGTATTGGTATTATTTTGTTTGGGCCAGTGACTGTAAAGCGACTGGTTGTGGGTTCGATTCCCAATCGAGGAGTCGTAATATGAATGATAACACGCCTTGGGAATGAAATGCTCGCTCCAGGCTATTTCAAAAAATCTGTATATAAATCACTTTAAAAAAAAAGTTCTTCTCAGGTCTGAGGCATTAAATTTAGTGAACCGGTGGTAAACTATTTGACGTTCAAAATATGAAGCTTGTAACTTCTTATTTTGAGTAAAATTATTTAACTTTGACTTTGACAATTAAATATTTCCATTTTCTTCACTCTGGTGCGGGGGCAAAGCGCGGCGTTAAGTTCCGCTACTTAACACGCAATGCCTCGAGAATTCGGCTGTGCGTGGGGAACGGAGTATCTTAATACTACGTTCCCTCTGCCTATCTTGCTGTGAGCGGGATACAGCGTGAAGCTGTAAAAAAATATATTTTACGCTCTATCCCGCATGGTTAAGTCGAAGAGAAGTTATTGTCAAGACACTCCGTTTTCTCGTTAAGTGGTGGAGATAATGTTATGTCAAGACGTTTTTTCTTGCTGCCCAAGTTCAAGATGTTGTATGTTAAGCGACGAAACTCAACGCCGTGATTTACCATATGAGAAAGGGGAAAATATTTTTTTATTTGATATCATTCCCTTGAATGGGAATTGAATCTGTAACTAATCGTATTTATACTACAGCTATTCCTTTAAATGATATGTGTTTATTTGTTTTTTAACCTAAACTTTATACAAAATTGTATTTCAAGCAATATTTATTTTATTATTTTAATGTATTTCTAATACTTTGTCCATTTCTTCCTTAAATTATACCGAATTTAATACTCTTGTATGCATAATTAAAAAAAAAAACACATAATTAACCTTTATAATAAAAATGTAACTGAGAAAATTGATTAGATAGGTACTGTAAGCATTCATCAATGTAATGGACCCAAAAATAATGACATTTATTTTTCTTTTCTGTCTGTCTGTCTGTTTATGCACGCTAATCTCCTAAAGAGATTAACCGATTTAAATGCAGTTTTTAGTTTTGTATTCTAGTAATATATTACCTATAAGTAAATTACTATATTTTAAATTTAGTTCGACAAAATTGCTATAAAATACCTGTTTTATTAACTGAATTGTAACTATCATTTATGCAGGCGAAGCGATTTTGTTCTTGTTTTTAGATATTCCGTTTCCCATTTTCCACCGAATTTGTATTTGGCTTGTATGTTAAGTGGCGGAACTCAACGCTGCGCTTCGCCTTAACACCAGAGCGAAGAAAATGGAAATATTAAATGTTTCCACTCCTCGAGTGGGAATCGAACCTACAACCAGTCGTATTTACAGTGATATTTTGTGCCCACGAACCACGACTGGGCTCGACTAGTATTATAATATAATTATACAAATTTATATATGTATATATATTTAAGTCTCAATACAGTTTTCTGTATCGAAATTGAAAACAGGAAAAACTTTGTTCACGTGTTAGTTCGTTTTAATCATTAACAAATGGCCATTGTTTTTGTTATATTTTTATTTCAAAATGGCGGAATAATTATTGTTTGGTTGTTTTTTTTGTTTTTATTCTATTATTTTTGTTGTTTTTGTTGGCTTATTATAATTTACTTATGATTTAGATTATTGTTTCATTATTATTTTAAATTTTCCTTTTTTAGTTTTCTAGTACTAACGTGTAACTCTAGAAGTACGACTGGTTGCGGGTTCGATTCCCACTCGAGAAGTGGAAATATTTAATATTTCCATTTCCTTCGCTCTTATATCAGAGGTAAAGTGCAGCGTTAAGTATCGCCTCTTAACACGCAATGCCTCCAAATTCGGCGATGCATGGGGAACGGAGTGTCTTAACACTAGGTTCCCTCTGCCTACCCTGCTGTGTGCGGGATACAGCGTGAAGCTAAAATATACATAATATAATTTTTTAGTGCATGTAATGGAAAATGACAATTATTTATAATGTAATGATGACATTTATTTTTCGCTTTAACGACTTTATTTCATTAATATTTATTAAAAAATATATAAGTATAGAACTATAATAAGTATTAAGTTTTCAGTTTTTTACAAAATTGAGTATACAGTAAGTTTTATTTATATTATTTTTTTTATATTAATAATATAAAATTTTAATAAATTAATTTAGCATATCTTTAACTAGTTATATTGCGAATGAATAAGAATCAGTTAAAACCCTTTTCTTCCCATTGCCAGTCAATTTTGTAAAACAAAATCTCTGGACCATGTTTCATTCATTAGAAAAGAGTAGCTTCACGCATAGAGAACCTAGTGTTAAGACACTCCGTTCTTTGCAGCCTCTTCGACTTTTTTTTAATATATATAGAGACACCAAACTTTATTGCTTTTTAAAGGCTAATTTCAAGTTATGGAAATAATATGTAAAATTTAAAATATATATTTAAAAGGTAAGTTTTTTCTTGTAAATATGGGTTGTTCATCGAATAAAAGTGATAATTCAAAAAAAAATATTAGTCAAATTCGAACTCTTTACAGCTGAACACTATCTAACTACTGTACTATAGCGTATCATTATCCTTATATATTAAGGTCATATAGTTAACATTACTTAATGATGTTATCAAATTAAGAGCTATTTCAATTAAATAGTATCGCTTATTGTAACTACCTACATATACCTATACACTTACTTGCAATGACGAGACTGTCGTAGCACAGTTGTGTAAATGCAATGGAAACAGTGGTTTTGGGTTCAAATTTGATTATATATTTTAAGCTTCTTTTCCTATATTGTAGGGTAGTAAGAGGGAACCTGGAGTCAAGACATTTAATTGCCCACTTTTCGCCTGAATTCGAGACATTGCCTCTTGAGCGGCGGATCTTAACGCCAAGCTTTGTCTTGTTAACCACTAATGACAAGAAATGTGTCAAAATTAGAAAAAACCTAAAAAACTTATGAAAATTCACAATAAATAAACATTTAGGTAATTAATTGGTAGATTTAGCAGCATCGCGCTTTCTCCAGTACAGCAAGGTGGCTAAAGAAAACACAGTGTTCAGACACACTCTTCTCCACTTTTTCGCCCGAAATTATATTATTCAATATGTCTTATATTAATTCGTTTCAATTTTTACATATTATGTACATAGATTAGGGCCAGTCGTGGCGCAGTGGCACAAAGTGTGCCTGTAAAGCGACTGGTTGGGGTTCCAATTCTCACGCGAGGAGTGAAAATATTTAATATTTCCATCACTTCGCTCTGGTGTCGAGTTAAAGCGCGGCGTTAAGTTCCACCACTTAACACGCAATGCCTCCGAATTCGGCGGAAAGTGGGGAATGGAGTGTCTTAACACTAGAGCCTTTCTGCCTACCCTACTGTGTGCAGGATACAGTACAAAAAAAATATAATAGTGCAAAAAATCGACTATTTTGTACTGAAATTATTATACAGAAAATGTAAAAAACTTATTAGGTTCCATAATAAATTTTGTATGCACATTTGACAGGAAAATGATTCATGCGGCTGAAATGCGTTGTGATAAGAAAAACATTTAATATTTTATTTTTACGCTTCAAAAGTAGGTACTTGAACTAAATATGCATTCGTATTGGCCATGATAATTGGTGATAGGTAACTTAAATGTATGTTATAGGGAAAGTAAATGTATATTTTGTTTTGTGTTAAAGGAAAGTTTGCAAAGAAAATTTATTGTATTTAAGTATATTAAAAATTGATTTTTTTACTAATAAAAAGATATTTTTTTTTTAGTTACACATAGAACCTATTAAATTATTGTTAAACCTACATATATGTATCTATTAGATCAAAAATTATGAAAACTTTAAGAAATTGTAAGTAAAGTTCCACAGAGCAAAGTGATGAAACACTTTATAACTTAAAAATATATATATTCTATAAATTGTTTTTTGACAAAAAAAAGAAAAGAAAAGAAAATTGTTTTTTTTTTTAATTATTATACATTGTATTACCGAAAAAAAAACCTATGTTAAAAACGATAAAACTCCAAAAAGTGATTACGTAAGAAAGATTGAATACGTAAGTATTACCTCTACTTGACCAGAGTAATGTAATTTACGTACAATTTTAAAAAATATTATTTTAAGACACCTATTGAAAACATATAAATACAAAAACTAATTTTAATTATAGTCTCTAATACAGAGACAATATAGAGCAAAGTGATAGAACACTATTTACTCTAAAATTTAAAAAAAGAACAAAAATTTGTTAATCCTTTTTTAAGTGTTATTTTTTTTTAGCTTCACGCTGTATCCCGCACACAGCAGGGTAGGCAGAGGGAAGCTAGTGTTAAGACACTCCGTTCCCCACTTTCCGCCGAATTCAGAGGCTTGCGTGTTAAGTGGCGGAACTTAACGCCGCAAGTGTTATTCCACACTTAGGAAAATTGAAAAAGATATTTAGAAAACATATAAAAAATTAAATACCCTCCAGCCGCTCTAATCGTTAAGCCATGCGTTCTACTACATACCAGCTGCGTCGAAATTCCAATAACATAAATTTTTATACGTTTTCAAAATATCTTTTTCAATATAAAGTTTACTAAGCAAAATGGCTGTTTTTAGTATAACTAAATTGAGCATGGCGTCATGTTCCTTATCTGCTGATAAATTTTCACTTCCCCGTCCTAGTATGTGGGTACGAACTAAATGTGATTGGTTTAGCCATGAAGCAATTCATACTTTATCTATGACACAGGCTTACATATGCGACAATTGGTAAAATTATAATGCTCAAGTCGAATAGAGCATTGAATTTTATTGCTCAGTGCCTAAAAAATTATATATTTTTTAAAATATTTTTAGAAATATGTACAAATATTTCATTGTAGCAGGATTCGAACCTGTTGCTTTTGGGATTTTGTTGTGTTGACACTAAGCCATGTATGCGTGGGTCAGAAGCCTTTCGTTCAAATTTTGATACATTTTTCTGAATTAGTTTTCATTTCCTAAGTGTGTGGAAAACACATTAAAAATATTAAAAGCATTTTAATTTTACTTTAGGATTTATATGTAAATACTATTTTTTAATTATCTGTAGACCAAATTTATAATCTGTATAAAGATATTGACAATTACAGGAAAACCATAACTTTAAGAGGTTTTATTAAGTAGACACCCACACTTATATTATAAATGCGAAAGTCTGTGTGTTTGTCTGTCACGCTTTCACGGCTAATCTACCGGTCCGATTTGGATGAATTTTGGCATAAATATAGTTAATAATCTAAGCTTAAACATAGGCTACTTTATTTTTAAAAAATGCGCCCCCGAGGCTTGCAATAGGCGAAGCCGCGAGCGGGCCGCTTGTATATAATTATATTAAACAGGGTCCTGTATAAAGCTTTGTTTGTATACACTAACGCCATCTAGTGGCATGTGTCAGAGCGTTGACTCTTAAATCCTTAAAGAATATAATCGTATAAGGGTATATTAACAAAATTAACAAAAATATTAAAGAAATTGGTAAAATTAACAAAATATTAGTAAAATATTGGTAAAATTAACAAAAAAGATTTAAAAAATCGAATTATTTATAACCTCAAGAATAACGTGCAGTCTGAATAATATGATTTTGAAATGGATAGAAGTGGATATGTATTATTTACATTTTTAACGTTTCGTATTTAAAAGAGAATATCGTCAAAAATTTGTAATAAGCGACTTTGTCCTAAACTTTCCACTTATTTCCGCTAAACTTATTGCCGTAATTTCTTAAATACACTGAGAATAAAATATTTTTTGGCAGCCTCACTTGCTCAGGGTAGGCAGAGAACTATATCTTTGCCTACCAATATATACTAAACTTCCTGCTTATAAATCTTTAATATAAAATAGTTATTAGAAAAATATTTAACTTGTAATGAAAGAAACAACCAACAGTAAGCCTAGCCTTTTAAAAATTTATGACAATTTTACGCCAAGGGTTTCCTTTGCATTTCTGGGCTTTTTTTTATGGAATAAAGGAGGCAGACGAGCTGAAGGCCCACCTGATGTTAAGTAGTAACCTTCGCCCATAGACATCCACAACATTAAAGTTATGGATGCGTTGCCAGCCTTGGAATTGTAGGACAGAAGGATAGAAGAAGGATGGGAATGGTGGGAATAGGGAGAGCTGGCTTACATGCCATCGAACCGGAACACATCATAAGATATTTGGCGGTTCGTCTTTGACATGATAGTGGTCGCGAGCCAGTCGGAGAACGAATCTCCTACCACCAAACTTATATAATTACCAGCTTATATAATTTTGAAGTGACTTACATTATATATTTATATTAATTTAAGTATTTATTCAAAACAAATCACTCAACGGACCGGGGACTTTGAATTTTTATAAAACTCAATATAAAAGTGTTCAAGGATAAAAATAGCTATTTTAGTTTCATTTTGTACAAATATCTCAATATGCTTAGTATGTTATTTAAACAGAATAATCAAGAACGGAGTGCCTTGACACTAAGGTGTCTCTACCACCCTCTATTAAAAAAAAATTAAAACCTTTTTATATTCGTAGTTATTTTTTTCTTTTTTTTATCTTCACGCTGTATCCCGCAAACAGCAGGGTAGTCAGAGGGAACCTAGTGCTAAGACACTCCGTTCCCCATTTTCTGCCAAATACAGAGGCGTTGCGTGTTAAGCGGCGGAAGTGCTTCGACACCAGAGCGAAGAAAATGAAAATATCAAATATTACAACTCCTCGAGTGGTAATCGAACCCACAACCAGTCGTTTACAGTCACACGCTTGTGCCACTGCGCCACGACTGGCCCAATATATGTAGTTCCTAAGAAAAAAAGCATATAGTTACAATTTCTAAAGTTTATTTCAAAAGAAAAATTAAAAGTGTATTTCTCACAGCAAGGCGGAGGTGTAAAGTGATTTCGATTCACTCTCGCTACTACTGGCGTCCCGCCAACGAAATGACTTATGAAGCAACTGTCTGTTTATTAATTAACTACTTATATTACTAGCTATATAATAAATTAAGTTTCATCTCTTATAGATTAGTCAGAGGGTAGTCAGAAAATTTAGTGTAAGTTAGTAAGTAAGTTTAATTTGGCTTGCCAATAAGACACTACGTTTTCGATTGTGTGTGAATTCGAGACATTGAGTGTTCGACGGCGGAACTAAACGCTGTGCTTAGTCTTATCAAAATGGGCAAATTATATTTATTTTTTTATTGAGTACAGTCAAATGCTTTTAGGGTTAAACTTTACAGTCAGATGCTGTCAAAATGCAGAAAATGTGTTCTTTTCTTTTTAATATGACGTTGTCATTTTTATGTTAATGGTAGCCAGTTCATATTCTATAAAAGTATCTTTTATAAGTTATTATAAATTTCTTATCAATTAAATGTCTTAAGTTTTCAATTTTTTGTTATATTTTATATTTCAAGAATCTAAATAAATCAAATTTAATTGAGGTTATTACGATATTTCACTATATTCTTTTATCTCAACCAATTAGTTTTCGATAAATCATAGCTAATAAATTAATATAGATAGAGGTTACGGTAGCACAGTGGCAAAGCAACTTATAATAAACAAGATGGATTATGAGTTCGATGTCTATTTGAGTGAATGTTTATATTTAAATCATTTTTGTTATTCCGCTCTGTTGAGTATACAAAGCTCGACATTACGTCTCTCCACTTTATATCCAACGTCTCGATTTTGGACTGAAAGTGGAGAACAGAGTGCCTTGACACTACGTTCTCTCTGACTACCCTGCGAGAACATTCATTAAAGTAATTCAAAATTTTATTTTTTAGCTTCACGCTGTATCCCGCACACAGCAGGGTAGGCAGAGGAAACGTAGTGTTAAGACACTCCGTTCCCCATTCAATATTTGTATATTAAATAATACTACTAAGCAAATAAATTGCATAGTTATCCTTGAAACTCTTGTATAAGCGTATTTTTGAGGACTTACGATAGGAATTCACTATGAATGTCACAGTTGGAGTCGGGCCAAGTACGAGCCATTAACGATTGTTTATGTTTTATTGATTTGTAAACGAGATATGCATACGTAATAACTCCATACGAATATATGTAATAGGTACCTGATATTATTTAACTTTTGTACAACGTATTATTAAAAAAATTCAACTCAAACAAAATAAACAAGGATTTGTTTTGAAAAAACGTTCTCTACATCTAATTATGGAGTCAAGTATTAAGCATAATATATTATAAATTCTCATCGAAAAACGCTCATTAATTAATCCCATAATAATAATACCCAAAACCCATTGTTAGTACAAAAGGAAAATCCTCTATAATAATAGACCTAATTGGTTCTATTCGTCGGTGAAAAAAAAGTATTTTCCTAGCCATAGATGGCATGATGGCGGGCCTTTTGTCTGCAAAAAAAAGGCGAACCAAAACAGAAAACAGAATACGGGGACAAAAATAACAAAAGCGCTTACAAAAAAAAGAGAATTACACAAAAACAAAAAAATATGAAAAAAAAATAAATAATAAAAACATCCGTCCGTGGCCGAAAATCCGTAAGCTCGTGTCCAAATAAATCATCAAATGGAAAAAAAAAGTAAAAAGTCATTGTGTACGTCAAGTCAGTGGAATTGACAGGCCCCGCCCGCGCACGCCATTGGAGGGACGCAACGAAATTTTGTACAAAAACCCCAACCTAGTTCCGCCTTCTAAAATGTTTTTAACGAACCAAAATGGCCGACCGTTCTATTTGTTTATACTCTATAACCCTTATTGTTTCATTGCGAATTAAATAACTGTCCAATTTTGATGAAATTTTTAATATTTTTTTGATGTGCTCGTTGTTTCGTTCGGTTGATGTTTGTTGGTGTCAGGCTTTGAATGTGTCAATTGCTTTTTGTTTTTTTTTAATTGACTTTATATTGCGTTTTGTTTTTTTTTAATTATTCTAGTTTTGGTTTGAAGTTGAGTTTTGAGTTTTAAAGATATTTTCTTTTTGTTGTACAATAAAATAAAGTTTTAAAAATCATGCTTTTGTGTTTTTATGATTGTATATTAAAAAAATAAATTAATTTAAAATAAATAAAGTAATAATTATAAAAGTTTACAGTGATTTTAAATACGAATACGCCAATAAAATATCAAAATAATCATATAAAAATATTTTTTAAAATTATTTTACGGATTTTTTATATGTATAGTAAGTACATCATTATTTTTTATACCAAATCATCTTAAATAATTGTGTATATAAAATCTAATAGCTCATATTATAATGATTCATATAACACAATACAATTTGTAAAATAACTTATTTCCGTATATTTTCTACCAAAAAAATATATATTTTCTTCAAAAAATATTAATAAAATAATAAAACTTATTTTTTATACACAAAAACAATAATTTTAAAATAACTTAACACTATCAAAAGTATCTCTATCAAGAGTCGTGTAATAGTTTTTAAAGTTCACCACATCTTAGCCCACTCCCGGAGGACCTTTGACCGTCTCTATGTAGAGCTGATGTTGTAAGATTGGATGTGGTATATTGTTAATATAAAAATATTTTTTTTCTTGCATAGCATGGGTCAGATAGAATTTAGTGTGACACTCTGTTCTTCACTTTCCGTCTAAAATTGAGACAACGTGTTGATTGGCGGAGCTTAACGCCGCGTTTTGCCTTATGTTTACAGTCAGACTATAGAGTCTGCTTGTTAATAAATGAATTATAATGATATTTCTTAATTATCAATACATTAACTAAAATAACAAAGTAGAAATGTAGTTTTTTAAAACAGCGTTGTCTGCGTAATTTTCTAAAATGGATGATGTGTAAAACAAGTAAATTTTAAAATAAAGACTAGTTATACATATTCTTAAATAATAAAACAAAAAAATTAAGAAAAAATAGCTTTCTATGATAAAAACCAGTTTCACGCTTTTTAGTAGTCAAAAAGAACCTGGTGTCAAGACACTCCATTCTCCACTTTAATGAAATAATAATCATTGAAATATACATACATACATGTATATTATTTTCATTTCAATAATATGGCACGTACGACAAAGAGTTCTGCAACTTAACACGCATTATCTGGATTAATCGAAAAGTGAAGAACGGAGTGTCTTAACACTAATCTCTCTCTTACTACCCATTCCTGCATCCTTAACATAACATTAATTTAATTTTCTTTTTAAAACTTTAATTAAATTTTTCATTTAATTTGCCGTATCCAATAATTGGTGTTCCTTGCAACGTCTTTGGTTTGGGTCGTCGATTCGTCCACTCTATCGATCGCCTCACGCCGACCTAGCTTTGTCTTTTAAAAACCGTCAGTTTCATAATACTCTGAATTCTTAAGCTTGGCTTTAATTCTTAAACTATTAAAGTTTTTAGTGAAATTTTGTATTAGAAAATTAAAATTTCTTACAATATGATATACCTACGTTTATAAATTAAGAATTAGATTAAGTAATTTTGATAAATAACTAATTTATTATTATCTGAAAAATCTAGCTGAAGTTTAATGTATATATATACATTAAAAATAACTACAAAAATTGTAAATATACAACTTTACGTTTCTTTCTTTATGGCATAGTAGTCAGAGATACACTAGTACAAAGACACTCCGTTCTCCACTTTCCACTTGAATATGACACGTGTCAATTAACAGCCCTCAACTTCCGGAGAAATGACGTTTACCGACATTATGTAACAGATACATTATAATAATTTCTTTGAACGGGAATCGAACTTACAACCAATTCCATGTCACCTATTTCTCTATATATTAATAATTTTATGAATATATATAATTTTATACTTATATTACTTAGAAAAAACTAAAATTATTAACTAAAACTGACTTTAACACGACGCATCTTATTCCTTCACTCTATAGTCTATAGTCTACAGTATAAAGTTATTGAGATCGGTCGTCGCCCCAGACGGTTAGCTACATGCCGATAAATATGAAATAGAACGTTTTTTTCAATAATAATATTTCTTGATTGGTTCTTTATAAGTCGTTTTCATTTAATTATATTGGTTATAATGTATGGGTTGTATATGTTTTTAGGAATATTCTAGATTTTATAATTATTCAAATTGTGGATTAGATCCCACTACCACTTGAAGTAACTTATAATGAATAAATAAAATAAATAAATGAATAAACTTATAATTAATTGAAGTAACTTGAAGTAACGTAATATTTAAATTATTACGCTAAGGCAATACTACCTAGTTTTTTTTAGCTTCACGCTGTATCCCGCACACAGCAGGGTAAGCAGAGGGAACCTAGTGTTAAGATACTCCATTCCCCACTTTCCGCCGAAGTCGGAGGCATTGCATGTTAAGTGGCGGAAATTAACGCCGCGCTTCACCTCGACACCAGAGCGTAGAAAATGGAAATATTAAATATTTCCACTCCTAGAGTGGGAATCGAACCCACAACCAGTCGTTTACACGCTTCAGTCAGTCACACGCTTGTGCCACTGGGCGACGACTGGCCACCAAAAATAATATCAATCCCGGAAAAGAAATCGAACACTCAACCAATCATGACTCAGTCAATCTCTGTTCCACTAAGCCCTACTATAGTTTCTAGTAATATAATATAAGCAATATATTATATTTAGATTTAAAAAAAAACTTTAATATATGGATTTCGATATCAGGCGGCAAGGTGAGACTATTTGCAAATATTATAGTATGCACGAAGTTTCCGCAACTTGCGAGTTGTGAAAAGTAAGGAAAACCCAAGTTACCAATTTTGGTTTCGCCGCCCTATAGTTATTAAAGATAAACTTTGCGGATAGACTGGTACAAAACTTTTTAATATCGTTCGTTACCTTTTTTAATAATTTTTGGTCTTATCTTTAATCTAGGTATACATACTGAGGTCATCGTAATGTAGTATTTTATTTCTTGGTTCTGGTACCTAAGACATAGCGCGGCGTTGAGTTCCGCCACTTAACAAGTAACGTCTCGTGTAAAAAAGCGTGTTTTTTTTCTACACATATGATCAAAATGTAACCGATCGCCGTTTGTACATAGAAGGTATAATAGAAAAAAACACTATTGGAGGCATTTATCAATGTAATAGAATTCAAAACAAGGATATTTTTAATTTATTGTATGTTTGTCTCTTTGTTTGTACACGATAACCTATTAAACGGCTAAAGTAAATGCATGCAGTACAGACTAACATTGAGTGCTTACTTTACTTCAATCGGTTCATAAATATTATTCGCCTAAATTATCATAAAAGTACTGTTTTCTAAAATTCGTTGAAACTTCAATTTATACACGAGTCAATTGTAGGGATAGACTAAACTATTGTATTTTTATGACATTTATGAGAAAACAATAATAAAATTCTATCTATAATACATTAACTAAAATAATAAAACAAATGACCTATAAGCGAAATTAATTAAACAGATTAAAAAACAAACATTAAGTTGTTATTATTATCTGTATAGCTTTTTTTATCTATTCCTCAAACGTCACTTTATAGTCCATTCACATACAATGTCTCAGTTCAACGGTCTGGCTTCGTGTTAATGACTTAATATTTTAAAAAACAATATAAATAAGTAGTACTGTTTTTGTAGAGATATCAAAAGTTCGATATTCTCGTCGAAACGATTACTAAATAATTACTTTAAAACAAACAATGGCTGACAAATAAAACGATTTCACTGTTTTATCGACTCATTCTAAATATATTAATGGGGATGAGCTGTCAAAACATATTTTTTTATCTGTGATATACGTCTATATTGTTTTCTTAATTTTTAAAATGGCTTCTGTTAAACTGAATAATTATGTTAAATTTTGATATTTAAATAATAAAATTTTTGATAATTATTGTGGATACTCCATAACAAGTCAATTGTTATGGATACATATCAAGAATTCTATATCATTTTTAATCTCTTCGCTTTATAAATCTGTATCTACACCTGCTTTTAAACTTAGCTCCACACTTCCTCCCAATTTCAATGACATCTTACTAAAGAACGAACCCCAAACAAAACCAAATTTTCGTCCACATTTCTTATCAAATCAATTAAAAAATCAAAAATTATAATCTTTTTTTTTTAGCTTCACGCTGTATCCCGCACACAGCAGGGTAGGCAGAGGGAACCTAGTATTAAGATACTCCGTTCCCCACTTTCCGCCGAATACGGAGGCATTGCGTGTTAAGTGGCGGAACTTAACGCCACGCTTTGCCTCGACACCAGAGCGAAGAAAATGGAAATATTAAATATTTCCACTCCTCGAGTGGGAATCCAACCCACAACCAGTTATTTACAGTCACACGCTTGTGCAACTGGGCCACGACTGGCCAAAATTATAATCTATACTATAAAATTCATCCACACACATATAATATAACATAATACGAGAATAACAAAAAAAAGCGACGATTCAAAAAGAATGCCAAAGCTGTCAAACAGCCCGCGCTGACGTAGAACCTGCCCTGCCTCAACCGCGTCGGTCGTTAACCCACAGTGTTATTTCGTTTTTTACCCGCATACGAACTAAATGCAAGTAGTTGTATGTATGTATGTATGTATGGATGGATGGATGGGATGTATGTATGTATATATAATACGTAATATAAAGTGCGTGTGAAGGAGACGGTTGGCCATTGATTGGGGCGAGCGATTTTTTTGGGTTTTAAGGTAAAGATTTGGGATTTCTTGGGATATATAAAGAATATTAAGTTAAGTCATATGTTTTAATTTATAAACATTATTTTTTAAACTCGTTATATTTATTTGGTCAAGTACGTCTTTTTCTTAATAAATTCATTTTTGATTGCATATTTTTTGGTTTTGGTACATCAAAGCTGATATTTACTTGTGTAAATAATAAAAATATAAACTTAACTAAAAATACTAAAATAGTCAATAGCTACTATATCAATATTTCAATATATAAATGACATTTTACTATACCTTATTGCTATTTCATTGAATAACTAAAAATGGAATCAATTAATCAATTAATGCATTAAGAATAAACAGTTACGGAATCAAACAAACTAATTACTACCAAGATTAGTTTAAATTGAATAACGGCTAACGAATTTTCTTAACACAATGTCGTCTCTAACTACCCTCATTTTAAATATTTTTCAACTAAAACTAAACTTTTAATAGCAAAACTATATCTCAAGATCGCAAAATGATAACATTTCACTGGAGAACCAGTACAAAATATATAAAGCATAACTTTCTGACGTCCAAACCGGACCAGCTCGTAACAGGATTCTCAGTAGCCTTCGGTATTCGACTTAGGATCTTAGTCTATATAAAAAATGTCGATTGCTTATATTCTTTTTAATTTCGGCTTATGTAGTACGAGGATTGTAGATTTTCTCACGATTAGAACGACTTTTTGCTCTTCTGTGGGATGTAACTTTAAATACGTGGATGGATTTGGTGGGTAGTTGCAGTTTTTTTATTTGGTTTATCTGCGAAACTGGTTTTTTTATTGTTTTCTTTTGACGGTTTTAGAGTACAACTTCTTTAGGCACGCTTGGCTTGGGGATGATGAATGTGTGATAGGAGCGTTACGAAAAGCGTGATCGGGTGAGGCGAACGGAAGTTGAGAGGGAAAATGTTTGATTAAATAATTGATGTTATGTTAGTAAAAAGATCACATATACATATCTTAGATATCTCTTAATCCAGAATTTAAATTGAAGCTATGTATAGAAATATACGTTTTTTAATTTTATTTAGGCCACTTTATTCTAACACAGATTTCATAATAAATAAAATAATATCTGTTCGCCTTCTCATACATATACTTTTTAAAACCTTTTTGCTGTCAATAAATTATCACGTGACATTTAAAGTGAAGTTTAAATATAACTGACATATTAAAAATCAAAAATAATATGAAAGTATATTATTATTTATATAACTTTAAATAAATATATGTATAACGTTAGGATTGGAATTATTTAAAGCTGACTTATTTTGACATAACTTACTGACCTCTCTGTCTGAGTCTGTAGACTGTACCTCTCTTAGTAGATTTTTTCTTAACTTAATTAAAAAAACGTTTATACTTTTTTTTGTTATTAAGTTATTACAAATTAGCTCTTTATTATTTTAGCGTTATATAAAATAAGATAAAATAAGTATACAGATTATGCCTAGTTTTCATTTATGTTATGTTAAAAGCTTTGTAAATATATTTATTTGGGAAAGTTAAAGCTAGCTTAAATAGGAAAACATGTTTGACTAAAAAGTTCGTCACTTTTTACGCAATATTAAAAAACTTTTAGGCCCCTTTTAAAGAAAAATATGTAGATAAATAAGTACTATAATAACTTTTGATATGGTCATAGTTTATTTGGAGTAGTGCAGAAAGGCAGTACTAGTCTATTATTATATAGTGATCTAGAAATACATTTAACATGAGTGTTCAAAGAGAACATAGTGTTCAGACACTCCGGTCTCCACTTTTCTCTCGAAATTAAGATTAAGATATCACGTGTTATGTGGCGGCATCCAATGCTTTGGCTTACATACCAGTAGTATTATTAATTAAATTAATAAAAATAGTAAATTAATAAAAACACATTAAATAAATAACATTAATATTACACACACTACAATGTGTTCGAAATACATATTAACATTTTAAACACACACAACAATATTACTTAATACAAAAGTTTTCTTAAAAACTGAGCATAGACAAGATAAAACAAGATGGTGGCAACAATTTGCTCTCAGTGACAAGACAAGCTTGTCCTTTTTTATTCACTTTTTAACCGGATGAGTTGCATCACTTTTTGCCAGCCATAATCTATTTTGTAATCTCCCGATAGTTCAGTCATTTTGATTTTTATCTCTGATCGAAATTGTTAATTAATTAAGATAAGAATAAAGTTATAGGATTAACCAGGTTTTTTATATATGAGATTTAATATTTCCATTTTTTTTGCTCTGGTGTCGAGGTAAAACGCGGCGTTAAGTTCCGCCACTTAACATGCAATGCCTCCGAATTCGGCGGAAAGTGGGGAACGGAGTGTCTTATCACTAGGTTCCCTCTGTCTACCCTGCTGTGTGCGGGATACAGCGTGAAGGTAAAAAAAAAGATTTGTTGATATGGTATTTTGATATGGACCGATTATGTTGTATAACAAAATAATCATGCAATAACGAATTAAAACGGTATATGTATGTATCAATACTTTTTATAGAATATACCATTTTTAATTTAAAGTAGTTTTAAGAATTACAAAGTGTATTAAATGTTATTAATCTTACTAACAAGCATTTGAGAAAGGAGTGTCTTAACACTCAATACACAATTTTATATAATTTTTAATTTTTTTTTTAATAGCTTCACGCTATATCCCGCACACAGCAGGGTAGGCAGAGGGAACCTAGTGTTAAGACACTCCGTTCCCCACTTTCCGCCGAATTCGGAGGCATTGCGTGTTAAGTGGCGGAACTTAACGCCGGGCTTTGCCTCGACACCAGAGCGAAGAAAATGGAAATATAATTTCCACTCCTCGAGTGGGAATCGAACCCACAACCAGTCGTTTACAGTCACACTCTTGTGCCACTGGGCCACGACTGGCAATTTTATATAGAAGTTTATATAGAAAGGAATAGAATGCAGTGTCTTAAATAAGTCCTCTTTATCCACTCTGCTATCCGTAAAAAAACAGAAAGCTGACTTATGTTAAGAAACCAAAACTTAAGAATATATTTAACTAACTATACTTTAAAATAACTTTTTCGACAATCAATATAGGAAATAACTTTTCGAGTCGTATTTAAATTTGTTTTGTCAATAGTTAACGCAGCTGTGTTTAATATATAACGTAAATATTACAGAGACAATAACGCGGTAGTAAACATTTTAAAAACAACAAAATCTTTTGATACTGTTATGAATTCTTTTCAGTAATGAGTAAGGTGAAAGCTTAAATGATGAATTTATAAATAACTTTTGTTTCTCCTTATATAAAATATATGTAGTATTTTTACATTAAAGGCTTAAAAGAGAATTTAGTAAAAATTAGGAGAATACTCTTTTTTATGAGCCAGAGAAAACCAGGGGCCAGTCGTGGCGCAGTGGCACAAGCGTGTGACTGTAAACGACTGGTTGTGGGTTCGATTCCCACTCGAGGAGTTCCTTTGCCCTGGTATCGAGGCAAAGTGCGGAGTTCAGTTCCTCCACTTAACACGCAATTCGGAGGAAATTGGTAAAGGTAGTGTCTTAATACTAGGTTCCGTCTGCCTACCCTGCTGTGTGCGGGATACAGCGTAAAGCTAAAGATATCCAATGATTTGATACCCCATTTTCCATATTCAATTGAAAGTGAGATATCGATTTGAGAAGCGGAACTTAACGCTGTACAGGAATATAAACAACTTAACAATAAACGTTTAGCGTTCATATAAGCAGACACTATCTCACTGTGTCAGATACTAAAACACAAGTTTATTATTATATAACAAATAATAAAATCTCAATAACTTTAAAAGGAATTATTACTAATAAACAGATGAAAAGGTAAAATTACAATAAAAATCAATGCTTTGTTCTTCCAAAAACAAACAATAATGTATGTAAGAAATAAGAAAAAGATAAATATCTGATTATGCAATCCACTTCTGTCAATCATATCTAATGATTTTACCATTAAAAAACATTTAAAAAAATATCATAACGGTATTTGAACCCACGTCCCCTCGATCCCATCCAAGCTTCTACATTTAGTAAATTAAGATATATGTTCTTATCTCGCTACTTCAAAATTCTTAAACAAATTAAACTTTTGTTCTTAACATCTCAGAACGAACTTTTCTAAATATTCTGTTAGAAACATTGTAACAAAGAGTCGTTTAAGAGTAAGAGCGGCGTTGAGTTCCGTCACTCACCACACTAAGTCTTCGAATGTAGGCAGAAAATGGAGTGTATGGACACTAGAATTTTAATGACCATGCTATTTGATTAAAGCTACATTTTAATACAAGAACAAAGAACTTCACTTACCAAATACTTATTTACATAAAAATAAATAATTCTTATACAATATTACAAAATAACATAAAAAAAAATACAAGAAAAAAAAAATCGGTTGTAAAAAATAATGAAATGGGGTCATTCGATTTCGGGCTGAGCGAAAGTGTCAGGTTTTTTATTTCGCTTACTTTCGTCTGGAGGCCGCGGTCACTGGGAACTTATTGTTGCGACTTAGGCTGTATTTACGATGGACAAATTATTTTTATATTTTTATATTTTAAAATTAAATAATTGAATTGAATTGAATTGAAATATTATAAAACTATATATATTGTTATATAACGGATGACGTTAACGGATAACGGAGGCTGTATTTGCGATGGACATATTTTTTTTATATTTAAATTTTAATATTAAATAATTGAATTGAATTGAATTGAAATGTTATAAAAAAATATATTGTTATATAACGGATAACGTTAGGCTGTATTTGGATGGACGATTTATTTTATAATATTATAGAATTGAATTGAATTGAAATATTATAAAGAATTATATATTGTTATATTCGAATAACATTGAATTATTATTAGGATAAATAATTTATATGTATTTTGTCATATGCAGATATTATAGAATTATATATTAGATGGAACTGTAGATTGTTTTTTTTGCAGCTTGACCTTTTTCTCGTAGAGAGAATCTAGTGGTCAAGACGTCCCATCCCTACTTTTAGCCCGAAATTGATATATAATATATTAAAGATGGCTTTTAGTTTATTAAGAAAATGAAAAACGTAGTGATTTTACACTATTTTTTCTGTTATAACGTAAATAAAAAGTTTCAAATATACACATACACAATAAATAAACAATTATTATGTGTGCATTTATAAAATTATGTGTGTGATATTATTTTTTAAAGTTAGGGTTTTCAATAAAATACTATGCAATATTTCAAGTTCGTTCATTTTAGAAATACATACGTAGGTATAAAGAAAATTTAGACGTTTTAAATATTTTACAACAAATTTCAAATACAAAACGTTTTTGCTTTTTACTTTACGAAAAGGCTATGTTATATTAAATTTTTTGCACTAAAGCTATTATTGTATATTACTCAAACACTTGTTTGCTGAAATAACATGAATATTTTATATTTCGTCTAAAACTAAATGCTTTTTTGTAAGAGGGAACAATTCGTATAATAAATATCTAAATAAACAATATAAAGTGATTATTAGAAAATTATATATAGAATTCAGTCTAAAACGAACTTACTACTGGCTAGTTTGTGTATAATATATCTAAATATATTTCATAAGAATTACGTTCCTTAAACTATCTTCTAAATTACTTGTGATTAAGTTAAGGATTTGTGTAATTTATATATAAGCAAATAAAAAAAGCTTTCATTTTCCAAATAAAAAGGATTGAGTCGATAACTAACTATTTTTTTAATATAATACGGTTTAATAAATATCTAAATAAACATTACAAACTGAAAACAAGAACATTCTTTTAATTTTTCGAAAAATTATAATTCATTTAAAAGTTACTAATCACAACTTAAACATGTATAAGTGAATGTATTGTGCAATATAAAAAAAAAATTTATATCAATTTAAAATAATAAAAACTTTTTTTATTTTATTTAATAAAACTTTTTTTTATTTAATAAAAACTTTATATTATATTTCTCGTAAGAACAAAAAAGTCGGCCAAGACAGTAGTCAGTGGGCACGCGGCCTAATGGGATGTTAGCAAGCAGATGTTTTCGCAAATTGAGTTATGACTCACTCTTCACTCATACCCTGTCCTTTTTCCACGAATTATTTTGATTTTATTATACATACATATATACATACATACAATTATACATTTGTGTATCAATTATACATGACCTAAATTAGACCTAATTGGTTGAACTGAATTAGTCTAATTTATTATATTTATTGCTAAGATGTTTTCTTATATTGATATTATTGGTAAGGAGTTAGTGACATGACTCTCCGTTCTTTATTTTCTGTGTTTTAGATGTATGAGATATTAAAATAATAGTATAGATAGAGTTGATTGAGTATGTTATATCCATGTTTGACTGAGTATAATAAAACAATTAAATCTTGGATAACATGATAATCTAGCGGGATTCGAACCTGCGCCTCTTGGATACCGTCCAACAGGCGTAGTTCCTACAAAGGACGATTTTCAATAGGTGTGGGTTCATATCCAACTGCGTTCAAACTTTTATATGTTTTCGAAAAATGTTTTTCAATTTCTTTAATGTGTTGAATAACAGTTTAAAATGTTTAAATGTTATAATGTAATTTAGATAGGTACTATTTTTATTAAAGTTATAAAATTATATATATAATTACAAATTTCTATATATATATATATATATATATATATATATATATATATATATATATATATATATATATATATATATATATATATATATATATATATATATATATATATATATATGTATATATATATATATATATGTATATATATAAAATTATATATATAATTACAAATTTCTATACAGAGTTTCTTATAAGAATGCAGCTTTATCTAAATAAATAATGCTTCAAAGCAATTGACGTTCAATTATTTTCAGTTTATATTAGAAAAATACATATTAAGAGGTTTCCTTTGGCTCTCATTACAACGATCTTGACGTTGTTATAACAACTAATAATGGCTTATTTTATCTTATTAAGAATATATTATGATTTTTATAATATATAAAGTTTTGAAGTATTATTTGTGTTTAGGAATTTTACAGCTCTACGTATTTTCCCGTGTAGGATAGTCGGAGAGAACAGAGAGTCAAGACTTTCTTCATTTTCTGGTTGAAATCAAGACATTGTGTGTTGATTGGCGGAACTTAACGCCATGATATGTCTTAGCTACGAGAAGCGATTTTTTTTTTATAATATGTATATATTATTACGGGAAAGAAACTTTTAACGCTTTTACGAAAATTAGTCAGACACAGAAGTTTGGGAAATTTAGGATAGTATATAAACTTATGTTGAGAAGAAATGTAGAAGGCAATAAGATCTACAATAATATATTAGACATTAGCTTCACGCTGTATCCCGCACACAGCAGGGTAGGCAGAGGGAACCTAGTGTTAAGACACTCCGTTCCCCACCTTAGACATTAAATTAATAAAATAAATAGTACATTAGTGTGTTTGTAATTTTTTACACAGTTTGAATAAAATTACGTTTTTCACTAAACATTCAATGTACATTAATGTTTATTCACAATCAAAATTTATTTTCGGAGCAGAGTGTCTTAACTCTATTTTCTCTCTGACCATCCTGCTATGCGGCAAAAAACATGAAGTTGAAGTTATTTCTTAGACGATATCTTAAATCTTCACACTTCTATATGAAGAATGGATGTGACAGTACTTTTTTTTACATATTAATTACTTTTTTTTAACACACCTTAATAGAATGTCAAGGGTGATCGTGATAATTTACTAGAAGTATATATATTCAACACATTTAACATATAATATAGTAAGAAGAAATAAATTAGTCCCAGTCGTAAGCTTGCCGTTTTATTTCATAGTGACAGCAGTGAGATAGGAACCCATGCCTAAAATAAGACACTATTATCTCTAACCAGAAAACTTAAAATGAAATATTTGTAACTTTATTATTACCTATACAGATTTCATTACTACCATCTGTATCTGTCAATATAAAAACTTTTGCAACATTACTTTAACTAGCTTAATGCCGTTTAATTTACTTAATTTACGTAAGGTAAAGCGCGGCGTTAAGTTCCACGAATACTACATATTTAGAAAATGGGGAAAGGAGTGTCATGGCCCTACGCGGGACAAAGCTTGCTTAGTTACAACTACAGCTAAGTAAGCATTTCGCTATCTAATATTGCAGATTCGATTTTCTCGAACAGGTGGTGAACTAGAAATGCCCACGTAAATATATTGTGTGGATATCAAAACCGGTATAGCCCAGTGGAGTAGCTTTAACTTAAGTGGTTTGAGGTTCGATATTCAGTATATATAATTATGTAAAACTATCTAAATGTTATTATAAAGAAAATCATACTTGATTATTTTACTTATATGAATTTATGAGAAGTATGCAATTATGTATGTATATTATTTATTAAAATACAAAAAAAAGGTAGTGGTAATCGAACTTAGAACCAATGTGTATACTGTATACCTATAGAGAGGCCTTATAGAGATATATGTAGGCGTATATACTATGTTTCAATATACTAATGTATTTTGTAATATTTATTTTAAGGAGTAAGTTACTAGATTTTGTTAATCTAAAGATAATATAAATAAATAAGAAAAAGAAACTTATATTTATATTTTTTTTTATTATTAGATAAAACTCGCCTATTGTACATTTCTTTTTACTGTTTATTCTATAAATATAAAAAAAAGAATATTATCTGTCTATTTATCTATCTATATAATTATAAAACTAAACTAGGACACGTAAAACCGGATAAATCAAGTATAGAAACGTAGGAAACATTTGATTGCACGCAGACCGGAATGGCGTCGTAACATTGACCGTTCCTTCTCAGGTTCGACTTGACCTTTCACTATTTTATCTGTGGTTACAATATATAAGTCTTATACATTCAATATATATTATCTGTGTTATTTGTAACAGATTATTAATTTTAATATAGATTATGGTTATTTTAGTTATGTTTTGAGTTATTTTTTGTTTTGTGAATTATTATATTAATAATAAACAGTTTTACTATGTATCAGGGTAATTAGAAAGAATCTAGTGTCCAATTTTTCCGTTCTCTACTTTCCAATAAAAATTTTTGATATCGTCTGTCGATTGACGTAACTTAACGCTGTGATTTAATTATATACATATCTATTTTTTAAACTAATAAATTGTCAGGAATTATGAAATATAAGTGTCTATTTTTTATACTAGCATTTAAAACCAACAGTAGACTGTCTATAAAGAAAACATACGTAAAAATCCTTAAAAAAAAAAAACAATTAAAAAAACATACACCAAACGCATTACGCGTTTCATAATGTGTTTAAGCTCAAACTTAATTTCGATTTCAATTTGATGTCAAAACATTTGAAAAATTATGTTTTTACAACCGAAATTACTTTAAGCGTCAAACATACTTTACTACTTGTCTCGTTTACTAAAAGTGTTATTATAATGGAGTATTTATCTTAAATTATATCAAAAGGGTAATGACATGAGATCCGCACTTGACATTTTCAAAGCTTCCTCAACACTCAAGATTTTTGTACGACTATAATTATATTTCATAATGGAGTGAGAATAAGGTGAAATGTCGAATTTAATATAAATATATATTGGATGTCGAATTTTATTGTTATTATTATTATTGGTATTGCGGTGGGGTTAAGTTACGCTAGCTAAGACTCAATGTCTCAATTTCGAAGTGGAGAACGGAGTGTCTTATCACAAAGTTCTCGCTATACCCTGCTATGAGACAAAAACGAGTCACTAAAAATATTATAATATATATAAGGGCATTATGGTTAAGTTACTAAATTTATTATTATATGCAATAGATGTGAGAACAATTCCTTATTACCAATGTTTATATTTCAATTATTATAAAATTAACTTAATTATTTTTAATATTAAATTACTGTAAGCTGCTGGAAAGTGGAGAACGTAGTGTCTTAACACTAAACATCTCTCTACCTATTTCGTTTAACGTAGTGACGTATCATAATAATTAAAAAATAATATATAGACATTAAAAAATAAGGTGAAATGTCAAACTCATAAATATAAATGGTTGTCAAATTTCAACAATAATAATTTAAATTTTATGTTAACATTTACTTCGATATCTCAACACTGTAAGTGACCTTTCAGTAATATTTATGCATTTATTATTATTACCAAGTTGCATTGTGTTTTTAATGTTATTTATTCGTTTGATTTTTCCTTAAATTATTGTAAGAAATAACCTAAATATTAAAGTCTTTGCTTTTTGTTATTGACAACTGTCATTGATTTATTTAATTATAAGCGAAAATATTATATTAAATAATAAATTTATTATTAAATATTAAAAAAAAGTACTAAAACACGATAATTGTAGCTAATTATAATATTAAAACGTATTTGTCAGTCGGCTCGCTTGTCTAAGCAAGATGGCCGCCGTAGTAACATTGACAGTTGTGTAAGTTCGCCTTGGCCGAGCGCGCGCGCAAGGACTCGCGCCAATGAGGGCGCGAACTTGGAATTGAATTTGGAATGCTATGTTTTTTTTTAAATTTTATTATTAAATGACTATAATGTATACAGCCGCTTGTTTTTTTTTTAATTTGGACAAAAAACAATTTTAATATTATGTTATATGTAAAAATATTTAAATATATCGATTGTGTGTGTATTAAATATTAATTATATTCAATTTTGGTTGTTTTTTTTTTAAGTTATAAATCTTTTTTTAAGTGTACGTATTTTGAAGATACACAATATACGATGCTAAATTTAGATTGATATTGCAAGTGTGATTTTATCAAATTCTCTGAACGCATTCATGACCCGCTTTCATTTATTTATACAACTCAAGGACAATCAGCAACGGCGGATAAATCATCAGTTATTATCAATTTTGTTCAATTATAATTTTAAAGGAACTTTTAAAAAATATTTTTTCAAATCAAAAATAACTTACTAAAATATTTTAAATAGTGTATTATAATGAAAACGTTTGAGTTTTATATATTTTGTCTCTTTTTAAGTTATCTGTATTTAGGAATAATATAAGAATGTCCGTTAAGATATTCGGAGCGCCAAAAAGTTTCCGTCGGCCGATTTTTAGCCTACGATCCGCGTAGCCCCGTAGCGTTATTAACAAACTTCTATTAAAACTTAACAAAACTATATAAATTATGTATTTAAATACGTACTCCATAATAATATTCTAGAATAATCAATTTAAAATTAAATACAAATAAATTAAAACGATTTCAATTGAATAAAAAAAAAAACTTTACTGTTATTGTTTTCAAATGAACGACTAAAAGAAGTTTCTAATTGTTTTTCTTGGAGCAAAAACTAAAAAAAAATAGTGAATATTTAAATGTGTATTAGAAATCTAGAATGGCATTTTCACTATGCCGTCATTGGCCTTCGGTCAAAATATAGGTTGCAATTTATTAACGCACACACGCATGCCAACGCACACTGCCATGGTGGTTCATAGAAAAAAGAGCGGGACAGATAAACGGTAATCAGGGGAGGGGATGCAAAAGGGGGTAGGGACGAGGGGTACCACAAAAAATGTGCGAGAACCCCACACACTCTACAGAACCCAAGATTAAGACGAAGTGCTCACAAAAATTCATTATTTTTGGTCAAATTTGTAATTGTTTGCTTACTTACATGCGTCAGAGGTGGCCTGATCGCCCTCGGTCCAGTTTGACACCTCGGTGGTAATTTTTGATGGTGGTAATATAATGATTTGGATGAAAAACAACAAAAAAAAACAGTTCCGCACCAAGTCACCTGGTCATCAACACTTCGGTACACTGTCACCAGACAAACACATAACACACACGCTTTTAAAATCTTAAAATTAGTTCGGGCCCTACGTTTCCATTTGATATGTGTGCATCGCAGCTTCAATTACAACGACGATATTAGAAAAAATCCCAAAAATATTTTTATCTAATATGTATTTTTAAACTTTAAGTGCACTACGCGATATGAATATATTTTTTTTATTTTTTACAAAATATAGTCTGTGTTTTTTATTTTTTATTTTAGTATAATAATAATTTATTTTTTTAACGATTTGAGGGTATTATTTTGGAGGTTTCTTTCGGTTTTCGCGTGTCGTGGTCGTGAATGGGAGCGGAAATGCGTCTCTCTACTGATTGTGCATAGGCGGCACTGCACCGACGGCGCACACTGTACTAGCGTGCGTACTTAGCCATTACCTTGTATTTACTGCGACTCGGTGACGAGATATGCGTTCTTGATACTTGATGCACCGACCTTTGTGCTCCTTATTTTGGTGTTTTTAGTATAAATTTTGTTTATTTGAGTTGTATAATGTGAATAGTTGATGCTAAATTGATAAATATTCCAAAAAGTCATTATTTTCATATTTTTTCAAAAAATAGCTTTAATATCAAAAGTTAACGCTTAAAATTAATTAAATAACAACCACAGACTATTAACTATTCATTACATTCAATATTCAGTCAATTCGACACTTATACGTCAACTAAAAACATTGTTCTGGAAGTCGACAATAATGTTTGCGTTATCAGATACATAAATAGAAGTTCGTTGCACAGCTCTAGACGGTTCGATCGCGGTACACGACACACATGCGCAGAATGCACCGTCGTTTATGCAACCTTTGCCTGTGTGAGTGCTCGCTTGTATTCGAACCTAGACCATTTCAATAGCACTTGCTTATCATATCTCCTGTACGCACGAAAACACATTCAAATTTGGCCGCGTATCCACAAAAGTGGTGAAATTGCGTGAAATTTTGAAAAAATTGGAAACTTTAAAATAGAAAGAAGCACGGACGTCTGTGTGCAAAGTGTTTGTGCTTGTGTGCACTTTTTTATCGTTTTTTTCTCAGAGTGTGGGTGCGTTCGATTGTATGGACGCTGTGTGTGTGTGTATCTGTATATTGGTTTGGCTGTGTGGGTAGTTCTTATAAGAAATGGTTCCGTGAAAAATTTTGTGAATATCAGTATAGATGGCGCTGGGACTGATGCAAATAGTACTATCAAAATTTATTTTTGGACCACGCTAAGCTGAAATGGTCTTTATTTTTTCAACAATAAAGATTAAAATAATACGTTAATACGATTATATTATAAAAATTTCAAGTATAGCATGACTATACTCATTTTCCAATCGCGGTGGTAGCCATTTTATTTTGTGACGCGATGAAGATTATTAAAGATAATTTAGTAGTTAGTTTGTTAATGACAGTAAAAAGGTTGTTATGGTGCAGTGGGGCAGCGTCTAACTAAAACGCGAAGGTTGCAGGTTTGATTTCCTCGCGAGGAAATAATTATAATTTTATTATTAAGCGGGGTTAAGTTCCGTTTCTTAACATTCAATGTTTTGATTTTAGGCGGAGAGTGAATTTCAAGAGGATGAGACCAAAACTGTGTTGCTTCACTTCACGCTGTATCCCGCACACAGCAGGGTAGGCAGAGGCAACCTAGTGTTAAGACACTCCGTTTCCCACTTTCCGCCAAATTCGGAGGCTTGCGTGTTAAGTGGCGGAACTTAACGCCGCGCTTTACCTCGACACCAGAACTGTGTTGCTATATTTAATTGTACTTAGTTAATACTATTGTGAGTTTACGTTAATTTTATATAGCTTTCTTAGCAAAAGAACTTTCTAGTGATACTTTCTTTTACCAATATGGAGCAATTTTAGTATTGTTTTGTTTGAAGCTTCACGCTGTTTTCTGCATAGTAAGGTAGTCAAAGAGAATCTAGTGCCAAGACACTCCGTTCTCCACTTTCCACCTGAAGTTAAGACATTGTTAAGTGACTCAATCCACGCCCTTTACCTAAGTACCAGAGCGAAGAAATAAATATTATTTAAATATAATCATTTCCCGAATGGGAATTGAACCCTGAACCATTGTGTTTATAGTCAGACGCAGTCCCTGCGTTACTAGAGCCTCTTTTTGTATTGTTGTTTTTAAGCTTACTTTTAATATTGATGTTCTAATAATTATTATAAGTTTTTTGTAAATTTATATTGTAAAAAGGCATTTGTTTATCGTCTTGCTGGTTAATCTTAACAGAGCCGCCTTTTACTGTATCTTCTTGTTTGACTGACAGTACTGACATTTTTATATCGATTGACGATTTGAATATTATTATAATAGCTTATTCGTGTATTAATTTTTGATCATTTGGGTAAATACTTATTTTTTGCAGCTTTACCATTTTTTTTTTGCAAAATAAGGTATGTAGAGAGAAATAGAGTCAAGTCACTGTGTTCTACGCTGTTCGTGAAATTGCGTGTTAAGAGGCGGAACTCAACGCCGCGAGGAAATTCTAGTGAATAACAAAAACGGAGTGTCTTGACACTAGGTTCACTATTTTCCGCCAAAGTGAGGGGAAAAGCGTGAAGATGTAATAATAAAAATCTAATTAACAAGCCCTAATCATTATTTTATGCATTGAAATACGTTTTCTAGACTTCCTATTTAGAATGATTGATTGTTTGAGTGAGGTTATTGTGGCGCAGTGAGAGAGCGTCTGATTGTAAGTAAATTCGTTTAGTGGGTTCGATTCCCACTCGGCGGAATAATTATATATTTGATTGAATCATTTTCTTTTTTTCGCTTATAAGACAAAGCGTAGTGTTGAGTTTAATCACTGAATATTGTAAATCCCTTAATAATCATTTTGGTAAGGATTTGGTAAGGATAGCAGTCATAGAGAACTTAGTGTCAAAATATTCCGTTCTCCATTTTCCGCACAAATTACAGACATTATATTACGGAGCTAAACGCCGCACTTAGTTCTACCAGACCGACGTAATAAACATTATGAAATCGAACCCACAATCAATCGCTTACAGACTTTCTTCCACTATACCATAATGGCTTCAATAAAATTACTTATATATGAGTAATATATATTTTTTATAGCTTCACGCTGTATCCCGCACACAGCAGGGTAGGCAGAGGGAACCTAGTGTTAAGACACTTCGTTTTCCACTTTCCGCTTAATTCGGAGGCATTGCGTGTTAAGGCGGAACTTAACGCCGCGCTTTGACTGGACACCAGAGCGATATAGAAATAATAAATATTTCCACTCCTCGAGCGGGAATCGAACCCACAACCAGTCGCTTTACAGTCACACTTTGTGCCTTTACGCCACGACTGGGCCCTGTTACGAGTAAAATAATATTTAGAATTGTCTAACAACCAATAGTTCAGTAGCAAGTCACTCATGGAGGTGTTAGGCGAAGTTAATGACAGATAATGTGACGATTTTCACACTTTGACTTGTTGGTTTGACAAATATTACCTTAGCTTGTGTTTCACAATAACTATTAACGGAGCGGCTTGGATGTAATGAGTTACTAATATTTTGAAATGAAACTATTTTTAACCGGATTAATCGCGTATATTATTGGTATTCGAAAATACATTTTTAGAAACCCGACGTTTCGAACACTTTACAGTAGTCCGTGGTCACAGGTAGACTGAGGTGGCATTCGTCTGTCAGTTGATACATTATTATATCAAACTACCGCCAACGATTTCTTAGTTGCCTCGCGTACTGCCCTGGATTCTTGCAGAATGAGCTGACTGTATCATGCCCTCTGGTGTGGTGATTTTTCCGCGCTTCCTTTCGATTCCTTTACAGTGTGCAGGTGTATACAAACTAGACTGTGACTGTGGCTTATCTTACATTGGCCAAACAAAGAGGAGCATCGGTACTAGGGTGAAGGAACACATCTCCGATATCAAGAATGGGCGTGCATCAAAGTCAGCTGTGTGTGAGCATGCTACGGATAAGCCCAACCATTACATAAGGTTTGATAAACCACATATCCTCGCTAGGGAAAATAGATATATCCCTAGAATGATCCGCGAGGCTATTGAAATACAAAAACATCCTAATTTCAATAGAGAAGACGGTTGAAACTTTCTACCACCTGGGACCCAATTCTAAAAACCTTGAAGTCTCAAAATCACCACACCAGAGGGCATGATACAGTCAGCTCATTCTGCAAGAATTCAGGGCAGTACGCGAGGCAACTAAGAAATCGTTGGTGGTAGTTTGATATAATAATGTATCAACTGACAGACGAATGCCACCTCAGTCTACCTGTGGCAACGGACTACTGTAAAGTGTTCGAAACGTCGGGTTTCTAAAAATGTATTTTCGAATACCAAAAATATACGCGATTAATCCGGTTAGAAATAGTTTCATTTCAAAATGTGTAGTAATCGCGAAAACAAAAGATCATAATATTTAACTAATATTTATTTTATAGAGAATTTAGTCTGTGGCTAGTCGTGGCCCAGTGGCACAAGCGTGTGACTGTAAACGACTGGTTGTGGGTTCGATTCCCACTCGAGGAGTGGAATTTATATTTCCATTTTTTTCGCTCTGGTGTCGAGGTAAAGCGCGGCGTTAAGTTCCGCCACTTAACGCGCAATGCCTCCGAATTCGGCGGAAAGTGGGGAACGGAGTGTCTTAACACTAGGTTCCCTCTGTCTACCCTGGCTGTGTGCGGGATATAGCGTGAAGCTATTTAATTTTAATTTTTATAGAGAATCTAGTCTTGAGGCCGTCGAGGCGTAGTGGTGGTGCGATTGACTTTAAAGCGATGGTTTGAAGTTCGATTTCCACTTGGGAAATGATATTGTTTAAATTGATCCAAGGTTTGATTCCTAAAGGTGACATTTATTGTACAACTTTTCTAAGCATGTGTTTTTTTTATTTAGAAATTCTGGTACAGCAAGATTCAATCGTGGAAGCATGCATATCTTAACTGATGTAATTTTTGATTTTTACCGTGCGATTAGATGTGACTTCAATTTCCATTCAAGTTATGTTTACATGTAAATGAAAGTGGAGAATGGAGTGTTTTGACACTAACACGAAAATGTGTGAAGCCGATTCTTTTAACTTGTTTTAGCTTCCGGCCTTTTCTGCATAGAAGAGAGGGCAGAGAAAGGTTAGTGTGAAGACACTTCCTTCTGCAATTTCCGCCCGAATTTGAAACATTACGTGTTGAGTGGTACCTCAACGCCGCAAAGAAATGAATATGATTAAATAATCAACATGCCACAAAGTGGGAATCGAACCCGAAACCAGTTAGTACAGTCAGACTATCCCACTGAGCTACGATGGTCACAATCTGACCTATTGCTTATTCTTACACAAAACTATGTCTAAAATAAAATCATAATCACGTCATTGTGGCCAGTCGTGGCCCAGTGGCACAAGCGTGTGACTGTAAACGACTGGTTGTGGGTTCGATTCCCACTCGAGGAGTGGAAATATTTAATATTTCCATTTTCGTCGCTCTGGTGTCGAGGTAAAGCGCGGCGTTAAGTTCCGCCACTTAACACGCAAGCCTCCGAGTTCGGCGGAAAGTGAGGAACGGAGTGTCTTAACACTAGGTTCCCTCTGCCTACCCTGCTGTGTGCGGGATATAGCGTGAAGCTATTCAATTCAATTCAATCACCGTCATTCATTTCGTAAGGCAGTCGTGGCGCAGTGGGAGAGTGTATGACTGTAAAAGCAAAGGTTGTTGGGGTCGATTCTCATTTGGGTCTATTATATTTAAATTATATTAATTTCATTGATTTGATACCTTAAACAGAGCGCGGCGTTGAATACCGTCACTATACACGCAATGTCTCGATTTCGAAGTGGAGGACGGAGTGTCTTAACACTAGGTTCTCTCTGACTACCCTTTTAAGCGGGATAAACATGCAAACTACCATTCAATGCAATTGACGTCAATCTAAAAGAAGACTAATAAAAAATATGTTCAAATTAATTTTTATTAGACGACCGAACTTCAAATTACTTTTCGTCGTACATTTCTCTAGAGAACAAGACACTCTAAGTTCGAAGCGCTTTATTTAGCTGGCGGTTTCTAAATATAATCTACTAAATGTTAGTTTACGATGTGTGTATGGCTCAGTGGTAAAGTTAATAATCTAAAGGATGGGGTTCTTTTCTCATAAATCTAGAAAGACTAGAATAAAAATTTAAGTAAGTCTTGCAAAGTTCAAATTTATTTACCTAAGTTAAAACGTATATAATGTAATAGTCATCTAGTCTATTGCCAATAGGGAATTATTATGTAAAAAAATATATATAAATTAGATTTACTTCTCCGGTCAGCGGAAACAAAGCACGGCGCTGAGATCCGCCACGCATTCTAATTTTTCAATAT
Organism: Dryas iulia moderata; assembly: GCA_019049465.1. NCBI lineage: Eukaryota > Metazoa > Arthropoda > Insecta > Lepidoptera > Nymphalidae > Dryas > Dryas iulia. Next base: position 9,088,720 of record CM032437.1, read on the forward strand.
CTCCTGCATTTCTTTGCGTTCCATTCTCTACTTTCTGGCTAACTTCGAGACATTGTCTATATAGCGACGGAACTTAACGCCGTGTTTAGCTTAAACAGTGGAGCATGCAGTGTAGAAATAACAATAATTCAAATATAATATTTATATTATTTCAATTTAAAATCACTTTCTGGGTAACTTCGTGACATCACCCTTTATATGGCGGAACCCAACGCCGCTCTCTATTCCTCTCCTTAACAACTAAACAAAAATAAGTTAAATATCAAATTCATATAATTTTTGTTTAAAACAAATTTATGCTAAGAAACCTATTTCCTATTATATTAAGAATGAAGAAGGGAGGATGAATGATTGAAGAATGGTAAGAAAGATTTATGAAGCAAAGGTGAGTGGTAAGGGAGGCCGGGGAAGACCTCGGTTGACCATCGAAAACACAGTATCGACGATACTGGAGGAAGGTCACGTAAAAAGCATGAGGACCTCCCGGAGGGCGGGTATAAAGAGGTTGATGACAGTGGACGAGGCGTAAGAAGTATGCAGGGACCGTAGCGTTTAGCGCTCCGTTCTCTCTGACTACCCAGCAAGGGATACATCGTGAAAAAAAAACAAAAAACCTATTTACTTCCCTTACTTTTCACGATACATACTCGTATATGTCAAAAATCGTCCCCAAGTTGAAATCGAATTCATAACCATCGCACTATTCCTATTTCAATCACATATTATTCCACTGAGCGACGACAGACTTACTACGATTGATATTGAAAGGTACACGAATATTCTTTATACAAAATCGGCTCATTATTTTCGTTTTAGGGTGTCACTGACAAGGCGTCACGGTTCAGTGGCCACGTGGGTCGTCTGCGGGTGACGTCTTCGAGTTCGGGATTCGTTGACACGTGAATTATAAAAAAAAAGATTATTAAAGGCAATATTATTGTTTTTATTGTAATTTAAGGGGCCAGTCGTGGCGCAGCTGCAAGAAAGTGTGACTGTAAACGACTGGTTGTGGGTTCGATTCCCACTCGAGAAGTGGAAATATTTAATATTTCCATTTCTTTGCTCTGGTAAAGCGCGGCGTTTAGTTCCGCCACTTAACATGCAACGCCTCCGAATTCGGCGGAAAGTGGGGAACGGAGTGTCTTAACACTAGGCTCTAGGACCTCTGCCTACCCTTCTGTCTGCGGGATACAGCGTGAAGATAAAAAAAAAATCGCCGAGTAGGTATCTATTTCATAAGCAATCGTGATTACAGCTAGCCAGCCATTATGGTAATAATTTAAATAATAAATTTAATAAACAATAAGTAATAATTTTGATTCTATTCTGTAAATATAAATATACCCGTGGCTGAAAGCCGTGACCCGGGGCTGAAAATTCGGAATGAGCGGAGTGTTTCGACACTAGGTTCTCTCTGTCTACCTACCTACCCTTTTATATACCAAAGGTACGACGACGACGACGTGAAGCTTTAATTAAATTTACAGTAATCGAATTTTTGATAAGCCTTCAATATCTCTCGCCCGTCGGATATATTTTAGTCTTGTATTTGTCGAATGTAATTATTTTAACTTCAGCTTCACGCTTTTTCCACATAAATGAGAAGGTAGAGGGAATCTAGTGTCAAGACACTGTTCTGCAGCAAAATTTAAATTTCTCCGTTCTTTTTTTTTAGGTTCACGCTCTATCCCGCACACACCAGGCTAGGCAGAGGGAACCTAGTGTTAAGACACTCCATTCCCCACGCACCGCCAAATTCTGGAGGCATAGAGTGTTAAGTGGCGAAACTTTACCTCGAACGCCGCGCTTTACCTCGACATCAGAGCGAAGGAAATGGAAATAATAAATATGTCCATTCCCCGAGTGGGAATCGAATTGGGTGGGAGTTAATTACCACTGGTATCAAACACAAAACGCAGCGTAGACTCCTGGTATACAAAAACGTATCGAGGCGATTTTGGGCGTAAAACAGAGAGTGGAGTGTTTTGATATTCGGTTCTCTCTGTCTTCCATGCCATATTTGAAAAAGTATGCAGCAAAAACTAATAGATAGATAAAGGTGAAGCTTAATAAAATCGTTTTCAGAAGTAAGGAAATTTTAGTTATAATGATAAAGACATTTTAGAGTTTTATTGCATAAAGGCTCCACTTTATATGGTAGCGGGTTCGACTCCCACATATCTTTTTGTTATGTTGAAATATTTTCATACTATATGAGGTTCAGAGACAACTTAAAAGTACAATAATTCATTTTTATTTATTTTGGATGTATATTATTAACATAGTTGGTGTCAGAGGAAGACAAATGTAAAAAATACATATATAAAAATTGTACCATATGGAAGGGATTCCCCAACCTCCATGTGTACCGTTAACAACTGAGCTATGACGGTGTGACACAACTAACCTAACCTAAACTTTTTGAATGAAAATATAGTGCAATATTTTTTTCATTGAAGTCTTTAAAATGAAAATAAGTACAGAATAAATTTTATGACAATTGATATAGAGAATATCATGTTTTTTTTTAGATATACTATTTAGGACAAAATTAATTTGTAATTCCTTTTTTTCTTTTTTTAGGTTCACGCTCTAACCCGCACACACCAGGATAGGCAGATGGAATCTAGTGTTAAAACACTCTGTTCCCCACTTGCCGCTAAATTCTGGAAACATTGCGTGCTGGTAAGAGAAAATCTTAATTTCTAGCGGAAAGTGGTGAAAAACTGGCTAGCATTGACACTACATTCTCTCTGCCTACGCTATTCCTACGCGGAGTAAAGCGTGAAGTTAAAAAAAAAGTTTATATAACAAATTGAATAAGCCTATCAAAATAGATATGAAAAAGTAAAAAAAACTGGGCAATTTTGGATAGAATTTGTGTATCTACACGCGCCGTACTGCGTCCATTTGCCGAATAAATCGAATGATCATTTGTTTTATAGTGAAGCTTTTAAAATCGTTTTTCGCTATATGTTCAGTGGTTAACGTCAATTTGGAGAGAGTTGGAAGTTCTTTTCTTGTTGGCTATTAAAGGATAACTTGCGTGATAAGATTTAGTAAGAGAAACTGTTTCGTTTTAATTTAATAAGAGCAGTTGTTTAGTAGTAGTTGGGGCCAGTCGTGGCGCAGTGGCACAAATGTGGCTGTAAACGACTGGTTGTGGGTTCGATTCCCACTCGAGGAGTGGAAATATTGAATATTTCTATTTTCTTCGCTCTGGTGTCGAGGCAAAGCGCGGCCTTAAGTTCCGCTACTTCACACGCAATGCCTTCGAATTTGGCGGAAAGTGAGGAACGGAGAGTCTTAACACTAAGTTCCTTCTGTCTGCCCTGCTACATGCGGGATACAGCGTGAAGGTAAAAAAAAAGAAAAAAGTTGTTTAGTAATTTAGTTGCCGTCGTGACGCAATGGGACAGTATTTCCTCTATTTCTATGGGTTTCTAATTTTAATTTCTGGTTTAATTACATTAATTTAGTTTTAAGCATTACTCTGATTACAAAAATGTTTCAAATTTAACCATAAAGATAGTAGTTACTAAGTATACGTAAACTAGACGATCCTTTTAAACATTTTTAAAGTGTTATTCTACACTTAGGAAAATTGAAAAAGACGTTTAAAGAAAACGTATAAAAATTTGACCGCAGCGGGATTCGAACCCGCGGAATTGAACGCATGAGAGCGCCTGAATGGTATTCAGGAGGCGCGGGTTCGAATCCCGCTGCGTTCAAAATTTTTATACTTTTTCTTTAAATGTCTTTTAGACGTTCCTTGTCATGGTATTTCTATATTTTCTTACCATAGCTTCGACATACCATAGCTTCGACATATATCAAAAAGTTAAACGTAAAATGGCATTTCTCCTGTAGAAATTTCGAATAATCCCTCTTAGGGCCCATACACAAAGGCAAATTTTAGCCAAAATTCAGCTTTTCAGGCGCAGTAGTTTCGTTAGTGCATTGTCTGCCAGTCACTCAGAAAAAGCTTTACACATAGATGACATGAAGAATATATTTTACTCTTGTCAAATTTCTGATATTTTGTTTTCTTTAAAATTGTGAATTTTTTGAGTTTTAATAAGTAGTGTCTTCACTCTCTTTCTGTGTCTTGTAGTTAGTTATACATTAAAATAGTAACTTTCATATTAAATTTTAATATTGTAAAAAGTTTTAACTTTGAAATACAACTTTTTAGACAAAGCTACTTAACAATATTTTTATATAAAAGATCTAAACCACGAATTATTAAAAACCGCGTAAAATAAAAACATTATATATGACAGAGATGCAGTTTATAGTTAGTAGACGTCCACTAAAAACGAATTATGCTACAGAATCGAATTAAGGAGGCAAAAGGGCTCCGGGAAATTTGTATGAATTTTAAAAACAATTAAAGCTAAGTAAAAGCCCTTGTAATGGGCAAACAAAGCCACGAGAAACAGCTAGTACATATCCATACAGAAATACTAAAAAAACTGCAAAACGAACAAAACATGTTATATATTACACCGTTCTCGAAAAAGCAAGGTTTTACGACAATAATAAATACAATGTACCTACATACATATATGTATGTATGTATGTTTATAATTTTTTCGGAACTACGTTTTTATAGTGGAAGCAAGAATTGCTACATGATGCGTTTTTTTTATCGGTTTATTGAAATCGAAGTTAATAAATACTTGCTAAAAACTTATTTTGTGACGGAACCGAATTAAGGAGGTATAAGGGCTAACTGAAACTTGTATGAATTCTTATTAATTTTAAAAACAAATTTCGTAGTCCTTCCCATTTCTAAGTAGACAAAGTGACGAGAAACATCTAGTTTTAATATAGAAATACAAAAAAGAACTAAAAAACGAACAAAACCTGTTATAAATTAAACTGTTCTCGAAAAATAATATATATTCAATACATACATTTTTTTAGCTTCACGCTGTATCCCGCACACAGCAGGGGAAAGCAGAGGGAACTTAATGTTAAGACACAACCTTTCCCACACTCCGAATTCGGAGGCATTGCGTGTTAATAAGCGGAACTTAACGCCGCGCTTTGCCTCGATATCAGAGCGAAGATAATGGATATATTAAATATTTCCACTCCTCGAATTGGAATCGAATCCACAACCAGTCGCTTTACAGTCACACTTTGTGCCACTGCGCCACGAATGGCCCCAATACATATATGTATATGTATATATGTATGTATGTACGTTCGTAACATATTTTTCGGAACTACGTTTTCATAGTGGAAGCCGGAATTGCTACGTGGTGCGTATTTTTATCGGTTTATTGTAATCTACGGAGTATCGGGCGTCAGTTGATTTTTAGCCTTTTTCAGGCTAAGTGCCTTTTAAAAATAAAAATAAATGCGAAAGTTTAAATGTTGGTTGTAGTCCCGTAAAATGTATTGTGAGTTACAATGAAAGTTTGCTATTTTTGGGAAAATGTTTTTTTGCGCTTTTATATGGGTACATATATAGATATAACTTAGTTATCAGCCTAGCAGCTTTTTCCTGAAGCTTTTTTTACCCTAGCAGCTGTGTGGTTAGAGAGAGCTTAGTGTCATGACACTCCGTTCTTCACTTTCTGCCTGAAATTGAGATATTCCGTGTTAAATGTCGGAAGTCAAGGCCGTGCGTTATCTTAGGTACGAAAGCGGAGAAATGGCATTAGCTCGGTTAGCTGTTAGTAGTATTAATAATTGAATCTGATATATAATTATTTTAAGACAATATAGAATATTACTACATTAAATTACTACACTTATTTTTTAAAAGTCTATAGTTATATAAGTAGTAATGATAAAATATTTATTGGATAACGGATCTCAAAGCCGCGTATTGACAACTAAAATTGACTGCGAAACCCAAAATAACTTCAAATATAAACCCATATCCACCGTACTTAGTCAAATATTAGCCAACTGAGCCACAACAGCTAAAAATGTAAGTAATATTACTTCAACTTAACAGTATTTTCCCAACTTTCCAAGGAGTAGAGTTTCTATAGGTAAGTAAATTATGGTATATAAGGCAGGATGTAAGCCTGAAACCTTATACACCAATTAATTACAGGAAATCTTACGTGTACAAGATTTACTACGAATATGTGTAGTTAGATGTCTTTATATATAGATGATAGATAGATTTTGATGAAATTTTCACTATTAGAAGGCAATATATGTGACAATATAGGTATTTTTCATATATTTTCGACCATAACAAGAATAACTCTATATTCAATTAATTATCTCTCAAATTTTGTAAATAATAAACATATATGCGTATCAGAACGAAAGCCAAACAAATAAATCTTAAAAAAAGCTCTCTAACAAAATTAAGCTAACACACGCACACTAACATACTAAAGACAATGGAAAAAGGACGGGACGAGGCGAAAATCGTTACGTTTAAATTTTAAAATATAAAAGCAGTGAAGTATTGCCGTAATTCCAGCCTTCAAGCTTATCACTTTGTGCGCAAACCTCATGCGAGGCGTTAGAAGCTGTAAGAACTTAAATGCACCAGCAAAAAACTAGAGCAAATTCCTTTTATAGACGCCGCCATGACACTTTTTTTGTCGCCGACCTAAGATGGCGCGTCTAAAACAAAAGAAATATCGACCCCACCCACTCACACAAAAAAAAGCCAAAAAAAAGCGAAAAATTTCACACAATAGTATAAAAAATATAAGACAAGCAAATAAAAAATCCGGAATAAATCCCGTATATATACTTAATCCCGTAAAAGCGGGCATGCAAAGTCGTATAACAGTGCCACAGTTACCGAGAAACGCATCAGTCGACCACTTGTTGCTTTTCCCAACTCTCGCCTCCACGTTGGTAAACTTCGGCTATTCACCCTTACTTGGTACCAATTATCCGCACTTTGCGTTCCGGAACCGAATTTAAATTCAAAAACCGTAATTTTCAACTTCAATTCTATCTTAACATCTAATTAAGCTATATATTAAAGCACAATCACTACGCGAAGCTTACGGATAACTTACGGAACTTTTAAAGGAACTGCTTGCTATATATGTATATAATATTAATAATTCAATGTTTTTTTACGGATATACACAGATTTATACGGTTGTTGAAAGTATAATCGATAGGAGCACGTATTTCAATCAATTCTCACAGCACTTCACCGTCTTAAAACTCGCAAGACACTTTGGACCGCACTTACAAGAAACGCGACGTATGTGGTTTTACTGTATATTATTTGACTGCGATTTCGGTTTTTGAATAGATTTACGGTTATTATTTTTTTTGTAGGGTTTTCAGTTTCGGTTGATTAGTCGGAAATTTTAGAATTTAGCTTGTGATTGCGGAGCGTAGTTGCATTAGTGCACGCCGGGGTTGCAACAGGTTGTTTGGCGAAGGCACGGAGCGACGCATGCGCTGTGCTGGCCCGATGCACCGCGCCACAGTGGTGGTAAATGGGATTGTATTAAACTTTATATTTACATGTTTTAAAGTTAAATTTAAAATTGAATTTGGGAATTTTGTTTGTAATTCTTTTTGTTTATTTTTTTTGTTTGAAATGCAATTCAAATTATCTAAAATTTACTTATTTTTTTTTAAGTAATATATAAATATCAATACTTTTTAATCCAAATAAAAACCACATCATAATAATAAAGAATAAAACTGTTTTTTTTTACAACTTTTATTTAAAAAAAATACTATATGACCTTACTACGACAAAGTGACGACAAACAACATATTATTGACATTTAACGATTCACTTAAAATAACTGAGTGATGGGTCACTAACTCACCTGTTTACACAAAATTACAATGCAAAGCATTAAAATGATGCTGTCACAGTGGAAAAGCGTCTTAATTTATTAGTTGTGGGTTCGATCCCTACTCGGGGATTTCTCCGATTATATATAACCTATATTTCTCTGCTGGGACTTAAGATTTGACTTTTTTTTGTTTTGACGTTTGAAGCCACGTTTTGCTAGCCATATTTCAGGAGGGAAGTGGAGAACGGAGTATTTTGACACTAGGATCTCTCTCCCACTAGGCTATGCGGAAAACCTGAACTGCTAAGCTACTGAAAAATATTTAACATGCAACATACATATATTTAAAATGCAAGGAACACCACAGAGTAAACGTGGCCATTGTAGAACGAACTGCATTGCTCTTGTCCTCCATAGTCGAATGTAGAATTAGATATAGCCTTTATCTCTGAATACCCATAGTAGCAACTGATACTGATATTATTTTACTTGTAGTGTGGAGTTAAAAATTATTATTTTTGTATATTTATTAATATGTGTTTTCTGTTAATTTGTGTTGTGCTCTTTCTAGTTTATAATTGAGTGTTGTGTGTTGCGGAACTCAACGCCGTTAATTATTTGGTTAGGGACACATTCGTTTGAATAACAATCGAATGTGTTAAATAAATTTTCCTTTATAATTCCAGTAATAGGGGCCAGTCGACGCGCAGTTGTACTACTGTGTGCGTGTGAGTGAAAACGATTGCCAGTGGATTCGATTCCCACTCGAGAAGTGAAAATATTTAATATTTCCATTTTCTTCACTCTGGTGTCGAGGCAAAGCGCGGCGTTAAGTTCCGCCACTTAACGTATTTAAAGTATATTTAACATATGTTTACAGGTACATTTTTTAAATAGAAATCGAATCTGCTATTATTTTGTCCTAAATACAATTTAACTGCACCATGATATAGTAGAATAGATATAAAACTCAATGCCACGCTTTATCTCAGGTACCAAAGCGAAGAAATGAAAATAATTTAAATTTAATAGTTCCTTGCTATGGGAATCGACCCCACGACCACAACTCGCGTTTACAGTCAGACACATTCCCACTGCGCCACGACAGCCTCTGAAACGATTTTACTCTGCGTATATTATATTGTACGTAGTATACTAAAGTCATAGGGTTTAGGGCATATATGTAGTTATACAAATGGCACTCTCTTAGGTAACGCATAGAGAGACTCTAAGAATCTTATAAGTCTAGATTTAAGTAATAGAAAATATGAACCTAATATCTGTAAAAAATAATATATTATAAATGATAATAAATTATATTTGTGGCCAGTCGTGGCGCAGCGGCACAAAATGTGACTGTAAAACGACTGGTTGTGGATTCGATCACCACTCGAGGAGTGAAAATATTTCCGTTTTCTTCGCTCTGGTGTCGAGGCAAAGCGCGGCGTTAAGTTCCGCTACGTAACAGGGTAGGCAGAAGGAACCTAGTGATAAGACGCTCCGCTCCCCACTTTCCACCAAATTCGGAGGCATTGCATGTTAAGTGGCGGAACTTAACGCCGCGCTTTGCATACCAGAGCGAATGAAACATAAATATTAAATGTTTCCACTCCTCGAGTGGGAATCGAACCCCCAACCAGTCGTTTACAGTCACACGTTCGTGCCACTGGGCCACGACTGGCCCCTGAATCTAAATTTGCTTTTTTTACATATTTTTTTAATATATTTGTAGAGTGTTGGGTAATAGTCCTAAATGTAATACCACTAAAATATTTTAAAGTAAATTTTATAAGAATTGAATTCCCTACATTCTCTTACGAAAGAAAATCAGTAAGAATGACATTCTTACTGACTTTGGAATTCCTCACTTGTAAGCTGAAAGCGATATTATTTGGATAAAACGTAAGCTATTTATATCTTGGATCGATAATCGGTTACTTTGTGCTACTTTATTCAAAAATGTCGTAACATAGTATGCAAATATTTTTAGTATTTGTGTCTGTGGAGCAATTTTACTTATGTAACTTAGGCTGTAGTATGGAGAAAAGTTAGTGATCCGACTCTCTGTCTACATTCTTTTAAATATAAACATAGATTTTGAAGATATATATGTAGTCAGAAAATATAAATTAGATTAAAATTTTAAAATTTATACACAGAAGTTATGTAAAAGCGACAGGTTGTGGGTTCGATTTTCACTTGAGAAATTTTGTCGCGGTAAGGTGCAATGCCTCCAAAATTATACGGGAAATTGTTAACGGAGTGTCTTAACACTAGGTTCCCTCTGCCTACCCTGCTGTGTGCGGGATACAGCGTGAAGCTAAAAAAACTATACAGCAGCACAGTGATAGGTATACTAAAAACGTGATTGGTTGTTCGAATGTCTATATTTAAATCACCAATATTTTTTAGTGGTTCAAATGTTTAGATATAGCATGGCATTGCAACTCCCATGTTCTACAACTCAATACACACTACGTTAAATTGTGGGCGAAACAGAAGAACAGAATGTCTTGCTTTTAAAGTCTCTCTTATCCTACAAAACTGTAAGCAAATTAAAGAGTCATATATTTTTTACATAAGTCCATATATACTTTACCCCAAAATAAGATTCGAATCCGAAACAATCTAGACCAGTAATCTACACTGTTACCACTCAACAACATAGCCATAACGCCTAAACACGTAAAGTAATATAGAGCCTAACTCTAAATGGCCTATATTGAGTTATCTGTCGTCCTTTCGGACATCCGTATTGGATTAGAGCTACCCTTGTAACATTTACTACAGTTTTATAACTATGAAACTCTGTATTGGTATAGTAGTTGGAGGAAGTTGGTTCTGGGTTCGAATTTGTTTTAGGGAAATATTTTTGTTAAAAATTGCTTGCAATAAGTTTGTTTCATTATATTTATCAATTTATGTAGATACAGGTATGACAGACCATCGTGGCGCAGTGAAACTGCCACTGACTGTTGACGTGATTGGCGCACGTTAGTTTTGGGTTCAAATTCGATTGTGGGAAATATGTTTTTGCTTATAAATAGATATGAAGAAGTCTATTTCATTATATTCATCAATTTATGCAGAATATTATAGGCCATCATGGTGTAGTGGGGGTCATTGGTTCGATATTCACTCAGGAAGATTGATTATTATATTTAAATTATTTTCTTCCCTTTGGTATTTAAGATACTTATATTATAAATGTGAAAGTCTGTGTGTTTGTCTGTCACGCTTTCACGGCTAATCTACCGGTTAGAGTTGGATAAAATTTAGAATGAAAGTAGCAAAAGTGACTGGGTCTAACATAGGCTACTTATTTTTTCAAAAATCAACTTCTAAAGAGTTGAAATAGGGTATGAAAGTATATATGAAAAATCTAAACCGCTTAACCAATTGTAATGAATTTTGGCATAACGAAACAATTAGCCAGTCAACGCGGCGAAGCCGCTAGCGGGCCTCTAGTAAAATAAATAAAAAAGAAACACTACGTTCTCTCTCCATTGCCCCCTAAATATTAGAGATGTATAGAATTAGTATATATTAGAACTTTAAAGACCAAAATCGCTATTTTGGTTAAAAGTTTGAATGAAAATCTGTTAGTGTAGAAAATGTGAATCGACGCGAGAGAAACTGTTCGCGAAATTTTGGTGAATAAGATAACTTTTGTTGAGTTATTAACTTTTGTATAAGTAAGTAGCTTTAGTCCGTACGTAGCTTACGGTATGGTATAGCTTCTTCGCAGCTTTGAGCTTTGCGTTTAGAGAAATGGAAATTATTAAAGAAATCATCGTGGCCCAGTGGCACGAGCGTGTGATATATAAGCGTATAAGCGACTGGTTGTGGGTTCGATTCCCACTCGAGGACTGGAAATTATATTTCCATTTTCTTCGCTCCGGTGTCGAGGTAAAGCGCGGCGTTAAGTTCCGCCACTTAACACGCAAGCCTCCGAATTCGGCGGAAAGTGGGGAACGGAGTGTCTTAACACTAGGTTCCCTCTGCCTACCCTGCTGTGTGCGGGATACAGCGTGAAGCTAAAAAAAAAAAAACATGTTTTATAAGAATTTTAGGTTATAATAGTGCAGTGTGTACACAGTTTAAGCGAGGTTGGTCGTAGGTTCGTTTTCTACTTAGGAGAATGATTAATTATTTTCATATAATTTATTATTTAATTTATTTTCATTTCTCCGGTCTATTTTCTGCTACTTAATACAAGGAATTTGAGTTCAACACGCAATATTCGAAATATTTCGAATGAAAAGTGGAGAATGCAGTGTCTTGACACTAAGTTTTCTCTAACTGCTCTATTGTGAGGGAAAAAGAGTAAAATAGAAGAGATAAAACACATAGCAATTATTTAACTTTTTTTTTAGCTTCACGCTGTATACAACAGGGTAGGCAGAGGACCCACTTTCCGCCGAAATCGAAAGCATTGCGGGTTAAGTGGCAGAACTTAACTATATTATTAAATAAAGATAAAATGGTAAATTGTGCTCAACTTCTTGTTAAAGAGACATCATTATTAAAAAAAATATAGTTTTCTATGGTGCAGATAAACTTTGATTATGTTCGTTGAATAATCATAATTGAATGATTTTTGTAGATTGTATTACATTTTCATACATCTCTAGTATTTAGTGGGAAACGGGGAGAGAACGCAGTGTTTCTTTTTTATTTATTTTTAACTGCACGATTCCTGCATAGCAGAGTGGTCAAAAAAATGTAGTGTCAAAACACTCCGGGTACAGATAAACTTTGACTAAGTTTAACATATTCAGTTGCAAATTTAACTGAACAAAAGTAGTATTTAAAACATTTTAGTTTCACCAGTGTATTAAAATAAAACTATATATAAGTAGAAGATAGTCTTATTTTTTCTATAGGTATCCTATCTTACTAAGCACTCTTTGCCTATCACTTATGAACTGTAGTAGGTGTCATAAAAAATAAATCTAATAGAATATTCAAAAAAGACCAACTCTCTCACTACAGATCGTTAAAAAGGCCCAAAAAACAAAAAGGCTACATCTCCCAAAGAACTACGTAGTCAAATTTGAAGATCTTAGTTAACGTTAAACGGCGGGCAAAATGAATATTTATATCCGACCAACCAACAAGTATGAAACGCTTTACAAGGACAATTTTTCAAATTTTCCATAGGTATTTTTTTTTTTAATTTTTAGCTTCACGCTAAAATCCCGCACACAGCAGGTTAGGCAGAGGGAACCTAGTGTCATGACACTCCATTTCCCATTTTACGGTGAAATCTTGAAACATTGCGTGGCGGAACTTAAAGCCGCGCTTTACTTGAATACCAGAGCGAAGAAAAAAATATTAAATATTTCCACTCCTTGAATGGGAATCGAACTCACTACCAGTCGCGTTTACAGTCATACTTTGTGCCCCCAAACCACGAAAGGGCTCTTCATCCATACATTTTTAACGGAACTAGTGCTTTTATTCTGTGTACAAGAAGGTTTTAGGCATCAGCAGTATGAGGCGGTACAAAACGAAATCAATCTCAAACAAAGTTTGAACTCTCAAAAACGTTTAGTGGCAACTTTGCGTTATAACCCTTTCCTTCATAATATGATTCGTGAGGTAGAAACCGTTGATAAGAGGTAGCGGGTTGAAATGGCGATTAGATTTTTTCACTCAACTTAGGATATTATATAGACTATTTATATACTAATAAATTTAAATATATTTTATTCAGCTTCACACTTAATCCCGTAAAGTAGGGTAGGTAGAGAGAATAGTGTTAAAACACTCTATTCTTCATTTTCCTGCTAAAATCGTGAAATAGCGTGTTGAGTACAGGACTCGACGTTGTTATTTTATATTTATAGCCCTTGAATTCAAATGTAATTTTTGCATGATATGGTATTAAGTGAGTTAGATGTGTATCATTTATCTATTTTATCTATTAACAACTTTTTTAAGGTTTTAAGCCCGATTAGGCACATTACAACACTAAAAATATAAAAAAAACTTACTTACAATAGTTTCATAACAGAATAAACAAATACATTTCTCATACAGAAAACAGTAAAAGAGTGATATCGCAAACTTTTATTTAATACCATATAATAAGAAAATATTTTGTAAAAAAGAAAATATATGAAAAAGAAAAAAATAATACATAACAACTAAATACAGCAATAATCTCAGTGTAATAATATTAATTCAAATAACAATTATAAATGTAAAATCCTTCACACTTAATCCCGTAATATAGCAGAAAGCCCACAGCTACAACTGGGCATGGAAAGATGATATTTGACACGCTATAAAAGAGGATTACTCGAAATTACTACAGAATAAGTAAAAAAAGAATTTACATTTGTCGTTACTTTAATAGTTGGCCTAAACAAAGTAATAAGTACTTTTAATCATTTTTTTAAAGTGTTATTCCACACTTAGGAAAATGCATGAAAAGCACGCTTGAACGCATGCTCAGTGGTGAGAGCGCCTGAACGGTATTCAGGAGGCGCGGGTTCGAATCCCGCTGCGTTCAAATTTTTATACGTTTTCTTTTAATGTCTTTTTCAATGTCATAAGTAGTTTTCGCCATTTAAACTATAAATCCGCTCCCGCTACCACTGTGAACACGAATCCTAAAACTCCCGTGCAAACAGAACAAACAAAATTTCATGCAAGTAGAGTATGGAGTATGATATTAACTCGTCGGCCGTCAGGTTTAATTTGAAAATTTCGAGACCAAATACAAGCCTAGGAAAGTTCTAAGCGTAATAACCGTTTTTTTTTGTAAGTTAGTTACGAATGACGAGACGAGACGCTATCGTGGTTCAGTTGGGAAGTGGTTGGTTGAAACGATGGTTGTATATTCGATTTCTGATAGCGGAAAATGCTTATTTTTATATATTTGAAGTTTGTTTGTAAAGATGAATTGTGGTGTAAGTAATTGGTGTGCAGTATCACTAAAATATATTCCCTTTGGAGTAGGCGTTATAAAAAGTGGTAGACAAAAAGTGTAGCTTCACTTATATATTTTGCTACTTGATGATCTACTACTGAAATCTGAAATTTAATTTATGTATATTAATTATATCTATTTTCTAAAACTATTTATTATGTAATTGTCTGTTACACGCGACAACGGAGAAATCTGTCAAATAATAAGTTCAAAGCCAAAAAATAAAGGGTATTATATTGTTACAAACTCAGAAAGTTCTAATACTTCCTAAATCCAGCCCTGTCGTGAAACTCGTCCTTAGCAGACATTTAACTATAAAAACCTAGCTCCAGGCCAAATAATATTTTTGTACAACAAAAGCTTTTAGATAGAAAAGAGAAAAATGTCACTAACCTAATATATAAACCATGTTTTTCGTCCAACGCTGTAGCTCCTTGCGTATAGCGCGTCTTTCCTGCTGGCAGCGCGCGAACGAGCATTCCGCCATGGCATACGTGCGGCAACCCTGTGTGGAATAGAAAAGATTAGATTAGATTATGTATACCTATAGTCAGAGAGTATATAGTGGGGAACAGAGTGTTTTAACACTAGGTTCCCTCCGCCTATCCTGCTGTGTGCGAGATATAGCGTGAAGCTAAAAAAAAAGACAAAAAAAAGGATGTAGGAGGAGAAGGTATAGTATTAAGACACTCTGCTCTTCACTTTCTTGAATGCAAAAGAAAAATGAATGTAATTTAAATATAAGCATTTCCTTTAGTGACGATCGAACTCATATCTCGATCGGAGTAGAAATATCTTAAATACATCCTTTTTCCTGCCTTTATGATACATAATTTTTTACAAAACTCACACAAAATAGAAATTTCCCTCTTAAAAAGCCCTCTAAAATTCTTAAAAAGACCGCCCAAAATGCAGATATTGTGATATGCCAAGGAACTCAACGCCACCTTTTGTCTTACCAGAGCGTAGAAAATCATGTTAATTGCATCAAAATAATTTACTCATAATAATCTTTCCCCTAAGGTGGAATCAAACCCACAACCAATGACAGTCAGACGCTGTCCTAGTATGCCAAGAAAGACTCAACCATCTAATTCAACAAGAACTTAACAGTTAATATTTAAAATATTAATAATTATTATAAAATAAAATTCTAAAATTTTCGTAAAATACAGCAAAGTTGCAATTTCTATATATTTTGACAATTACGTTAATGTAACATCCTATTTTAATTTAATATGGGAAAAGCGTCCTATCCGTGAGAAATTAGATTACTTGGCCCTCAGCCGATAACACGATATACTCAAATTTTTCAGCTTCAGGCTTTTTCCCTGCATGATAGACTAATTAAAGAGACCCCGCTCTACCCCTTAGCTAAAGCTAGCTGACAACACTGTTTATGTTATTTTCACTAACTTAACTAAACATATTTGAAACCCCTATTTCAATCCTCTAGGGGTTGATTTTTAAATAATAAAGTAGCTTATGTTTGACCCTGGGTTATTTTCACTCCGAATTTCATTCAAATCGGGCCAGTAGGTTAGTTGTAAAAGCGTAACAGACAGACAGACTTTCGCATTTCTGATATTAGTACGAATTATTACTTGCTTCTTGTTCTTAAGTTATAAATAACCCACAACGCTTATTTATATTTTGAAATATAAACTTTTTGTCTCCTGTAAAGTTGATGAAAATAACATAAGTGGTGTTCTTAGCTAAAAGACGTACTCCGTTCTCCATTTTTCATACGAAATTGAGTTTTTTTTGTTATGACCGAATTTATACGAGTGGGAAACAAACCCACAACTATCGATTTTGCCAGTCAGTTCTATCCTACCGTGCCATGGCGGCTTCATTCTAATTTTAAATTTCCTTCAATATTCCAGAGATCACTAAAATTTCTTAGTTATTTTCTTAAATTTAAAAAAAAGCCTTGAAAATCAAGTCATGTAGAAAGTTATTAGAAAAATCATCTGTATTACATATATATGTATATGCTTAAGTATTGGCCAATCAGTGTTTATAAGTTAACCTTTTGTTTTAAATAATGAGACAACAGCGTATTTCTATTTAAGTTATTATTATTTTACTACACTAATATAACAAGGTGCGGCGTTTAGTTCCACCATTGAACACGTAATATTTTTATTCAACTTAAAGTGGAGAACGGAATCTCTTGCACCAAGTTATCTCTGCCTAATCCGAGCTAAAGCTGATAAAGGCTGGTAAAAAGCGTGAACATAAAATAAAAATAATAAAAAATAGAAATATAACGTATAAAAAATAAAATTATTATTTAAAACAAAATAATTCCAGCATTACTTAGAGATCCGTTAGTCGATCCAATTACTATCGTATCGGCGCCGGTGAATGACCCCTGACGGAATTCCTCAAAAAGCTCCTCATCAAGGAACACCCTATATCCCCGAACCACCCGATTTTAGCCCCCGAATTCTTATAGGTACGCTTTGAACGGGATAGCTGGTCGAGCGAGTGGATTTTGTTAAATATTATGGCAAATGGCTAGAAAGTATGAATTAATAATTTTTTTACTGTTAATTACGTATTTTTTTATTGTAAATGTGATAAGTGAATCTGTTGAGTTAATTTTTGATAGTCAAATTGCTTTTTTTGGGTTTTCTAAAGCATGTTTATAATTATAATGTGTTTATAAATAATATAAAGAGAGTTAAGTTCGCGAAAATATGTTAATATCCGTCGAAACGCTCTAACCAATTGTGTTATACGATGTTCTATATTTTCTAATATAGTTCTTTTACTGTAATTAGTAAGAAACCTAGTATTAAGACACTCCGTTTTCCACTTTTCACCCAAATTCAAGATACCAATTGGCAAAACTTAAACGCTTTGCCTTTGGTACCATAGACGAAAAATTAAATAATCTAAACATAATCATTTCCTCCAACCGGAAATCGAATCCACACCTAGCTACAATAGACAAAATATATTTTCTAATCCAAAATTATCAAATAAATAATATGATAGCTCAGTAAATTTCAACACTGAACGCGTCTTTACTTCGAACTCCAGACGAGGGAGGCAGGGGGTATCGCGAAACTATTCTTATTTTACAATCTCTACGGAATATGCCACGAAGAGAGTCTTATTTTAAAAATATAACGCCCCACCGAAAATTTCTTTTTAAAACCAAGGGGGGTGAGTACCGAAAACCACCCCCCAGCTAGCCGGTAATAATTTTCTTATTTTATTCAAGACGCCATTACGCCTGAGCGGGTAGGATATAAAATTATGTGCGGGTTGCAATCGATACGTAAATTGTAATTGCTTTTTGCTTACTGTTTCTTGTTGGGTTGGTTATTTTTATTAAATAGACAGAGGTTAGTCTAAAAAGTATTTACTAATACAAGTTCAGATAAGAAATGTAATAGCAAAGGTTGTTGCAATAGTTATGAGTTCGATTTCCACTCGGGGATTCCCACTAGTGATTAGATTTTTTAGCTTCACGCTGTATTCCGCACACCGCAGGGAAGGTAGAGGGAACCTAGTGTTAAGACACTCCGTTCCTCACTATGATTAGATATAATTTTCTTATTTTATTGTAGACGCCATTACGCCTGAGCGGGTAGGATATAAAATTATGTGCGGGTTGCAATCGATACGTAAATTGTAATTGCTTTTTGCTTACTGTTTCTTGTTGGGTTGGTTTTTTTTATTAAATAGACAGAGGTTAGTCTAAAAAGTATTTACATAATACTTACTTTATTACAAGTTCACATAAGAAATGTAATAGCAAAGGTCGTTGCAATGGTTCAGGGTTCGATTTCCCCTCGAAGAATGATTAGATATTTTTTTTAGCTTCACGCTGTATCCCGCACATAGTAGGGTAGGCAGAGAGAGCTTGTGGTGATTCATTGATTTATTGTTTAGGATTATGTTAAGATCATAAGGCCACCTTTTGTACATTTCTTTTTTTTTTTTAAATGTATTATATATTATTGTGTATGTTTCCTGAATAATTTATAATAACATTTACATTAAAAGGAAACATACACAAGAATATATATTGTGTATATATATTCTTGTGTATGTTTCCTTTTAATGTGGTGTACAAATAAAGAATAAGAATCTTTTTTTTTAATAGAAGTAGGATAGTCTAAGAAGTATTGTATATAGTACTAGTCCACATAAGAAATATAATATGGACAAAGGACGTTTAGTTCCGCAACATAACAGAATGTCTAGATTTCGGACGGAAAGTAGAAAATGGAGTGTTCTGACACTAGATTCTCTCTGGCTTTCCCACTATGCGATATGCCCCCGATACATGCCTTTTCTCGCATAACAAATATATAATTAATAATTATAAAATATGTAACAAGCTAATATTAAAACGAAACTTATTCGTAAATTAATTTCTCATCTCACTGTCATTTACTTCAAATTGAAAGCTTAAAGCCTTAAAAAAACGTTAAATTTTAGACAAAGGCCACTCCAGACGTTAAAATAACCGAAGCGAGCGACAAACAAAACTTTGGTTGGCCGAAAATAATATGAAATTTCGCCGAAAAAGTCTTTTTTAAAAAATATTTTTTTCTTTCTGCTATAAGCTGTTGTGGTGCAGTGACTGTAATTGCGATAGTTATGAGTTCGATTGACATAGGTATGAGTGAATGGTTGTATTTAAATTATTTTTGTTTTACTATCTGGTTTCTAAGATAAATTGCGACGTTCAGTTACGTGTATAGCAGGGTAGGCAGAGGGAACCTAGTGGTATGACACTCCGTTCCCCATTTTCCGCCGAATTTCAGGGCCAGTCGTGGCGCAGTGCACAAGCGTGTGACTGTAAGCGACTGGTTGTGGGTTCGATTCCCACTCGAGGAGTGGAAATATTTTATATTTCCATTTTCTTCGCTCTTGTACTGAGGCAAAGCGCGGCGTTAAATTCCGCCACTTAACACGCAATGCCTCCAAAATTCGGCGGAAAATGGAGAACGAAGTGGAATAATTATATTTAAACTATTTAAACTATTTCAATTTTTCTGCTCTGGTATCTAAGATAAGATGAGTTAAGTTCCGTTTCGATTTCGACTTATATATAATTATTTTTCTCGTTTAGTCTTGATTTTGGACAGAAAGTGGAGAACGGAGTGTCTTAACACTATTTTCTATCTAACTACTCTGCTATCGAGGAAAAGCTGCATTTTTTAAATTTCCTCTCAGATATTCCTGTTAGGGAACGATCATCCATCACGAGCGGCGATTATAAGCGATTTGAATTATAGCCGTAATAACGTATCGTTGTATGTATTTGAAATTGCTTTGGGTTTCTTTTGCTGCAATCGTATAAGGTAGCTAGGTAAGCTATTCTTATACTTTTAAATTAATTATAATTTATCAGTAATATATAATAAATGTTATTGTTTTATTCGACACAGGAGGGTAGGCTGAGGGAACCTAGTGTTAGGACACTCCGTTTCGCAATTTCCGCTGAATTCTGGAGGCATTGCGTGTTAAGTGGTGGAACTCAACGCCGCATTTTGTTTAAACACTAGAGCGGAGATGGGACAATTAAATATTCTAATACCTGAAGTGGGAATCGAACCCACAACCAGTCACTTTTACAGTCACACTTTTTACCCACAAGTCACGACTGACCTTAATTTTACTGTAGGATATAGCAGGTTCAATCCAGTTGATAAAGATATTCAAAATTTTAAATTTTGTTTTTTCCAGATTCAGGTTTTATTCCGGAGGTGGACTGAGAGAAACTGTTCTCACTTTCCACCCCAATGTCTCTGACATTGAGTGTTCAGTGGCGTAACTTAACGCCGCGTTTTGTTTTGTCATCAGTTGTAAATAATATATATTTGTATAATATTTTAGTAATTTAAGAAATAAATTAAAGTATCTTTATGTAACAGTATGAGGAGCATTGCTAACACTGTTCGTTTAACCTTTTTCCTTTTTTTCGTGTTCGTGTTTTTAATAAGCAAAGATTTAGAGACTGCTTCTCTTAAATTCAATCGATACGCTGACCGCAGAAGCCATAGGGCGCAGAGGTACAGCGTCTGATTGTAAATGCAATGATTGTGGGTTCGATGCCCACTCAAGAGAAAGCTTATATTTAAACTATTTTAATTTCTACTTTAGTAAGTGACAATGCAGCGTTGAATTCCGTAACTTATCTCGTAATATTTTGAATTTGGTAGAATATCCGAATGTGGAGAACAGTTTTTTGACACTACTTTCTCTCTGAGAGACATTGAAACAGTTTCCTGTAGATTGCCGGAACTCAACGCCGCGTTTTGTCTTTAGTACTAGAGCGAAGAAAATTTAAATATAACCATTACACTAGGCGGAATCATACCCATAACTATCGCTTTACAGTCATACGCTGTCCCACTGCGCCACGACGCCCCACCCAGGCCGGCCTTATATTACCCCAAATTTAGATTTGAACCCCTAAACACGACAAAATCTATTTCTAGCATAACATTTATTATTAGAACACCCTGTAGCTAGTGTACCGATTTTGTTATTAAAATTGTGTGCTTTTACGTCCCAAGACGGCACAAAGACTGTCTCCGGCATGTACTCGTACACTTTTGAGAACAATAATTACTTTTTTAAGAATATATTCTTACGAGCTACTTTTGAGGCTAAGCTTTGAAATAATATGTAGACTGCACAGTGGTCATTTTGTTTTAAATATTCTTTATGTTTTCGTTTTTGTCTCAGAATAGGAGCCAGTTGTGGCGCAGTGGCACGAATGTGTGACTAAACGACTGGTTGTGGGTTCGATTCCCACTCGAGGAGTGGAAATATTTAATATTTTCATTTCCTTCACTCTGGTATCAGAGGTAAATTCAAAATTTTTAATTTATATAAATAGCATTAGTAACATTGATTTATCTGGAGATATAACTCTGTTAGCGGATGACACAAGCTTATTTTACTTTGGTGATAACATTAAAAATATAATTGAGGTAGCTCAACGTGATTTAAATGTTATTAGCGAATGGTTTGTTTCTAATTTATTAACTATTAATACCAAAAAGACATCATATATGATCTTCGCGCCTAAAAATAAAAATATACCAAATCATGACCAACTAACAATTTTTAACGAGCCAATAAATAAAACTGATCATGAAAAATATTTAGGTCTTATAATGGATAGCAAGTTAACATGGCAATACCATATTGATCATCTTAAAAATAAAATATCCCCTTTGATAGGAGCACTACGTAAGATTTCTTTATGTATACCTAATAAAATTCGTCCTATTATTTATAATTCTTTAGTGAAACCTCATATCGAATATCTTATTGAAATATGGGGAACTGCTGCGAAGTCTAACAAAGTCATTACAAACCTTACAAAATAAAATTATTAAAGTTCTTTATAAATATGATTATATGACGCCATCCGTTGAATTATACTAAAAAAAACAAAATTTCTTAATATAAATCAATTATACTCTTTAAAAACCTGCATGTTGATTAGAAAAATAATAACAAATAAAACACATTCACAATTACACTTTCATAAAAAAACACATACATACCACACTAGAAAACGTAATAAACTAGAACTTCCAAAAACCAGAACCAACTATGGAAAGAAAAACATTTTATTTGAAGGAGTTCAAATTTATAATAAACTATCAGACTTAATCATTAATAGCAAGAGTTTTCCTATATTCAAAAAACGTGTAATGGAATATGTGCAAAATAATTTATAAGTTAATGTAACCTCTACCTAAACATGTTTGTGTAATATTACTACCCGCAACATTTTGTTTTACTGTATATTATTCATAAGGCAGACTTTTAAATGTACCCTCAAGAAAAATAATTGTAATTTCTTATTATAAGTGAACTTTTGTGTTCTTTTTTGAGAAATAAATGTCTTTAAACCGAAAGCGCGGCGTTAAGTTCCGCCACTTAACAATGCCTCCGAATTCGGCGGAATATGGGAAACGGAGTGTCTTAACACTAGGTTCCCTCTGCCTACCCTGCTTTGTGCGGAATACAGCGTGAAGCTTTATAGAATAAAAACGTAACTAAATAGCTTTGTTACTGTACAGATTATTTGTACATTAATTTTAGAGCTTTGCGCTTTACTGTAGGCGGAAACTATTTAGTGTTAAGTCACTCCGTTCTCCAGTTTCAGTACGAATTTGAGACATTGTGACTTAAGTGGAAAGATAAAGCAATGCTGCGTTTTGCTTTACAGTGCAGAGATATCAAAATAATTAAATTCAGATTATTCCTTTGAATGGAAATCGAACCTGAAACCAACTTCGATTACAGTCAGACGCTGTCTATGAGCAACATAAAGACAAAGCGCTTTAATTTAGTTTATATTGCTTACAAATTACTAGAAAATATTGAAATTTGGCTAGGTAGAGAGAAGAACGTAAGAGAGGTCCCTTAATCCCAAGCATTGCTCCGAGCTACCCCCCACAACACGATGGACTGACTACCAACCGGACCCACTCGGTGATAAAGACTGTCTTCTCTTTAATAAATTCTTTTTAAAAAATCTTGTCAATAAATAAATATTATTGCACATATTAATTTTCATATACTTGCAAAAAAAACAGCTTCACGCTTTTTCTGAGCAGGGTAGTCAGAGAGAAGCTAGAGTCAAGACACTCCGTTCTGCACTTTCCGCCCAAAATCAGACATTATTGTTAAATGGCGGAACTTAACGCCGCGCTAAGAGCTAAAATTAAGATAAAGTTAGGATTTAAACCTATAATCATCCCTCATAATAACTCTTAACACATCTTAAAACTACATCAAAAGTGAATATTCCATACAATTTTACACAAAATAAAACTATATATAGTAGCTTACAATGTAACTCTGTCTGTGTGGAATTTTATATAAAAATAAACTTTATTATTACAAGTTTAAGGTACATTTTCGTTTGTAATGTTCTTTATAGGTTTAATCTTATTTGTGTCACTGGATCATTGTAACTTTGTTTTTAATACACTTTAGTTTAACGGTTGATAACATTTTTAAGTTATGATCTATTATATGAATAATTGAATTTATTAATGGGTTAGTTGATGCGTAAAATACGCGTTGCCTAGCAACGTATATGTCACTTTGTACAAAAGTGTATGTCAAACACTTGGCAGTGTGTGTAATATTTGTTTTGTATACTTAAATAATTTAAATATATAAAATAATGAATTTCAGCTTTTCAATTTTTGTTTTGCAAATTGTAACATTTTCATGACATTATTCACACACTTGAAAATCATTGAAATAATTTACTCAATCATGTAAATTATCTTTTTATGTCAGAAAAGAGGATCTAGTGTCAAAACACTCCGTTCTTCCCTTTTGAACGCTCAATTACCTAACCAGATGGTAGGAATATATCAATCAAAACTAAACAATTCCTTTTATTTAAAAAGCTTTCATATTCCCGCTCTTATAAGACAAAACACAGTGTGGAGTTCCGCCACTCCAAAAACAATGTCTAGATTTCAGGAACGAACTGGAGAACGAAATATTTTGACACTAGGTTGTCATTGACCACCTCACAGTACAAAATCTTAAATCTGTAAACATTTCCTCCAACGGAAATCGAATCTATAACTTACACACATATACTTCCAAAGTGCACCACAATATCAATATATCGATATTGCTTCATTATATACAGACTAAAAAGCAATACTGGAAACCGCAGCAAAAAAGTCATACAGCAAAATTAGAAAGAATCTAATACTCGTAGGGGGTGGTAACTACCCCCTACTAATAATATATTCATATTTCTCGTTTTTTAAAGCTTCACGCTGTATCCCGCACATAGCAGGGTAGGCAGAGAGAACCTAATGTTAAGACACTCCGTTCCCCGTTTTATGGCCGAATGGAGGCATTGTGTGTTAATTGGCGGAACTTAACACCGCGCTTTACCTCGACACCAGAGCTTAAGAAATGAAATATTTCAATTCCTCGAGTGGGAATCGAACACACAACTAATCGCGTTTACAATCAATTTGTGCCAGAAGCTACCACTGGCTTCGTTTTTATATACCTATGTTAATTTTAAAATTCATACAAAAAAAATCCTTCAATATTGCCGCCAATTTCAATTGCTGTCAAATTTAGGTCCTCCCTAACTCCCTAGATCAATTTGCGATAACTCGCCCTCTCTCCTTAAGACGCCCCACCCGCTTTGAGAGCTCGGTAAAACCGGGTAAACGCTTTTTGTGGGAATATTCTTGGTTGTTTTCAGTTAGGCGTTTTTATTTATGCTGCTAATGGTTTTGATATGAAACCTTCGCTTAAAGGTAGTAGGGGAATTTTCTTAATATTTAATGATTCTTTGTTTTGTTTTAAACATGATAAATTGTTTTTTTTCCACGTTAATCTTAAATATAAAATAAATATTTTATAATTTAAAATATAAAATAGATAGGTATAATCACTATAAATTATATTATTGGGTAATTTAAGTTAGCAAATTAAAACGTATTATTATACGTTAAAAAAATATTAACATATAAAAAATTACTTGTTATATATTAACAACAGCAATTCTAACTCAATAAATTATAAATCTACATACAGATTAATTCCTTTCATTCAAAAAAAAATATAACATTACCTCCTCTACTATTTTTATGCTTTTACCGTCCAAATCTGAAACAAATCTTCTATAGAAAAAATAATTAAAAAAAAATCACATAAAAAAAATTGTCAATTACAATATTATCCCCAACCCATAAGCATTCCCACGATGCGCTACGCTAGTGTGCGTGACGTCACATCCACGGGGGTGTTGTGTGCGTGTGTGTGCGTTTGAACCTACCCCCCACCCCCTCCCCCCCTTTTTCTCTTCACTCCTTAGAATTGATGTTTTTAATTAGTTCACAACGCTTTTCGTTGGTCTCTGTTCGTATTTTTCTTTATTATTTATTTAATTTAATTATTTATTCAAATTATTTATTGTGCGGTTTTTATAGTATCTTTGTTGTGCAGATAGTTTCGGTTTTTGTTATGTTTCTTTATGTGAGTTTTTTGTTATGGGTTTATGGTTTTTTTGTATAGCAGGGAATGTAGTGTCAAGACACTCCTTTTCTGTACTATTAATGAGAGATAGATATGTATATCGTTCACGAGAAATGCGAAATCAAAATAATTGTGTTGTGATCATTCTGAGTGGGAATGGGATGATATGAAACCGAAATCAAACGAAATTTGTGTAGAATTTAAGTTTTTTAATAGATTTTTTAAGATCAGAATTTAAGATTTTTAATTTATCATTTATAATTTACGTATTCGATTGCACTAGACACTAGAACAACTGAGTCTAGATTAATATAGTCAAGACCATTGTAGCGCAGTGGGACAGCATCTGTTTGTAAATAAATATGTTTGTAAAAACCATTGCTGGTTCGATTCCCAACGTAACTTAACATGCAATATGTATGTAATTTTTTGACGTAAAGTGAAGAACGGAGTGTCTTAATACTAGATTCTCTCTAACTAGCCTGCTATTCTGGAAGCGTGAAGCTGCTAATATTAATTTAATTACTATAAAACTTACTAAAACCAAACCGAGCCTTAAACGAAAAGTTTAATTGACTGACTTCCATTACTACTTAGAAGATTACATTTAGATTTTCATTTCTCCACTCCGCGAAATTTGGTTCCGTCACTCAACGGAGAGTCTACACACTATCAAGAGTAAAACAGCTAATATTAATATAATAACAAAACAAACCGAGCCTAAAATCAAAAGTTTAATTGAATAAACATCGCGTGAAACAATTTCGTTAAAGTTCCACATGAAAACGGTAACCCGGCCGCTTCCTAGCATTGTTCGTAGCAACTTTCTCGCCGCGTCGCTTTAATATCCGACAACTGATTTTGGTACTTTACTCTTGGTTACCTGAAGCTGGCTTTTGAATTTGTGCTTATTTTATGATGTCGTGTTGTTAAATAAATAAATTTATTTTTTTATTAATTTTAATACTTATTACCGTCACTTTTGTGGTTTAAGAATTTTATTTTTCTCATAAAGAACATACAATGTTCACTTAAATGAGATATTTTACATAATAATTTAACTGACAATTTAGTACACTTTTCTAGCACCCGGTCGCAGCTTCGCCGCATGATCTACAGCCTGTTTCCTCTATTTGAGCCCCTTTAGGGTTCTCTGAACTTTCTGTTCATTCATAATAAAATATAGGCTATAGCACTGCTGAATTGTGTAGCTCAGTTCAGTTTAGTATTTCCGAAGATTAGCCCTTATAAAGAAAGTTACAAGCTTTAACTCTTTATTATATTAGAAAAGACTTACGACTCGATCGTGAACTACAACTTTCATCCCCCTATTTCATTTTCTTTGGGATTGGTTTTTGAAAAATAAAAGGTAGTCTATATTTGACCTTGTTATTTATTAATAATAATTTACTACTGTGCCAAAATTCATTCATTTCTATTTAGTAGGTAGTGATTGGCAAACAGTTTAACAGGCAGACAGATCGGATCTATACTCTGGCGCTATCTACACAGGCTGAGAGGAAGATAACGACCCAACAATCACCGGACCTGACTCTTAGAGGGACTGCTACAGTCTCTCTATTACATAACGAATAAATTATGAAATACCAATAAATTAAGAAACGTGTGACCGAGTGTACTCACTCGCTAAATTAAATTCAAAACAAAATCACAAACAGAATAAGTAATAAAAGCAGTAAAGTACACGGACCTCGAGTCTGTGGTGACTAAAAAAAAACAAAGAAAAAAAAAAAAACAGGCAGACATATAAATTCTACTGAGTATTAAAATTGCTCTGAACAATTTCATTGATTTTTCTACACTTTTGTTGTTTAAAAATTTTATACAGTTACAGTCATTCAGGATGAGTGAGAGACAAAATCTAGTGTCAAAAAACTCCGGTCTCCACTTTTCGCCCATTAAAGACTTGTCCGATACACCAGAGCGGAGAAAATATTTTTTTAAAATTAAATTGTGAACGAATATTCCTAATTTTATTTTAATATTTTTTTCACAAAGCGAGAATCGAACTCACAACTAAAGACGATTATAAACTAACATTGTGGTACTGCGCCATGATGACCTCGATTTATTATTATATTATTTTATGGAATAAAGAAGGCAAACGAGCAGAAGGAGGCCCACCTGGTATTAAGTCGTACCTTCGCCCATAGACATCCACAACATTAAGAGTTGTAGATGCGTTGCCAGCCTTAGGGATGTAGGACAGAAGGAGAGAGGAAGGATGGGAATGTTGGGGATAGGGAAAGCTGGCTTACATGCCATCGAACCGGAACACATCTTCAGATATTTGGCGGTTCGTCTTTGACTGATAGTGGTCGCGAGCCAGTCGGAGAACGAATCTCCTACCACCAAGCTACTGGGTTACCCGCCTTTTACGGGACGCTACCCAGCGGCGGAGGGGAATTGAATTCTTAACCCGTCTCCCCTCGATTTATTATTATATTATTTACTATTTATTTATACATATAACGAAGTAAAGCGAGGTGAGTCAATAGTAAAAATATATTTATAATATAAATGAATAAAAAATAACATTACCTTATAAGGCATATTGTTGTTACAACATAAATTGACAACTCCAAGCCGATTATCGAATACTTGTTGATCCTTGACATTTACGAGGCATTTGATTTATAGTTTAAATAGTTTTATAACTAGCTTTGAGTTATATATAATATATATTTTTTTACCGCTTCACTATTTTTTCCGTATTTTAGAATAGTCAGAGAGAAGTTAGTGTCAAGACACTCTGCCGGAAGTCCAAACAATGCGTGCTTAGTGGCTTACCTCACACGCTTCCTGTTGAACAGAGGGGAGAAATTAAAATAATTAAATTATAATCGTTCCTTCGCGTGGGAATCGAACCCACAACATATACTCGTAAATATATTATATTTTTTATTTATCTATTTAAAATTAAATAATTTTATAATATATAAACTCACAATATAGAATATTCATAATATATACAGCGTTAAGTTCCGCCACTTAATATAAAAGTCGAGAACAGAGTGTCTTATCACTACATTCTTTCTGACTACCCTGTTATATAAGAAAAGTGTAAAACAGCTTCTTTTTTTTTAGCTTCACGTTGTATCCCGCACATAGCAGGGTAGGCAGAGGGAACCTAGTGTTACAACACTCCGTTTCCCACTTGTTCTTATTGTATTTATCTAAACAGCTTTTTCTTATTTTATTTATCTAAACTAATTTTCTAAGCCAATAACAGCTACACGAACAAACTAACAAACCAACTAGCACAAAGTATTTGAAAACTAAATAAAAATTTACAGTACATAGGTATAACAAATCAATACGGTATACGCCATGAAATTCAAATGTGCAGCCATTTTGAAATTCAAATGGAACGTTTTTTAAAAAATGCCGCGTCACAAGTTTGAATTTAAATTTGGAATCTCTTCCGAATCATTGAGAAATTTGAATGTGACCCACAAATATTCAGCCTAGCGCTTTTACTCTTTTTTTTTTTTATATGAAAAAAATGGAGTCGAGGCATTTTCGGTTCAAATGTAAATGCACTTACTTTATGTGCTGTTTCATTCGGATTTTTTAATATAATATTCGTCATTTTTAACGAATATTTCTTTTTTTTTTTGGTTTAAAAAAGAAGGCTTAATGGTTACTTGTAATGTTGGAAAATAGCTTCAGTCTAAAATGTTGTGTATGAGGTAAAATAAAATTAATGGAGGTTAATGTATGGTATTTGTAATAAATAATGGAGATAGCGGCTTTGTGGTGCAGTTTCGGATTTGATGTTACGGGTTCGAATCCCGTGTAATGGAATATTTGCTTATTTTACATTTTTTTGTTTTTTACACTTTTCCCGCTTGTGAGAACTTGCTTGCGGGGAACAGAGTGACTTGACACTAGGCAAGGTAATCAAAGAGTAGTAGTTTTATAACAAATTTAAGTTTATTTTTTATTTAAATGGTTTATCCTTTTTACCATACCTATAGTAGACTAGTAAAAGAAAACCTAGTGTTAAGAATCTCTATTCTCTACTTTTCGCACGACATTGGGAAATTACGTGTTGAGTGACGGAACTCAACGCCACGCCTAACCAGAACTAAAATTAAAAATAAAATTATTTTATTTTTTATTTTATTGAGCGGGGACGAAACCACGAACGGTTTGTTTTCAGTCAAACGCTGTCACACTTCACCACAGTATAAAAAAAAAACTATGTACCCTACTATTACGATGACGAGAGTGACTTATAATGAAGTTTAAGCTCTACGCACTCCACAAAAAGAGTAATTAAATATTAACCTTTTCAATTTTTATTATCTTTATGTTTCACACAAGCAACAAGTAGTGACAAGACACTCCACTCTTCATTCTAAACATGAATTAGAGACATTACGTGTTGACTAACGGAACTCGATGGTACATTTTGATTGTACCTTCTTATCAGAGGTGTTAAACTAAAATAATTTAAATATAATAATTCCTTCAAGCGGGAATCGAACCCACAACCGTAGCGCTCACAATCAGTTGCTGTTGCAAGTCTTAATCTAACCACAAAGCAACTATTTTTAGTTAACAAAATGAACTTTATAACATAAATCTGTGCAAACTTTCCTACTTTTTTTCCTCCTATCTGCCTCCAACCGTTATACCTGTTGCCGCTTTGTTTCGTGAATGGGCTTATATCGGAGACGAAATAGAAATTCTAAAAATACTTTGCTTATATACTTATAGCTATTTAAAGAACGTTATTTTTGTATGAAGAACGGAGTGTCTGGACACTAGGTTCTCGGACTAACCTGCCGTGCGGGAAAAAGCGTGAAATGAAGCTACTTTTTTGACTATTCACGCTTTGTCACTATTAATTTTTTTATATGGGGAAAGACAGAGTGTCTTAATTTAGTGTCAAAACACTGTGTTCTCAATGCAAATTGAATATTACGAAAGTTGTATTTATTTTTAAAGAAAATGTACATTTCTTTTTGTACGTAAATGTAAAATTTAGAATTGCGTCACTCCATTCTCTGTTATTAAAGTTAGAATGTTTTTATGTTGATTTATTAACAGTGTGCCTTATTTTGACTACAATTTTGTATGCTTAGTATAACTAACCTTTCATCACCAATAGGATTTGTTAGATTTATTATTATTAATAATATTTATTCGAGATTCATTTAATTGTTCTTTTTCAAATTCATTCATTGTGTATTTATTTAAATGCATTAAACTTTAACTTTATTTATAAAAATCTTCAAACATTTTCTTCCATTTTTCATAAAATACATATCTATACCTAACTAAAAACTAATAAAACCAACAATTTTAAAGTAATATAAGATTTAAATGTTTTATTTCACAAAGCAGCGTAGTCAGAAAGAACTGATTGTCAATATCCACACTCCGTTCCCCACCTTCCACCTCAAAACGATACATGTGGAATGACGTAACTCAACGCCGCGCCTACCTAGAGCGAAACAATGACAATAACTTAAAAATAATCACTTTCC
Source organism: Dryas iulia moderata (assembly GCA_019049465.1). Lineage (NCBI taxonomy): Eukaryota > Metazoa > Arthropoda > Insecta > Lepidoptera > Nymphalidae > Dryas > Dryas iulia. Next base: position 9,119,958 of record CM032437.1, read on the forward strand.
CAAACAAGAAATGAATCCACAACCAATCTTATTCACAGACAAACGCTAACCACTGCGCCACAACGTCAATTTTAACATGTAATATAAAATATGACTTTAAAATAAAAATACACCATACAAAAAGTTAGGTGGAATAGTTAAAAATGCGTTCGACGTTTGACAAAAGTTTCAGTCGATTCCAGCTTTGCTCAGTACCACGGCACAGTCTACCTGTTGCCGGCTTTGTTTTTAGTAGTTTTCGACCAACAAGTTTATTATGAAAGCCGCTCTCAGAAACGTGTAGGAATAGATGTGCCAATGCTAAATGTTGTTTTTTCGTGTTCCTATTTCCTTTCCTTTTAGTTTAACTTGTGTGTGTTATTTTAAGTAATGTCTCACAATTCCTGTATAGGTGATACTAAGATATTTGCAGTGTATATCCATACTTATATTATAAATGCGAATGTCTGTCTGTTTGTCTGTCACGCTTTCACGGCTAATCTACCGGTCCGATTTGGATGAAATTTAGAATGGTAGTACAAGTTATTGGGTCTAACATAGGCTACTTATTTTTCCATAAATCAAACTCTAATGGGTTGAAATAGGGGATGAAAGTTTATATGAAAATCTAAACCGCTTGACCAAAGACTTAAGCATAGGCTACTTTATTTTTCAAAAATCCAACCCCGAGGGTTGCAATATAGCGAAATAGCTAAATAGATAACGGTAGCGGGGCGCTGGTACAATAATATATAAGATTAGGGGACGCTAACATGTTAGCAATGGATACATATTAATATTTATTTTTTGTGGAGAAAGGAGTGTCTTGGCACTAGGTTCTCTCAGATTACCCTTCTTTGCTGAAGGTAAGCTGTTATCTTATTTTAATGACTAATTCGTATTATTTCTAAGGTACAGGTTAGAACTTTATTGTTAAAAAGCTACTATAGATATTAAAAGGTACTAAGTTAGACTCTAATCAAGATTAAGACTGAGAAATTGACTGTGTATACAGATATTAAGTATTTTCTGTAAAAAGTGGCAAGATAATATTTTTATTATTTTATTGCGTTCGTTAATTTAGAATCGAGTGGGCTGACCAAAAACACTTCAAAGCCAGACAGTGAATATTTTGTATGGAAGATTGGGAAGACAAATTTATGGAACGTTTTTTTGGAGTCAAAATAACAGTTATGTTAAGAATATTTTAATTAATATTATTTTTTATCTTTTGTTTCTAAGTAAGTAAGAGGGTGTTAAGACACTCCGTTTCCCACTTTCCGCCACATTCGAAGGCATTAAGTGGTGGAACTTAAGACCGCTATGTTATTGTATGTATATGTTTACAAAAAAGTAGTGAATTTTAATTTTAGTATTTGTTAAAAATATATCTCAAGCTAAAATGATAAACCAATGAATTATATTTTTATAAGATCATCTCAAAAACAATGGAATGGACATCGATAAATCTAAACAGTTTCTAGTATATTTGATTATTTTCTACTATTTTTCAGTTTCAAGCTTTTCCTCACATAGCTGTGTAGTCAGAGAGAGCCCAGTGTCTAGATACACAATTAAACCACGCTTTTTTTTAAGTACCAGAGCGTAGAAAAGAAAAATAATCTCAATATAATCATTCCGACGAATGTAAATCGTATCCAAAACCATCGCATTTACAATGTCAAATTCTAAATTGTTTTATCATTAATCATTTTATAGCTTAAACTTAAACAATAAGATTATGAACTACACTTCCTAATTATATTCAACATTTGTATGACAATATTAACCTGAAAATTATTTATTTGAAAAAATATATTCTACTGAGTTTCTTGCGCCGGTTCTTCCCAGACTGGAGACATTAACTTTATAAATTATTTTATCAAATAATTACGATTTATATCAATAATACACATTTAATATACATTTTCTAAGTCAAAACCATATATCTAGATTCTAGACCATACTTAATAATTTCCCGAGTATTGAGGAGCCGAAAAAAATCTTAAACCCCCGGTTATCCGGGCGGGGTGGTCGCCTCCGCGCCTGTGTGAAAGAATGCAGGAATCAATACAGCGGGCAGTTTATATTGCCTCCAACCTACCCCCCTTTAGGGGGATAATTAATGTATGTTATTGGTTACGTAATTATATTATAAATAGATGGGGTATTTCATTTGCTTAGTGCGAATGTATGGTGATTGTGTGATATTTAGTTAGTTAGTTAGTTAAGATGGAAGTTTTTTGAGAATTATTCATTTTTGATAAGAGACTTGTGGTATGAGATAGTGATTGATTGTATTCGTGATTGGTTGTGGGTTCGATTTCCAATCAATTTTCATTTCCTCGTTTTGGTGAACGCGAATTGGAAGGGAAAAGCGAAGTGTCTTGATAATAGGTTCTCTCTAACTACTCTGGTATTTAAGAAAAAATATCAAATGTATCTAATAAATTCATTACCTACATTACCTACAGTAAATAGCTTCAGCACTTCAGCACAGTAAATCACTCCAGCACAGTAATTCTTGTGTCAAGCAATTGTTTTTAGAAATATCTTTGAATAGCAGAAATTTGTAAAAATCCTGTCTACAAAGATGCTAAAGGTTCTCCTAAGAGTATGAGGATTTCGTAAGAACATAGTTGGATAGAACGTATAAACATTCAGTCACTGCGCTGAACCAAACCCACCCACGCCTTGGACCCTTGAAATTATTTAGTTAATAACTAAGTATTTAGCTATATTTAAGACCTAAACCAACAATATGAAAACCCTTTCCTATCTCATCCCAGCCACATTAAACAACCTTGAAAACAAACCAATTACCGTGCCATTGTCTCATTACGAATTAGCAGACAGCGTTCATAATATTCATGAAATCCGAACTGAAAACGAAAAGATCGACCCATTAACCCTCCCATAATTGTCAAGAAAGAAAAACTGAAGCAACAAAATCATAAGTCGTCGAGTTCTTAACAAAACCTCAATGAGAGACAGAAATGAGCCATCAGATAAGACAATGGTAGGAAAATAGTGGGGGTAAAATTGGTCATAATGAGACACCCCCACCCCCTTGGGTCAAGCGGGAAATAAAATTTTAAATTGGTGCCGTGAAAAAGAGGAAGCGAGCGACTTAAGCGATGTGCACGGTATTAATATTTCAACTAGAAAACTAGAAGTCGTGAAAATATGTTGTTTTTTGTTGTTGTTGTTAGTTGATTGTTGTTGTTGTAATTGGGCATTGTTTGAAGAGTATTTAATTGGCTGTGATAAATTTGGTGTATGAATTTTAGCTTAATGCTTTTTTCCATATACCAGGATAGGCAGAAGACCTAGTGGCAAGACACTCCGTTCTTCACTTGGTATGTATTAAGTGGCGGGAGTCAACTAGGGCCCTTGTTATCCGAATTGAGAAATTAAAATAATTTAATTATCTTTACTGTGAGTGGGAATCGAAGTGACGATTTTATTGTCAGACGCTGTAAATCTGCGTCACGGTAGCCTCTGTGTATTAATTTAAGACTATATGATTGAATTATGACATTAAGATAATCACCATTGTATTAGGATTCGAAAGAAAGAACTTTTAATTATATCCTCTGCGTGAAAATCTGTGTACGTTTACATCATTAATTTAAACATACTTTTTGTATATTTGTTTTTAATGTTTTTTTTTCCAGATGTGGCCAGTCGTGGCCCAGTGGCACAAGAGTGTGACTGTAAACGACTGGTTGTGGGTTCGATTCCCACTCGAGGAGTGGAAATTATATTTCCATTTTCTTCGCTCTGGTGTCAAGGTAAAGCTCGGCGTTAAGTTCCGCCACTTAACACGCAAGCCTCCGAATTCGGCGGAAAGTGGGGAACGGAGTGTCTTAACACTAGGTTCCCTCTGCCTACCCTGCTGTGTGCGGAATATAGCGTGAAGCTATTTATTTATTTATTTTATGTTCTTTTTTATTTTAAAATGGCTGCATCAGGCTATTTTACCAGAGTTTAATAACGAAAAAAGGTATCACTCCATTTTTAATCCAACTTATGTCATATAACTTAAAACTATTTTTAAAAGTATAGAAATGTTTTGTATTAGTCGAATTCGAACTGCCACCTACCATAAATACATATAACAATACATTAAATATGTATAATAACATTCTCCGTCTTGGGTCAAGCGGGAAATAAAATTTTTAAATTGAAGCCATGAAAAAGACAAAACGGCTAAGTTAAACGACGTGCGCCGTGTTTGTCACGTTTATTATTTAATTTTTCTACTCGCTCCAAGTGGCCGGTCGCCTTTTAGGAAATTATTAAACTTAACAACTATAATAATATTTTTTATTTTATATGAAAAAGTTTAAATGTTTGTTTTGGATGTATTTTTTTTATGTTATAAGAAAAAAGCTCAAAGAATAAAGTATTTTGAATAAAATTATTTGAATTTAAATTTGACTTTGCCTTAAATTTAACATTTAAATGTTTAAAATATTAAACATTTTGGTAGTTAGGGAGATCTTAGTGTTAAGACACTCTGTTTTCCGAATTATGTCCAAATTTGAGTCATTAGTGTATAATAATCGTTAAATGAATGTGTATTTTTTTTTGTAATTATCTAATTTTTCTACTCGCTTCAAGTGGCCGGTCGCCTTTTAGGAAATTATTAAACTTCACAACTATAATAATATTTTTATTTTATATGAAAAAGTTTAAATGTTTGTTTTGGATGTATTTTTTTTTAATGTTATAAGAAAAAAAGCTCAAAGAATAAAGCATTTTGAATAAAATTATGTGACTTTAAGTTTAAATTTGCCTTAAATTTAACATTTAAATGTTTAAAACATTAAACATTTTGGTAGTTAGAGAGAACTTAGTGTTGAGACTCTCTGTTTTCCGTGTTATGTCTAATTTTAAGTCATTAGGTGTATAATAATCGTTAAATGAATGTTTGATTTGTTAATTTTTCTAATTATTTAATTTTTCTACTCGCTTCAAGTGGCCGGTCGCCTTTTAGGAAATTATTAAACTTAACAACTATAATAATATTTTTTATTTTATATGAAAAAGTTTAAATGTTTGTTTTGGATGTAATTTTTTAATGTTATAAGAAAAAAGCTCAAAGAATAAAGTATTTTTAATAAAATTATGTGACTTTGAGTTTAGATTTGCCTTAAATTTAACATTTAAATGTTTAAAATATTAAACATTTTGGTAGTTAGAGAGAACTTAGTGTTGAGACACTCTGTTTTCCTGATCAAGTTAGGTGTATAATAATCGTTGAATTAATGTATGATTTGTAATTTTTCTAATTATTATTTTTTCAACCGCTTCAAATGTCCGGTCGCATTTTAGGAAATTATTTAACTTAACTATGATATTATTTTTATTTTATATGAAAAAGTTTATTTTTTTTGGTTTTGATATTTGTGAACCGGTGGTAAATTAGATATGATCAATGCATTTTGGATTAAAATTATTTGATTTATTTGAGTTTAAATTTACTAAATGTCAAAATTTAAATGCTTATTAAGTCATCAAACATGTCTATAGGTAGGGAGAATCTAATGTTAAGACACTCTGTTCTTCGTGTTATGTCTAATTTGAATTCATAAGGTATAATAATTGAAGAATTTTCATTGGATAAAACATTAATATTTTAATTTTATTTATTTGAGACAAACTAAAGAATGTTCTTGTTTCTGATAATTTGTAGATATTTTAAAATATTATTCCTCATTAGACTTACTATAGTATTTTTGATTTAAAAGATAACATCTTAATTATTTGAAAGCTTAGAATTTTTCATATAAATTGTTTTGTCTTATAGACCAGGGCGGAGAAATTAAAATTATATTTAATCATTTACCCAGGTTGGACTCAAACCCAAAACCATCTGTTACAATCAGACGCTGGACCACTGTGCCATGAAGGCATCTCCATACTTCATAACAGACGTTCATAATAAAGAATATAACACTGACAAAGTTAGTACCAAATGTAAAACATTCTTTAGCGAAAGCTCCTTTTGTGCAAGTAAAATTAAAATTATAGTCATAAATTAAGCAAAAAAGTTCTTATTTTAAGCTTTTTTTGTACTTTTCGTGTGATTTTATTTTTAAAATGGCAGAATTTCGTTGAAATTGTAGTCAATGATATTATTGGATGTTGTATAAGGTTTCAGAATTGGCTTGAAATTTTTTTATACTTTCATGCTGTGTCAGGCAGAGTTAACCTAGTGTTAAGACACTCCGTTCCGCATTTTCCGCCGAATTTTAGAAAAATAAGTGGCGAAACTTAACTCCACGCTTTTCCTAGACACCGGAGTATTAGTAATGGAAATATTGAATATTCCAATCCCTAGAGTAGAGTGGGAATAGAACCCACGACGAGGCGCGTTTACATCCCCCGCAACTAACTAACTGCTACTAACTAACTCTTACTAACCTCAAATTCTATAATCTTAAACATCATTCAAATTCATAGTAAACACCCGGCGTTAAGTTACGGGAGACGGAATATAGAGAGCGGAGTGTCTCAACACTATTTTTTCTCTATCTATCCATCTCATTAAACATGAAAACAGTAAACAATAATAATTTAAGCGATACTAAACAAGTTCAAAATATTCGTCTATACATGCCTACGTTTCTAACAAAAGCGTAGACGGCGCTGATTTGATCTCAGCCAGTAGACGTGTGGGGTTAGACGGTTACCGAGTTACCGGGACAGATAGCTATAGGTACATACAAACAAACGAGTATATATATGTATAGGAATTACTTCTGTTTACGTTTAGAAGTCTAAAATTATAAAAATTCGTTAGAAAATGTTATAATATTGTTTTTTCTTTTTAATTATATAATCATCAAGGAATTTAGGCTATCGTGGCGCAGTGTGACAGGATTTGACCACTATAAGGGATGGTTTTAGATTCGATTCCCACTCGGGGAAAGATTATGTTTTAATTTTTATTTTTAATCTCTCTCTCTCTCTGATGTCTGAAACAAGATGCGGCGTTGTGTTTTGCTACTTGACACGCATTATGACAAGCGGAAATTTTCGAACGGATTGTCTTGACACTAGACTATTATATATTATATAATTTCCTTATTTAAAATAAATAAGTTATACAATTATAATATATTAAGTTAGGTAACAATTAATGTTCATATCATAAATTCAATAAAAAGCAAAATTAAAAATTTTGAAAAAACCCACGACGGTTTAATTGTAATTGAAAAAGGATAAAATAACTGTAAATCCCCCGCCAAAAAGAATATATGTAACGAGATGATGGGGACGACTCCGTCGGAACTGCCATTACTTTAAGTTTGCTAACTTCTCCTAAGTTTTATGCTGTTAAAACAGGTTTGGAAAAAAATTGAAATATTAACATGAATTTACAGTTTTGATAACTGATATTCCTTTTAAAAACTTTAAGAACGAAATCTATACTGTTAGCTACTATATTTATTAAAATAGAGGTTGCAACTGGCAGCCCCCGACGAAGTTGTCCCCATCATCTCGTTACATATATTCTTTTAGGCGGGGGATTTCTAGTTATTTTATCCTTTTTCAATTACAATTAAACCGTCGTGGGTTTTTTCAAAATTTTTAATTTTGTTTTTTATTTTAAACTTTTTAAAGTGAATAGATACACATTTATCATTATATATTATTACATAATTTCGAAATACTTTATAATTAATCTTCATGCAGATCCAAAAGAAATTATAAGCCCAATGCTTTCTGGTTATCAAATACTTATTTGCAGCGCCTGGCAGACTGTCACCGTAACATTTTCAGGAAATTTACCTAAGTCTAACCAAATCAGTGAAAATCACAAAACCCACTAGTAGTTTTGATTTTGAACAAACGAATTTATACTGGAGCGCCCCGTGGTAGTTTGTGATATGGCATATAAAAACACGCAACAATGAAACCTGAACCTATCACAGAAAACCGCATCTAATAGGTTTCACACAAAAAATACAAGTAAATGCTCATTGCAGCGCCTCCTGGTGAGGTGTCACCACGACACATATACGAGAACACGCGCTAATTAAGTAACTGCATCCAAATCGGACTTATAGTGTTAACTTTGCATAGTTAAATGTTTAATGCAGCGCCCCCTGGTGAGTTCTTAACGTAAAAAAGAACCTAAAAACTTACACCAAGTAAAGGTAAATCTAATACAAAAACTCTGCCCAATTGGACTAGTAGTTGTGGTTTTGTTTTAAATATTACAAACAAATGTTTACTGCAGCGCCCCCTGGTGAGTTAACACGATTAAGCATATCCAAGAACATTCACTAATTAAACTTGAGCTTATCATTGAAACTGCATCCAAATCGAATTCGTCATTTTAGCTTTGCACAAACAATATTTTACTGCAGCGCCCCCCGGTGACTTGTCACCGTAATATAAATTTGAAAACATGCACTAAGCAAAGCGGAATCTAATACTGAAAACTCTTTCCAAACCTACTAGTCGTTTTGGTTCTACACAAAAAAATAGAAGCAGCTACTTACTGCTGCGCCCCCTAGAGAGTTGACACATACATAAAAATATGCACTAAGTAAATATACATGACACATATATGGAAATATGCACTAAGTAAATTTGAATCTATCATTGAAAACTGCATTCAAATCGGACTTGTAGTTTTATTTTGCACAAACAAATGTACTTACTGCAGCGCCCCCTGGTGAGTGGTCACCGTAACACATATATAAAAAGATGCACCAATTAAACCTGAACCTATCGTTGATAATTTTAACTAAATCGGACTAGTGGTTTTTACTGTGCATAAACAAATGTTTACTGCAGCGCCCTCTGGTGAATTTTCACCGTAACAAAAAAACAAAAATCTTAAAATATGCATCAAGCAAAGTTGAATCTAGTTCTGAAAATTCTATCCAATCGGATTAGTAATTTCGGTTTTAGACAAATAAATACAAGAAAAATTTTGGTTTTACACAAAAAAACTCAAACAAATGCTTACTACAGCGCCCCCTGATGAGTGGTCACCATAACACATATATGAAAAGACGCACCAATTAAGCCTAAACCTATCATTGAAAGTTTCATCAAAATTGAACTAGTAGTTTTTGATTAGCATAAAGAAATCTTTACTGCAGCGCCCCCTAGTGAGCTTTCCCCGTAACAAAAAAACAAAAATCTTAAAATATGCACCAAGCAAAGCTAAATCTTTTTCTGAAAACTCTTTTCAATCGGATCAGTAGTTTTGGTTTTAGACAAATAAATACAAAAAAAGTACAAACAAATGCTTACTGCAGCGCCACCTGGTGGTTTGACACAATAAAACATATCTAAGAACATCCACTAATTAAACCTGAATCTATCACTGAAAGTCGCATTGAAATCAGACTATTATTTTTTGAGATAATTGAAAACATTCGTTTGCACGTATAATGCTTACTGCAGCGCCCCCTGGTGAGTTAAGGCAATAAGACATATCTAAGAACATACGCCAATTGAACCTTAACCTATCATAGAAAACCGTATCAAAATCGGACTTATAGTTTTGGAAATAATTGACATAGTAATTTGCACAAACACACAAACAAACAAACAAACAAACAAACAAACAAACAAACAAACAAACAACCTCTCACCCCAAACACATATACAGTCGCCGTTCCGTCGCGGGTAATAAAATGAACAATGAACAGGCAACTTAAATTTGTAACTGGACTCTCTTAGAGTATATTCTTTAAGTCTTAGTTTTAAGTACTAAAATCGTAAAAAAAAGAATTGTATTATATATCATAAAACAAGAATAATGTTAAAAAAAGGTACAGACCTTATGTCCGTCGAGCTATAAATAGAATAATAAAAAAAAAAAAAAAAAGTGTAGAATAACACTTTAAAAATGTTTAAAAGTAGATCTCACTGACTTCTGTGCTATGTATAAAGCAGCTTTCTTGTTTTTTTTTTATTAAGAAATTAGTTAAGTGAATAAAGGAACGTCTTAACAATAACTTCTTTCTACCTACTCAACTATGGGGGAAAAATTGTAAAGCTAAGTAAATGATAGAATAGTTTACTTTTACGAGCTAAGGTAATAATAGGGGAGAGTTGCGATCATTGGACCGGCTCTTTCATTGGACCACCTAATTATTTCGAAAACTATGATTGTCACAAGGAGTTTAAAACGTTGCTTGGCAACAGTGCCGCGCCCGATATCCCCCTACCAAACCTCAGTTTGCTCGCAACGCGTTGCAAGTAGTGAAGTAGGCACATGTGTTAGCGGAGACCGTGATATAAAAATCGAGTCATCTACAAACTGATGTAAGTAGTATTGTAATAATTCCTTTTTGTATTATTAAAGTAAATCAGAATAGTAAATATATCTACGCTTACAGAGAGTATGAAATTTTAACATAATTTTGCACGTTATTTGATTTCCGCTTTCATTCTGTTACCTGTACCTTGTTGCCATCAATGGACCACAATGGTGACGCCATCATTGGACTGGTCCAATCAAAGAAACTTAGAAGTCATTCACTTATTTTCACTTAGTATAATACTAACAAATAATTTTATCTGTTTGACTAATATAATATATGTTTAACTATTATAATATAATTGATATTGCAAATGTAATATTAAAGTTAATAAACAAAGTTATACGACTGTTTATTTTTATATATGTATACATATACATACATACCTTTTTACTGTAACTACATTTTATTTCTATGTTACAGAATGTCAACAGAGAAAAACAAGAAAATATTGTTCTTGGAATGAAACAAGCATGAAACTTGCTATAGAATCTTTGAGAAAAAAAATATCGGATTAAATGAAGCAAGTCGAATCTATGGCGTTCCAAAAGCCACATTAAAAAGAACCAATAAATAATAAATTTATATTAAAATTATGCAATCATTTATGATTATTATTATTATTATAAAAACTTTTGAATAAATTACTTTGTGTTTCATTTGAGTCACCTTAATTGAACCGATACTACTTACTCTACTAAGTCCAATCATGGCAACTTAGTGGTCCATTCAAGGTAACGGTGGTCCAATGAAAGCAACTTTTCATTGAAGAGTTTCTTTACTATACCTTTAAAACATCGCAACTATCATCATTAATAATTTATATATCATTAATTTACATAAATAGCTTTACTGTCCAACAATCGGTTTTTATTTATCGGTGATATTGCATGAGATATAATGCGATAAAGTTAAGTGGTCCAATCATAGCAACTCTCCCCTAAATAGTTTTAAAGCCCTTTCAGTGAAGGTCGCGTAAGATAATTTAAGGAACGCAACACGTGTCTTGGTTATAATGAAAACTTTAGGCTGGGAAGGCTGAATCTCATTATTTCTCTGTCGCAATATTTATTTGTTGTTTTTTTAGTGTTAAGACACTCCGTTCCCCACTAACCGCCAAATTTGGAAGCATTGCGTATTAAGTGGCGGAACTTAACGCCGCGCTTTGCCTCGACAGCAGAGTGAAGAAAATGGAAATATTATACATTTCCATTCCTCGAGTGGGGATCGAACCCACAACCAGTCGTTTACAGTCACACGCTTGAGTCGCTGAGCCACGACTGGCCCCTAATATAATATTAGTTTGCGTTAGTGAAATATATAAATTAAGGAGTCCTAAGCTATTGATATAGTATTTTGTATTGTTTTTAGCTTCACGCTGTATCCCGCACATAGCAGGGTAGGCAGAGGGAACCTAATGTTAAGACACTCCGTTCCCCACATTGACCTGATTGGCTAATTATTCCGCTATTTCTTGTAAATAAGGAGTTCTATATATATACCTATAAACAACAACTTAGTTTGCGTAGACTTCACGGTTTTTATCGAATAGCAAGGAAGTCAGAGAAGCTAGTGCCAAGATAGTCAGTTCTTCACTTTTCATGGAGACATTACGTGTTGAGTGGCAATCTGCATAGACTATAAACTGTTAAATATATTTTTTTCTTGTACTCCGTAAGAGAGTTCCTAAATTCTTAGTGTTCCTCTAAACTTTCCAATTTTTGTGTCAAATTTCAGTAAGCTGATAATCACTCCCTAAGTAAGACAAGGGTTTTATATATATTCTATTCAATAAATAACATAGAATATTCTAGTATAAATAGTATATCCAGAGTAAGAATTACAAGACTAAAAAAAAACCAAACAAAGAAACCGACAAACCCTGAGACCAGCAATAAAGGAAACACCGTAAATCAGAAAACAAAATTAAAACAGAACCAACTTTGAAAACCACCCGATATATTCTAAAGTCTAAAATATTCTGAGTGACCACGAAATTCAATTTGCACGTACAGTACACTACGCTTCTTATACTCCAGACGAACAAAATGAAAACATGCTTCGGAAAAAACGTTCGGGGTGGTAGAAATTAAACTTGGGAAGGGGTGGGAAGACGTCGGATGATTAATTATTAGTTTGTGTGTGTGTTCAAAAGATAGCGTTCTATCGTTCCTATGTTTTATTAATTACGCCCATAATTGAATGCTGTTATTTTATTCTTAAATGGTTATATCATTGGACATGGTATTACTATTGGATAATATATTCCACATATATTCTCCGTATATCTATCTATCTTTTTCTTTCTACACAAAGTGGGTTGAGATGGCGTAATATTATGTTTTTTGACGTCCGCTTCGACCTGATTGGCTAATTATTACGCTCTTTGTCTTAAGCTGATCGGGAAAAGATTTGCATTGAGTATTTTGTATTTTCTTTAATTTATAGTAATGAGGATGTAAAATAAATTAACAGTATAAGGTTTTATATCAAGCTATATTCGAGTTAAAACCATCGTGGTACATGCCTGGATAGTTATGGATTCGATTCCCATTCGGAGGAATGGTTAACATTATTTTAGTGCCTTCGCTGTAGTATCTAAAGCAAAGCTCAGCATTAATTTCTGCCTGCAGTGTCTCGATTTAGTGGAAAAATGAAGAAATGAAATGACGGAGTGTCTTGACACTAAGTTCTCCCTGATACGCGGAAAAAAGCGTGAAGCTGAAAAAAAAATATTCAAGTTTAACCAACATATGTTTGATATATTGGAATCGAGAACGCCATTTTCTTAAGAATTTTATAAGTAGCGTGGCCAGATATTGGCTATCTACTAAAGCTTAGTTCGAAACTATATAGGCGATGGTTTTCAACTATCTTACCATTTTCGCGATCAGAATCTTTAAGAGGATAGAAAATAAAATAATATTATTTGCTCTTTGATTTTTGCAACAAGAATAGCACGCGGTGATTCAATGATAATGTACAGTCGAGCGGACGGTCCCTCAGATGATTTCTTAAATTGAGGCATGACCTCCACTTAACCTTAAGACCACTTGATCAGTCAATTCTTAACAACGAAAACCAATTTCTGAACGGAAATTTGAGCCATTATGAAGTTTGTGTGCAAAATAACAATATATAAGCTGGAAGCTCAACTTAGCGCTTTGGCATACTCGTACCGTGGACCCTAAAACGTGTGTGTTTAGCTTAAAAGCTTTATAGGTATTCAGGTCTCAATAACACCGTTTTGTACTTCCCAAGCCTTCCTCTATTCAAAAGTATCACGGTTGTCGTATGGCGATCATAATTTACTTGATATTCTAATATAATTTTGTTTGAATTTGAATCTTAAGTGTTAGGTGTAAAGTTCATTTTAGCTTGGATTGGCATGGTATTATTAGGATCGTGACAGAGTTGACCCAGTGACTCAGTCATCGCAATATTTTCTTGTATCGACAACCAAAAACGATTTTGATGAAAAACATTATTGGTGCGCATTTACAACATGAAATACTATGAGCTTGGATTAAATTATGGGAAATGTAAGGTAGGGTTAGTTCTTGCTGTTACTGCTGGTATGTTTTACGTTAGTGTATTAGATATTATTGTTAGAATTGGTTTTTCTTACTAATCTATGTATTCTTTTAACTGTGCAAAATATATTTTTTTACGTTAAGCCAAATCTTTATATTAAATTTGACCTTTTTCCTAAAATAACTTTGTATAGAACTTAGTTAAAGAGCATGCTTGTTAGCAGCCATTGTTTTTAATATTACGACTGCATTAATGAAACAATAGGTCTGTTATCCCAAATTATATTAGTCTGGGTTGGTTAACCTTATTTAATCATGAACCTTGGTCCAGACAAAGAATATAACGACAATTTTGAGCGCAAAAGAGACGCCGAAAATGCATATCCAAAATCTAATTAACTGGTCCACCAACAAAGAATCCTTTGTAACATCTTACGTCCGAGAGAGAGCGGGACCGCGAGAAAAATGCACCCCCCATACACCCCTTTCTAAGGGGGCAACCCTCTCCCTAGCGAAAGGGTGGCTGTATACATTTTTTCTTTTCCTTTTCTTAAGACGAAAATTTGTTACGCTTTTTATACCTATACACTTGGGGCGTTGGCGCCGATCAATAGTACAGTTACCCCCTTATCACGCCACCCTTTATCAATATTTTGAGCTTCAGTTTTTATGCGATGCGTCTAAATAATTAATTAGGATTCATTTTTAGATCTTTGATCGTCTGCAGGATGAGATGAGTTTGTTCAGAGGTTGGCTGAAGTTTGCCAAAATCTTGGAGTTCTTGATTATGGTTCTTCTAATTGATTTTCTATAGTAGGGTTTCAATTAAAAAAACAACTTTAAATATATACATGCATTTATGCATTTCAACATAATTTTCATAGAATTTTCCAAATTAGCTATTTAGCTATGGTACCTCTTTCTCAACTTTAGCCCCGTCGGAGGGTACGAAAATAGGTCAAGCAGTTTTGAATACGAGAATCGCAATTTCTTCTTAAATGTGTTATTCTTTAGTCTTTTGCTATTCTGCGTCTATTCTTTGATCAGCCTTTATTTTATTAATTAGTATAGTTATGAAAATTCTAATACAAATCTTATTTGTTCTTAAACGAATTATGGTATTGTCTGGTATACATACGTAGTATGTATTTATTCGTTCTTAAGTGCATATTTTTTATTCATTAAGTATATATAGGTGTCTGGTTTTTCTTCGTTAGGTATATATAGGTGTATCAAGAAATGTTAAAAATATTAAAATAGTAATAGTAAAGTTTATATTTTAATTTTGTCGTATTTAATACCAAATTTCAGAGGTTCCGTTCATAGTGCATTAAAGGTTCCGTTCATAGTGACTGATATTTTATTTAAGTAACGGTAATTATAATTTCTATATAGGAAGTTGGAAGAGATATTCTCTCTTCAAAATATCTTAAGTAGCATTGTTTTTTTCGAAAAATTATAAAAAATGGTAATTAGCTAAAACATTCAAATTACAAGATACGTTTCTATCTCTGGTTATCAAGAATAATCTGAACTTTAGGTAAGCTTTGAGAGGAAAGTGGCGTACCTATGTTTTTTACCTTTTTGCCATCCTTTGGCAGCGCTATTAAAAAGTTCCTGAGGTGAATTATAAGATATTCTTTCCCTGGCTTTTAAATGGCACCAGTTTATTCATTTAATAAACGTCTTCGACTTTGTTCATGTTCCGAGAAAGATGGAATAAATATTTTCTTACGTGCCCTCTGATTAAATTTAGTGAGGTTTTTACATCACTTTAAGAATTTACACTTTTTATTATATTATAAATAATAAAAGAAAATAGAAAATAGTAAATTAATGAAAACAATAATTAGGATTATTTATTTTTAATATATTAGATTTGTGATCCTAATAAATTTGGATGACTTTTCTGTATCATTTATCAGAATTATTTTACGAAACTACTGTCAGAGTTCCTATGTTGACGCGTGCTTGTCCATTTAGCCAATGTCTTGACATCTAGTGTAATATATGTGGGACTTTTATGACTGAGGAAGTGGTAAAATGGTGTCATTTTTTTAAATTTTAGATTGTTGAGAAAGTTAGTAGTAACTTGTATCTGGTCCTATGATTGCATATACCTACTCTAGCGATAGTCCCAGGGAAGAAAGATTATTTGCAACCATTTAGATGTACTTCTAAATATTAATAAAATAAAAATAAGTAAAAAATAACATAAAACGTATTTAATATTTGTCCACTGTCTTTCAAAAGAACTTAACATATTTTAACATTGTATTGTTAGACTGCAAGTACATATATCCGGTTTTTATAAGGTCACAATATTCACACACAAACGCTCAACTTATGATTATTTACATTTTAAACTAATTAAGTTATTAAAATGTCCTAATAGGGTAAACAAAGGTATAACAGAAAAGATATAGATCGTAGAACTCAAGTTATACCATTTTATATTATTATTATACCTTCACGCTGTATCCCACACACAGCAGGGTAGGCAGAGGGAACCTAGTGTTAAGACTTTGACATTGCGTGATAAGTGGTGGAACTTAACGCTGCGCTTAGCCTCGTTACCAGAGCGAAGAAAACGGAAATATTAAATATTTCCACTCCTCAAGTGGGAATCAAACCCACAACTAGTCGTTTACAGTCACACATTTGTGCCACTGCCCTACGACTGGCCCCAATACTTTATAATTATACTTCATAAAATAAATCTTGGATATGTACTTCATAAAATAATTATTCAAGTAACCAAACTTCCGAGATTGATCTTCTCAAGTCTTAAGATGATAAGTTTCATGGGACTTAGTTAGCAAGGAAAAGTTATATTTCAATAGTAATTGGAAGATTTTGGTGGTTTTGTGTCATGTCTAATATGCCAAAAAATAAATAACTTTAGCCTTAAATTTTCGTATCCATACTTATATTATAAATGCGAATGTCTGTGTGTTTGTCTGTCACGCTTTCACGGCTAATCTATTGGTCCGATTTGGATGAAATTTAGAATGAAAGTAGTAAAAATGACTAGGTCTAACATAGGCTACTTAGTTTTTCAAAAATCAACCTCTAAAGGGTTGAAATAGGGGATGAAAGTTTATATGAAAAATCTACACCGCTTGACCGATTGTTATGAATTTTGGCATATATATAGTTGATAATGCAAGATTAAATATAGGCTACTTAATTTTCCAAAAATCGACCACTGAAGGTTGCAATATACCGAAAGAGCTACGTAGATCACGCGGCGAAGCCGCGAGCGGGCCGCTAGTGTAACTATATAATGAACAGGCAGATATATATAGGTATAATTTAAAGCAAATAAATGAATTTGATAGAAAATTTTGCTTAATGTGTAAATAACACTTTAAAAATATCAAAAGTTTTTTTTGTCGATTATTAAGATTTTTTATGCGTCTGTCAAGACACTTCGCTCTCCGCTTTACGCCCAGATTCTTATAGGAGGTATATTTTAAACAAGGATTTGAACCAACAATCTGATGGCAATCAGAAATATAATAAATTATTTGATTTTTTTAAAATTCTGGACCCGTTTAGATTTCTAGGAGTGACTTGTCACTAGTTTATTCCTACATACTACCCGTGGGGGGACGGGTTAAGAATACAATTCCCCCCCGCCGCTGGGTAGCGTCCCGTAAAAGGCGGGTAACCCAGTAGCTTGGTGGTAGGAGACTCGTTCTCCGACTGGCTCGCGACCACTATCATGTCAAAGTCGAACCGCCAAACATCTGACGATGTGGTTCGATGGCATATAAGCCAGCTTTCCCTATTCCCACTATTCCCATCCTTCCTCCCTCCTTCTGTCCTACAATCCCAAGGCTGGCAACGCATCCACAACTCTAATGCTGTGGATGTCTATGGGCGAAGGTAACCACTTAACACCAGGTGGCCCTTCTGCTCGTTTGCCACCTTTATTCCATAAAAAAAGTTTATTCCTACATACTACTTGATTTATGCAAAATATATTTAAAATATCAAAAAACAATTTGAGAACTAATACTATAAAACTTAATTTTAGAAATTCCTAAAACAAGTAAAATGTAAGTGACATTATATTGAAACAGTAAACTGATTTCTTGCGTCACACAAAATGTTAGATAATTTACGTAGTTGTTATATAAAGTTATCTCCAAGGTTATATTACACAAGATGAGTACATCTTAACTGACTCAAATTGTGTATATATTTGAAAATATAGTTTCAAATTACATGTGTACGTAATAGGTCGACATATACATATAGGTATGGGGCCAGTCGTGGCACAGTGGCACGAACTTGTGACTGTAAACGACTGGTTCTGGATTCGATTCCCACTCGCAGGAGTATTTAAATATTTGTGTGGCGTTGAGTTCTATCAATCAACACACACTGTAATAGAGTATAAAATTGTAAAAACTGCTAATATTTTTTAATATTTAGTTAGTTTTAGGTTTCTATATAACAATAGTTTTATAAATTTAAATACCACTGAATAAGGACTTGTCTTTATACATTTTAAACATTAAACCAAATCAATTTTATCTTTCTTTACAAGTAAAAATCATTTAACCAATGAAATAAACGTTTTACGTGTAACCTAACGTTATCTGAACGAACAGATAGGCGTATCACAACAAAATGGCAGCCAAACTCTAATCTATCATAGTAACAAGTGACCTAGAACAATTTACTAGGAAGCGTTTTGACATTGGACGGAAAGTGGAGACAGTAGTGTCTTAACACTAGGTTTTCCCCAATTAACGAAAAATAGTGTAAGATTGAAAAAAAATACAAATATATTTTTAAAATTTAGTTAGCTTCAAAATTTGATATTACAGATGTGTTATAAAAATATTAAAAAATACATAAAAAATAAAATATTTTTATCATAAAAAGCTATAAAGTACAATTGAATATATAAAATACATTCCAAAAACAAAAAAAACACTTGAGTACAAAGAAGAGCTGGTTGAGGAACTGTTCTCTTAAATAGATTACAAAATAATCTGTGGTAAAGGGAAACAGTTCCATATCTTCCGAGGGTTAGTGAAAAAAGTGCTCAATTCTTACAATAGTTATTAAACAAGGACTTGAACAATAAACTAAATCAAATTTATCGTTTTACGCTTAATTTTTCGTAATTAAAAACAAAATATAACATTCAACCAATGAAATAAACGTTTTACGTGTAACCTAACGTTATCTGAACGAACAGATAGGCGTATCACAACAAAATGGCAGCCAAACTCTAATCTATCATAGTAACAAGTGACCTAGAACAATTTACTAGGAAGCGTTTTGACATTGGGCGCGACCTTGTAGCTCGAACGTGATTGGTCGAAAAATAAACATGGCTGCGCGTGCGCATGTCATTGTTTCTACTAATTAGATGACCGGTTTGGTTATGCGTTTGTATTTATGTTTGAATTATAGATATTTTATTTGTTTGTTTTTTGTATTATAACTTATTGTCTTTTTAAGTAAGGCCAGTCGTGGCGCAGTGGCACGAACGTGTCAGTAAACGACTGGTTGTGTGTTCGATTCCCTCTCGAGGAGCGGAAATATTTAATATTTCCATTTTCTTTGCTCTGGTATCAGTGGCAAAACGCGGCGTTAAGTTCTGTCACTTAACACGCAATGCCTCCGAATTCGGCTGTGCGTGGGGAACGGAGTGTCTTAACACTAGGTTCCCTCTGCCTACCCTGCTACCCTGATATAGCGTGAAGCTTTTTAAGTAGGTTTTTGTTATTTGGTTGAATTGAAGTGAAAATATATTTTGATTTATTACACGTTGATTCAGTAATAGTTAAAGATATTAGTTAATATTAAGTTCGTCAGAGACTGTGGTGGCGTAGTTAGTGTCTGACTGTATACGTAATGGTTATGGGTTCGATTCCCACTTGAAGGAATGTTTTTTTTTATTTTTTATCGTTTTTTCGCTCTGGTGACTTGATAATCGCGGAGTTTCACCATTCCATACGCAATATCTCTGATATGGGCGAAGAGTGGTGATGGCAAAATGTCTTGTCAATAGATTCCCTCTGCCAGAACAAAAAGTTTTTAATTCAACCATTATTGTAAAGTATTTGTTCTTATTTCTATGTTGCGCCATTTATTTAATAATTGTCTTTAAACAGACAAAAGGTTGTTAAAATAAATATTACCTACTTTAGTTAATCTTTTAATATTAAGTTAACGATTATTATGTGTGTGGAATGTATAATGGATGTGGTTTGGCAGCCGCAGGTCACAGGTTTATTTCCTACGCAAATGTTAGTACTGTAGACTATGTTTTAAAAATATATATAATAATTAGAATAGGTACAGTTGATATAAAAATTGTCGTCCGCAACTTTGTTTACGTGAATTATAAGACATATATTATCCAGTAGGTATATCTAAATGTTAAGATTGGTTTGTGGTTCGATTCCCTGTTGAAGGAATTATTACACTTAAATTTATTATATATAAATCTTCTGTTATCTTCTATTAAGATTGTACTTTAATTGTATATAATTTTTCTTTTCAGCCTTACGTTTTTTCCACTCAGTTAATTAATCACAGAGATCCTACTAGTGTGAAGTTCACAGACCCTTTGTTCTCCACTTTCTGTTCTAAATCCAAATATCGCATATTGTGTGGCGAGAACAAAGAAATAAGTATAATTTAGGTATTATTAGGATTTGGAAGGTACCATTAGGTACCATAGCTACCATTCTGGATTATTGGGAATTGAATCCACAACCAATTGCATTTACAGTCAAACATTCCACTACACCACTAAAGCCTCATATTGTTAGACATTTAAAAAAACGTATAAAAAATTGAACGCAGCTGGATTCGAACCCGCGCCTATTCGAAAACGTCCAAGCGCTCTGACCGCTAAGCGGAAAGAACTTGTTATTCAGACAGAGAAGACTGCTAGAGGCGCGGGTTCGAATCCCGCTGCGTTCAATTTTTTATACCTATACTTAAAATGTCATATTCAACATGAATAACACTTAAAAATATTAAAAGCAGTTTCCAGTCGTAGTTAGTGGCCAGTCGTGCCCCAGTGGCACAAGCGTGTGACTGTAAACGACTGGTTGTGGGTTCGATTCCCACTCGCGGAGTGAAAATTATATTTCCATTTTCTTCGCTTTGGTGTCGAGGCAAAGCGCGGCGTTAAGTTCCGCCACTTAACACGCAAGCCTCCGAATTCGGCGGAAAGTGGGGAATGGCGTGTCTTAACATTAGGTTCCCTCTGCGTACCCTGCTGTGTGCGGGATACAGCGTGAAGCTAAAAAAAAAATATTATTATTTAATATAAATAAATGATAAACATTAATAAGTCGAGGGTCAAAACTAACAACAAATTATACTCGTAATCACTTTCTAAGTGGTGGTAGTACCAACCAACATTAGAGAGATAGGTTTTTGCTTAAAACATAAACAATTTGGTTGCATAAGATTTATTAACGATTCGCCGCCGGCATAATTTTCCAGGCCATAGGTGATACTTTCACTGTAGATTGTAGTGTCCGTTTGTATATACATTGTATGGGATGGTATGTATGTATGATGTATTGCTGATATATACGCATTTTAGTATGTATTCTTTTTTTTTTTTCAGCTTCACTCTGTAACCCGCACACAGCAGGGTAGGCACAGGGAACCTAGTATTAAGATACTCCGTTCCCCACTTTCCACCGAATTCGGAGGCATTGCGCGTTATGTGGCGGAACTTAACGCCGCGCTTTACCTCGACACCAGAGCGAAGTAATATTAAATATTTCCACTCTTTGAGTGGGAATCGTACCCACAATCAGTCGCTTTATAGTCACACTTTGTGAACAGTTTATTATAGTTACACTTGGTCGTTGGCGGCGTTCAGTTCCGTCACTTATGGTCCAAGTGCGAAGAGAGTTAAGTGACTCGTCTCTTGACCTTAGGCCCTACTGTAAGGAAAAGGAGAGATAAGTGACTCGTCTCATGACATAAGGTCTCTATGCCTACCCATTGTAAAGGAAAGCGTGAATCTAAAGAGAAATATTTGGTCACTGGTTCAAATTAGGACCGCTTGTGAGTTAGATGAGATAACAAGTCCAATGCGTAGTTATAGTGTTAATTATTTTTTTATTAGTGCATTAGCTGGCATAAACATTTATTAGCTTTACTACTAAATTAATTGCATTATATAGGTAATTTTTATTTTAGAAATATTTAATTTTTTTTAATAGACTTTTTAGTGACAGTAAGGCCTTAAACATGCAACTTTTTTAATTCGATTTTTTTAATCTTTGAAGATTATTCGTCGTTGCCTTTTTTGAATTAGGTATATTATAAATATATTTTTATCATTTCTTGTCTAAGCTGTACCTGATTCTGCTCATGTACCTAAGGCAAAACGAGGAGTTAACTTCCGGCATTTAACACACTATGTCTGGATTTCGAACAGCAAGTGAAAAACGGAGTGTCTTAACACTAATTTCTCTCTAACTACCCTGTTAAACGAAAAAAAGCGTAAAGCCCCTAATTCACACAAAAAACGAAACCACTTCCAAAGAACAAAACTAGCATATAAGAGTACTTAATACAAAAAAAAAACCCAACTTAAGTAGTAAAATGACTACGTTTACTTTTAAAGTGTTAAATTTCCACCTGTTCGTGTGATTTTCGTCGGTTCGCTGCAAAATGCCGGAATTTCGGGCGTTTAAGGGAAACAATGGAGACACGGGCCAACGTAGATTCGTGACTGGTTACCGGGATTAACCGGGTGTGGGTAAGCTGCGGATAGGGATGTTGGTGGTATATATGTCGATCTGACATTGTTTTTAGTTCAGATTATTCCTTTTTTATGTTTTCTATACTAATATAATAAAGGAAATAAATTGTCTGCTGAACCGATCATGAAAATTCTTTCACAATTAGAAATTAACACTAATCAGAAGTGCTATAGCTTCGCAGACCGAAGAAATGAAAATTTAAAGCTTATTATATACTTATATTTTATACTTTAAATACTTAAACCCGAGTGGAAATCAAACCCACAATAATCGCTTTACTGTCAGACGCTGTGCCACTGCACCACGACGACGGCCTCAATATTTGTGAGGGTGATAATTATTTAAAATTCATTAGTAAATATCTGGTATGTTCTTATATATGTATTTTAAAGTAATCAGAGATGACATTTAGCGTTTAATTGAGATTAAATTAGAATATAGTGCAAATGGCATAATGGCACAGTGTCCAACTGTAAACGCGATTGGATAAGGGCTCGATTCTCATTCGTGGGGATGATTAAATTGTTGTCGTTTCTCAGCTGTGGTAGTTGAGTTTGGCCACTTTAGGATGTCTCGAGTAGTGGAGAATGGAGTGTCTAGACACTAAGTTCTCTCTGACCAACTTACTACGTGAGAATCTATGCCTAGCCGTGAGAATAAAGTTGTAGAAAAAAATTGTGGATGTATATAATGTACCTATATTGTTATATTATTATTTTTAGCTTCATGCTGTATCCCACACACAGCAGGGTAGGCACAGGGAACCTAGTGTTAAGACACTCCGTTCCCCACTTTCCGCCGAATTCGGAGGCATTGCATGTTAAATAGCGGAACTTAACGCCGCGCTTTGCCTCTGATATCAGAGCGATGGAAATGGAAATATGAAATATTTCCGCTCCTCGAGTGGCAATCGAACCCACAACCAGTCGTTTACAGTTTCACGTTCGTGCCACTACGCCACGACTGGCCCCACTAACTGACTGGACTGGTATTATATAATATCAGTTAAATATTGATTTAACCACTTCTGGGTTACTGTCACAAATTATTTTCGATTTTTTTCTTAAACTGAAGAATTCCTAGTAATTGATAAATCATATGCATAAATAAATAAATAAATATTTTTATTGCTTATTTCATTTAAATGAAGCAACCGTATTTTTAATGCCATGCTCTTATTAGATACAACGACGTAAAATCATAATAAATATGACGATTCCGTCGTAAAAAATAATGTTCGTAGTAAATTATAACTATTTGGTATTAGATATATAGAATTGTTTTAATATATTTTTATATTATATTATATATACTTTTATTATATATATTAAATATAGATCCCCATCCTAAGGACATTCCCATCCTTCCTCTCTCCTTCTGTCCTACATCCCTAAGGCTGGCAACGCATCTACACCTCTAATGTTGTGGATGTCTATGGGCGAAGGTACGACTTAACACCAGGTGGGCCTTCTGCTCGTTTGCCTCCTTTATTCCATAAAAATATATATATATAGATGAGGCCATCGTGGCGCAGTGAGATAAAGAATGAAGAAACAGGATTGTGGGTTCTATTCCCGCTCAAAGGACAATCATATTTCAATTATTTTTATTTCTCCGCTCTAGAAAGACGTGTGGCATTGAGTTTCCACACTTACAAGCAATGTGTTAATTTTAGTGGTAAATTGGAGAACGAAGTGTCTTGTCTCTAGGTTATCTCTAGTTATTCATCTAATGCGGGAAAAGCATTATGCTGTGATTATTTTATATGAGAACATTTAAAATAGTAGTAGTTTATTAAGTAAGTGGGAAACGGAGTGTCTTAACACTAGGCTCCCTCTGCCTACAGCCTACTGCAGGATACAGCGTGATGCTAAAAAAACAATATTATTTGAAGGATATGGATATGCTTTTATTTAACTTCCAGTTTGTTGGAATATTGCAACTCAGTTTTGAAGCATATATCCTTAACCAATTGAGCTGAAATTTAGTATAAACGTTTAGATGACAATGCATAACCATGCAACCAAGTTAACCAACTGGTTAAAATTGTTCTAACCCAACATGGCGAAAAATTCAAAATGGCTGATTTATTATTCCTAATGCACCATAACAATATAAATATCAATTGAAAGAGCTTACTTGAAAGAATAATTATAAAAAAACACTTTTCTCTGTACGTTTTCATACAGACATTGAGATATACTATTTATAAATCACTCTGTTCTTTTCTGGTCATTTCGAGACATAACGTCAAGTCCAGCGCTACATTGAATCTCACCTTAGCGGAAGCTCTTCTATTATATATAATTAACGGCATTTTTGAACCCAAACCCATCTCCAATAGACAAAACATTGTCTACTGCACTATAACAGCTCAAAAAACTTCAAACTTCAACTCAAGTCAACATTCAGCAACAATCCTTACCTCTAACATCGACAGTAGTTACAACACTATTTATTTTAAATCGCATTATATTACAATCAGAATGCGTTGCGGCTGCATTTCCCTTCCCTGAAACTTTCAGGCTAACAAAGAGTTCTTGACTGACCATTCTCAAACGAATATCAACCGTATAATTTATATATAAAGTCTATTTTACAATATTATTAAAATACGGTTTTCTATGTTGTTTTCGGATGCAACTTATTTGTGAAATAGCTATAGGTAAGTGTAATAAGTGGGAACGAGATGGGTATATACTAAATTTACGAAGCCACAGGTGGTGCACCTCGAGTACAGACGCAGGGTATATTGGAATTTGGTTTGAGCTAGATTTTTGGTTCAGAATTTAAAAAAAATGTCTAATTTCTAAGAAAATAACCCATTTATTGTACTTTTACAATAAATAAACAATAGACTGGCTGGTTTTTTTGTCGCTTATATTGTTCACTCATATCTTATATATTAGTAGAATTGACTTAATCCAATGGGTGTGCCAGTCGTTTAGCTCTATCAATATTTTATGTCGAATTAAAGTAGAAATTGTCGCTGAATTTAGTCTAAATAAACATACAATAAATGCATTTCAAATATGATTCCAAATATATGATTGAGTTCATTAGTTCATATTCATGTTCAATAGTTCATAAAATTTATTTAGACGAGGTATGATAATACCAAAATCAAGAAGAAAATAAACTTTTAGCTTTTTATTTATTCACCGTATGGTTGCCCATCGCGTTGCAAAGAAAGGAGCTCAGAGCAGTACCTGGGACTTGCAACACAAGTCGAGACTTAAGAAGTCCTTTTAAAATGTGCATTAGTACTGTCGCTTCCACTATCCGACCTCCTTTCTCCATCTAACAAAACTTAATAAGATCCTGCTAATACCATCTATGAAATAAACGCTAGAAATGAACTACTAAGTACTAGAAGTGCCCGTGGGGTAGCGTCCCGTAAAAGGCGGGTAATCCAGTAGCTTGGTGGTAGGAGATTCGTTCTCCGACTGGCTTGCGACCACTATCACGTCAAAGACGAACCGCCAAACATCTGGCGATGTGTTCCGGTTCGATGGCATGTAAGGCAGCTCTTTCCCTACTCCTACCATCCCTATCCTTCTTCCCACTTTTCCTCCACCCCACTTAAGGTCGGCAACGCATCCACGACCTTTCTAATCTTGTGGATGTCCTGGGCGAAGGTAACTGCTTACCATCAGGTAGTCTTTCTACTCGGTTGCCCCTCTTTCTTCAATAAAAAAAAATAGAAACAATTATTTAGCCCCATTTATCTAAAAATCTAGAATTTACACCACTCATTATATTCAAACTCAAACAGAATTTGAAACGATTTCAACTTTTACAAAATGTAAGCAATATCAAATTACAAAGAAGCGCCTCCCTCAAATACTTCAGCACGTAATGGCCAAGTAATTTCACTTACAATGTAAACATATGGAATAGAACCTTGTAATTTGGTATGCCGTTTGTCAATTAACTAATACACCATAGGTTAGACGATGGCTGTAAACAGCTGGATGTTCTCATAGACTGTTTGTTGTTTACTTTACAATGTTGACGAAAATAGATATGTATGTAATTTCATATGTTGCTAGGAAAGTTTAAAATATTGAATTAGTAATGAGGTTATGGTGCAGTGGGGTAAAGTCTGTGTATGGTGGTTTTTAATTCGATGTTTTTGAAAGTGTGGCAGGAAAGGGAAGAATGGAGTCTTAAGTGTGCAGAGGAGTGTCAGAGCACTCCGTTCTGCGCTGTATGAGGACACCATTCCCTTTTTTTAAGTTGTAACAAGATATAATGAGAAGAAATTCTGAATAAATGAGTATATGAACATAATAAATTAATGAATAAACATTAAATAAATAAACAAATCGATACTCTAAATAAACACTCGAAGTTTCTTAACACTAGGTTCCCTCTGCCTATCCTGCTGTGTGTGAAATACAGTGTGATGCTAAAAACAGGGAAGTTCTAGATAAAATCTTCATTTTTTAAATAATCAGATATTAACTACGTATACGAATTTGATAGATATACCTAAGCGAAACTTCATTGCGCGACCTACATACTGCCTCAAAATAGGTGAATAATAAAGAATACGTATAATAAGGATTGTCATGTCATTAGATTTTCTCTGCCTACTTTTCAAATTACAGGAGAAACGTAATAAATACTGACTGACAGATTGGAAGGAGACATTAAACTTAAATATCAATTAAAATCTAATTACCATCTCTGAGTGTCAGTTTGAAAAATAATAAAATTAAATTGTATTCAAAACGTCTTTTTCGTATACGGACTTTTACTAATCGATTGACTTTTACTTAAGCACGACCGTGCTGTGGGAAGGCCGCAGCTGTCAATGCCTAACTAACTAACTAATATAGTTGTACACTAATTATAGAATGAAAAATTTACGACTAAAAAACTAATTACGGTAATGACTATTTGTTACAACTTACTTTACTTGCTTTCATTGTTCCAATGGATGACTATTTTAAAGCTTTCAAATGTTCATTAAGCCAAGAAATCTATTTATAGGCGAATTAACATTAGAAATTAACGTAAATTACCTTCTCTGAGTGTGGTAAAGAAGTCATTGTACGCTTATGCATTATTTTTCTTGTTCCAAATTCGTTTTATCATAATTTGGTTTAAGCTTGCTGTTGCTCTTTTTTAAATAAATTAATTTTTGACTTGCATTGTGACATATAATTGATACGTATATATAACATTATAACATGGGGCCAGTGGTGGCGCAGAGGCACAAAGTGTGACTGTATAGCGACTGTTTGTGGGTTCGATTCCCTCTCGAGGACTGGAAATATTTAATATTTCCATTTCCTCCACTCCGGTGTGAAGGCCAAGCGCGGCGTTAAGTTCCGCCACTTAACACGCAATGCCTCCGAATTTGGCGGAAAGTGGGGAGCGGAGTGTCTTAACACTAGGTTCCCTCTGCCTACCCTGCTGTGTGCGGAATACAGCGTAAAGCTATAAAAAAAAGAAGAAATTATGAAAATGGAGTGTCTTGACACTAGGTTCTCTCTGTATACTGCTTCTATTTTTTCTATTCTAAGCAGGAAAACGTGAAGCTAACAAAAACAACGAGTTTTTGTCTGAAGCCTTCTCTGAAAATGAATCTATGATTATTTATTAGAGTTTAACGAGAAAATTCAATGTAATTTCTTTGTCCCACTTTTTCTGTTTAGACGGTTAATTAAAATTAATCGTGGGAATTACTACTAATATCAATTAGTGCAATTATTTAGACATAGGTATTTCAATGGAAACTAGAGTAAATGAGAATTTTAAAAAGAAGGTCATAATTAGGATTTCAAATAGTTTATGTTTGAGAATGATTTTTTGTTGAGTTCCTTCAATTAACAAGCAATGGTTCGATTTTGGACGGAAAGTGGAGTCATAAGTTTTTTCTGACTACCCTGCTATGCAATGTGTAAAAAATTATGTAAAATATCTTTAAATTCAACAAAAATCTCAAATATTATCTTTAAAATTAACGGGACGAGTTTGAGCTTCTATCCTGAAATCTATGATAAGACAAAATACGTCGTTAAGTTACGCACCCTGTATATTGAATATGTAAATAATCGCCAAAGATCAGTGTATAGAGTGTCAATATATTGGTTCTGCCTTAGCACATAAATTCGATTGTATTTTTGAAATATTAAAATGACAGCTTTTGCTAAATATGTATATAGATAGACATGGTATATACCCCAAAATATATTTTTTTACAATGTCTGTTTGTTCAAACTTAACTCTGAAACGGCTGGACCGATTTTGATGAGACATTCACAGATAGATAGATAATGTAATACGGAATAATTTAGACTACTTTTACTTAAGATATTCCACGCAGACAAAGTCGCGGGCACAGCTATCTATTTATATAATATAACAGACAACTTTGTATCTGTCAGTGCGATTAAGTCATTACAGAAGTAGACAGCTGCGTGTGAATTATTAATTGCTGAGTACATGAACACATCGGCATTTCGTTTCGGTTGCCTTTAATTCACTCTATATGCCATTTGACCTGAATATTATATATAAGTTGAAACTAATAATGTTTAGATTTAAGTTCTTTATAGTATGATATTTATTGAACATTATAAATTACAGTGAGACAGCTTCTTAACAAGTGATTAGGGGTTCGATTCCTACTTGAAATTATAATATTTTAATTATCTCAGCACCATACCTAAGACAATCTTTGGTTCTAAAGAGGCGAAATGAAAATAATTTAATTTTTAAATACAATGATTTTAACGAGTCAAAATCAAACCCACAATTAGACACGTTTACAGGTAGACTATGTCCACTGCGTCACGATGTTCTGTTATATTTCTGTATATACTACTAAGTCTTTGTATTATATATACCTATTACGTCTAAAATTTACTTAAGAATGGAGGATTACTTATGAAAGGATATTTTTTTTTAAATAAATATGAATAAAAATTTGAACAGGCGAGAAATGAACACGCACCTCGTGAAAACGGTCTAACGCTGTGACAGCTAAACCACGCGCACGCAACGTACACAAAATTTAATTAATTTTATTCTATCTGTTATTCAACACTTGGAAAAATATTATTAGCTTCACGCTGTATCCCGCACACAGCGGGGTAGGCAGAGGGAACCTAGTATTAAAATACTCCGTTCCCCACTTTTCGCCGAATTCGGAGGCGTGTTAAGTGGCGGAGCTTAACGCCGCGCTTGACCTCGACACCAGAGCGAAGAAAATGGAAATATTTAATATTTCCACTCCGCAAGTGGGAATCGAACCCACAACCAGTCGTTTAGTCACATGCTTGTGCCACTGGGCCACGACTGGCCACTATTACAATTTTGAATAAGAAAAACATACACACAAAGTCCTTGCTCCAATAAAGTCAAAGTATATCGCATTTTAAATTTAAAGGACGAGAATAAGGACAATTTTTACATAATTCTAAACAGTTTTAACTTGAAAGGACAGAATATTCTAGTCAGGTGAGGTCACCCAGTGTTTCCTTTTGTGCAACGACCAATTATTGAGGAACGACTGACTGTCTTGCTGATTTATAACATTAATTGCTATTTCACATTCAATTATATTAATTGAGTTAAGTTATATTTTTTTTAGCTTCACGCTGTATCCCGCACACAGCGTGGTAGGCAGAGGGAACCTAGTGTTAAGACATTCCGTTCCCCTCGCACCGCCTAATTCGGTCATTGCGTGTTAAGTGGCGGAACTTAACGCCGCGCTTTGCCTCGACACCAGAGCGAAGGAAATGGAAATATTAAATATTTCCACTCCTCGAGTGGGAATCGAACCCACAACCAGTCATTTACAGTCACACGTTATATGTTGCATAGTATTTTTTTTCTACATTTTTTTTGTAACGTTTGCCCTTTAAAAGTTAGCTGTACGGAATAATGGATATTTTTACTCGTATCATAATTACATTATATTAATTTCTTTGCCCAAGCACCCAATACAAAGTGCGGTATTAAATTTCACTAACCACCACTCAAAGTCTCGACTTTAGGCGAAAAATGAAAAACGGAGTGTCATAACACTAGGATCTCTCTGAATACCTAACTATACGAAAAAAGACATGAAACTCCCACAAAACCTCTTAAAATACAACATAATACCTAAAAAATAAACATTCCCTTCCCCAAATCATATTACTCATATTTTTATATCATACCCTTGATATTAAGAGGTCATCTGTAAAACGAAACCCAAACACTGCCATATGTATAAACTATAGGCCAAAGTTGCTCCAGTTTATGAGTAATGCGAAACAAACACACCAACCTTGACGCCTGCGCCATTGACGCTATGCAAATGCCTCGAAACTGGGTCTAATTAAATTTCAAAGCATCTGTGCGTAGAGGACAAACCTTAGTTATGGTGGACTGATGCTGTACTGTTATATTAGATATGGGTATTCTAAATATGAGGAATAAATGAATTCTAGTTCTTGATGGCGGCAGAGTGTCTTGACACTAGGTGAAGCTGCGTTTCGAAAATAAAAGAAATGAAGAAGAGAGAGAAATAGAAACAGAAGAAGCGCTTAGTCTATAGTATGCGGTGTCTTTAGTATGATGTGAAGGTTACGAAATTAAAAATATTATTAGTACAAGAAAGTTATTTCCATGTTAAACAAAATGTATTCCGCACACAACAGAGTAGGCGGAGGGAACCTAGTGTTAAGACACTCTGCTTGTTTTAAGGCTTCCCCACTAACCACCAAATTTGGAGGCAGCATTGCCTAATACGCATGTATTAAGTGGCGGAACTTAACGCCGCGCTTTGCTTCGACACCAGAAAAGAGCCAAGAAAAAGGAAATATTAAATATTTCTACTCCTCTAGTGGGCATCGAACCCACAACCAGTCGTTTTACAGTCATACTTTATGCCACTGCATCACGGCTAGCCTCTATTTTTAAAATAGCGTTAAATATTACTAGTTATCCCAATGTGGATCATCTAAGCACAAATCCAAAAAATATCAACTACTTTATTCTTTATCACATCAACCCCAAAAAATGAATGATTCATAATTTCAAACTAGTATTAAAAAATCTATTTAAAACACTCCATTCTCCATCTAAAACTAAACAACAATAAACACGAAAACAGTATCAAAATAGTTCCAATACACCCTGCAGCTGTACTAACTGTTGCTGGTGCCGTACAGACAGACGTGACGGTGAACACTTTTGTATTGATTCTCGTCGATCCGGTGGAACTTACCAACGTCTCGTGCTGCCAAGTTTTCGTTGGACAAACATTGCTTGGATATGATTCTGATGACTGATAATGGAATTTGGTTTTGTTATTATTAATTTATAATGGTATTTCTGAATTATACTTATATTTTATTTTTATATAGGTAATATCTCTGATTGAAGAGACAGAGAACAGTGGAGAGCGGAGTATTTTGACACTAAGTTCTCTTTGCCTACATTTATCTGTAGAAAAAGGCTCAAGTTAAAAGTGAACAAAAATATACGACCTCAATAGAAGTTTTAGTGATAGAATTAAGATGTACCTATCAGATAGAACGCAACAGTTACGGATTCAAATCCAATACGTAAAAAATAAATTTCAAATATTTCGACTTTTCCCTATCCGCAAGCAAAGTGCAGCGTTAAGCTCCGCCTCCTGTCACACAATCTATTAACTATTCGAACAGAAACTGTTGATTGTATTAACTGTATTTCACCCTGCCTCCTCCCAAAAGGCAAAAATAAAACAAAATGCGTAACCTACATTCGGCTCGGGCCAGTTTCCTCTTGACCTATTTAAAACTTTTAGGATCCATTTAGATGTATCTAGTATCTAATAGCTTAAGTAGTATTGCGTGTAACATAAAATAATTGATGTCTTTATAACAAAGTAGTTACTATTATGATATTACTAACAATGTACTACTAGTTGTAAAGTTTAAAGAAATTTAGACCAAATATTAAATAGTTCCTTTTTTTTATTTTTAGCTTCACACTGTATCCCGCACACATTCGGGTAGGCAGAGGGAACCTAGTGTTAAGACACTCCGTTCCCCATTTTCCGTCGAATTCGGAGGCACTGCGTGTTAAGTGGCGAAACTTAACGCCGCGCTTTGCCTTTGAATAGTTCTTGATGTAGTTATATCAGACTTTGATTAGGTACTACTATTATTTCAAATTCCTTGCTGAAAACTAATTTGGAAAGACTCATAAACGGTAAAAAAAGACGTAATTTACCCATTTCTTATCAACTTAGAAATTAAAATTAAGCAATATCAAGCTTCCCGCATAGCAAAGTATTCGGAGAGGACTTAGTGTCAAGACACTCAGTCTTTCGAGTGATTCGAACTCAACGCCGCTTTATTTCAGGTACCAGAGCGAAGAAATGAAATTTGAAATCCATATACTCTACCTTAGAGAGAATTAAAATTGTCAATATTTCTCATACAAGATAAAACACAGAATTCCATTTTAATTTCAAGAAACTAAAACCAGAACCAACTGAAATATAAACAAAACAACCAATTCCAAATTAATATTTTTTTTAGCTTCACGCTCTATCCCACACACAACAGGGTAGGCAGAGGGAACCTAGTGCCGATTTCGGAAGCTTTGCGTGTTAAGTGGCGGAACTTAACGCAGCGCTTTACCTCGACACCAGTGCGAAGAAAATGGAAATATTAAACACTTCCACTCCGCGACTGGGAATCGAACCCACAACCAGTCGTTTACAGTCACACGCCACGACCGGCCCCAAATTAATCGTTCCAATAATAATGTGCCAATAAGTAATTTAGTCTAGACAACATCAAGTAAAGCATGAAAAATTCGCCAAACCTTTGTCTGCTCGTTTTAAAAAGGAGAGGGGTGGAGGGGTGAGCAAAATCAATAGGGGTGGAATGGATCCTACGGCTTAAGTGGACGTCGGCCCCCGTCACTGTTTGCGTTTAAAACCGATGTGAAATAATTAATATTTACTCCTTTTTATTGGCTATTTTTGGGTGACTTGACCGGTTAATGTATAGGAAATTTGTTTTGTAGTTCTCTTTCTTATAATATAAAGTGTTTAATTTTGTTTAAGAAATGTGAAAATTGTAAGATAGTTGGAATTTTTTTGATTGTTTGGGATGAGTTGGGTATTTGATTAAGGCTTTGGCAATATACATTTAATAAGAATAATAAAATTGGTTATATTTTTGATGTATTTAAACAAAGTGACACCGCACTAAACTTTGTCCTTTAATAGTGAGCTTAGAAACAACCTTGTCATTCCATTCCTCATTTTCTGTCCGATATTAAGACAATGCCTGATAAGTGTCAAAATTAAGAATTCCCCAGTAGATAGTTAGAATCGAATCCCTAACCAATTGCGTTTAGTATCGGACATTATGCCACTGCACCACGATGGCCACTTTTCCATTATACGATCTTATGTACAATTTTTTTTAGCCACAGAAAGAGGCAGTCAAAGAGAATCTAGTGTCAAGACTCTCCATCCTCCATTTTCCACTCAAAATCAAGACATCAAATAATAAACGGCGGTACTAAACGCCGCGCTTTACCAACAAATTGGAGTTACATTACCTAAACATATCCAGAAACCATCATATAAAACATCATTAGACATTATGAATTATGATTTATGGTTGAACTAAATAGTAAATTCGTTTATTCAACATCGGTGTAAATTCCATCTTTCTAAGCTGGTCACGTAGCGCGTTAATCACGTCGCTTTTAGCTATCCCTGTGGAACCCTAAATGAGATTACTCTAATGATTTCATACATTACTTACTGTTATATAAACTTTCAACTTGAGACAATATTGTGGAGAAGCGCTATTAATAAGTAATATTTAAAATTTAATATTTCCATTTCCTTCGCTCTGGTATCAGAGGCAAAACGCGGCGTTAAGTTCCGCCATTTAACACGCAATGCCCCCGAATTTGGCGGAAAGTGGGGAACTGAGTGTCTTAACACTAGGTTTCCTCTGCCTACCCTGCTGTGTGCGGGATACAGTGTGCTGAATAAATGAAGAAAGTAAAGTCTTGGCACTAGGATCTCTCTGCCTATGCTGTTGTATAAGATAAGGCATAATGAAGCTGGAATTATGTTTTCGATATCATATATGAGTTCAAATCAGAATAACGAGTCACTAAGTTATGGGTTGAAAAATTAAAAGTAATGTATAGAAGTCAATGTATATAAAATTAATGTCTTTTATTAATGAAGAAAAATTAAATATAAATGCAATAAGGATATAATGGTACCATTTAAGAGGAAAGTCTAAAGCGTATTTAGTTAATAAGACTAACAGGTAAAACAAAAGTGACGACAGGAGAAGCAAAATCGAGACCAAAACGACTAATTTTGCTTCTTTATTCTATTATCAATAGTATATAATGTTTTCCTTTAATGGAATTGAATTTACTTTAATTACATTTCTCTGCTAGTAAAATAAGGCGCGGCGATGAGTTCCGCCACTCGACACAGAATATCTCGTATTTAATTGGTAAATGGAAAACGTAGTGTCTTGACACTAGGCTAGACACTTTCTGCCTCCGGGGTACGCGAAAGATTGGGATACCTGTGGCCCCGGATTGTGGTGGTCGAGGATGAGCACCGTGAGGTTTTAGTGGGTATACGGACGGCTCAGTCCGGAGTCCCACATAACCACGTCCGAGTCCTCAATCGGGCTGGTATCCGTAAGGGATTTCCTCACGTAAAAAAAAAGAAAAGCTAGACACTTTCTTCCTAACCTAATACTAGTAAGGGACAAAGAATAAATCTGCAAAAAAAGCCTACCATAATTTTTTAAGCAATAAAGTCAAAATTTTGACATCAAACTTATTACACACATCAAAATCTAAAATGATCTTTCAAGCAGATATTAGTAAATTAAATAACTTCACGCTGTATCCTGCACACATTCGGGTAGGCAGAGGGAACCTAGTGTTAAGACACTCCGTTCCCCACGCACCGCCGAATTCGGAGGGTTGCGAGTTAAGTGGCTGAACTTAACGCCGCGCTTTACCTCGACACCAGAGCGAAGAAAATGGAAATATAATTTCCACTCCACGAGTGGGAATCGAACCTACAACCAGTCGTTTACAATCACACTCTTGGGCCACTGGGTCACGACTGGCCACATAATTAGCAGATATTAGTATAATATTATATTGATTTTAAGCAACTGTGTGTATTGCAGGAACATAGGAATATAGGTTACATGACATGTGGTGTCGATGCCTGAATCAACAAGTACGCTGAGTTCGCTATAGAGATAGACTGTTTAGATTAATTTGAAATGAACATATACATACGAGTACGTTATACAGACCGTAATGGGCACAAAGTGTGACTGTAAACAAGACTGGTTGTGGGTTCGATTCTCACTCGAGAAATATTTTTTCATTTCCCTGGCTCTGCTCTCAAGGCAAATCATGGCATTGAGTTTCATCAGTTCAATACCTAATGCCTCCAGAACTCGGCGGAAAATGGGGAACGGGGTGTCTTAACTCTGCCTATCCTGCATTGCGTGGAATACAGCGTGAAACAAAAAAAACAAACGTATGTTATACAGATCATCGTGGCGCAGTGGGACAAAGTTAGATTGTATACAAGATTGGTTGTAGGATCAATTCCTAATTGGAGGAATGTAAATATTTAATATTCTATTTTCTTCGGTATGGTAATTAAGACAAGATTTCACCACTCTATACGTGATCTCTCCGTTTTAGCCTAAATGTGGAGAACGGAGTGTCTTCACTACCAACACTAGGTTTTGACTGACTTCTCTATTATTGCTATAAGTATTGGTTTTCTCGGCGAAAATAATTGTTTGACACTATCTATATTTTCTCACTTAGGACAGTAGAAGCGTATCTGACTGTAAAAGCGATTAGATGCGGGTTCAATCCCCGATCAGAGGGAATGATTACATTAAAATTAAAATATTTTCCTCTCACTTAGTGAGATAAAACGTGGCGTTAAGTACAGCCACTCAACACAATGTTAAGTTTACACGCGAAAAACCTCTCTGACTCCACTCTTTTTTTTGTGTTTCTATATATGTTATATTTTTTGTAAACATAAGAGAAAATAAATAGTATACATAATCTTGAATTCCATGTAATTATACTACCATATGGTTGGCGTTACAAAAGTTAAGCTTGTAATTACGAGTTTGAAACTTGGCCCAAAAGTTATTTTTATTATAGATATTTTTAATGATTAATTACTCCTATTCGACACCTACCTATATCTGATTCTTTGCATCCTAAAGATGGTCTGAAAGATGGCTACTCAGTCATAAGACCGCCTCTCGTCCATTTGTTTTATTTAATTTGTTATGTTATTATTTTTGTTTAACATGGTGAAACAAATACAGTAATAATACCAATAAGGCTGAAACTGAAAAAATATATAAAAATATATTTTTTTCGCTGTTCTTCTACCTTATATAAACTTTAAACATATAAAAAATCATATTATTCCATAAAAGCCTTAAAGTTTTTCTTCAAAGTATTAAAAAAATCATTAAAATCAGTTCGATTTTTCATGTAAATGAAATAAAAATACGTCACTACTAATTACAAGCCCCTCGTGTAAACTGGCCTAAGTACTTTTTTATTATTTTCTTAGTTGTAAACGGTTTCAAAGCAAAACTTTCGTCCGTATTTTTCAATAATTTCTTCAATATTCGATAATGCATATAAAATGCGTATACAAAAATTGTAATGAGGTCATACTTAAAACTTTTGTAAATTTCATTAAATGCACCATTTTAGTCTTTGTGGCTTAGTTGTTAAGTTTCTTAGTATAAAGGCTAAGGTTGTGAGTTCAAATCTCATTCTGAGATTTTCTTTTACTGTCACGCTTTATCCCGCACACAGCATGATAGGCAGGGGAAACCTACTGATGGAATACTTTGTTGAATTCTTGAGGCATTGTGTGTTAAGTGGCGGATTTCTATGCCGCGATTTGACTCGATACCAGAGCGAAGGAAATGGCATGTTAAATATTTCAGTTGCTAATGTGGTAATCGAACCCACAACTGGTCGCTTTTACAGTTACTCTTGTGCCCCTGTGTCAAGACTCGCTTCACCGAACACGCAAGGTCAATGAAATCTTTATATGAAAAATATGTTATTAAATTAAATTAAATTAAATAGCTTCACGCTATATCCCGCACACAGCAGGGTAGGCAGAGGGAACCTAGTGTTAAGACACTCCGTTCCCCACTTTCCGCCGAATTCGGAGGCATTGCGTGTTAAGTGGCGGAACTTAACGCCGCGCTTTACCTCGACACCAGAGCGAAGAAAAAGGAAATATTAAATATTTCCACTCTTCGAGTGGGAATCGGACCCACAACCAGTCGTTTACAGTCACACGCTTGTGCCACTGGA
This sequence comes from Dryas iulia moderata, assembly GCA_019049465.1. Classification (NCBI taxonomy): domain Eukaryota; kingdom Metazoa; phylum Arthropoda; class Insecta; order Lepidoptera; family Nymphalidae; genus Dryas; species Dryas iulia. The sequence goes on from CM032437.1 coordinate 9,157,926, forward strand.
CCACGACTGGACACAAATATGTTATTTTGGTCAAGTTAGCAAAATGCTTATGATACTTCGTTCGTAGCGAGAAGAAGAAATCAAATTTGTGTTATGAAATATTGTACCTATTAACAACGAGGCCGGACACGTGAGCAAATTTTAAAATTTTTTAGGCAATCTTAAAAGCTTTGAAGGATTATCTTATATTTTTTTTAGGCTTTACGCTTTATCCCGCACATAGCAGGGTAGGCAGAGAAACCCGAGCGAAGAAAATGAAAATATTAAATATTTCCACTTGTCGAGTGGAAATCGAACCCACAACCAGTCGCTTTACAGGCACACTTTGTGCCACTGCGACACGACTGATCCTATCATCTAGTTTGGTTGATTATTAGATATATAAATAGATATAGAGATAGATTAGGCAGACAGGTCAAACTAATAAAATTTTATCACCTTGGCCTGTGTTAAAAGGATTTTTTTTATTGTTAGAAAAAAAGTTGGTACCTATAGCAAAACGTAGTTCCACTTTTATTACAATACGTCATATGACCCTATTGTCTAACTCACAGTACGGTGTTCAGGTATTCAAAACATTATAATGATTCATAAAGTTAGGTTTAGGGGCATTACATACTTTAAGATTACACAAGTATTGTTCACAATCCCGCAGCAAGCAGGGGGAGAGAACCTAGTGTCAATATACTCTGTTCAAAGAGTTCCGCTCTAATTTGAAATATTGCCCATCACTTCGAAATAAGTGTTGGGCTTCGTCCTTTCCTTTCACCAGAGCGGAAAAATGAAATCAAATTAAATATAAACGTTTCTTTGAGGGGAGAATGAATGCACAACTGTCGCGTTTACAGTCAAACGCTGCCCACTAAGCCAAGATGGTCTAATGAGGCCAAGTAATGACTTTTACTAACTCTATAATATCGCCTATACTTATATTATAAATGAGTAAGTCTGTCTGTCTATTACTTTTTATATATAGGCCTGATTTAGATGCAATTCGAAATAAAAATAGTTCAAACCAATGAATAATTTTAATTTTCTAGGCCCAGTGTGTACCAAGCCTTATAAATCTAGTTCTTGTAAATCTCAGTCAAAAGTGTAGATAATAATGTTTGGAGTGTCACATCCGGTGATGTCATGTTCAAATGAAATGGTACACAAGTATCAATTATAGTACTTAATTAATTTTATCTTTACCCTTTATCATATATTATTACCTAGGTGTTACTTAAAATATCTATTTCCTGGAAAATGTTATTACTGTTAGTAAAATATTTTGTAATAGTTAGTAGAATAGTTTGGGGCCAGTCGTGGCGCAGTGGCACGAACGTGTGACTGTAAACCACTGGTTGTGGGTTCGATTCCCACTCGAGAAGTGGAAATATTTAATATTTCCATTTCTTCGCTCTGTTATCAGAGGTAAAAGCGCGGCGTTAAGTTCGGCCACTTCGGAATTCGGCGGAAAGTGGGGAACGGAGTGTCTTCACACTAGGTTCCTTCTGCCTACCCTGCTGTGTGCGGGATACAACGTGAAGTTAAAAAGAAAGAAAAAAGAATAGGGGATTCAATGTCTTGCTTTGTCTTGTCACCAAGGCTGACAAATAAAAATAATTTAAAAATAATCAATCCGAATGGAAATGGTATCAACAATCACTGATACTATAACAATGCATTACAATGACCTTCTAAAAATATATATTTTTTTATGCTTACAATCAATAACTCCCAAAGTATTTAATATGAATCTAAAATAATATAACAGTATCTTGTTTTCTCTATCATTCTCCCACATTCATTCCATACAATAGGACCATTGCACGCAATAACTAAAAAAACTGGAACCATTTACTTTTTAATATTTTTAAATGTTATTCGTATAGTAAATTCAATTTTTTTTTTAAGAAACGTATAAAATTTGAACACAGCGGGATTCGAACCCCGATTACTCATCAATCTACTATATATAGTCTCCATACAAAACGAACAACTGATCAATCTATTATATAGGTATAGGTATTTTCCATATAGAGCGGCCATTCGAAGCGCAATAACTAAAAAAAAACTGGAACAATATGAAAATTACCTTACAATGAACTTCAACGTACGCTATCGACCTAGCAGGTAATTTACATCAAAATCAAATTTACCCAAGGCCGGGACATTATAATATATGGATTAGGCTAGGTTAGGACATATGTAGGAATAAGTTTTTTGTCGGACAAAAGTAATGTGTTTTTGTTATTCGTCTAGACTAAACTGCATTTGGTCGAGGTCACTGCATAGCTGGGTAATTTTATTTCGTTAAATATTATTACTATTTACTTTTTAAATATTTTTTGAATGTAGGTAATTTGCATGCTTAGAATTTTTTTAAATATTTTGAGACGTATCAAAAATTTAATGTAGCGAGATTTGGACCCCCGATTCTTGGAAAATGGTTAAGAGTTTTGACCACTAAGCTATGCGTTCAGGAACAAGAACTGAACAGAAGAATTTTCATAAAATATGCTCAAACATTTTATAGCTTTTCTGAAAATGGTTTTTAAATGTAACTACATACTTATCAAAATAACTAAATAATATAAATAAGCTTTAATATTTTTCCATATTAGAGTAGCCACAAAGACCATAGAGTCAAGACACTCCGTTCTTCACTTTCCGTCTGAAATTTCAGACGTTTGATATTTCGCGTTAAGTGACGAAATTTAACGCCACCAGAATTCAGAAAAAATAGAGAATTTCACGTTTTTCGTTTTTTGTTTTCACAAGTAGTTACATTTAAAATTATAAATGATTGTTCAATATCTACTCGTTTATGCAAATTCATCACAAACTCTAACCTACTGACATAGCAAATACGCTGATGTAAATAGTTTATAAACGTTTTGAAAACAGTTGACGATATTAATTATTACTTATATAATTATATACCTACAAAAGACATTTAAAATCTCTCTGATGCTAACAACAAAAATAAGTTGTAATAAAACGTATAAGAATTTCGACGCAGCTGGTAGTAGAACGCATGGCTCAGTGGTGAGAGCGCCTGGACGGTATTCAGGAGGCGCGGGTTCGAATCCCGCTGCATTCAAATTTTTATACGTTTATCTAAATGTCTATTCGCAGCGGGATTCGAACCTACGCCTCCTGAACCGTCAGTGGTGAGAGCGTCTGGACGGTTCTGGTTTACTTTTTCAATTGTGTGAAATAACACTTTAAAAATGTTTTTAAATAATTAAATAATATAAAATTTTATAATTACCTATATAAATATTAGTAGTGTACTAGCGACTACTAACGGATTCGCCTGCGCACTTTCGTCTCGTATTTCAAACATTTTTGGTTTGATTATCGACAAAAAATTAGCCAAAGTTTGACCCTGAATACTGAATTATTTTCATTTTGAATTTCATCCAAAACGGACCAGTAGATCAACTTTGAAAGCGTAACAGACAAACAAACAGACGTATTTCCACACTTACAATATAATTATTCATTAGTATTAGTATGGATAGAAATATACTCTTATAATTTTTTTTTTGCAAGCATCCAAAACTTTTTAGATTCCATCTCGTATATCATGCGAAATATTTAAGCGCTGTTTCACACGGCTCTGCTTTCGCACGTCACATGACACTAGTCATGGGTCTTGCAAATAACATGAAATACTAAAATGACATCGTATTCGCTTAGTAGGTTATTTTTATTATTTAGATATAAAATTATGGGAAAGTAACCATTGTGGCACAGTGAGACAACTTAAGCGTAAACGCGGTCTGTAGGTTCGATTTCCGCTCGCAGGAATGCTTATATTATTATTCCTCCGCTCTGGTACGACAAAACTCAGCATCTCTCTCAGTTGAGTGAGTGAGTGAGACTCAATACGTTATATCTCGAATTCAAATAGAAAGTGGGAAGCGGAGTGTCTTGACACTAAATTCTCTCTGCTTTACTGGAGAAAGTCTGCAGAAAATATCACTATATATGTAACCTATACCTATATATATTTTTTATTTTATTTTTTAGCTTCACGTTGTATCCCGCACACAGTAAGGTAGGCAGGGGGGACCTAGTGTTAAGACACTCCGTTCCCCATTTTCCGCCGAATTCGGAAGCATTGCGTGTTAAGTGGCAGAACTTAACGCCGCGCTTTGTCTCGGCACCAGAGCGAGGAAAATGAATATATTAAATATTTCCACGCCACGATTGAGGATCGAACCCACAACCATTCGTTTTACAGTCACACCTATGTATGTGCCTCTGCGCCACGACTGGCCCCTATACCTATATACTTAGGTAAATATGCTACCTATAGGTATATGTTATCTGTGTTGGATAGTAACGGAATTATACTACAGTAGTCACAATGTCATTCTACTGCTTTTAGTTTAAAAGTTCATATTATTTGGACTTTGTTTAGTAATACTGACGTATTGTGCCGATAAATTAACTAATTAACATTCAGATTCACGATTTACTAAATCGTATAACTTTTTATTTATAAAATAAAAATTGGAAGTGATCCCTGTCTGTACATTTAAGGTTTATAAAATAAAATATTATTGGGAACATTTTTAAATGTGGATAGAACCCGAAACAAAGATTAATGATTTTTATTTTTTTCTATTTCGAGAAACGGCTATATTGGTAAACTTCCCTTAGCATTTATTTGATTTCAAATGGTTCCTAAACAGAGACACTCCGCTCTCCACCTTCCGCCCGAAATCAATACATTGCAATTGGCGGAACTTAGCGCCACGCTTTGTCTTAATTATCAGTTCCAGAATAAAAATAGTATAGGTATACCTCCACTGATTGGAAATCGAACCCAGAACCATCGTACTTACGGTCAGACACTGCTCCACTGAGCCACAACTGCCTGTCACATATAATGAAATAAAAAAAAAAACAAAAATTAAATAGCTTCACGCTATATCCCGCACACAGCAGGGTAGGCAGAGGGAACCTAATGTTAAGACACTCCGTTCCCCACTTTCCGCCGAATTCGGAGGCATTGCGTGTTAAGTAGCGGAACTTAACGCCGCGCTTTACCTCGACACCAGAGCGAAGAAAATGGAAATATTAAATATTTCCACTCCTCGAGTGGGAATCGAACCCACAACCAGTCGTTTACAGTCACACGCTTGTGCCACTGGGCCACGACTGGCCACTGTATAATGAAATGTAAAGATATACATATATAGGTGATATAAACACAGATAGGTAACATAGTAACGCCCTTGAGCTCGATGCGTATTCAGTGCATTTGATTCAAATTGTTTTGAATGTTCTCAAAAGCATTTGTTTTAGTTTGCATTATACTACTAGTTAATACTTTGGCCTGTATTTAAATATTTTGTTAGAGTAATAAAACCTGTATAATAAGAATAATGCAGGTTTAAGTTTTTTAGTACAGTAGTTGGTAGGCAGAGCGTAGTGTCAAGACACTCCGTTCTCCACTTCCTGGCTGAATTCACGGCTTTGCGAGTTGAATGGCGGAATTTAACTGAAATAAAAATAATGACTATATTTGTACCAAATTCTTCAACATAATTTCACAAGCCTGTTTTCATTTTTATATAATTTGGTGGAAGAAATAAAGTGACGTATTACTTCGTTCTGCACTTCCTTCATTTAGAAATATTAACATTATATTTCTAAATGAAGGAAATATAACATTTAGAAATATAACTTAGTATTAACATATTTGGTTAAATTCCTCCACTGAGAGTCCTACAACCTAATATAATATAATCACTTTATTTCTTAACGAAATTTAATTTATATATATTTTGAAAATCTTTTGAAAATCAGATACTTAAGAAATAGAAAAACCATTGAACCAAGAATGGCAAGTTAAGTCAGAACGCCTCGACGATTTCTAAAACGCAAGTTCGAATTCCGGTGTGTACAAATTTTTATACGTACTCTAACAATGTTTTTAAATTTGAATCTGTTACCATCACATTTACTTTAAATGGCCTTCAACAGTCCCAAAAAATAAGCAAAATTTAAAAATAATTCCAATTTTCTATACAAATATATCTTTATATTTAAGATCTTAGCTCCGAATAAGACGTAATGTAACAATCGACGATCATTCTAAACGGAGCCAGCGTTGATTCATTGCAATTTTAGACTTTAGCATTATAATATAGGTATCAAATTCCTTCATATATAACACTTGCGGTTCAATAGATACCTACTTACTATCGGGCACAAGGGCAGTGGGATCTAGGTTACTCGTTTTGGTGCTAGGGCAGGGTTGACACCTGATGTCTATGAATTTGTGGTATGAAATTTAATTTTCTAATTAGTTTTTTTGTGAAACAAAGTGTCTTGATGGTAAGTTCACTTTGAATAGCCTCGATGGTGAAAAGATAGAAGAAGGGTAGGGATAAAAAAATATTAGGCTTTTAGCTTCTTTTCTCCTGCAGAAGGTCAGTTAGAAAGAATTTAGTTAAGTAGATATATTATATATTATTATATATTTTATTATTACATATATAGATTAGACACTCTGTTCTCCGCTATAGAAGCATGTTATAAGGTTGACTTTCATAATAAATTTTAGTTATACAAACTACAGTTTTTTTATATAACTTACGTTATAATAAATCTTATAAATGACTAGTCTCCGAGTAAAAGTCGAACCGATAACTATCATTTATATTCAGATATTGTATATACCAAGGATATTTTTTTATTTCTTAGCTGATTTTTTTTAGCAATTAATCACCAAGGGAACTTGGGGAAATATTATTTTTTTTAATTCATATTCAATCTGGTAACTCAACACGCAATATTGAGTGCAAAGTAGTTATATCTCTTTTTTGGTTATCTTTGCCTATGTCCTAAAAACGCTGGCATTTGTGTTAAAAAAAATAGGTTTTTTTTAATTATTATGCCTATTAGGTACGCCTCGAGACTTTATAATTTTAGAATCTTACAGGTTTTGCCTGTGCGTTATCTCTCTATTGTTCTAAATTATAATTTGACTGATTAGCTTTATCCAGCAGCAAAGTAGCTGAGAACTAATAGGTAAACATTAACTATCTTCCCGAGAAAATTCATCGAAATAGGTCAAGCGGTGTATATTTTCTTTCAATTATATACAAACTTTCATGCTCTACTTCAACTATTTAGAGGTACATTTTTTTAGTCTTCAACTATTTTCATTCAGAATTTCATCCAAATCAAGCAGATAAGCCATGGTAACTTTATAGACAGACAGACTTTTGCATTTATAACATTAGTAAAAACAAGCAGCTTCACACTTTTTCTAGCATATCGGGGTAGTCAGATAGGATCTAGCACCAAGGCTAGCGTCACTTCCTTCCGAAATGAAAACATTGCGTGTTGAGAGACGGAACTCAACGCTGTGCTGTATTTTTGGTACCAGAGCGTAGAAATATAATCGAACCTACTATCGCGTTGACAGACACAAGCCACGATAGTCTCAACCTATACATTTTTATAGCTTCACGCTATATCCCGCACACAGCAGGGTAGACAGAGAGAACCTAGTGTTAAGACACTACGTTCCCCAGTAATTTTTTTTTTTTTTTTAGCTTCACGCTGTATCCCGCACACAGCAGGGTAGGCAGAGGGAACCTAGTGTTAAGACACTCCGTTCCCCACGTGCGTGTTAAGTAACGGAACTTAATCCGGCGCTTTACCTCGACACCAGAACGAAGAAAATAGAAATATAATTTCCTCTCCTCGAGTGGGAATCGAACCCACAACCAGACGTTTACAATCACACGCTTGTGCCACTGGGCCACGACTGGCCACAGACCAATATAATATTAGTATAAATTTTGAAAACTACATATTACAACCCTATTTTCCAGAAGTATAACTTGCCTAGGTTTTCGGTGAACGGTTACACTAAGGTCATGATGTAACCTTGAATACATGTAGGTACGTAGAAGTAGGTACGGCCACGCAAAATAGTAAACCGGTCTCGTTCAGATTTTCCCCAGCTCACCTAGATTTGTGATAAATCCTCTAAGCGTTTAAGTGAATGGAATATTTTATTCTACATGTATGCTTATATTGGAATTTTGTGCTTTGGAATTCGTTTGATGTTGTAGACTTTGTTGTTGTTGTTGTTGTTTTATATAACATATAGGTTAAAATTAAATTAAATAAATAGCTTCACGTTATATCCCGCACACAGCAGGGTAGGCAGAGGGAACCTAGTGTTAAGACACTCCGTTCCCCACTTTCCGCCGAATTCGGAGGCTTGCGTGTTAAGTGGCGGAACTTAACGCCGCGCTTTCCTCGACACCAGAGCGAAGAAAATGGAAATATAATTTCCACTCCTCGAGTGGGAATCGAACCCACAACCAGTCGTTTACAGTCACACTCTTGTGCCACTGGGCCACGACTTTTGTATGTAGTATCACTAAAAGACATGTACCTATGTAGAATACGGAAGAACTAATAGTGAATTTCCCAATTTTTTCACAATAACAAGGTTTTGAGTTTTACAACCAAAACTATGGAAGATAGATGTTATATGTTGTAAATCCATTAAGACAAAGATGAGAGGAACTCGTTATGTCATAAGAATTTATATACTTAAATTGTGATAACTAGTATAGAATATAGAATAATATGTAATTCAATGACCTATATCTTCCAAAAATGATCAATCACAACACTTTTACATTTTTTTTAGCTTCACGCTGTATCCCGCACACAGCAGGGTACCACTTCCCGCCGAATTCGGAGGCATTGCGTGTTAAGTGGTGGAACTTAACGCTGCGCTAGAGCGAAGAAAATGGAAATATTAAATATTTCCACTCCTGGAGTGGGAATCGAACCCACAAGCAACCGTTTATAGTCACACGCTTGTGCCACTGCGCCACGACTGGCTCCAAATCCACTTTTATAATATTTTTTTACAAAACAAACCGATGTAACCATTAACCCAGTAAAGTATTGACATCAGAAAAAAAAACACAACAATAAAAATAATAAATACAACATAACGTAATTATTCCCAAACGATTTCGTTTTAACGTGAATCGTACATTTTACAGCAAAAAAGACCGCATTTTTATTTTTATTTTTACTATTAAAAAGCTGTTTCATTACAAAGTTCTTTTGTTCTTTGGACAGACGTGACGACATAAACGAATAAAAGGTTTTCGAGGAAAAATCGAAAACGTCCCGTCCCGTCCCGTCCCGTGGCGTTGTCGTGTCGCCGCCGTCACGTCGCCGTCAGCACAGTGTCTGTCGATGGTTCGTAACTAGTTAGCCGAAATGGATCGGAACAGGGAATGTTGTGGAGATGGCTGTTTTTTTTTTATAATATTTTATTAAATTAATTGTGTTCTTATTTGTTTTTTATATTTATGAAAGTTTAGTATATAGTGGAATGTATAGGTATGGAATGAAACCAACCGTTAGGATCCTCCGACCTCCCTTTTGACATTTTTAAGAATTTTTGCATTGCATGTTGAGTAATAGATTATAAATTAGAAAAATAATTAAATAATTGATTTAAATATATTCCATTTTGGAAACAAGAGAAACATAATATTTATTAAATAAAAAAATATATCGTCATAATTGATTCACCTAAAGCAATTATGAAAATAATACTAAGCACTAACTAAAGAAACATCTTAATTTCAACTGACAGGTGTAGTGTTGATTTACGCTCTCTAGCCCAAAACAGGTGCCAATATCTCTTTAATAGTAGTAAACAACTCTGGACACTAAAATCTCTCCTTTATCATAAAAAAAATAGAAAAAATACACAATATAAACAAATATTAAAAAATAAAAAATAAGTAAATTAATTAAATCAATCTATTAAACTAATATTCCATACATTCCCATATCCAAAAGTCTTTTAGTAAATCGTATTCGGGTTGGAAGCGAGTGAATTTCGTGGAAAACAAAACGTGCCCAGCTAATAGGGAAAACGGACAAAAAACATACAGGTGCGGGCAAAATAGATGAAAAATGGTGAAAAACATCCGCACACGAGCGGCTGTGTGTATGTGTAAGCTTGTAAAGTTAGTTTCATTTTGTTCTACCTTGGATTTTGGCTAACTTTTACTTTTTAAACTGTTTACTAATTTTTTATAGTAACATTAGGTTAAATTATTAATATTTTTTAAATTATTAGGTCAAATATTGATATTTCTTTGGACTTTTGGCTAACTGTAATGTTAGTGTGGGGTTCTATTCTGTCTTAGAGTATATTTGTATCTAAAATACATACATGTGGCCAGTCGTGGCCCAGTGGCACAAGAGTGTGACTGTAAACGACTGGTTGTGGGTTCGATTCCCACTCGAGGAGTGGAAATTATATTTCCATTTTCTTCGCTCTGGTGTCGAGGTAAAGCGCGGCGTTAAGTTTCGCCACTTAACACGCAAGCCTCCAAATTCGGCGGAAAGTGGGGAACGGAGTGTCTTAACACTAGGTTCCCTCTGCCTATCCTGCTGTGTGAGGGATATAGCGTGAAGCTATTAAATTTATTTTTTTTTAATTTTTAAAATACATACATATATTGTATGTCATTTTATGAAGAAACAGAATAATGACATTAATATGGGCTTAAATATATGGATATGTTCTTGGGTTTTGGCTTACTTTTACTTGTTAAACGACTTACTATTTTTTTATAGTGTCTTAGGTTAACTATTACTGTATTTTAAGTAGTTTTAGTTATAGTGGATTTAGATTAGTGTTGAGTTCTAATCTCTTTTAGGGTATATTTTTATATTAAATTCATACATTATTTGTGTAATGAAGAAATAGAATAATAAATATTAATGTGGGTTCATTGATATGCATATGCATATGAAAAACATCTATACATGAGCGGGTATTTGTAAGCTTGTAAAGTTAGTTTCATCTTGTTCATGGATTTTGGCTAACTTTCACTTTTTAAACGGTTTACTCATTTTTGTAAATTTTTGGTATTCGAAAATACATTTTTAGAAAACCCGACATTTCAAACACTTTACAGTAGCCCGTGGTCACAGTCAGACTTGTGTGTCTACCAAATACCAATACCAAAAATATATACGATTAATCCGTTCAAAAATAGTTTCAATTCAAAATATATTGTGGCCTGTCGTGACCCAATGGCGTTTGACTATAAACGACTGGTTGTGGGTTCGATTCCCACTCGAAGAGTGGAAATATTTAATATTTCCATTTTCACCGCTCTGTTGTCGAGGTAAAGCGCGGCATTAAGTTCCGCCACTTAAATTCTCCGAATTCGGTGGTGCGCGGAGAACAGAGTGTCTTAACACTAGGTTCCCTCTGCCTACCCTGCTGTGTGCGGGATACAGCGTGAAGCTAAAAAACAAAAACAATTCCACACAATTTTCTACAGTTACATAGGTATATTAACAAAATAATTTGCCCACAAAACTTTAATTGTACGTCTCAAAAGGCACAGTAGAGCCTCGCAGCGGCTGTGGCTGTGGCTATGGTAAGTTCCTGTATTTAGTCTTTTTCGGAAACCCAACGCGACCGTTTAAGTCGACAGACCACCCGAAAAATTGCACTATCCGTAATTATGCGAATTTTCACCACTTTTCAGATTTCGCTATTCGACTATGCTTGGATTATTCAGGCGTTTATATTCTATGTTAGTTTGGGCTTGGACGTCTGACTTAATTTGATGGATGTGGATTCGATTCCGAGTCGGGGAAATGATTGTATCTATATATTATTTTTTTTTTTTTAACACAGCAGGGTAGAGGGGACCTAGTATTAAGATACTCCGTTCCCCACTTTCCGCCGAATTCGGAGGCATTGTGTGTTAAGTGGCGGAACATAACGCCGCGCTTTGCCCGGCACCAGAGCGAAGAAAATGGAAATATTAAATATCGGGGAATCGAACCCACAACCAGTCGTTTACAGTCACACGCTTGTGCCACTGGGCCACGACTGGCCACACTCTGTCTGACTGGCTTCTTTTTTCTGCTCTGATAAGAAAACAAAAGGCGGTAAGTTCCGCCACTAGATTTCGTTATACGACTATGCTTGGATTATTCAGGCGTTTATATTCTATGTTAGTTTGGGCTTGGGCCTCTGTTAACGTAATGAATGTGGGTTCGATTCCGAGTCGGGGAAATGATTGTATCTAAAATTTTTATACGTTTTCTTTAAATGTTATTTTCAATTTTCCTAAGTGTGGAATAACACTTTAAAAATGTTTAAAAATAAGATTCTATATATTATTTTGTTTTTTCTGCTCCGATAAGAAAACAAAAGGTGGTAAGTTCCGCCACTATATTTGACTATACTAAATTAAATTAAATATATAGCTTCACGCTATATCCCGCACACAGCAGGGTAGGCAGAGGGAACCTAGTGTTAAGACACTCCGTTCCCCACTTTCCGCCGAATTCGGAGGCTTGCGTGTTAAGTGGCGGAACTTAACGCCGCACTTTGCCTCGACACCAGAGCGAAGAAAATGGAAATATAATTTCCACTCCTCGAGTGGGAATCGAACCCACAACCAGTCGTTTACAGTCACACTCTTGTGCCACTGGGCCACGACTGGCCACAATACGACTGACTATACTACTATGCTTTTATAATTCAAGCGTTTATATTGAATGTAAGTTGACTTCCTGTAGTGTTATATTCTATTTCTGACAGCGTTTAACAATAACCGCGATGGTTGTGGGTTCGATTCTAATTATTATAAAAAAAAATCAGTTTCATGTTCATTCCCCTACAGTAGGATAGTCAGAGGGAACCTAGTGTCAAAACACTCCGTTTACTATTTATCATAATTTATTTATTTTGTTAATACAAAGACGTATAATTACGTCGTTGTCATAACTAATCTTATTTCTCCTCTTTAGTACACAAAACAGCGTGGCGTTGTGGGTTCGATTCCCATTCGGTGAAATAGTAATCAATAATTATTTATGAAAATAAATAATTATTGATAATTTGTTCGCTTTAGTGAAGAACGAAGATCATGACACTAAGTTCCCCCTGACTAAGAACGTAAAGCTGCTTAAAATCAAATAAGAAATGCTATTATATTCAATATATAATACATATATTAAAATAAATACCACTATTCCAGGGGCCAGTCGTGACGCAGTGGCACGAACGTGTGACTATAAACGACCGGTTGTGGGTTCGATTCCCACTCGAGGAATGGAAATAATATTTCCATTTTCTTCGCTCTGGTGTCGAGGTAAAGCGCGGCGATAAGTTCCGCCACTTAACACGCAAGCTTCCGAATTCGGCGGAAAGTGGGGAACGGAGTGTTTTAACACTAGGTTCTCTCTGCCTACCCTGCTGTGTGCGGGATACAGCGTGACGCTAAAAAAAACATACATATAAATAAATACCACTAACATTTTAAATTATTTGCGTCACCAAACATTTACTAGAATTTAACAGATTTATATCAAAAAAAGCACAGCACCTGTTTCCATTGTCCGTATAATAGAAAGTTAGCATTCGGTTAGTCGGCGACAGTACCGCTATACGGTAAACGTTTAGTTTCGGTTTGATTCCGGACAATCTCGCCAGTTTTCGCCGACGCCGGCTTTATGTCAGATGTACAGACAGAATTAGTGATGTAGTGTGTAAAAGTTTATATTCAAAATTGATATTATTTTTTTGATAATAATTTAAAGTGGGGCCAATCGTGGCGCAGGAGCATATAAGGGTGACTGTAAACGCGACTGGTTGTAGGTTCGACTCCCTCTCGCGGAGTGTATATATTTGTTAGTAAATATTTTCATTTTCTCCGCTCTGGTGTCAAGGCAAAGAGCAGCGTTAAGTTCTGCCACATAACATGCAAGGCCTTGAGAATTCGACTGGAAGTGGGGAACGCAGTGTCTTAACACTAGGTATCCTCCTGCTATGTGCGTACATTTTACTTTTTAAAGTAAAATAAAATGTCCTAACATTAATGCCTAAGTTACATTTTTTTTTGAAGGTTTTTTTTTTTTTTTTTTCTGATTTGAGCTTCTGAGTTATTGCTTATATATATGGGCGAAGCTTTACGCTGTCCCATATAATATTTCTACGAAAAATCCGGGTAAATCCGGGAAAAATACGGAATGATAGAAATCAACGCTGAGCTACTATTACCAAAGAGATTAATAAAAATAATTTATCTGATCTACAATTACCATGCTTACATTCATACACTGTCTTACTACGAGACTAAAGCAATAGTTTTTTTTTTTTTTTTTTTTTTTTTTTTTTATGGAATTAAGGAGGCAAACGAGCTGAAGGCCCACCTGGTGTTAAGTGGTAACCTTCGCCCATAGACATCCACAACAGTCAAGTTATGGATGCGTTGCCAGCCTTGGAAATGTAGGACAAAAGGAGGGAAGAAGGATGGGAATGGTGGGATAGGGAGAGCTGGCTTACATGCCATCGAACCGGAACACATCATAAGATATTTGGCGGTTCGTCTTTGACATGATAGTGGTCGCGAGCCAGTCGGAGAACGAATCTCCTACCACCAAACTACTGGGTTACCCGCCTTTTACGGGACGCTACCCAGCGGCGGGGAGGAATTGTATTCTTAACCCGTCCCCCCACGGGAAGAAGTGTTTTTTTAATTTGCAAAATTAAAAAGATAGATACATAGAAGATAAATAATTAAGATACATATAAGAGAGAAGAGATTTCAACTAGAAATAAACAAATAAAACGACATAATTTATCACCAGATCTCACTCTCTTTCTCTCTTCCAATTCTTAAACACAAAGTTATAACAAAAAAGAAATTTACTAGTATTAAAATATAATTTCAATATATGTACGTATTCTGCCGACCGTACAATAGTTCCGATCTTTGACGATTGTATTTTGATGCTTCAAGCCTTGCGTTAGCTTACTGCTGCCCGAATATTTGAAATGTTAAAGTTTATTTATATCATAGATACCTACGTAATACGTGGACGTGGGTGGGTTATAAGAGGTGCAGGTTCGAATCCTGCTAGGAACAATGTGTTAAATATTGAGCCTATATGTTCTGTTTGATTACTCGGATGTGCAGGAAAAAACGAGAAGCTGATATATACATATTTTTATATAACTTTAATTAGTTAAATCTACTTAACGTTTTAATTTTAATTATTTTCATGCATTGTTCTAAGCAGGTGGGAGATTAGATAATTAGGTTATTATTTCAAATCAGGGTTTTTGAATTGTACGTAAAAGTGTACCTATGCTAAAATCTTTTTTATTAACTTTATATTCTTTTAAAAAAAGACATGTTTGGAATATACACGAGTTGAAGTAGGTATAGCTTAGTGGTCAGGGTGGTTTTCTTTGTTTGTTGTTACTTAAAAAATAAAAGAATGGGTTCTTAAGTAGATATAATTAAGTAGATAAAATGACGGTGGCTTAAAATGACGATTGTTAGGTAAGAGAAGAAATAAAAAAATATAATATATTTACTTATATCAATTTCCTTCTTGCTGTACAAAGGTTCCTTCATATCCCATCTCATATTTAACTTGAAAATGATTTTTAAAATAATTATACTAAGTTCCCAATGAAAATCTATTAAAAGGTAATGTGTTTATTTAAAAAAAATCAGCTTCGCGCTTTGTCTCTTTGTCAATAGCGGGGTAGTGAGAGAGAACACTCCGTTTAGTGTCATAACACTCCGTCCTTCACTGCCATTAATTCGAGATATGCGTGTTGAGCGTTACCTATCCATACTTATATTATAAATGCGAATGTCTGTGTGTTTGTCTGTTACGCTTTCACGGCTAATCTACTGGTCCGATTTGGATGAAATTTAGAATGAAAGTAGTAAAAATGACTGGGTCTAACATAGGCTACTTAGTTTTTAAAAAATCAACCTCTAAAGGATTGAAATAGGGGATGAAAGTTTATATGAAAAATCTACACCGCTTGACCGATTGTAATGAATTTTGGCATATATATAGTTGATAATCCAAGGTTAAACATAGGCTACTTTATTTTTAAAAAATCGACCATTGAGGATTGCAATATACCGAAAGAGCCACGTAGATCACGCGGCGAAGCCGCGAGCGCGCTAGTATGTTCATATGGTCATATAAAATTGTAAACATCAACTAAGTTAATTTAAAGCAAATCTTAATTACTATTTACCTGTATTTAAATTTCAACGTCAGTTCGCAATAAATTAGCATCTGTTTATTCATACACCTTCTATGCATATTTATAAAGCAAGATGCCCATGACTGTGTCGGCTACTGAATGCCTAAGATTGAGGTTTTTTCTTATAATTTAAATGGTTACTAATTTATGGTAGGTATAAGACTTATATTATAAATGCGAAAGTCTGTCTGTTTGTCTGTCATGGTTTCACGGCTAATCTACCAGTCCGATTTAGATGAAATTTAGAACGAAAGTAGTAAATAATCCAGGGTCAAACATAGGCTAGCTATTTTTTCAAAAATTAATCTATAAAGGTTTGAAATAGGGGATGAAAGTTTATATGAAAAATCTAAACCGCTTAACCGATTGTAATGAATTTCTAATTAATATAGTTGATAACCCAAGGTTAAATATAGGCTACTTTATTTTTCAAAAATCCACCCCCTAGGGTTGCATGTATACCTACATATATGTCTATTATTATTTTTGTGATTTTTTTCTGTATAACATTATAATTAAAGAGAAGATAGTGTCTAAACACTTCGTTCTCCACTTTTCAGGCGACTTTGAGACTTTGCGTTACTAACAAAATTTAACTTCATGATACATTTTACAACAGCGAAAACATTAAAATAATTTAAATATGGACTTTACCCTAAGTGAGAATCGAATCTAAAACCCATTGCGTTTATAATTAAACGCTTACCCACTGTGCCAAAATGGCCTTAATTACCATATTTCCTTAACAACTAAATTCAAATTATTATTAATATAATTACTTTTTCTGTTTTTTTTTAGCTTCACGCTGTATCCCGCACACAGCAGGGTAGGCAGAGGGAACCTAGTGTTAAGACACTCCGCTCCCCACTTTCCACCGAATTCGGAGGCATTGCGTGTTAAGTGGCGGAACTTAACGCCGCGCTTTACCTCGACACCAGAGCGAAGAAAACGGAAATATAACTTCCTCTCCTCGAGTGGGAATCGAACCCATTACCAGTCGTTTACAGTCACCGATTCGTGCCATTGCGCCATGACTGGCCCATATATACCTAATATTGAATAATTTGAAATACTTATAGCAAAATCGAACCCATAACCATTGCATATACAGTCTACGCTTTCAATGAACCATAGTGTACTTAGTACAGTTTCAGAACAATAAGCAAAGCAGTACGTCACTAAAAACACACTCAATACAAACAATAGGTCGAGTGTCCTTCCCCGGAATTGGCGAGGAAATTTTTGTTATCTTTTCGTGTTCCCCGAACGGATTTTAAAATTGAGAACACAAATGTTGGGTGGGCTAAAATGGTGCTTTTTTTGTTTTTTTTTAAGTTATATAGTTTAAGTACGTTTTTATTTAGTTTTATGTATATTAATTAGATAATAAAAAGAAATGTGATTAAAACGTGACTGATTGTGTTTTGTAAATATTTATTTTTTTCCGTTATCGTCGCCGCTTAACACGTAATGCCTCCAGAATTCAGCGGTAAATGGGGAACGAAGTATCTTAACATTGATTCCCTCTGTCAACATGTGTTGTGGAATAGCGTGTGAAGCTAAAAAAAATAGTAAATAAATTTAGGTTAGTGTCAAATCTCTTTGTCATGCTCTTTGAGTGTAGTAGTAAATTTTTATTTAATAAATTTATTCGTATTGAACCTTTGTTTTATTTTTTGTAATTTTATTTAGTTCAAATATAATGTTGTTATTCAGAAAAGATTTTTTTTTCAGAAATCGTCAGAAATCATCAGTAAAAATTCAAAACTGGTCCAAAAAAACAGTTATTAATACGTTACCTATCTATGAACTCTTTTATATAAAAGTGAAGCGTGAAACTACTTTTTTATTTAAGATCTGCATACAAATTTTTATCTAGCTATTCTGTGATAATATAATCGCAAAATAAAAAGATATTTCAAATCGACTATTTACTAAACAACACTAAATGAAAGTGGTAATAAAACCAAAAAAATAGAAACTTTCGAAACGTAAAACGTGGAATGCACCAGTATCGTGCATTTTAAATCGTTTGTTTTAAAAATAGTATGTTATCGTCACGAAAATTCTTATATTACGTGTAAAATATAAGCTAGTGTAAGCATTTGTGGGATATTTGATACATTATTAGAATGAAACCATATAATTTTAATGTTAAAAGTGAAATGCATAATGGTTATTAGAAAACTTGCAATAGGTGCATATGTTTTTTACAGGTTCCCATTTTTTCCCCCATAGTAGGCCTGTGCCATTACATGTCGAGTGGTGCAACTTAACGCCGCGCTTTGTTTATGTACCAAGGGAAAGAAATGAAAGAAATAATATGTAATCATTCTCTAGAATCACCAAATAGAACCCAGTGTCTAGATACGTCGTTGTCCACTCTCCGTTCGAAATCGTGATATTGTTTGTTAAGTGGGTGAACTTAACGCCGTACAACGTCTTAATTAGCAGAGCGAAGACACGTAAATAATTAAAATATGATTATACCACGAGTGGTAATCGAACCTACAACCAATCCCATATGATCAAAACCTGTGATATCTATAATAACTTCAAAAATATATAAGAAAAGTCATAAAAATGAACATAAAAAAGCGCTTAACCCTGTAAATACGTGTAAAACATACACAGAAATATGTGAACACGGCGGTAACGTAATAATCTGAAGACGTACATGTTTACGTTATACAGTGGCGGGGCTTCGTTCGAACACACGATTTGCATTAATTAAATAGTTATTTTTTTTTCTGAAAACTGTAATATAAATATGAATATGGCACATACGTGTGACGTAAAACGACTGGTTGTGGATTCGATTCCCACTCGAGGAGTGGAAATATTTAATATTTCCATTTTCTTCGCTCTGGTGTCGAGGCAAAGCGCGGCGTTAAGTTCCACCACTTAACGCGCAATGCCTCCGAATTCGGCGGAAAGTGAGGAACGGAGTGTCTTAACACTAGGTTCCCTCTGCCTACCCTACTGTGTGCGGAATATAGCGTGAAGCTAAAAAAAAACAATAATAATATGAGTATTATAAAAAAATAATAAAAGTATGAGTATTTCTATATATATTAAGACCATCGTGGCGCAGTGGCACAGTGTCTAACGTAAAACGTCTGTAAAGCGATGGTCGTGGGTTCGATTCCCATTCGAAGAATGATTATATTATATTTAAATTTTCAATAATTATATTGTATAAGTTGAATTTCGCCACCCAATACGTAATATCTCGATTTCGGGCGAAAAGGGGAGGATAAAGTGTCTTGCCACTAGCTTGCTCTTTGAATACCTGGAAATAAAGGGGAAAGGTGTAAATCTGCTTTTTTTAATAAATTCTTAAGTAATGTATTGCATAATTAAAAAAATTATGGAATCAAATAATTTTTTTAGCCGTATATTTTCGATTATTACTGAGTAGGTAAACACTTTCCCAAATTGAATTTGAACTGGCAACTTCATAAATTTTGAACTGAATCATAGATATTATGTCATAGTCATACTAATAATATATACTTAGCTAGTACCGAAGCGATTAGCAACAGTCAAAGTAAGCAATTCAATCGATTACTTCAAACAACTAATACGTGATTAATTTGATACGTTTGCAATTGTACGTAGGTTAATACGTTAGTTTAAATCGATTAATTAGTATGGCTTAGTCACAGATTTATATAATTTATTAATTAATTGTTGCGATATTTTCATGATGTTATCAAAAAAATTGTTGTAAAAATTGAAAAAATGTTAATATTTTAAAAATTTTAAAATGTTTAACGCAGTTAGGGGGCACACTGCATTCTCCTGCAATTTTCAAGACGTGCGGGTTCAAATCCTACTGAGTTAAAATTTTCAATTTATCTAAAATGTTTTAAAAAAGGGTAATATTTTGTAAGTGTTTAATTTCAATCATGAATCTATCTGGTCATAAGTAACTGTCATCAAGAGCGTACATAAAACGTAGAACTAAGTCTCGTTAAACTAGTCTATGAATAAAAAATATTTGATATTAAAAAATGAAATAGCTTCACGCTATATCCCGCACACAGCAGGGTAGGCAGAGGGAACCTAGTGTTAAGACACTCCGTTCCCCACTTTCCGCCGAATTCGGAGGCATTGCGTGTTAAGTGGCGTAACTTAACGCCGCGGAAAAAATATATGATTTTAAAAAATAAAAAAAAAATAAACTATATCAGTCAACGTAACATTTTAGGTGCCCAGTCTCATATTGCCTCTATAATCGGCGGTGATAAGAACTCATTGTTTTATAATACGTTTCCATTCGGGGCTACGTGTGATTTAGTTATGTCTGGTTGACTTCTAAACAAGGCGCCTATAGTTTAGTGCAATTAGAACTCTGCTTGTAAAGCCGGAGGTAACAGCTTCAATCTTGAAAATAAATCATTTTTTATAAATAAACTCATTAGCAAAAATCTTACTTCTTAGGTAACAGGTTCTAAGCCCGAACGATTAGTTTAAAAAAATTCAATAAACTATCAAAGTCATTGTAATATATGGGTTACATTTCATAGGCATACAAAAAACATAGGCATTTTAGTTCAATACACGAACTGCCTTCTTACGACAAAGGGCCTGCTGCTAACAGCTTCATGCCTTTTCCTGCATAGTCAGAGAGAATCTAGTGGCAAGATGCAGGGACTTCAATTTCGTTCTGTTCAAAAGTACTACTTAACTACGATAATACTTACGACAGTCATAGCATACTAGTTGTCTCCCGTTACTTCAATTGCCTGAACTTAATCATGCATGCCATGCAATTTTTAAAGCTATTTTTGGCTTTAATAATTTCGGTGGTTACGCGTATCTCATTTATTCTGGTCACACACGTATTTCGGGAACACTAAAATTCTGTTAGTCCTACCCTACGTTCCCTAAGGAACCTACATGGCAAATTTCAGCTTTCTATAAGCAGTAGTTTTGCAACAGTAGTTTGTGCTCTGTCTGACAATCACGCAGCGAGCAAAGAAAGACTTTCATATAAATATATTCGTATTAATTTGTTTGTCGATTTATCTAAGTATTGTGTAAGATGCTTATTAATTAAATTAATACAAAAATAATTAGTACAAAAAAGGAGAAACTTCTTTCATTTATTCATATGCTATAATTAAATTGAGGTTTTCATTCTTATGGTAATCGTAGTGTTGAGTTACACTACTTTTTCTTTTTTTTAGCTTTTCACGCTGTATCCCGCACACAGCAGGGTAGGCAGAGTTCTGCTCCTTCTTCTAGTCTTTCCGTTCCCCAATTTCCGCCAAATTCAGAGGCATTGCGTGTTAAGTGGCGGAACTTAACATCGCGCTTTACCTCGACACCAGAGCGAAAAAAGGGGAATTACTTCAAAACAACATTATTTCAAAATTTTAAACGGATAGTCTCTCCTCTCTCTGTTATATAAGGAAGATGAATGCAACTAAGGGAAACATTTTTTATTGCATAAAAAAGGCAAACGTGCAGGAGACTACCTGATGGTAAGTGGTTACCTTCGTCCATTGACATCTACACAGTTAGAGGAGTTGTAACCACAACAACGTTGCCGTTGCCGGCCATGACCTGAAGGAGGATAGGTGAGAATGGAGAGTTGGAATATCAACTGAGTTTACTTAGTTTTTTTTAGCTTTTCACGCTGTATCCCGCACACAGCAGGGTAGGCAGAAGGAACCTAGTATTAAGATACTCCGTTAACTTAACCGTTAACTTAGTCAATTGACTAATAAATGATGAAGTCATTTTATAGAGTGTCAATTGATTATAACGGGCAAAAATTAATCTTTTAAAATAGTATGTCGTTTGACCCTCCCTATAAGGGGGAAAGGGGAAAAATAAAAAAAAATAAAAAAGTAGCCTATAGCACTCCAGACAGTATAGCTTTCTGAATGTGAAAGAATTTTCATGATCGGCTCAGTATTTCCTAAGATTACCCCTTACGAACAAAGTTACAAACGTTACCTCTTTATATAATAGTATAGATTATGTAACATAGATAAGAAAATAATAAACACATAAAATACACTATTACACATTTAGCGTAAACACATAACACTATGTGTATTATATATACACATACATAAAATAAACACATAAAACAGTAATAAAAACCAATCTGTCCGTGGGAACGCATAGCGATACGGGAGCGAATTCAATGTAAAGATCAAGACCCTTACTTACGTCTAACGTAACAAAATGACAAACGTATACGGCATTTACTCTAAAACAAGTTAAAATTACCTAAAATAAGGAAAAAACGACTTAAATGCGTTGGTATAAGAACACGTAGAGACCAAGTTATGTTGGTAGTAAGTGGAAATGGTAAACCTTAACCTCAAAACCGTGATACTTGCAGGTCCAATGCTGCCAATATGCCAATATTAGATAGATATTCGCTCGCAAAGTTGTTAGTTCGCTTTGATATTTAAGTCTAGATTTATTTATGACTAGACTGGATTTTTATGTAACTTGTTTTGTGTTATAGTTACGTTATAAGAATATGACATTCCTTTTTGTTGAATTTCTTATTATATTTTTTTTTTTTATTTTGTTAAATGAACTGAGTGTTATATCTCTCCGCTCTCCGCTCGTCCAAGCAGAGGCTTGCCGTTCAATGTCAAATTTATAGGTAATTAAAATAAACAATGCAAATATACCTAATATTGTTAAATTAGAAAAGTCATGAAAAAACAACCAATATCTTTAATATTATCAACGAATAGATATATTATTATAGTAAATAATTATTAAAGAAGCTATTGACGTGGATTAGGGCAATAGGTACATGACTATATACGTGGTATTTATAGATACGATTCCTGCTAGAGGCAATGGCTTTGTCCTCGATATCTAAGAAATTCAGTGAAAAGTAGTGAACAGATTGCCTTAACATTAAAACTCTCGGCTTAATTTACTGTAAAAAATATGTAATAAGTATAACGAAAAAAAAACATTTAATCTATACCAAACATTTGAAAGGGTATTTGTCCATACACGACATTTCAAAACAAAAAGTAGAGAACAAATTTAAGTCTTTAATCATTTCTTCTTTAAAAAAAAATTATAACTAGCTGTGAACTTCTTTCACATAACAATAAGAAAAAAATTGCCGAAAAATATTCACTTACGAGAGCCCTTAGACCTCCTTAATCCGATTCTGTCACAAAAATCGTTTTTAACGGATATCCATTAAATATAACCTATCCCGGAATATAATGTCTCTAGTAGATCATATATATAAATATATATAATTAAATAAATATATAAATAAATAAATAAATTTGTATAAAAAAGCACAAAATTCTAATAAAAGCTTATTATGAAACGTTTAACAGAAAACTAAGTATGTTGGCACCGTCTATTTTAGTGTCACGACGACAAATATAAAACGACCTCCCTCTCATTTATACGCTGTACTATTTACGAGGTAAAGTTCATTGGTGTGGACGTCAGAGGGGGTCAAGTGGAAGTGGTCAAGTGGCATTGAATAGATAACTTACATTGAGACTTTGATAAATCGAATCTTAAATGACATGCATGTTTGGTTAATACGTATACATATAGTATACGTGTATTTTGTTTAGGATGCGCATGCGCATGTAATCTTTTTATATTATACTAGCGGCCCGCTCGCGGCTTTGCCGCATAACCACGTACATAGCTGTTGCGGTGTATTGCAACAGCAGGGAATTATTTTTTGAAAAATAAAGTAGCCTATGTTTAACCTTGGATTATCAACTATATTTATGCCAAATTTCATTACAATCGGTCAAGCGGTGTAGATTTTTCATACAAACTGTCATTCCCTATTTCAACCATTTAGAGGTTATTTTTTGAAAAAATAAGTAGCCTATGTTAGACCCAGTCACTTTTACTACTTTCATTCTAAATTTCATGCAAATCGGACCCGTACATTAACCGTGAAAGCGTGACAGACAAACACACAGACTTTCGCATTTATAATATAAGTATGGATTTGCATTTGATACCCTGTCCTCCTATATTAGGCAGAATAACCTAGTGTTGAGACACTCCGTTCTTTTCATTCAGCCTTTTTTCTCTCTCTATTGCATTTAATGCATTTTGTTGCGTTCTGTAAAGGGCAGTAAAGGGCAAGGCCAAATTGAAGGTTTTAATTCGGTTGTATGTTGTCTGTCAGATACTCAGTAATGAAATAGTTTTATAAGTAAGTACTGTTTAAAAAAGATAGATTAAAAGCTTCTTTTCTCTCATAGCAGAGAAGCTACACACTCCATTCTCCACTTTCCACCGGAAATCGAGACTTAGCGTGTTAAGTGGCGGAACTCAACGCCGCGCTTTGTCTTAACTACCAGAACGGAGGAACGAACCAATATAAATATATCATTCCAAATGAGAACTTAATCCACAATCAATTACATTTACAGTTAAAATCCATTAGGTTAACAATTTTAAGTATTTCCTTTTATTCTAAAGCCTACCTACAACTACTTTATAATATATCTATTCTAGAATTTTTAAATGTCGATTGTAAAAACAATTTGCTTTATTATTTACTGGTATTCGACACATTGCCGTATAAGTAAATAAATTATTGTAAACAATACAGTGATGTAAGGTGAGTAGTGTGGAAGCAATGTTGTATGTCGGGTTAGAGTAATTATGACTATACTTGTCCATACTAATATTATAAATGTGAATGTATGTGTGTCTGTTAAGCTTTCATGGTTAATCTACTGAGCCGGTTTGGATGAAGTTCAGAATGGAAATAGTTAAGGAATCATTGTGAAACATCTTTTTTTTTTCAAAATAATTTCCTAATGGATTAAATAAAAAATGAAAGGTTGCATGAAGAATCTAAACTTCATGACATTCGATGAATTCTCCTAGGAAGACAATTGATGACAAAAGTCAACAGTATACGAGCTTTTTAAAATAACCAACCCCTAAAGGGCTAAAATAGGAGATGAAAATTTGTATGAAAGACCACGCGGGAGTAGCCGCTAGCGGATTGCTAGTAGGTACATAAGTACAAAGATACGATGAAGTTATTTTATTACATTTTTTATTTATTCTAAAAAACATTATTAACAACATCATTAACAAGCATTATTCTCGCATAGTGCTGTAGTCAAAGAGGACCTAGTGTTGAGACACTCCGTCTTTCTTCCAACTTTCGATTATTTTAATATTACCAAGAGGCACTCCAATTTTATTTATTTGAATAGACATAGTACAAAAATAGAAAAATATCTAAAATTAACCCTGTAAATCGAGAAACGAGTGTCTTGAGACGAAGTTCTCTTTGCCTTCCATCATAGGAGGAAAAGCTTTAATAATATATTTTTACATAAGTAATAATAATACAGTTATATACTTAATAATAACCTGTAATTACATATTTCTTTTAAATATTAAGGCTTAATTTCTAGATTACTTCTAGAATACCCAATAATTATCCCATTTCAAATTAAATTACACATAACCATCACTAATAATTAAAAAAAAACACATTCACACAACCCCAATCACGAACAAACATTAATAAACAATAAACAACTGAATAATAAACAAAAAGTCATCACACAAAAAGTCATTCAAGATAAAATCGTAACAGAGAAAATATATATACGTCAGTAATTTGAGCGGGAGTCATCACCCGATGTCCAACACAAGATGGCCGCGGCGAGTTTTTTGTCTATACTCTAACGGCCTGAATGTTTTAGAACAAGTTTCTTTGCGTTTAACCTTGTCATTAGGCTCGACTAGTCATTTCTGAATTCACTAAACACATACTATATCGCATAAAACAGACAATCTATTTTAAACTCTAAACTTGGCTGAATAAAGTTTGGTCTTGGTCATATTATTTTGTATCTGTGACGTTTATGGCGGGGTGTTAAAGAATTTTCGTCACAGCACTACATTCCCCCTCCAGATGGCTAAGAGCGATGACACGACGCGAAAGTACGCTATTATTTTTTACTTTTTTTTTTTGTTATTTATTGGTTGGAAAATATTATGGCCAGTCGTGGCCCAGTGGCACAAGCGTATGATTGTAAACGACTGGTTGTGGGCTCGATTCCCACTCGAGGAGTGGAAATATTTAATATTTCCATTCTCTTCGCTCTGATGCTGAAGTAAAGCGCGGCGTTAAGTTCCGCCACTTAACACGCAATGCCTTCGAATTCGATGGAAAGTGGGGAACGGGGTGTCATAACACTAGGTTCCCCCTGCCTACCCTGCTGTGTGCGAGATACAGCGTGCAGCAAAAAAAAAAAAACAAAATATTAAATTATTTATTATGGTGCTGGATGGTTTATAATTTTGTAAGAATATTAGATATATTATAGATTATTTTAAAAATTTACTATTCTAAATATATCATTATATGAACTAAATTCTTTTTGGATAAAGCAAGCTTATAAGACAAAATGCGGCGTTGAGTTTCGTCATCACGCAAAGTCTCGAATTCGACCGGAAAGTGAACAATAGAGTGTCTTGACACTAAGTTCTACCTAAATGCTTCATTAATTCCATATTCTCCTTAAATGGATATGAACGAATACGAAATTTCAAAAGATAAAATTGATGTACTTAAAAAAAAAATTAAGACAGTTTTAACTAATTTCCTAGTTTCTTTTTCTTCAAACATCGTCAATTTACAGCAAGGCAGGTAGCTAGTGTTAAGACACTTCGCTCTATATTGTTAAGCAAATGTGTAATAATTATCAAATAAGTGTATATAGAAAGAAAAAAAAATACTAAAATTTAGTGACACACAGTCAATATATTTCGAAATAATTTATTTTATACGTGCTGTGCATGCTATGTGCCTAATCTATGTCTACTTTACATGCAGTGTCATGTTATATTTATATTAAAATATATAATTTTTGGTATTTAAATTTATCTAATCAAATTACTAAAATTGCTTAAATTTAAAGCCTGAGGCTATCGTAGTGCAGTAGGACAGTCCGACTGTAAGTGGGAATGGTCGTGGGTTCGATTGTCATTCAAAGGATTTCAAAGACAAAAGGAAGGGTTGAGCTACTCAACATACAATTTCTCGCACTTGAGCGGAGAATAGAGAGAGGAGTGTCTTGGCACTAGATCCTTTCTAAATACACTGCTATAAGGGTAAAATGAAATAAAAAAATGTCAAATTAAACCTCTGAGATCCGAACTAAATAGGTACCAATACCTACATCTTTATATCTCTACAATTAACGATAATTAAATGTTAGTTAAGTCAATTACTGTTAATACTTAATGATAATATAAAGTTTTCTAGAATTTTTTTTTTAGCTTCACGTTGTATCCCGCACACAGCAGGGTAGGCAGATGGAACCTAGTGTTAAGACACTCCGTTCCCCACTTTCCACCGAATTCGGAGGCATTGCGTGTTAAGTGGGGGAACTTAAAGTCGCGTTTAGCCTCGGCACCAGAGCGAAGAAAATGAAAATATTAAACATTTCCACTCCTCGAGTGGGAATCGAACCCACAACCAGTCGTTTACAGTCACACGTTCGTGCCACTGCGCCACGACTGGCCCCTGAATTTTTTTTTAGTAATATAATTTGTTCTAAACGAAGAAAAGAGTGTCTTAACACTGGACTCTCCCAACTTAACCTCCTCCATACAGATGAATCTTGAAGTAATAAAATTATTGAAAAAAATCTCTTGTTTTCGGACAAAGTCAGATTAGAACGCTAGTTAATCTACCCAGTGATTACTGTCCTGTCGCGTGACTTACTGTACTGAACCCTTAGTTTAGATTTTCACCAAAACCAATAACGGTAAATGCAATGAAAATAAAAATAACCTCTAAACATAGCTTAGCTTAAATGAAATTAAAAAAATATTATTGTTATATACTTACGAAAATTGGATAAAAAATATTATATTTGTTTTTTTTTACATAATTTAGTTAGAGTAGATTAACTGAGATGGGTGAGGGTTCAGTGATCAGTCACTCCGTAATTGATGGAAAACATAATGTTTATATAAAAGTTTATATAACCGGAAATTTAACTTTTTTAAAGAAACTAAGCTATTACATTTTATATAAAAATTATTATCATCTTAAACAATTTCAAAACAAAAAAAAAAACAAATAGCCAATCGTCAAAAATGACATCTTCGACAGATTAGATCGGAGTGTCTTAACACTATATTCTTTCCTACGCGTGAAAAAGCGTGCAAAAGAAAAGAAAATCGCGTGAATCTCCAACAAAAGAAACAAAAATCTCATACATTGCCCCACTGAACTATTGAAAGTACAAAAATCGTTGACGTATACAAACAATGAGTAATACCAACCGAAATACCTAAGCTACCTACCTACCTATATCTAGACTGAAACACAGGCACAAAATAACGGTTCCGTGCCACAATCCAATATAGAAAGCTAGAAAAAAAAATATATAAAAAAGTGACACGAAACTGGCCGAATAGCTAACTATAATGCCCGGCGTGCATGCCCGAATTGTTTTTTCCCCGTCGATAAATTTTCCCTTGAAATACAACAGTGTTTCTAATATTAGACGTTATGGGGGTGGTAGAAAAAAGGTTATTGATACTAATACAATGGTTACAGGTTCATTTTTCACTTGGGGAAAGTATATTTATAATTTATTAAAAAATATATTTATTTCTTAAGTTTGATTAGATTAAGCGCGGCGTTAAGTTACGCAATTACTATAATAGACGAAAAATGGCAAATGGGAGTGTCTTGACACTAAGGTATCTCTACCTCATTACATGTGGAAGATACGTAAGAAACGTAAAAAGAAAAAATAAAAGTCCAAAACGTGAGTCAAAAGCTTAGTTAGGGGGTGGAATTTTTAAATATCGCCTTTGTCGTTTGCGACATTAGGGAGCTTACATCTGTTAAGGGTGGAAGGGTGCGATTTACGAATGCTAATTAGCATTTGTATGTGTATAACTTGACACTTTCCGTATAACAGAGTAGCCAGAGAGAATATAGTGTAAAGACACTCCGTTTTCCACTTTCCGCTAGAAGTTGGGACACAAACTTAAAATGTTATTATATTTCGAAAACTTTTTAAATCATAACAAAAAGCATGCATTTCTTTCTATGTATATGGTTGTGTGAGAGTGTACGTGTGTGTGTGAGAGTGTACGTGTGTGTGTGAGTGTGTGTGTTTATATGTGTGAGAGAGAGAGTGAACTGGGCAAATGTGTCAAATAATGAGGTTCTCTGTACCGACTGAAAGAACTGGAGTGTCTTGACACTGTGTTTCCTACCCTGCTATACTAGCAAAGCTGAGAGCTAAGAGGACAGTCGCGGCGCAGGGACACCAAGTGTGACTGTAAAAGCGACTCGTTATGGGTTCGATTCCCACTCGAAGAATTGAAATATTTAATATTTAATTTTTTTCGCCCTGATATTGAGGAAAAGCTTGAAAACTAAAGATTAGTGAACAAAAAATTGGTACGTCTATGTCCTAAAGAAAATTATTAATCATATTTAATTTTAAATATTCTATACTTTATATATCTATACCTATACTTTACATTTCTTTTGTAAATAGGAAAGTGTATTTGTTATTTTGTCTTTCTTTCACGTCACAACGAAGCGCCAAAAAGTACGGCGTTAAGTTACACTATTTTCAACTTAAAAAAATATTTTTCCTAATACACTTATATTATATAACTAAAACTTAAAGAATACAAAAAAAAGAACATATACTTAGCGTTCCAGAGGGCATTGCCCATTGACAGTTGATACTAGCACTGCATACTTAACACAAATAACGCCTGTAATTGGCTTAGAGTACAGCGTTTTATCTACAGGTTTCATTATTTTAACGTGACTACTATTATGTAATTAAGTGCATCTTTCTGTCCGTGTGAATAACATAATTATTTAATTATATAGATGAAAAATTATAGTTTTGAGGTAAAAATATAGTTTTAGATTTGTTAAATTGATTTTTGTGTGGACTTAAGATGTAAAATGGCATTTAATTTAATGAAAAATAACGCATTTTCCTAGTATAATTCTGAATTATTTCATTCAAGACTCTTTAATGGTATCGTAGTGTGACAGCATATGAATGTAAAGCGATGATTGTGGTTTCGATTCCCACTCGCGAGAATGATTATATTTAAATTATTATTTTCATATGGTCACTCTGATAACTATGACAAAGCGTGGAGTTGAGCTCCGAATGTTTTAACACTACGCTCTCTCTGACTTTACTGAGCAGGAAAAAGCATAAACTTATACCCACCAAAAAAGCGTTTTCACCTTTCACCCTCCAGTAGTTCCGGTTAAAATTCATTACTTATGTTGTAAAGGAAAAGATTAATAGACGAATATATTGATTGATGCTGAAAGATATTTCGATAATTGAGAGACGAATTCAGTATGGCAATGGTTAAACAGTTATTTTTAAGTTATTTTTAAATATTTACCACTATTCAGTACCAAGAAATACATCAGATTACCAAATTCTCTTTACCGTAACGCAATAAGTAATTCAAATAAATCGAAATCATAAACTTTCCAAGTCTTCAAGAATTAGAGATTACATTGCATACTAAATCTCTTGGGTTATAAATTATTTAGCAAAGAAACTAATTTGTTTTCACGCTTTTTCCTTCATAGCAGGGTCGTCAGAGAGAATCCAGTGTCTGTCAACGTCGTCGTCCACTTTCCATTCGAAAATGAAGGCATTGCGTGCTAAACTCAACATTATGCTTTATATTAGGCACCAAGCGGAAATAAAAATATTTTTATACAATATAATCATTCCCCTAAATTGGCATCGAACCTACAACCACTGCGCTCAAAGCCTATCTACTCCACGAATTCACCATCTATTTAACATAAATAATATTATGATTATAGCAAATTTACAATTCCATATTTGCATCGTGGCATGAAAGCGGCACACAATTACGTTGAAATTTTCGTGGTTTCCGAAACTTTCCCTAGATTGTGGAACTTTCGTTTAACCTAAAAGCTTCAAGTTAGTCTTAACTTATTTGGTTTTTCTTTTAATCTTATATTTTATGTTTGTTTTGAATTAACTAACTTTCTTTCTCTGGTCTCGAGGTAAATTGCGGCGTTAAGTTGCGCTACTTAACACGCAATGTCGCAAATTCGGTGGGTAATGGGGAACGGAGTGTCTTAACACTAGGTTCCCTCTGCCTACCCTGCTGTGTGCGGGATACAGTATGAAGATAAATTAAGTAAATGTTTATTTTGTTAGAGAAATAGTACTTTAGATTTTTCGTTATCCATTTTCACTACCTGGATTCGGGGTACTGCGTACAGAGCGGTGGATTTCAAAGCTGTGCTCTAGCTTACCAGAAAGCGGTGTCACATTTACGAAAATAACTTAAATACAATATTTCCCCAGATAACGAACCTAGAATCGATTAATATGATAAAATTAATTGGTGACTGTATCCATGTTTTTGTTAAAAAATGTTTTTTTTTTTAAGTTCGACACTTTCCCGCGTAACAGAAATAAAGACAGTTTAGTGTTAAGACACTTTGTTGTTAAATTTCCACCCAAAATCGAGATACTGCATGCTGTATTGTAGTACTGGCGAAGAAATGAAAATAGTTTAAATATATTTAATCTTAAAGACGATCGAACCTACAAGCAATCACCTTACATTCAGATACTACCATTGAGGATATTATTGGTTTATACCTAATAACTCTGTTTAGCCCTTTTCCGAGGTGGTGCACTAGGTAGCGTTTAACTAAACACAATGCTCGTGGGTTTGATTCTCACTCGGGGGAACACGTAATGTCTCAATTGGCGGAAAGTGAAGGACGGAGTGTCTTAACACTAGATCTAACCTAAATAATGCGGAAAAAAGTACGAACCTAAAAAAAACCTTGAAACTGTCCCTTTGTACTAACGCCACGAAAATATTGAGCGGTGGCAAAAATGACCAAACACATCATGTTAATATTTCAATAGCGTAATTCGGGCGCGGAAATCGATATCCACAACAAGTGGCCACTGTGCATTGCTTTGTTTTTGAATTTAGAGAAGATTCTTGGCATTTTTTTTAATAAACAAAAGATGATTTTATGTCTTAAAGCATTTTCTTGATTTTTGGTGTAGGGTAAAACTAGGTAAAACGCCCCAGTTGACAAAACGCCCCACAGCCATAGCAGGCACATTAAGAAAGCTAGATGATACACGTATTGCACGGAGAGTAGCCATAAGTTGATAAACAACATAGCTAATGTGCACGTGTGGTTTATTACGCTCCCTTAAAAAATATTAATAAATTTAGTGTTTCAGTGAAGTTACAATTTGTGGTAAGTTGCAAACATTTTTTTATATTTTAATACTCATTAAATTTAAGTTAAATTGATATTAACTGTTGAAAATACACATAAATACACTTTATTATAAATGTTCGTTAAACGTGATAAATTTGAAATTGAGGCTTTTTTCTTGATAGGGCGTTTCAAAAAGCAAAATTTGCAATACGCCCCACCGCATGCTTTTTAAAATGCCCCCGTACCGAAATTACATAGATACCAATTTATATTGTATTTTAATTACAGAGTATGTCTCTTAAATATCAACGCAAGTCTCTTCGAGCTTCTTGGAGGCAATGCGATCTGTATGAAGTAAAAAAAATGGGAGAGAATGAAGCTTCAAAGCACTTCAAAGTTCCATCTTTGAGAAGCACCTTAAAACTGTTCGGATATGGACATAAATAAAAGCGTTGAATGTACAGAAAATTACTACATAACAAAGTCTCCTGAAGACTGGATTCAAGTTTGACACGTTCAGGGTACCACGTTTGTGTAACAACTATGGGCAGAAAGCTGAGACAGAAGCTGTTAAAAGCAGCAAGATTTGATTTTATTCTATTCAACTATTTTATGATGATTTTAATTTGGTTTATGTCAAAGTTAATTGAAAAGACTGTTATGTTAATCATTAATTTAGAAGACTGGTGTTTTTTATTGTTATAACTTTTCTTTTAATTAATTACTTACAAATGAAAATGTTTTTTTTTTATTTAAAGTTTTTAAGGACTTTTAAGTCTTGCCTTGCATTTGTGTTATGTTTGTAAGTTATTAAACTATTGATATATTGTGTTTTTTTTACGTTTTGGATAAAATTTAGGTATGGACATATATGAGGACATTTTAAATTGCATGGGGCATTTTATAATAAAAAACGAGGCGTATTAGGTAACATGTACCTGATAAAACGCCCCACTCCATGTCTGCAAAAAAATTGAAATAGATCTTTAACCATCGTTCCAATTACATTAAGGTTTTGTAAAATTATTGTTAATGAACCAATTAACGTCCAGGAATAAAAGAAATAATTAAATCTATGATTATTTGGGTTTTATTGAAGGTTAAAAAAAAGTGGGGCGTATTACCAAGTTTTACCCTATATATAATACTAGCTTGTGACTTGGTCCATGTGGAATCGAAAGAAAAATTATTAATCTAATTAGCTTAAGTTACTCCTTATTACATCATCTCACTGCCAGTAAAAGTTTTGTCAAAATTAACTCAGTCGTTCTAGAGATTAGTCGGGACAAGACAGACTGGTAAAGTAAAAATTAAATGTTATAAAATGTTATTTTGATACAAGTATTGTGTATATGTAAGAAAGTACATATGCATTTAGTAAAAAGCGGTTATTTTATTATTACTAGCAGAAAAACCAATTTTATTTATTTGTTTAGTAAGTTACTTTGTGCTAGTTTCATAGAATAACATTATCAGAAGCTACTGAGATTTTTTAATTATTTGAGTTTTAAAAAGTTTTTAATTTAAAATAGATGCTTTACAAAATATAATACTTTATTACAAAACTGATTAATTCTACTTTTAAACATTTTTAAAGAGTTATTCCACACTTAGGAAAAGACCGAAGAAATACCGTTCAGGCGTTCTCAGTGGTGAGAACGCCTGAACGGTATTCAGGAGGCGCGGGTTCGAATCCCGCTGCGTTAAAATTTTTATACGTTTTCTAAATTTTGATTAATTCTAATTAAAAGTATTTATTGTTTTAAATTAAAAATAGATATATTATCTGTAACTTAAATTACGTTAAATGAAAAGGTACATACAAGAAGACGAATTCATTTTCCGAATAGCAAGGTAGTCAAAGAAAATGTAGTATAAAAATACTCCTTTCTTCACTTACCGTCCGAAACTAAAATATTTCGTGGTCAGTGGCAAAGTTAAAAAAAAAAAATCGTTATATTCCCTGAAGTTGGAATCGAACCTACAACCAACAAAACACTGCCCAACTGCATTTCCTGTCGTATTAAATAATTACAAGAACTTCTTAGCATCAATACTATCAAATTTTAAAGAAGGACTATCCTCGTCTAACTGGACAGAGAAAAGCTGTTTGGAAGAGCTTAGCTTAGTCCACTTAGTTATATGTAAATTAGGAAGTTTATATTATCTTTCATTATGTAAAGATATAACATATACTATCTAGATATATAGATGGATAAAGTACGTTAAACAATTAGTTTTCAAGTGGTAGATAATGGCCACTGTTCCTTTTTAATTATTATATTTAATAAGCATTTAATATATTGTATTACTAGTAAACTGCTCGCGGATCCGCTCGTGCAACCTTTTAGAGTGAATTTTTGAAAAATAAATAAAGCATATTTAACCCTGGATTATAAACTATATTTATACCCAAAACTCATTACAATCGGTCAAGCGGTTTAGATTTTTCATACGAAGTTTCATCCCCTATTTCAACGCTTTAGGGGTTAATTTAAAAAAGAATACGTAGCCTATGGTGGAAAATGCAGTTAAAGATCCTGATTTTTAACTATGCCATCTTGCCAAACCGGAGTCCCACATAACCGCGTCCTGGTATCCCATCCCGGGCGGGTATCCGTAACGGACTTCCTGACGTTAAAAAAACGGATCTTCATTTGTTATCATTTCGAGTTTCATCTAAATAGCCGTGATAGCGTAACAGACAAACACACTTTCGCATTTATAATAATAGTATAGATTAGGACGGCTAATAACATAGGGGGTTAATACTTAAGTATATATATACAGTATATATAAAATATTTACGTGTAATCTTCATATGGTCAACGAAAAATTATTATATAGTTGTGTAAACTATGAAACATAAAATGTGTTTTCTTTCTTATATGAATTTCAAGAAATTCTCTCTAAGTAGCCAGAAAGAGCCCAGTGTCAAGACACTACACTTTCACAGGTATAAAAAATTGAAATTTCGGCTGTGCGATGTCTGTCAAACGTTTCATATGGCAAGAGTCCTATATTACATATAATTTAATTAATATTATTATGTTTAATGTATGTATTATAACGTAATTCGCCATTTTCTGTAGTAAACTGAAAAATCTTAATTGTATGCATTTCTGCCTATAAGATAAATATTTAATAACAAAGCCCACATTTCGTCCAAGTAAATCTAGACTAGACTATCTCTCGAAAACTAAATTCTTTGCTTCTAGAAAGTTATAATCTACGTCTATAGTTAGTAGGCGATCGTAAAACGCTTAAACTAAAACTTTCAATATGTCAAATATGTATGTACAAGCCACTAGAAGATCATAAAGGAAACTACGCAGCATTTGCAATTTTTATATGTTTCTTATACCTACCTATATTAATGTATTGTCCTTATATGGAACCATTATTTTTTGTCTGATGATTCATTTTTAGCAATACATTGTTTTAGTAGATATATAAACTATTTTGTTATTCACCGATGATACTGTTAAATGCAATAAATAATAATTCAATTAAATCATAATAGTAACCTTAGGATGTATATACGTATATATGTACATACGTATGCTTGCGATAGCGAGTAATCATGGCCATTGGTCCGACTTGGACATTCTTGAAGGAAATTCGACCGAAAAGACATGACGTTATTGCATAACTTTTCCTAATAAAAAGTCACATTTTACTTAATTTTAGTAGAAATTAATAAGAATTAATGTTAGGCGATAAGGTTGAAATTAAGGTGTGTTATATCAATCAGAAGCTAGCGGTCCACACGGGTGAATTTGCAAACGCAACTAGGAATGCACTTGATACGCGACCAACTTCACGCCAGTGCAATCAAGTTCATAGATTAAGATTGGCGTTCCTTCAACACAAATTGCCTATACGCTAACTGTAATTAACAATATCGAACCCACTTACCTTGGCGAGTCTATGCTGTGGTCCATAAGCACTGAACCGGGCAATGTTTATCCAAAAAATATAGTTCACTTAACTAGTTTTCTAACTATTTGCACTATGACATCACAATATATATTAAAAGTTTGTACGTAAGGCACTCGTGTAGTCTACATCACAGGTTTGAGCAATAACTTTGAATTTGTATATTGTTTGTTTTGTGTATACATGGGACTTCTTGGATGGGTCTCTTGTATTTAGCGGCAATAATCTCCAGATCGGTGTCCATTCGTATTTCCGCCGCGTTTCGTGTTCGAGGGCAGACGAGGCGCGTGCGGGCACAGCTCGCGCGCAACTGATGATTGTCGTAGGTTAAGTTTCGGAAAAAAAGTACCGCTACATCAATTTTCCACGCCGCTGTCGCACAGTGAAAATATATAATAACCAGCCAGTTTACTATCTTCTTAGGTTATTGTTTGTTATGTGATGACAGCACGCGTTAGCCCAGAGGGCAGCACCGGCCGCGGGACAAAGTTAGCGCGCTAACCAAACAAACTAGCAACGCTCGTAAACACAACGAAATTACTGAATGCCACTTTTCATTATTTTATTTCGCTATGCACCGGCCGACGTCACACAAATACCAGCCGTTCGTCTCTTTCGCACGCCAGTTCGCGCGGGAATATATTTTGTGACGTTTAATGTTTCGAATTTGACGTTTGACGTTTTGTATTTTTTCTGTATTCTGTTTTTTTTTTTTTTTTTTTTTTTAATTTCTATTTAGGCAGTTTGCGATGTGCGCGTGTTGTGCGCGACACACGTACTGCAGTTCTACTGAGACTAGATGACATTCACACAGGCTTAAACCCAAGTTCAGACGGATGCGGCGTCAATAAACTGGCCGGGCTCGTTACGATGTAATACTATCTACAATACGCTATGCTGAATAATATAACTAGGAAATATTGTTGGCCGAAAACTTATATTATTAAAATAATTAAATTCAAACTGGTTTTAAAAAAATAAGGAGAAATAATCGAAGGTCGATGCTATAACTGTTTTACTGTGTACTGTTATTTTCTTAAAATAGTTACGATTTTATAAAGGCTAATGTGTCAAGTGGTTTACATAATACGGTTGGCAGCTATTGTTTATTATAGAATGGCTGATGCAAAATTGTATTAGTCAGTAGATATTATAGACGTATTCTGGTAATAAGCGATATTTTTAAATTAATAGGTGACTATTTTGCTATAGTTATCGTCATAATATTTTTGTCATATTTATATATTAGGGTATATAAAATTGTAAGCAGACAATAATTTTAAACTTAAATATCTTAAAATATATATTTTAAATTTAATTGATATTTACAGTTGCTCTCAGAATCACTATTTAACTTTTAATCATCATTACATTTATATAAATTTGTACCGATTTGACGTTTCTAAGTGCAGTTACAGGTTAAAAATTGACTAAAAGTTATAAATCCTTTATTTTAAAATATGATATTTAAACGACCACACTCACAATCACTAATTAACCTTTAATCATCATTATTTTGATACAAAGATTATAAAGATATTTATTTTGTATTATGTGGACAATTATTACGTGTAAAATAGCTCAATAACACGATAATCAATTTCTTAGAGAATAACACATTTCTATCTAATAAGCATTTTAAATGTGGGTCAGACAGTGTCGACGCAACAAATTAATAATCAAAAGTGGAATTAAGTGAATTGCGGAAAATCGTGTTATTTTTGTCAAAATTTTACGCTAAATTGTATTTTTTAAATATTCATTTATATATCATATGACCTTTTTTGTATATTTTTGTACTTTCCGTTTACTCCATATCCTTAAAATATGACGAAATTGTATGTAAAATAATCATTTTTAAATTACGACCCAATTATGGATTTCGCCGTGCGAATGTGACATATCCTGAATTAAAAACATATTTAATACTTTCACTCGCCTTAAATTTATATATTAAAAAAATATATATGTCAGATTGCGGAACCTAAAGATATATTACGTCTGTCAGTAAAAAATAATTAATTTAAAAAAGAAAATAAAATTATTTACCTTTATCCAGATTGTTCTCATAAAGACACTCATGCTAATCTAATATTGTGTTGACAAATGGACAAGTACGCAAAATTTTATATAGGTAAATGAGACTACAAGATAGTTCTTGTAAAGATAGTTCTTGTAAAAAGATAGTTCTTGTAAGATAGTTCTTGTAAAAATCTATTTTGACCTAGTGTCAAAATAGATTTTTTTACGTTGATTTTTCAATAGATGCAGATGAATCCAATGTAGGTAGGTAAATCAATTAACAAAGCCAAAACAATAGGTACCTATTTAAAAAGTTAGTTTTATTTTTTTTTTCAGATTTATGACATTTGACACATTCTGGTAGCCCTTTTGACATTCACAGAAAATAAATATTTAATATTGTTTAAAAGTAGTTATTGTCAAATTTACAATAAATAAAAAAAAAATATTTTTAGTAAAAATAAAAACATGCATACTTCCAGCATTTATGCATTAAGCATTTTAAGTCGAGTTTACATAGGTAGAGTACCTCGAAAATAATCAGACAAAACTTAATGTCAAGACATTTGTAGACATTCCGTCTGAAATCGAGACATTACGCGTTAAGTAGCGGAACTTAACACCGCGCTTTGCCTTAATTTCTTCTTTTTATTTTGTGTATATAATGAATAATAAATATAAAATGTATATTTTGATTAACTTGTTACAACTGAACAAATAATTATTAAATGTACCGCCTTAAGGCACCTTGGTTTATCATTGATACGACATTTTTGAGCAATCTCATTGTGCTGTGTTGATAACGAAAAATATTATCGCCCAAATATTTTCTTAATATATATATAAACTTCTATACATACTTTAAAGCAATTATAAAAATAATAATATTATTATTTGAACGCTCAGAAATATAAAAAACTATATAAAAGCATAATAGAGACTTTAAATATTTTTTTGTATACATATTTAAATGGTTTACAAATTAGATTCTTTTTAAAACCTTTCCATTTTTTATTACGCCATCATTACTCAAAAAAAAAAAAAAAAACGTCAAGCCCATCAATCAATCACCACAGATTATCATATACCTACTCAAACCCAAAAAACATAAGAACTGTCAAAATACCAATCAATCCATTCGATTTCACCCACTCACTCATTCATTCATTCAATTTCGTTTAAAAGCGAAAATTGTTGAATTTTCGTCCAGTCCCATAGGTATTATACGAACTTTTATTTTTAAACGCATTCGGCCTCGGTGCAGTGTGCATGTCAATGACCTCGAGTATTCGGCCAATAGTTGGGTAAGGTTAGTTCTGTGTGTGTTTACGAGTATCTGTGTGTGCTTGTGT
The DNA here is from genome assembly GCA_019049465.1 of Dryas iulia moderata. NCBI lineage: Eukaryota > Metazoa > Arthropoda > Insecta > Lepidoptera > Nymphalidae > Dryas > Dryas iulia. Next base: position 9,197,623 of record CM032437.1, read on the forward strand.
GTGTGTGTGTGTGTGTGTGTTTGTGTCTGTGTGCGTCACTTTCGCTGTCATTTTGGTTATCGAATTTTACTTTTTAAAACGTCCGGTCGGTTTCAATGGGTATTGTTTTAGTAGAATTAATTTGATCGTCTTTTAGCGATTTTGTTGAATAATATTTCTGGAAAAGTACAGTACAAAGGTTGTGGGTTCGATTCCCACTCGAGGAGTGGAAATATTTAATATTTCCATTTTCTTCGCTGTGGCGACACCACAGCGAAGAAAATGGAAATATTAAATATTAGGTACAGGCACAGGCAAAGTGCGGCGTTAAGTTCCGCCACTTAACTCGCAATGCCTCTAAAAATCGACTGAAAGTGCGGAACGAAGTGTCTTAACACAAGGTTCCCTCTGCCTACCCTGCTGTGTGCGGGATACAACGTAAAGCTAAACAAAATCGAATTCTTCTAAATTTCTGTACGTTTGTAGAGAGATTTTGACAATTTTCTACTAGGCAAAGAGTTTTTCTACGAACAATAATTTGGCAAGAGAGAATTATATTAATAAAGTATTCAATAATTATTTATTAATTAACTTATTAACATTTTTAACTTATTATTTACGAAATTACGATATATGAAAAACTTTTGATTGTAATTTGATTTGTAAGTTAATAATTAATAAAAAAAATGTTAATGCATACGTAAATATCTCTATTCTATATTTGACGTTAATTAACAAACACTTTAGAATATAATTATGGAGGAGTGAGACAGTGATCAAGCTTATTGTGGGTTCGATTTCCTCTTGATAGAATAGTGTTATTTTAAATATTTTTATTGCTTCGCTCTGATCCGTCTTAAATTTGAAAGCGCTATATGTCCAATTAGGCAAATAAGCAAAAGCATCTACATGCTTTTTCCCTTAAAACAAGTTGTTCAGAGAGAACCTAGTGTCAAAAGACCCTGTTCTCCACATTCTACCCAAAATGGAGACGTTGGGTATTGAGTAGCGGAACTTAACACCGAGTTTTACCTTACCTAATATAATATAATTACTTCTTCAAATGGAAATCGAACCCATAACCAATCTCATTTACAATCAACTCTTCCTACTACCACACTGGTCTACTACCACAAATATTAACTTAGAAAATTAGCTATACATTCAACAAAATCACATCAAAACCAGCTCAGTAATTCAACTATTGCATTATAACTCAAAAACACCTATAAAATATCAACAAAAAATATATTCACGATATAAAATTTCTAAATATAATGAGTTCAACCGAAATTTCTTATCTTATCACTATCGTGTCACTGACCTGCCAATTCTGCACAATTTGACTAAGGTCATGGATCTATCCCACTCTGTCTAACGTATAGTAATCGTATATAGCCGTCTCGCTCGCACACGGTACAATGCACTCTTGCAGGTGTATTTAAGACAATACGCTGTTACGGTACTTTATTTGAACATGTTTTTAATTGATTATGAATGTCGAATTTTATTTAGTTATTTTTGTTATATTTTTTTTATTTTTTAAGAGTATAGTGGTTTAGGTTAGATGGTGCTGATTGAATGTAGTGGCGGGTTTGAATCCCGATTGGGAAATGGTCAAAATAAAATATTTCTTCATAAATTGTAACTAACTGGCTTTGGCTTTCACTGTACAATTCTCATAGACAGAATTATTTGGCTTTACATTATTTCCCGAATAGCGGAGAAGGTAAAGAGAATTCACTGAACACTGAATTTTGCACGTTGAATGGCGGAACTAAACACCGCGCTTTGTCTTACTGTGCCATAGAAATAAAAATAATTTAAATACGTATCTACTATCATTCCCCCAGCAGAAACGATTACAGTCAAACACTGTTCCACTGTGCCACCATGGACATAACACCATGGCCGACCACCCGATAGCATGTGGTTACCTTCATCCATAGACATCCACAACACTATAGGGGTTGAGGATGCGTTGCCGACCTTGGGGGTGAAGGAGGGAGATAGGACGGGAATGGTGGGAATAGGGCGAGTTTGGAATTAAATGAGCGATATATATAAAATTTGAGTGAGAAAGTAACTAACTGACAACGCACAGACGACGTACTACTAGACTACTAGTTACTACACGACGTGAACGACTACTCGACGTATAAACAATGAGACTGAGATTTGGTATGAATATTCCTTTCGGAGTGTAAGAGAGCACTAAGGATCCTTCCTTTCTCTGAATTCCTAAAGACCGGGCGAATCAATCAATCAATTAACAAGATATTATATAATATGATCTTTTATTTTTCGTGATTGGGGCCAGTCGCGGCCCAGTGGCACAAATGTGTTACTGTAAACGACAGGTTGTGGCTTCGATTCCCACTCGAGGAGTGGAAATATTTAATATTTCCATTTTCTTCGCTCTGATGTCGAGGTAAAACGCGGCGTTAAGTTCCACCACTTAACACGCATTACTTCCGAATTTGGCGGAAAGTGGGGAACGGACTATCTTAATACTAACTTCTCTCAGGCTACCCTGCGTACAAATTTCCAATTTATTATTATATATTATAGGTACATTTTTAAGGGAATTACCAAATAGAGCGGTAACATCAAACTACTTCGTTACAAATAAACAAAAACCAAATTTTAATTCTTGTTATTTTCCTCAAAAATTTTGTAAGACTGAAACATGTAATAGAGGTTACAAATTAGAAACCGCAAGAACGATAACAATGTCAAAACAATATTTTGGAAGTGTTGACGTCCAAAATATCTATTATATTATATAATGTTATTATGTATTGAGACAATAGTTGAAATAATAGAATGTTTGTATATAAGCTTTATTTCTGTTAATAGCTTGTGACATAAGTATTTTTATTTTTTTTATAAAAAAGGACAAGGCAAACGAGCGTTCGGGTCACTTGATGTTAGGTGAACACCGTCGCCCACGGCCCCGTGCAACACCAGAGGAGCTACAGGGACGTTGCCGGCCTTTGAGGTGGAGGTAAGCGCGCCTTTTGAAGGTACCCATGTCGTATCGACCTGGAAACACCGCCGCTGGTAAGCCATTCCACAGTTGAGTGGCGTGTGACATAAGTACGGCGTTAAGTTCCGCCATGCAAAACTTAACATCTCAATTGGGGATGGAAAGTGGGGAACAGTGTGTCTTGACACTAGATTCTCTCTGATTATCCTGCCACGCGGGAAAAAGTTCTAACTTGCTACTATGATAATAAATTCTAATAGTGAATTAAAAAAAATATTGAGTTATTTACTTTGTGGAAGGATTTTTTCTCCGAGGGCACGTAAGCAAGCTCCCTATTCTCATTTTTCTCCCTCCGTTCTCCCTCTTTCTTCTCCTCCAAGCATCCACAACTCTTCTAATAATGTGGATATGTTACTACTTGACACTTACCTGCTCGTGATCCTTCTGCTCGTGCACCCAGTGTTATACTTAAAAAATAACCTACAACTATCTCATTTAATAATCTAATATTTAGATTTTTGCAATACCTCCGAATTCGGCGGAAAATGAGGAACATTCCCTCTGACTACCCTGCTGTGTGCAGGATAAAGCGTGAATATTATTTTATTATAGTAAAAATAGGAATAAAACTCACAGACAAAGACAGGCAATATAACCAGTATGATCTAATGTTTGGTGGCATCCCAGAAGTAAATTTAATAGAAACGTTGATTCATCAAATAAATTAAGGAAATTATTAATTTTAAGGAAACATAGCACTTCCTGCTATTGCCAAATTTTATATAGGTATGTTTTGAAAATCGGTATCCTAAATTCCCCAATTTCAGATATTTTTTATCTATTTACATGTATTTATGATTTTAATTTTAGCTTCAGGCTTTTTCCTGCTCAGGTAGGTAAAGAGAAGTTAGTATTCTTATATTAGTTAGTTAGTTAATTAGTATTGGTATATATTTATACGGTTTTCCATCTTTGTATTGCATGTTAAGTGGCGGAACTCAACGCTGTACTAACCTAACCACTGAAGCAGGGAAATAAAAGCAATTTTAATACAGTCGTCTCGTTAACTGGGGATCGAATCTACATTGCAGATTTGTGGTCTTTTAGATTTTATTTCTTCTGTTACTTACTTACATTTTTTTAGCTTCACGTTGTATCACGCACACAGCAGGGTAGGCAGGGGGAACCTAGTGTTAAGACGTTTCCGTTCCCAATTCCGTTCGTCGTATCAGACATTATCCAGAACAAACAGACAGACAAAGAAATTTAAAAAACGTATAAAAATTCGAACCCGCGCCTCCTGAATACCGTCTAGGCGCTCTCATCACTGAGCAATGCGTTCTACTATCCGCTGCGTCGAAATTCTTATACGCTTTTTTACAACTTATTTTTGTTGTTAGCGCCCGAACGGTTTTCAGGACGCGGGCTCGAATCCCGCTCGGTTCAAATTTTTAAATATCTTTCTTTTCTAAATATCTTTCTAAATATCTTTCTTTAATTTTCCTAAGTGTGGAATAACATTTTCAAAATGTTTAAAAAACGGAGATAGAGACAAAAAAAATATATATATATATATATATATATATATATATATATATATATATATATATATATATATATATATATATATATATATATATATATATATATATATATATATATATATATATATTTTGGCATATAAGTAGATACATATGCATTTAGTAAAAACGGTTATTGTAATATTACGAACACACACTCCAATTTTATGTAGTATGCTCGTTATTGAAAAGTTAAGCCACGAGCCTAAAATCTATGAAAAAAATTTAACCTATATATAACTTTTGGTGTAATTTCTGGAAAAAACCTAATTAATTGATAAATAATTACTTAATAAGAAATCCAATACAATATTTTATTATATTTTTCCTTAATAGTTATTGTAATTTGGCCACCGAAAATCCCTGTTTCCTGAATTATATTTACATTTAATCATTTGGTAGTTATAAATCCACAGGGTTAACCATCATGGCGCAGTGCCACAGCGTCTGACTGTAAACGCGGTTGGTTGTGAGTTCGAGTCCCACTCGTGGGAATGATAGCCAAATTATGTTTATTTTCAGCTCTGCTGAAACAAAGCGCGGCGTTGAGTTCCGCCACTCTGCCCGGCTACGCTGGTGAAAGCGTTAGGTATTTACGAGTATGTTGATATAACTGCAATTATATTGATTTTTTTTTAGCTTCACGCTGTATCCCGCACACAGCACGGTAGGCAGAAGGAACCTAGTGTTAAGATACTCCGTTCCCCACTTTCCACCGAATTCGGAGGCATTGCGTGTTAGGTGGCGGACCATAAGGCCGCGCTTTGTCTCTGATTCCAGAGTCCCCTACCGATCTGTATATTTATCAATTGGTGTAAGAAAACCTGACCATGTTATTTCCACCCGCGTCCTGTTGTTTGATTTACTTAAAGGTACAAGCGTGTGACTGAAAACGACTGGTTGTAGGTTCGATTCCCACTCGAGGAGAGGAAATATTTAATATTCCATTTTCTTCAATGCATCCAAATTAGGGATTATTAACTCAGAAAGTAGGGATCGTAGTAACATTAGGTTCCCACTACCTATCCTGCTATAAGCGGGATACAGCGTGAAGCTAAAAAAAAACAAAAAAAAAAGTTAAGATAAAGACATTTAAAGAAAAAAAAAGAAAATAAGTTAAGATAAATAACATTCCCTTCCGCCAGAAGGCCTTCTGCCCTTTTTTCGTAGATCTTTGTGTAAGAAAATATGGCAAAAATCTCCCTACAGAGATGGCAATGGAAAAAAACAAGTTGCTATACGTATTATATTTCCATTTTCTTCGCTCTGGTGTCGAGGTAAAGCGCGGCGTTAAGTTCCGCCACTTAACACGCAAGCCTCCGAATTCGGCGGAAAGTGGGGAACGGAGTGTCTTAACACTAGGTTCCCTCTGCCTACCCTGCTGTGTGCGGGATATAGCGTGAAGCTATACGTACGTAGGTATAGAGATTTTGAGTCGTGAAGAATTGGACAGTGTTTGACATTAATGGCGATGATTGTGTGTTTCATTCTCATTCGGGATAGTGATAATAATTAAACTTTCATTTCTTCGCTCTGGTAACAAAGCCAAAGTGCGGCGTTGAGTTCCGCCATTCATCACGAAATGTCTCGATTTCGGGCACAAAGTGGACGACTGTGTGTCTTGACACTAGGTCTTCTCTGACTACCTCTCTATGCGAAAAAAGCGTGAAGTGGCACTAGGTATATAAAAAATATCCAGAACTTTAACATGGTAATAACGTATAGCATAATAGGCTGAAGCGCTTGGAAAGCTTCCAAGAGATGCGGGTTTGAATCCTGCTAGGGTTAATTTTTATACGTTTAACGTAACGTTCTAAAATACTTTTGCTATCCCAAACATGTATACTCGTACAAATTATAATATAGTAATAACACTATAAAAACAGTTTCAAGCTTTTTTACTATATAGAAGCCGTTCAAGTTTTACGTAGATTTATTACAATTATTTACCCCCTCATCCCCCTTGTCAGCAAAAGTAAGCAAAGCTTACCCCCTCCCCTATGTTTACGTAAACAATTTTTAATTCATGTATTCTTTTTTTTTATATTATAATTAAAATGTTATAAGAATTTGCGGAAATCTCCGAAAATGCGTTTCGACTTCAAGCAAAGACAACGTGAAGGTTGTCATTCGTGTAAAAAATAAATAACTACTGACGACGGACTCCCCTACAACATCCAAAATAAGCAAATACCCCCCCGCTCCCAACAGTGCTTACATAATACTTGAAAGGCTCAATAGCAGAGTAGGCAGAGAGAAATTAGTGCTTAGACACTCCGTTCTCCCCTTTCTGTAGAAATCGAGACATTGCGTGGTTAGTGGCGGAACTTGACACCGCGCTTTACCTTCCCATAGAGGACACATAAAAATGATTTAAACACAATCAATTCCCAAACTGGAAATCAAACCCACAATCACGTTTATTCATAAAATTATTATTATTATTTAAATAGTGGCCAGTCGTGGCCCAGTGGCACAAGCGTGTGACTGTAAACGACTGGTTGTGGGTTCGATTCCCACTCGAGGAGTGGAAATTATATTTCTATTCTCTTCGCTCTGGTGTCGAGGTAAAGCGCAGCGTTAAGTACCGCCACTTAACACGCAAGCCTCCAAATTCGGCGGAAAGTGGGGAACGGAGTGTCTTAACACTAGGTTCCTTCTGCCTACCTTGCTGTGTGCGGGATATAGCGTGAAGCTATTTTTTTATTTATTTATTATTATATACATAAATAGATATATATATATATATATATATATATATATAGATATATATATATATATATATATATATATATATATATATATATATATATATATATATTTATTTATTTATTATTATATACATAAATACTATGTATTATTTTGTTTACATCACAAATAAATTGAGAACAATTTGTTAGTATAATATATTGTATGTTTTGATATATAATTATAGCATTTAAAGTTTAAATTACTGACCTTAATATGCGTAACCGCAGATTTAATGTTCTCAAAATTAGTTACCATTTGCCTCTTATTCACTTTGCGAGAGTGTTTCGAGTTTCTGTAGAATATATTCAACAAAAATATAATAAAAAATGATTTTTTAAAAGATTTTCATAAGTACTTGAAGCAGATTTATTTCTTGTACTAGCAGAGAGGCAACCCTCAGAGGCGCATTTGTAAAAAAAATAAAGTAGCCCATGTTTAAGCTTAGATTATCAACTATATTTATGCCAAAATTCATTACAATTGGTCAAGCGGTTTTGATTTTTCATATAAACTTTCATCCCCTATTTCAATGCTTTAGAGGTTGATTTTTGTAAAAATAAGTAGCCTATGTTAGACCCAGTCACTTTTACTACTTTCATTCTAAATTTCATCCAAATCGGACCGGTAGATTAACTGTGAAAGCGTGACAGACAAACACACAGACTTTCGCATTTATAATATAAGTATGGATGGCAGGATTAGAAATAACTTACTTAGTGTCACTTAGTTCAACAAGGTATTAGGTCTAGCGGAACTCAACGCTAAACCTAAACTTAGTTATATTTAAGATTTAGGTTTCATACATTTAGGATTTTTTTGCTAAAATTATCTTCAAGTAAAAAAGGAGTAAAATTTAATAATTACAAAATTATAATTCATTTAATTTTTATTTTTTACTTAACTTTACTTGCCAATGAAGAATAAAATTGAGATATTATAATGAATCCTACGAGTGGTGATTAAACTCATAACTATCGTGTTAACAGTCAGACCCACGGAACACGGTGACATATTTTTTCTTTTTTATTTGCTTCACACTGTATCCCGCACACAGCAGGGTAGGCAGAGGGAACCTAGTGTTAAGACACTTCGTTACCCACGCACCGCCGAATTCGAAGGCATTGCGTGTTAAGTGGCGGAACTTGAACGTCGCGCTTTACCTCTGATACCAGAGCGAAGAAAATGGAAATATTAAATATTTCCACTCCTCGAGTGGGAATCGAACCCACAACCAGTCGTTTACAGTCACACGCATGTGCCACTGCTCCACGACTGGCCCCTGAATATTTCTCATAACTTCACTAATAAAAAATATATATTAATTTAACCAATAGTTATTTAAAATGTTATTATCACAAACGGCACTGACCACTCCAATGGTATACGAAATGCGTTATCATATTAATTAGTTCTAATAATATTTAAATATGTATGCACGTATGTATGTTACTGCAAAACCACGTAATACAGTAAATATGGGGCAAGTCAAAACATAAACTTGACGCTTTTTTGCATAGTAGGGTACTCAGAGAGACATTTGAGCCATGTGCATATAGCTTAGCGGTGAGAGCGCGTGGACAGAGTCCAAGAGGCGCGGGGTCGAATCCCGCTACGTACAAATCTTTATAGGATTTCTAGAAATACCTTTTTCAATTTCTTAAATGTGAGTAACACTATAAAAAAGTTAAAATACCTAATAGGACATTGTTTATTAATTGGCAGGACTTAATGCCATGCTTTGTGTTACGAAAGCGAAGTATTGAAAATACCTTTAGATATCATTCCCACGAGTGGGAATTGAACTCTCAATCAATCTCTTTTATATTCAGACGATGCCCACCACTCTCACTGCGCCACGATGGACTAAAAAATATAAAAAAGAATAAAAATATAAAATTTACCAAAGAAAATGGTAAAATTTATAACCCAACCTTTAAGCCAATATTTGCTTTGTTTGTTTAAATTTTTACCTAAAGAACAAATGGCTTAGTAGTTACAGTGCTTGGATGGCTTTCAAGAGGCGTGGGTTCGAATCCCGCTGCATTTAAATTTTTCACGTTTTGTAAAAATTTTATATTATCTATTATGTTATTATGTTACTTAACTAAGATTGTGACTAGAACATAACTGTTTAGAGATAAGTAATGGGAAATTGTATGATTTACCGTAATTCGACGTTTAACAGTAACATACATTCATACATACATATAGGCTATGTGTGTATTTAAATGTGTGACACAGGGAAAAAAGTTCATTGACCAGATCAATGATAGACTGACTGAACTTAGCTTGAGTTCAGGGATCATGTTTCTATTGTTAGATTACTTATTTATTTTTTATTTTTTTTTATTTTTTTTTAATTGTCACTAATAAAAAATACAGTGAGATTACAGTGCAGGTTCAATGCTCCGGCGATTAGGGTTTTAAATATGAGGAAATATTTTCTTTATTATTTCTGTTATTTTTTTTTGTTACTTTCAAGTTATTTTTGCAGACGGAACCTAGTGTCAAAACGATATTACACTTCGTTTCTTAGTGGTAGTAAGTTAAATGGCGGAACTTAACGCCGCATTGCTTAATCAGCTAAAAGCAACACAAACATTTTTTAAATTCAAACTTTTCCCGATAAAAATCGAATCCAGACTTACCTAAAGATAGGCTTTGGAAATTCAAAATCAGAAAGAAGTTACTACTTAAGTTACTTTCATAAGTATAAGAAATACGAAAAAATAGGCATACTTTCTGTGTTAGGCATTTCCCATAGTCTTGGCTAGCAGAAGCCGAGGAAGAGCATCCTTAAATTTTAGTGGTTACTCAGGTGGCCTATATCTGTCGACCTGGAGCCCGGCCTGTCTGTGGCGTAGCCAGGGTAAGCAAGGGCTCCGGTGCAAAAACATCTTGTTCGTGTTTTTTTATGCTCCTGCTCCATAAACTAAGCTTAAATGGCCCCCAAGCTCTGGCACCCTGGTACACTGTACCATGTGGTCAGACGATAGCTACGCAACTCAAAAGTGTCAAAACTCTCCGTTATTCAACTCTTTTCATCATAATTTACTTATCTATTTATTTAGCTTCACCCTGTATCCCGCACATAGCAGAACCTAATGTTAAGACACTCCGTTCCCCACTTTCTGCCAAATTCTGGAGACACTATGTGTTACGTGGCGGAACTTAACGCCGCACGCGCCGTAGGTGTATATCACCGTACTTTAGGTAATTATAATATAATGATAACATATAATTTAAGTATTTAGTCATTTTCTAAGAAGTTTGTCGTTAATGCGGGTATGAAGAGCCAGCACGGTGTAATTTACTAATAACAGTCTAATTTGAATCATTAAATGCAAATCGAATCGGAAGTCGCTTAAAGTATCGTCGGCCATTTCTGTGTGGTCCTTCGCTTAATTTTTTTAGCTTGGCACTTTTTTTCGCGTAGGAAAATAAGGCAGAGAGAATGGAGTGTTAAGACACTATGTTCTCCGCTGGACATTTGGTAACTTCTTGTTCTTCACAAATATATTTTTTAATAAAACTAAAGTAAATAAAAGCAATCCACTACCAGGTAATAAGTAAGAGTGTACATTTAAATATTTTTAAAGTGTTATTCCACACTTAGAAAGCTCAGCGGTGAGGGCGCCTGAACGGTATTCAGGAGGCGCGGGTTCGAATCCCGCTGCGTTCAAATTTTTATACGTTTTCTAAATATATTTTTCAAACCAGTGTGTATTTTCATATATGCGCCTACGTGAACATCATACTTATTTGTATTATAATTTGTATATTTTCTTGAGCAGACCTATATATGTTAAACAACATTGTTCGTAATGTAAAACACTTAAAGTCACTGTGATAAACAGTTAAATTTATCACAGCACCCCGAGTGGGAATCGAACCCACAACCAACCACATTTACATTCAGACACCCCCATTACCACCATCTATACTAAATACTTATAGAGTCATAAAAACTATTTTTTTTAAAAAAAATAATAAATAAAAAGCTTCACGCTATTACGCTAAATAAATATATCCCGCACACAGCAGGGTAGACAGAGGGAACCTAGTGTTAAGACACTCCGTTCCCCACTTTCCGCCGAATTCGGAGGCTTGCGTGTTAAGTGGCGGAACTTAACGCCGCGCTTTACCTCGACACCAGAGCGAAGAAAATGGAAATATAATTTCCACTCCTCGAGTGGGAATCGAACCCACAACCAGTCGTTTACAGTCACACTCTTGTGCCACTGGGCCACGACTGGCCACTATTTTTTTTAAATAATATTATACTATGTATGTCAGTAGAGTTTATATGAAATGCATTTTGACATTCGCAACGTAGCGGTGCAACGCTCGGGCTTAGATAAAACAAATTGCACTGATAACGTTATCGGTCTGAAAATTTAGAAATAAACAGTGCAGGTTCAATGCTCCGGCGATTAGGGTTTTAAAATGTGGGAAATATTTTATTTATTATTACTGTTATTTTTTATTTGTTTCAAGCTTTTTTTTGCAGAAAAATCGAGTGTAGTAAAGATATTGTTTTGAGTAGGAAGACTTAATGGTACGATCTTGAAACGGGAACAAATAAATAAATTTAATTGAGATATAATGACTTCCCTTTATATTAAAAAAATGCATTTTAGCCCATAGTGGCCAGTCGTGGCCCAGTGGCACAAGCGTGTGACTGTAAACGACTGGTTGTGGGTTCGATTGAAACTCGAGGAGGGGAAATTATATTTCCATTTTCTTCGGTCTGGTGTCGAGGTAGCTCGCGGCGTTAAGTTCCAACACTTAACATGCAAGCCTCCGAATTCGGCGGAAAGTGGGGAACAGAGTGTCTTAACACTAGCTTCCCTCTGCCTACCCTGCTATGTGCGAGATACAGCGTGAGACTAAAAAAAAAATTTAGGCAATGGAACTCAACTCTGTGTTATATTTGAAAACGCTAATAAAACAAAAATCTTTTTTAACATTTACGTACTTATCATTTTCTAAAATTTTCTAAGCTTTTTTCTATTTAGTAGTTTAAATATTCTTTTTGTGAAATATTTTCGAAAAAAAAAATTAAGAAGTATAACCATTACTTGGCTTATTGGTCCCCATATAGCCCTAACGCAAACCTTACCAGTTTAAAAAAAATGATTCATAACCCACAATACATTTGATAGGTGGAGACAATCATGACGCAGTGACGCGATCGGTTGTGGGTTCGATTCCCAAGCGAAGAAATAGTAATGTTTAAATCATTCCCATTGCCCTTTTCTTATAACATATAGCGCAGCGTTGAGCTCCGCAACTCAACATGCAATATCTCGATCAGACAGAAAATGGAGAACGGAGTGTCTTAACACTATACTCTCTCTAATTACCCTATTATTAAAAAAAAGTGAGAAACCTTTCTACACCATACAAACCATTGATATGACACAAACAAAAGATTATTAAAATTCACACCTAAATTAAACTTTTTCAACCAAATGGCAAATCAAAGAGCTTTATTGATGTACCATGAAGTAATCTATTCTCGTTCTTATCACAATGAATATAAAGTTTAAAACTATTTAATACAATTCTTTACATGGACATGTAATATGTGATGGTTCATCAAAATGTGGGGTCATTGCACCCTGTCTGAATCACGTCTGTACGTTGCGTTATTTGTTGACTATCTCGGTCTTACTATTTTAAATGAGAAACGATTATGGCGTTCGACTTTGTGACGTTTTTCTCTGTTTATTTCTTTATTTTTATGCACTTAGGGCAAATAGTGGACACTGGAGAAATTTAAAATCATTGTAAGAAATACTTGTGGCCAGTCGTGGCCCAGTGGCACAAGCGTGTGGCTGTAAGCGACTGGTTGTGGGTTCGATTCCCACTCGAGGAGTGGAAATATTTAATGTTTCCATTTTCTTCGCTCTGGTGTCGAGGTAAAGCGCGGCGTTAAGTTCCGCCACTTAACACGCAATGCCTCCGAATTCGGTGGAAAGTGGGGAACGGAGTATCTTAATACTAGGTTCCCTCTGCCTACCCTGCTGTGTGCGGGATACAGCGTGAAGTTAGAAAAAAAAAAAGAAATATTTTAATAAGTAAGGCTTATTACTCTGTAGAAGAGTATTTAAAGTATAAAAATGCGTGGAATGAATCTGATTAGAGTCCAATGCCGGTTTAGCTAACCATTGTATCAAATAATAAAATTGTGATGTTTCTGGCCTGCTCTTCTCAGTAGAACTGCCTTCCGAGTCAGTGGTAGCTTATGTACATTCGATGATTCAAAAGTGCATACAAAAGTCTATTTGAAGAAAGATATTTTGAATTTGAATTTGAATAGTGGGAGTAGCAGTGACTTCTTATTCCGTTTTGCTAATATTCATTTCTCTATTATTAATGTTTAAAGAATCATATTTGGGGCCAGCCGTGGCACAAAGGCACAAAGTGTGACTGCAAAGGGACTGGTTGTTGGTTCGATTCCCACTCGAGTAGTGGAAATATTAAGTATTTCTATTTTCTTCGCCCTGGTGTCGAGGTAAAGCGCGGCGTTAGGTTCCGCCACTTAACACGCAATGCCTTATGTTCACGCTTCTTCCTGTATGGGTTAAGCAGATAGAACCTAGTATTAAGACATTCAGTTCTCCGCTTTCTGTCCAAATTTCAGACATTGCAGGGTCACTGGCGAAAGTTAACGCCGCGCTTTGTCTAACTAGAGTGAAGAGATAAAAAAAATTACATATATAAATCATTTCTCCAAGTGAAAATCGAATCCATAACCAAACCGTTCATACATAACCGTTGTTCCACTGCACCTGTGGATACAAAAAATATTTTTTAATAAAGTTTTTATATCTCTTTTAAAATAAAATCGTTTTACTAATGTGTAATTTATATGTATTAGACGAAGGCTATATACGTAAGGTTACACATAATATAATGGAGGCAAAAAACACAGGATGTTGAAACGTGATTGGTAAATAAAACGATACCTAATAAAAGCAAATACGATTTTATGACAAGAAAACATACGTACATACATACATACATATATATTATTATATATACATGTGTTTAAAAAAATAATTTAATGCCGTCATGGCGCAGTGTGATAGTGTTTGACTGACCGTTGGTTGTGGGTTCGATTACCATTGGAGGAAATGATTATATTTAAAATTATTTTCGTTTCTTCGCTTTGGTATCAAAGACAAAGGTGTGGCGTTTAGTTCCGCGACGAATCAGGCATTGCCTCGATTTCGGACGGATAATTGAGGACGGAGTGTCTTCACACTATGTTTCTAAAGACTATCCCGCTCTCTGACTATAGGTACCGCTATGTAAGAAAAAGCGGAAAACTTTTTACCGTTTTTTTTTATCTTCACGCTGTATCCCGCACACAGCAGGGTAGGCAGAGGGAACTTAGTGTTAAAACACTCCGTTCCCCACTTTCCGCCGAATTCGGAGGCATTGCATGTTAAGTGGCGGAACTTAACGCCGCGCTTAGCCTCTGATACCAGAGGAAGGAAATGGAAATATTAAATATTTCCACTCCTCGAGTGGGAATCGAACCCACAACCAGCCGTTTACAGTCACACGTTCGTGCCCCTGCGCCACGACTGGCCCCATGTTTTTGTATTAGGTATATAAATATCAATATAAAAATCATAATATAACATTTAAGGGTCTTATTCCGTAATACATTTCCCAATTTTAAAAAAGTACCTAGTTTAAAGACCCAAATATGAGTTTAAGTAGTTAATAGTCATATCTAAAGAATACTTACAAGTGACGAAACAGAGTGTCTCGTCACTAAAACTCTCCGTAAATATATAAAGTGTATATAATATTAGTCCTCCAAGTAAATATTTACATTCAACGGGACGGTAAATAATGTGAAATATGCGTAACAAAATAAATATAATGTGTCAACGACCGCTGATAAGATTTTAGGTGGCCCTGAGACGAATGAGCACGAAAATAATGATTTAAATGTATTTTTTTTATAATCTAGTGGTATGTACTGACTTCGTTTGTGAATCACTGGTTTATAAAAAACTTGAGGATATAGTGTCAAGATACTGTGCTTCTTTTAGCTTCACGCTGTATCCCGCACACAGCAGGGTAGGCAGAGGGAACCTAGTGTTAACCTAGGAAACGGAGTGTCCGTTACCTACTTTCCGCCAAATTCGGAGGCATTGCGTGTTAAGTGGCGTAACTTAACCCCGCACTTTTCATCTTAGGTACCAGAGTGGAGAATATAATTTAAATATAATCATTTCCTCAAATTGGAATCGAACCTACAATCAATTGTGTTAAAAATCAGACGTTGTCGCACTACGCCACGAGGGCTGTATCATTGTTAGTTTTTATTAAAAGTAGTAAATTTGAATCTCGATTGATACAAATATTCCAAAAGCTGCATAAAAGTGTCTTTAAGTATATACAGAGAGCAGTGCCACAACTCTACGTTTATTTTACAAGAGACATTAGGAAAAATTTAATAAAATGTTAATTTTTAAATACCCACACATTTTCTTAAAAGAGACTAAAATTTAATCTAGAATTTACTCGTTTACGTTAATAGATTCCAGTTAAATCCTACTTGATACGGGCAATGATTAGCTGATTTATTTTCGGGTAATCCCCAAATCAATAACGTTACCATTAAACTTAAAAAAACCTACGTTTAAAGATTTTTACAGTGTTATTCCACACTTAGGAAAATTGAAATAAACATTTAGAAAACGTATAAAAATTCGAACCCCCGCCTCCTTAATACCGTCCAGGCGCTGTCGCCGCTGAGCCATGCGTTCTACTACCAGCTGCGTCGAAATTCTTATTCGCTTTATTACAACTTAGTTTTGTTGTTAGCATCTCTGTAGAGAGATTTTTACAAAACGTAGGTACTTACTTATTAACGTAAAAATTCAATGATATATAAGTTTCCTTTCTTCTGTGCTTAAAATAATTGAATTTATTCTTCAATCTATTTTTAATCCCTAAAAGGTCCTTTATACTACGTGACCAAAATAATCAAAGATCTTTTATTTAAATACACTTACATATGTGGATT
The DNA here is from genome assembly GCA_019049465.1 of Dryas iulia moderata. Classification (NCBI taxonomy): domain Eukaryota; kingdom Metazoa; phylum Arthropoda; class Insecta; order Lepidoptera; family Nymphalidae; genus Dryas; species Dryas iulia. The sequence continues at coordinate 9,213,977 of CM032437.1, forward strand.
CTAAGTGTTACTTACAATCACTGTAATAGCCCAATAAAGTTTTGAACATGTTAATAGTATAAGTTGTAGTTTTCTTTTTGTCTAGGTTCACGCTGTATCCCGCACACAGCAGGGAAGGCAGAGGAAACCTAGTGTTAAGGAACCGTTCCCCACTTTCCGCCGAATTCGGAGGCTTTGCGTGTTAAGTGGCGGAACTTAACGCGCCCTAAAGCGCGCCCTAAAGCGCCAAAAAGAGGTAAACTTTCGATACCGGAGCGAAGTAAATGGAACTATTAAATATTTCCACTCCTCGAGTGGGAATCGAACCCACAACCAGTCGTTTACAGTCATACATTCGTGCCACTGCGCCATGACTGGCCCCAAATCTTTCAACACGCAAAATCTTCGGAACAGCAAAACTTGGTAAATCACGACCAGAATAATGGACATTGAATCTACTACCATTGCACTGAATCAAAACAACTGTATATTCCTTATCTTTCCTATATCTTCTTCATACCAGAGTAGTCAGAGATAACGTAGTGCTAAAACACTCCGTTTTCCAACTTTTTTCCCATGAATGGGAATCGATCCCACAATCGTATAATCAGTCACTGGATGCCATCAACAAATTATTTACATTTTAGCTTCACGCTGTATCCCGCACACAGCAGGGTAGAAAGGCTGAACTTAGTGTTAAGACACTCCGTTTCCCATTTTCCACAGAATTCTGGAGGTATTAAGTGTTAAGTGGCAAAACTAAACGCCGCGCTTTGCCTCGACAGCAGAGCGAAGAAAATGGAAATATTAAATATTTCCTCTCCTCGACTGAGAATAAAACCCACAACCAGTCGCGTTAATCACACTTGGTGCCACCGTGCCACAACTGGCCTCTGTATTATCAATATTATCTTATAAATATAACATCGCTATCTCAAACAATACCATACAAAAATCCAATACAGCAAAATCATCCGAAAAACCGCCGAAAACGAGAGGCAAAGTAAAAACATGACCTACCCCCGAATCCGATCAAGGTCGTTACGGCAGGTCAGTGCGTGACGTCACTCGCCCTCCAAAACCGGGGGTCAACGACCGCGCCGCCATTACGGAAACACTGTGCGCGTTCGGAATTCAAATTGGGGTGCGAGTGTGTGTGTGAGTAACGTTTTTTCGTTTGCGTGTGTGCGTGTTTGTGTGTCTGTGTGCGTGTGTTTTGGGTTTTTTTTTTAACAATACGACCCTTCGATTATATTTTTAGTTTAGTCTGCTGATTGTTCTGGCTCGGGATCCAGCTAATTAAGCCTGGTGGCTTCTGTATGTAATTATGTGTGCTGTTTTTTGCGTATTTTGAGTTTAAATTCGCTAGAGACGGCGAATTGTATTGTAGTTGGTTAATTGTGATTTTACTTTAAATACAGATTAGTATGTTTCATGAAATAGAAGTATTTTAAACGGATTTATGAAGTATACTTCTTCACGCTATATCCCGCACACACAGTAGGCAGAGGGAACCTAGTGTTAAGACACTCCGTTCCCCACTTTCCGCCGAATTCGGAGGCTTGCGTGTTAAGTGGCGGAACTTAACGCCGCGCTTTACCTCGACACCAGAGCGAAGTATATTTCTGGTATTCGATATTATACGTTTATAGGAAAGCCAACCTTTCGAACGTTTTACTTACTTCATAATGTGTAAGAATAACGGTAACGGAAGATCTTATTAAGTTAATATGTAACTTATATTTATAAATTAGTCATTTACCTAATATTTACCGGTATTTAGGTAATAAATTAAAATATTAGAAAAAATAAAATCAATAATTCTATTTAAATCTTCTTATATTATTAAATCATAAATCATCATACGTATATCCTAAACCATTGTTTTCTTACACCGTATATAATGTCAAATATAAATAATAAAACAACAATATGAATACAAATGCTCGCGTTAAGTTAAGTTATAGGTAACATTAATGGCTAGAGTGGTCCGAAGTAAAGAGGTGCGGGTTCGAATCTTGTTATGTTCTGATTTTTAGTACAAAGTGTTCAATTTAAGAATCTATAGTCAATATATGTTATGTACATCTTCGTTGTAACGTGCTATTTGTTAATTTTAATAAGCTTTACGTTTTTTTATTAATATATTTATTTATTAAGGATCGTCAACGGAAGAAATATTACAATATTTTCACATTAAATTAATTACAAACATAAACTAAATATTTTTCAATTACAGACGATCACAACATGCAATAATAAAATAAAGTAAAAAGTAAAAATTATAAATATATGAAAATTATAAAAGACACAACATACAAATTAATACAGTTAATTGTCAAAAAATAAAACATTAATTCAATATCCTAAAGAATAATAATAATAATAAATAACTAAATCTAACTTGTGCCACGGGCTTGCGTCATAAATTTCCTTATTTTATTTTTAAATTCATTAATCGTGTCATGTGCTATGTCCAGGTTATCTATTTTTCTTGTCAATTCATTATATATATGTTGAAACCTCGCCAGTGAAGACTGTTTACCTAGGTTGGTTTTATAGGTTTTTAATGTGAACAATGGTTTTTGGTAGCGTGGTCTCACCGATGGTACATTAATGTTTAATTTTTCTAATAGACCGCTACAGTCTACCTCACCATTAAACAGTTTATAAATAAATGTCATTTGTACTAGTACTCTTCGTTCTTCCAATGAGTGGAGCTTGAACCGATGTAGTCTCTCCTGGTATGTTTCACACTTTGGACCATAAGCTTTACGTTTTTTTTTAATATAACATAGTAAATTAAGAAAAAAGTTTCTTTTTTGTATAATATTGCTTTAAAATGTTTAACAAATACAGAATTTTGTTATAAGTCTAGATTTTATTCAGTTCCACGAATGTTTCCACTTTGCTATGTAGTCAGAGAGAATTTAGTGCTAACAGAGTCTCCGCTCTCCACTTTTCATGCTTTGTCTTACCATAGCGAAGAAATAAAAATAATTCGTATGTGTGCAATCAAATTTACCAAGTTTTACCTAGGTCGCGTTTCTGTTCAGACGAATAGTTGACCCACAGCAATTATTGTTTTACAAATTTACTCTTAAACATCATTATATCAAAGTATTTTTATATAATTTCGCATCTTTTAAATCGACAGCTTTAAAGCCTGTCTGTGCACAAAAACTCGTTTAAAAAAATTAGGCACTTTATAATACAATATAAAAGCAGAATGTAAAATCGTAGGAACAATACATAACACAAAAAACTACTAAACCGGTTGTCATAAAAGACTTATATGTATAAGTACATCAACCAATCATCTAACGTTGTTCAAATTTCGAGGGGCATTAGATGCACACATACGCACACGCAGACGCACACATACAAATAAATAAGATGGCGGCTATCTATAGCTATGGAGTATAATTTTTAACGTCCATTTCTATTGTTTTCAATTATTTCTTTTCTTCGCTGGGAAATAAAAGTTAACGTACTTTTTTAATAATTGATTTCGAAAATTATTTAGGTAGGCTATTTAAGTTTATATAAAATAATATTTTATTATAAATAAGCTTAATTAAGTTTCTTCTACTTGTAAGCGATTACATTAATTATATGAACGAATTATAAAATGCTGCAAATATCGTACAGTATTAACTTGTTATTAACGCTTTTTTCGCAGATATTTTTATGCGATCCCACGGTAAGAAGAGAGAACACAGTGTTAAGACACTCCGCTTCCCACTTTTTGTACATTTTTTTTTGTTTTATAAATTAAATGTAAGTATATTTAGGCAAACATTGTTAATATATGATTTTAACCTCTACTTATCTATAATACTTACTTATATATCTTTCTACAAACATAATGTTTTCTTTATAGAAATGTACTATTTTTTAAAATCAATCCCAAGAGAAACTAACTAACTCAAAATATCAAAACTCAGTTAAAACAAAAACTAAGTATATAACGCTCCAAACAATAACCAATAGAAATTTATTACAAAAATATAAAGAAAAAACTGGAACTCGTCAGACGACTGCCGAAAAATACCTCTAATTTTTTCTAATCCAAATCTGACCAATGAGAGGGCTTCAAATATTTGGCTGCGCGTGAGTGGCCGAATTTGTAATAGACGCACACATACAAACATAAATAGTGTTATTTAGAACGGAAAAATCTTTTTTAGGGCTTTTGATGGTGTGCAACGCGGTAGTTGTTGGTTCGATTCCCACTCGCAGAATGTTTAAATTATTATTAAATCTTTGTTATGGTCCCACTCCATTCAGTATATGTAATTTATGATTAGGACGAAAAGTGGAAAATGGAGTGTTTTTACGCTAGATTTTCTCTACTTACTCGTATATGCGTAAATACTGAATCCTAAAACAAAAAAAATATATATTTAAAATTTAAAAAAACATATTTAAAGGATTTTAAGTTATTAATGTCTTATTAAACAATAAGTTTGCTTAGCTGACTTACATTCCGACGAATCTATTAACTTATTTTTTAGCTTCACGTTGTATCCCTTGCGGCGTAGTCAGAGAGAACGGAGCGACAAACGCTACGGTCCCTGCATACTTCTTTCGCCTCGTCCACTGTCATCAACCTCTTCATACACGCCCTCCGGGGGGTCCTCATGCTTTTTACGTGACCTTCCTCCAGTATCGTCGATACTGTATTTTCGAAGGTCAACCGAGGTCTCCCCCTGTCTCTCTTATCACTTAATGGTTTATTACTTCATTTTTTTATTTCTACTTTGGTAAGACAAGTCACGGCATTGACGTTTACCATTCAATACGCAATGTTCCGAATTCAGCGGAAAAAGGGGAACTCTCAGCTTATCTTGCTATACAACATGGAGCTAAAAGAATGTACCCATATTTTCGTACTCTTTACGATATCTTTAATTCCACGTTTTACAGCGAAGAAAATTTTATGAAAATTCTTTATCTAATCACACCCAATAAAATAAAACATCCATACTTATATTATAAATGCGAATGTCTGTGTGTTTGTCTGTCACGCTTTCACGGCTAATCTACTGGTCCTATTTGGATGAAATTTAGAATGAAAGTAGTAAATATGACGGGGTCCAACATAGGCTATTTAGTTTTTCAAAAATCAATCTCTAAAGGGTTGAAATAGGGGATGAAAGTCTATATGAAAAATCTACACCGCTTGACCGATTATAATGAATTTTGGCATATATATAGTTGATAATCCAAGGTTAAACATAGGCTACTTCATTTATCAAAAATCCACCACCGAGGGTTGTAATATACCGAAACAGCGACGTAGACCACGCGGCGAAGCCGCTAGCGGGCCGATAGTCTTAAATATAACGATTTCTCAAAGAGTTCGAACCTACAGTAATTGTATGCGGTCAGTCACATTTCTACTGCGGTATGAGTTGTTACTCTTATACTATTTACCAACTCAAAGTCAAAGTCAATGTCAAAGTACTTCCTACTTAGGTATTAGCCTATGTTGTAGTTTTTTTTTTTATTTAGGTATATTTATTTGATTATTTTTCGTATTTATTGAGGTAGACATAAAATTTACTAATATTTTTTTTTATTTCCATCATTTCACTCATATTTTTTTAATAAAATTGTGTTTTAAACAGCGTAACCTAACGCTGTAGTACATAACTAGATCAAGAACCATCTGCATTACAAATATAACTATTTCGTCTACTTCAATATGAATCCGAAACCTTCAAATTCATTCACATTTCAATAATCGAGGTCAAAGTTGCCCAGAGAGACTGTTTGACTAAAAAACACTAAGCTCAGAGGAACGATGATATTAAAATTACTTTTATTTCTCTTCTCTAGTCAAATAAATGGTGGCGTTGAGTTCCGCATTTAGTCGGAAAAAAAAGAACGGAGTGTCTCGACACTTGATTCTCTCTAAATAACCCGCTGTGCGTGAAAATGCGTGAAATGTCAAGTAAATCACGTTACAGTCAACATTGCCTGATGCTATTTATTTATTTATTTTTTTAGCTTCACGCTGTATTCCGCACACAGCAGGGTAGGCAGAGGGAATCTAGTGTTATGACACTCCGTTCCCTACTTTCCGCCGAATTCGGAGGCATTATGTGTTAAGTGGCGGAACTTAACACCGCGCTTTACCTTTTAAACCAAAGCGAATAAACTGGAAATACTTAACATTTCCACTCCTCGAGTGGGAATCGAGCCCACAACCACTCGTTTACAGTCACACGTTCGTGCCACTGCGCCACGACTGGCCCCAATGTATTTAAACTTAAAGCTATTTAAACTTATATATAACAAAATCAATCTCCCATAAGCAATGACCAAAAAAACACCGTAAACGTATTCAACCATGACGTTTTAATTTTCCTAATTTTTTTTCTAAACAACCAATCAGGCGTCTCCAAATATCGTGGATGCGTGTGAGTGGCCGAAATGTATTAGACGCACACATACACACATATATACGTACACGTGTAACACGTAAACGCACACATTTATATTAGTATTTGTGTATGTGTGTGTGCTATTAGCATTTAGTGAATAGAATCGTGTACAGAATTGTAATATTTGGTTAGATTTCGGTGGTTAGAAAGAGATGGATATATATTTATTATTCATTCTTTTAACATTAGGTGTGAGATGTGGGTGTGTGTATGTAATTGTTTGACGGTTGTTAGTTTTTTTTATTATTATTTTAATTGGTATTGTTATTGTTGTATTTTATTTTAATTTATCCTTAGTTTTTAAATATTTTCGAACAAATATATTTAAGCAAAATTATTTTACTTGGTTTAATATATATTTTTTTGTTTTAATGTGTCTCTTGTTTTTATAAAATTATTTTATATTTCAATCTTATACAGATATATTCGTAGAATAGTTATACCTACTTGCAATACATTATTTTAAGAGGGGTCTTGAACCTAGGTCTATAGATAACTGTAATACTCTGAAGTCAGAAAGAAAGAATACTAGTACGACTAAATTTGCAACAGGTAGGTACATTAATAACTACAAAAAATTGTATTTTAAAGGGTATTTTTGTAAGATTATAAGATTTGCAAGGTATGTAAAGAGAGCTAGTGCCTACATTTCACCCAAAACCGAAATTTTGTGTGTAAAGTGGCGGAACTCAACGCCGCAGAACGAAAAAATGAAAATTATTTAAATACAGGTATCATTCTCCCGAGTCGGAACCTAAAACCAATTGCGTTTACAGTCAGTTACTCTCCCACTGCTCCACGATGGCCTCATTTTCTTATTGTTATTTTTTTATTTTAATTTATTTTATTTATTTTTACTTTAATTATTTTGAAATAAAATAAATTTATCATAAATTATACTTTTTTTTACTGTTTTTATTGTAATTTATTATTTTCTTTAAATATTTTGGAATAAAAACAATTTCAATTTGCTTTTATATATTTTTGACTTTCGCGCATCCTCCTTTCGTTATATAGGCTTTGTATGTCATATGCTATATTATATTTTATATAAAAAGAAACACTTCATATTTCAATCTATAATAGACAAAGAGACATTTATCTTTATGTTTAGGAGGGGACTTGAACCTACGACCACTGTTAACTGAAAATCAAGATACTTCTGCTGTATTTTTCAAGAAGTTGAAAAATACAACGGAAGTATCTTTTACTAAATTTTGAATATTTTTAAAAATTAGAACAAAAGTTAATAAAATTCTGAATATCTTTATAAATTACAAAAATATTGTTTGTGTACCTAAGTTTATAAGTAATATTTTTTTAGCTTAATATTTACAATATTTATAATGTATCTCTACTTCTTTGGAACTAGTGTCAAGATACTCCGTTCTCCACTTTCCGTCCAATTAAATTAAGTGCACAGACGGAAAATGAAAATAATTTAAATTTATATCTAAATTAATTTCCTCAACTGGTAATCGAACACACAACCATGAGTTTACAGTAAGATACTATTCTATTGAGCCAAAACGACCTCTAAATGGTATTAAAAGAGCCAATCTTCAATTTTTAAATTCTTTTATAGTATTTTGAAAGACTTTCAAAAGAAAATGCATAACGAAGCGGACGAGATGGTAGATACGAACTCTTATGTTTTACAACAATAGTTGGAATCGTAAACTCCTACATTTTAGTACTGAGATAAGGCATTTTTCAACTTTACTATTCTTTAATTGTAGTTGTAGAGAACTTATTTTTTTAAACTGTTAAAAAAAACATCCGTAAAACTAAACCGAAGCAAAAATACTAAGAGATCACTCAGCAAATCGATTTTTTTTCAAAAAATTGCTATTTCTTTTTAAAATATAATGTAGTTTAGATAAGTAATTAATCGTTAATAATGTGCAAAAAGTCAACGTATATAAATAAATTAATTAACGTAGATATGTGGCCAGTCGTGGCCCAGGCACAAGAGTGTGACTGTAAACGACTGGTTGTGGGTTCGATTCCCACTCGAGGAGTGGAAATTATATTTCCATTTTCTTCGCTCTGGTGTCGAGGTAAAGCGCGGCGTTAAGTTCCGCCACTTAACACGCAAACCTTCGAATTCGGCGGAAAGTGGGGAACGGAGTGTCTTAACACTAGGTTCCCTCTGCCTACCCTGCTGTGTGCGGGATATAGCGTGAAGCTATATTATTATTATTATTATATTATGTAGGATAAAATAATATTGTCGTGACGCAGTGAGAACGCGTTTAACTGTATAACTACGTGATGAGTCGTGGATTCGATTCCCGCACGGCAAAATGATTATTTTTTAATTATTTCCTTTTTCAGTCCAGGACCAGTCGTGGCACAGAAGCACAATGTGTGACTGTAAAGCGTGGTTTTAGGTTCGATTGCCACTCGAGGACTGTTTTGTCATTTCCATTTTCTTCGCTCTGGTATCGAGGCAAAGCGCAGCCTTAAATCTCCGAATTCGACACGCAATGCCTCCGAATTCGCGGTGCGTGAGGCGGCGTGAGGAAAGGAGTGTCTTAACACTAGGTTCCCTCTGCCTATCCTGCTGTGTGCAGGGTACAGCGTAAATCTAAAAACAATTCCTTTTCTTCACTCTAGTAGGTACATAGTACAAAACAAAGCCATGTCTTGATATCGCGAAAAGTGGAAACTAGAATGCCTTTAAGTTAGGTGCTCTCTGACTACCTTGTCATGTGGAAAAAAGCTGCATTTCCCCAAGTAGGAATCGAATGCACAACCATCGTGCTTACAGTCAATTCATTACCACTGTACTACTACAAAATTAATATAATATTATTAGAAAATTCACAATTTCGTGCATACAATATACAGAACCATGTGTGCAGAGTGTAGTCCGTCTGGCAATTTTTAAAACTAATTATTGCATTATGTCACTGTCGCGTAACGACGCGTCGCATTTGTTGACCGTGTCTGTAGTCTTTCGCCTTTTCGCCTGTAGTATAGTTTCATTCAGTTGTTTCTTTTTTGGTAGCTTTTCCCGGATAGTAGAGACCCGGATAATTTTCCCGGATACTAATCAGAGAGGACTTAGTGTTAAGACACTCCGTTTTTCACTTTGGTGAAAGTTTCGCACTTAGTTAAACAATGATTCACTTTAAAGAGTGACAAAAACCACTTTGCCTTCTTTTGACTGGAACAACGTCTAATATAGCTTTGATTTGGTTAGTTTTAATTCTTTTTTTGGCTTTGTGGTTTTTATATAGAAGGCTATTAAGAGAATTTAGTGTTAAGACACTCCGTTCTTCACTTAACGCATGATACTAAATAAATACTTGTTCACTTTAAAGAATGACATAAACATTTTTGCTTTTTTTTGACTGAATTAAGGCGTAATATAATCGTCTTAATAGTTTTATCATTTTTTTAACTTCACGCTGTATCCCGCACATAGTAAGGTAGGCAGAGCGAACGTAGTGTTAAGACACTCCGTTCCCCACTTTCCGCCGAATTAGGAGGCATTGCATCGAACCCACAACCAGTCGTTTAGTCACACGTTCGTGCCACTGCGCCACGACTGGCCCCATATGAATAGCAGTAACTTAATTTAATTAAGTTATTTTCAGTATTTTTTCATACACTTTTCATGCACAGAAAGCGATCAGTTACATTTTATTATAAATTTTCATAGTAGTACATAAATTTTACGTACAAATGACAATTTTTTTTTTACCCTGTAGTTAGAGAAAACCTAGTGCCAAGACACTCCGCCACTTCTCCACTTTATAGCAATTGACAATTAACTAATGTCATTTTTTTAAAAAAAATATACTTATTTTTTAATTCCAAAATCGGATAAAAATTGCAGGTACTTTAAAATAATTTAATGTAATATTATTATTACATAAGTAGTTATGTTACATTTCGCCAACATAATGAGAAAACTCTAGTCATGACATATTTTTGTATAATTTCGTTTGTTCTCACGCTATTGTTATCTGTACTTCGCTTTTGCCAAAGTTTGGTATAATTGTTAGGGTTAGGGCGATTTTGAGTCTACATACCTACTATGTACTACCTATATGAGGTTATATATAAGTATATAAAATTATATTTAATATGTGGCCAGTCGTGGTCCAGTGGCACAAGCGTGTGACTGTAAACGACTGGTTGTGAGTTCGATTCCCAATCGAGGAGTGGAATATTTAATATTTCTATTTTCTTCGCTGTGGTGTCGAGGCAAATCGTGGCGTTAAGTTCCGCCACTTAACACGCAATGCCTCCGAATTCGGCGGAAAGTGGGGAACGAAGTATCTTAATTCTAGGTTCCCTCTGCCTACCCTGCTGTGCGCGGGATACAGCGTGAAGCTAAAAAAGAAAGAAAATTAATACAAAAATAATAACGAGTGACTGACTGTCAATGTACAGTCAAAGCTACTGGGCACAGAAAGTTGAAATTTGACATATAGAATACTTTGTGAGTATGAAGGTGCTCCTGCGTGAGAGAGGATATCTTAAAATTTCTACGGGAAACGGAGAAAATCGAATTTTGTATCTTCTAATCCAGACAAAGAAATTTACGAGTGACAATTTCTATTGTATAGAAAAATATATTGTTATATGCTAGATCAAAATTGATTTTACTTTACTTTCGGATAGTCCGACGGTTCGGTTCTGGTTTCGGTTTCGGCTGAAAATTCAGTTTCGGTCGGACCCTACTTTCAGATATTTTTAAAAAAGTTTCTTTCACGCTACTCCTTACTTTTACGAGAAAAATAAAGAGAACGTAGACTAAAAATACAAAATCTAAAGAACTGAAAGCAGATTGGTAACACTGTGCGTACAACCAAATTGTGACAGCGCCTGACCGAATACGCGATAAGCGTGGGTTCTATTTCCACTTGAGAAAATGATTTTTAGAATTGTATTCAATTTCCTTACTCTGCTGAACAGCAAAAAGCCGCTATATTGAGGCCTGCCACTCAACATGCAATATGTGCTCAGCCGGAAATTAGAGAATGTAGTGTCTTAATACTAACCTCTAGAAGATGTGCGGGAAAATGCGTGAAAGCGATAAAACGCACTACAAATAATCAATTAAGATACCACCCTACGGGTATCAGCTACAGTATAAGTATATTTAAAGATAACTTAACGCTACCAGCTTATCGCTTGTACCACACAGATGCTTTTAAGCTTATTAAGCAATTTCGAGCGATTCCACAGAATGCCTCGTGTTTCGGTATTAATTGATATACATTTTAAGTGAAAATAGAAATTGTTTTAGATATATTTATATATTTTTGTATATTTTAAAATTATATTTCACTCCATAAGGAATAGGAGGCAATTTGTTTAATGTAGTTGTAAATAAGTACTTAATTAACCTATAACACGTAGTGGGGTAATTAGAGAGATTTGGTGCTAAGACACTCCGTTCTCCACCTTCCCAACAATTTTTTTTCAAAATCAAACGAGTTAAAGGACCATCAGATGGTATGTGGTTACATTTGCCCATGGATATCCACAACATTAGAGTTGTGGATGCGTTGCCGGCCTTGAAGATGAATGAAGTAAGGAGTGAGGAAGGATTGGGATGGTGGGAATGGGGAGAGCTGGCTTACATGCCATCGAACCGGAACACATCACACAGATATTTGGCGGTTCGACTTTGACACGATAGTAGTCGCGAGCCAGTCGGAGAACGAATCTCCTACCACCAAACTACTAGGTTACCCGCCTTTTACGGGACGCTACCCAGCTTCGGAGAGGAATTGTATTCTTAACCCGGGACGGGTAAAATTCTAAACTAAAGTTCTAAATATTTAGTCACTATAAAACATGACAAAAAACACTACCTTCTCTTTAGATTACGCTTATATATTACGAATATAGTTTTAACTTGATTCGTTTTATTTTTTTCATCCCGTTTTTTATCCCTTAGCAATAGTAAGAGAGAAATAAGTGTTCAAATACTCCATTCTCCACATTCTGCCGCATATTAGAAAAAAACATTTATTCTGTTAATTAGCCTATAAGGCTGTTTCCTGCATATCAGCATAGATAGAGAGAACTTAGTGACTAAACACTACGTTATTTACCTCCTGTCTGCACAAATTTAAGACACTGGGTATTTGCCGATGAATTCAACTTGGCATTTAATTTTACAAGGGCGGAGAATCGATCGCGTTTATATCGGTCGGTCTGTCCCACAGCGTCACAACGATTTTTACATAGGTACGTAGTTTATTGGCTTCACGCTATATCCCGCACACAGTAGGGTAGGCATAGGGAACCTAGTGTTAAAACACTCCGTTCCCCACTTTCCGCCGAATTCGGAGGCATTGCGTGTTAAGTGGCGGAACTTAACGCCGCGCTTTACCTCGACACCAGAGCGAAGAAAATGGAAATATTAAATATTTCCACTCCTCGAGTGGGAATCGAACCTACAACCAGTCGTTTACAATCACACGCTTGTGCCACTGCGCCACGACCGGCCACAACTACATACGTAGTATTTGTATTAAGATGAATATTTCGGTATACATATTGGACTAGATTATTAACAATACGAGAATATTTAGCAAATGGAGCTATTACTATAAAAGTTGTAAAAAAATAAATTATTCGGCGCCATTGTAAAGTAATTTGAGTTTCAAAAAGAGCTTACGCACATTACTCAGGAGGTATTATATAAAATAATTATTATTATCGCTTTTCCTACGATATTATACCCACATAAATACATGAAATATCTTTAAATGGCTATTCAAAAAAGACAAAAGAAGAATCTGGCTGCCAGTTGTAAACTCTATTTTAAATTCAGTACCTATACATTTCGTTCTTAAAGTTTTTAAAAAGAATCCCATAATCAAAACTGTAAATTCATGTTATTATTTGAATTTTGTTCAAATTCATGTTATTATTTTAACCTGTTTATAAACATGAAAACCAATGAGAAGGAAACTTAAAGAAATGGCAGCTCCCGACGAAGTCATCCCCATTATCCCGTTAAATATATTCTTTTAGGCGGGGGATTTCTAGTTATTTTATCCTTTTTCAATTACAATTTAACCGTCGTGGGTATTTTCAAAACTTTTAATTTTGCTTTTTATTAGGTATAGTTGCCACCCGTGGGGAGACGGGTTAGAATACAATTCCCCTCCGTCGCTGGGCAGCGTCCCGTAAAAGGCGGGTAACCCAGTAGCTTGGTGGTAGGAGATTCGTTCTCCGACTGGCTCGCGACCACTATCATGTCAAAGACGAACCGCCAAACATCTGATGATGTGTTCCGGTTCGATGGCATGTAAGCCAGCTCTTTCCCTGATCCCACCATCCCTATCCTTCTTTCCTCCACCCCCGCTAAGGTCGGCAACGCATCCACAACTAATTCTAATGTTGTGGATGTCCATGGGCGAAGGTAACTACTTACCATCAGGTAGTCCTCCTGCTCGTTTGCCCCCCATTTCTCAATAAAAGAAAAAGTCAGAGAGAACTTAGTGTTAAGACACTCCGTCTTTCACTTTCCGATCTTTTCAACAATTACTTCATACAGTTAAATCTGAAAAATTGATTAAGTTAATATTTAGATTCAAATTTGTTTCGATAATTGTCAATGACTATTTGCAATGCTTTACCTAATAATGTTATAATTGTAATTTTTTTAAAAAAGTTACTTTTCCTGTACAGCTATAAGGAATATAAAGGAGAGGAGAACATAGTGTCAAAACACTCCTTTATCGACTTTCCGCCTGAATTCAAGACTTTCTGTGTTAAGAAGCAGAAATTAACACCCCTTTGTCTTGCTTTAGAAAATTGAAAATAATTGAAATATAGTAAATTTCCCGAATGAGAATCAAACCCACAACCAACCATGATGGTCTAAAGAAATCAATTCACATACAATCCATTCGCTACTAGTAAAACAAGGTATTTTTAACAAAATGGCTAATTTCACAAAATACAGGTAACTATATCCGCGGGCCATACATTCAGTAGCCCTGCCCTAATATCCAATTGAGATCTCTGTCTACCTAGAAATCTAGACTTAAGGCATATTACATTTTTATAAAATGTGTTTTTCTCTGTATTTTCAGACAATAAAAGTACTGCTAAATTATCATCAGGTGCGATCCAGACAAACATTTTTTTTTTTTTTTGTTTTATTTATTATATATTTGTATTTAATATGTTTTTTAAAAAAAAAAATAGCTTCACGCTATATCCCGCACACAGCAGGGTAGGCAGAGGGAACCTAGTGTTAAGACACTCCGTTCCCCACTTTCCGCCGAATTCGGAGGCTTGCGTGTTAAGTGGCGGAACTTAACGCCGCGCTTTACCTCGACACCAGAGCGAAGAAAATGGAAATATAATTTCCACTCCTCGAGTGGGAATCGAACCCACAACCAGTCGCTTACAGTCACACTCTTGTGCCACTGGGCCACGACTGGCCACAATCACAAATATGTTTTTTTTAATTTTATTATATTATTTAATTTTTTATACGCTATCTCACTGCGCCAGGACTGCCTCATGATATATCAATTCACATACAACCTACTAGCTACTTATAAAAGACAAGGTATTTTTAACGAAATGGCTAATTTCACAAAATACAGGTAACTATATCCGCGGGCCATACATTCAGTAGCCCTGCCCTAATGGCCAAACGAGATCTCTGCCTACCTAGAAATCTAGACTTAAGTGAGACAGACACCTAATTTAGGTCGATCAAAACGGATTTAGTGCAATTTCGTAGGAATGTGATTGACGCCCACATAAGTCTAGATTACCTAGAAACCTATTTTTAAAATAAAAAAGTATGGAGTCGTATGTTAATAGAAAAAAAGTTTAATCTATAAATCAATAACTAGTAGTCGCTCTCGAGTTTTTGCGTGGATTTTATTTTGGTTTTTTTTTGTAGCTTCACGCTGTATCCCGCACACAGCAGGGTAGACAGAGGGAACCTAGTGTTAAGACACTCCGTTCCCCACTTTTCGCTAAAATCGGAGACATAGCATGATAAGTGGCGGAAGTTAACGCTGCGCTCTACCTCGACACCAGAGCGAAGAAAATATTAAATATTTCCACACCTCAAGTGGGAATCAAATCCACAACCAGTCGTTTACAGTCACACGATTGTGCCACTGCGCCAATTGTAATAATATTATATATTTTAAAACACAAAACACCTTAAAACAAAAAAATGAAAAATAACATATATCATATATTCATTTCCATATTAGAATACAAAATACAAATCGTATCAAAAATAATAGCCCTTTATAAGCTTCGAACGGAAATACACGAAGTTGTCCGACGACGCGCGAGTTCCGACGCGCCGATAATGTCCAGCTAAATAGTAGCGAAACTATAGTTTTCAAACGATATACGCACTTAGATATTTAATATCTAGATGGGTTTTGTTAAAAAATGGTTAAAAATTAACCTTTTTTGCTTTTTTTAGCTTCACGCTGTATCCCGCACACAGCAGGGTAGGCAGAGGGAGCCCAGTGTTAAGACACTCCGTTCCGCATTTGGCCAAATTCTGAAGGCATTGCGTGTTAAGTTGCAGAACTCAGTACCTTTGTTCGTCACCAGAGTGAAGGAAATATAGAATTGAATATAATAATTCCTCGAGTGGGAATCGAACTAACAACTAATCGCGTTCACTGTCACACTTTATGCCCTTGCACTACGACTGGCCTGTCATTTTTAGATAACATATAAAAATTTGGACTCAGCAGGATTCGAACCCGCGCCTTTCGGATACGCCCAAGCGACCACTGAGCCATACGTTGAGGGTTCGATTCCCACTCGAGGAGTGATAATATTTAATATTTTCATTTCCTTCGCTCTGGTATCACAGGCAAAGCGCGGCGTTAAGTTCTGCCACTTAACATGCAATGCCTCCAAATTCGGCGGAAAGTGGGGAACGGAGTATCTTAATATTAGGTTCCCTCTGCCTACCCTGCTATGTGCGGGATACAGCGTGAAGCTAAAAAAAAAGTAGTGACATAACCAGAATATATATTAGCTAATGCAGTTAATTTTCAAACAGCTGTTGTTTTTTTATGACTAAATAAAAACATTATCAACAATAAGGAATCGAACCCAAACCCCACATATTTAACCCACAAACACAATCAACTTACCACCAATCTGACAACACTACATACATACAAGATACGTACATATCTTAAAAATTTTAAAACGGTAAAATAACCTTGCAGGAAAAAAAATACATCGAGTTTTGGCAACAAATGAAAAATAAATATTATTACTTGATATTTAAACAAATATAAAAGTTCGTATACTTGCGTTACGTAGGCTTACCATACGTCCCGGTTTGACCGGGATAGTCCCGGTTTGAGATCCCTGTCCCGGCGTCCCGGTCATACAAGAACAGCACCGACAGCCCAACCAATCGTTACCCCGCGCCCCGCCGCGCCGCCAGTTATTAATATGTTTTCAAATATTCATATGTTTTCAATTAATAATAATTTTGATTGCATTTAATATATGAAAAACACAAATTAAGCGAAAAGCAACATGAAAATGAGCCTCTTTCTCTTCTGCGTCCCGGTTTGGCTCTTCGTAATTATGGTAAGCCTAGCGTTACGTGCATACATTTACGTCATAATACAATAAATGTACGGTTTTAAATGTTAATGGTTTCGACTCTTCTGGTTCGGTATATGTATAAGGAAGTTACATTTAAAATATTTTTTGATGTTGTATCCTACATTTTTAAGTTCTTGCGTTTTTGGATTAATTTGATTTGGACGAAATTTTATATAACTGGACAATATATTGAGTACTTGTGGCCCGCTCGCGGCTTCGCTACGTGATCTACGTTGCTGTTTCGGTATATTAACCCCCGGTGGTGGATTTTTGAAAAATAAATAGCCTGTGTTTAACCTTGGATTATCAACTATATTTATGCCAAAATTCGGTACAATCGGTTTAGCGGTGTAGATTTTTCATAAAAACTTTCATCCACTATTTCAACCCTTTAGAGGTTGATTTTCGATAAACTAAGTAGTCTATGTTAGACGTAGTCATTTTTACTAATTTCGTTCTAAATTTCATCCAAATCGCACCAGTAGATTAACCGTGAAAGCGTGACAGACAAACACACAGACATTTGCATTTATAATATAAGTATATTTATAATAAAAATAAATTAACAAATCACATGCTAAGTTACTATTATTTTTTTTGTTTTTAGCTTCACGCTGTATCCCGCACACAGGGTAGGCAGAGGGAACCTAGTGTTAAGACACTCCATTCTCCATTTCTTGTTATTTATTTTATATAAATAATTTTTCCCCACATATGATATGATATAAAACCTAATGTCAAGACACTGCGTGTTGAATGGCTTCAACCGCTTCCTTCTTACCAATGGTAATACAACGAAGAGATGAAACTAACTAAATTATAATCATTCCGCCAAATGGAAGTTACTATTACACTGACTGACGCTTATCCACTATAATTTATTTATTTACTTATTTATTAAGATCCATCAATGATAATTACATTTAACAAACAAGAGAGGTTTACAAATTAAAACTTAAGACTAAATGCATTATCTTTTAAAATGAATAGAGCACGCATAAAATTATGTTACAAATATAATAATAATCATTTTTTTAATCTAAAACATAAGGAATTAATAACACTTAAAGATCGGTGAAAAGTTCGTTCACTATAAAGCAAAGACTATTAAAAAAATCGAATAAGAAATGGAAAACAGAGTGAAGAAAAAAATTAATAATAATATTTTTAAAACAAAAATCCATACATATCTAGAAAATGTAACATCATTGGTATCAGAGCTACGTTTAAATTAATACAAGCTTCACGCGCGTCCCATTTCTCATTTACTTTTTAATATTACATATTATATTCATCTTTGCTTATAACAGGAAATGGTCTTATTGAAATCTGCTTTTGTATAGTAAAATAGTTTTATTTAAATTGTAATGTGGAGTGTCTAGACACTAAGTTCTCCGTATGAAGTAGGAGGTGAGTGGAGATATTTTTTTATTTTTTTTATTCTATAAAACGATTTTATAGTAGATAGTGGTTTGAAATGCACATAATGACTGCTGAATTATTAATGCCCGAAACTTTAATGAAGTCGTAGTTTAGCATTGGTTCTAGGTTCGATTCCAATCCGGGATTCCCTAAAATCCAATAGGAACATAATATGAGAAAAAAAATGCATATATTTATAAAAAGACATTTAGAAAGTGTATAAAAATTTAAACGTAGTGGGATTCGAACCCGCGCTTCTTGGACACCATCGAAACGCTTTGACTGCTAAGCCATGCGTTCTACTACTAGCGGCGTCAAAGTTCATATTCGTTTATTATTTATGGTGTGAGCCACTTAACTGCGTTCAAATTTTTATACATTTTCTAAATTTCTTTTCAATTTTCTAAGTGTGTGAATAACACTTTAAAATGTTAAATGTATTTATTTATGTTTATTTTTATTATATTAATTTATCTATTATTGACAAGACAAAGCGCCACATCACGTTCAACCAATCAATACAAAATTTCCAGATTCAGGCAGAGAGTAAAGAACGTAGTGTCTTAATTATATACTCACTGATTCTGCGAAAAAGCCTTTGGGCAAAAAGAAACTTACTTTAAGCAAGTGGAAAATAAAGAACGGAATATTTCGTCAATAGCTTTTCTCCTGCTTTTTTCTTCCATTATGCAAATGAATAAATTAAACATACATATGTATTGGGCCAGTCGTGGCGCAGTGGCACGAACATGTGTCTGTCAACGACTGGTTGTGGGTTCGATTCCCACTCTATGAGTGGAAATATTTAATATTTTCATTTCTTTCGCTCTGGTATCAGAGGCAAAGCGCGACGTTAAGTTTCGCCACTTAACACGCAATGCCTCCAGAATTCGTCGGAAAGTCTTTCGGAAAGTTTGGGGAAGGGAGTGTCTTAACACTAGGTTCCCTCTGCCTACCCTGATGTGTGCGAGATACAGCGTGAAGTTTAAAAAAAATATATGTAATCATAAACTCAAGTATTATAATTACTTTATCGTCCCACTTTCAAAGTAACCTTTGCCACCTAATATGTGTAACAGATACAAAGTTTAACTCAAAAGTGCAGTGCTATTTATATATCTTGTAAAGGTTAAAAAAGTTATATAAAATTTAATATAAATCTATTTATAAATCTAATTCAAAGGGCTTGTCACACTTATAAGTCATAATCCTTTTTTGAGCGTGAAGTGTGAAGGGTCGTGTCGTAGGATTCTTTTAAAAATGTTCCCCTTTGAATACAATCCATACTTATATTATAAATGCGAAATTCTGTGTGTTTGTCTGTCACGCTTTCACGGCTAATCTACCGGTCCGATTTGGATGAAATTTAGAATGAAATTAGTAAAAGTGACTGGGTCTAACATAGGCTACTTATTTTTTTTAAAATTAACCTCTAAAGGGTTGAAATAGGGGATGAAAGTTTATATGAAAAAACTATTCTTATCTTATTGGTTGTGGATTCGATTCCTACTCGGTGAAATTGAATTATTTTCAGTTGTCCCCTTTGAGGAATAATAGAAAGTAGGGCGTTGAGTACCGCCACTTATTACACAGTATACCGAATTTATGTTACAGAGTTTAAAAAAAATAAATAAATAGCTTCACGCTATATCCCGAACACAGCAGGGTAGACAGAGGGAACCTAGTGTTAAGACACTCCGTTCCCCACTTTCCGCCGAATTCGGAGGCTTGCGTGTTAAGTGGCGGAACTTAACGCCGCGCTTTACCTCGACACCAGAGCGAAGAAAATGGAAATATAATTTCCACTCCTCCAGTGGGAATCGAACCCACAACCAGTCGTTTACAGTCACACGCTTGTGCCACTGCGCCACGACTGGCCAGAGTTGCATAATACTAAATTCTCTCTGACAGGTAGTCAGAGACAATTCAGCTGCTACTATAATATTGAGGTATATTTTTTTTTAATGTAGTCACAGTCTACAACTTAAGCTGGGTAAATTAAAACATTCAATTTTTCGCTCAGTGGTGAGAGGTATTCAGCCTGAACGGTATTCAGGTGGCGCGGGTTCGAATCCCGCTGCGTTCAAATTTTATACGTTTTCTAAATGTCTTTTTCAATTTTCCTAAGTGTGGAATAACACTTTAAAAATGTTTAAAAACACTTTTTTTTTCAATATAAATCATATACTTGAAAATTCAATAACAAACAATTCAATCACAGAATGAAAACAGAAATTGAATCCAAATACCTAAGAGATGACTTTTACGAAGTATAGTTACTCCATAAATAAAAAAAAAATAACTTAAGAGGCTACAAATATCGGCTTAAATATAATATTTTTTTATCATTACTTACTAAATATGTGTTAAAGCGTGGTGTTAAGTTCTAACACACAGCAAACAATGTCCCAAAATAAGGCGGAGAGTGGAAAACGAAGTGTCTTGACACTAAATTCTCTCTTACTATCCTAATAAATACGAAGAAGCTTGAAGCTGGAAAAAAACTATTTCTATGTTAAATGCTTCTAACATTCACATTGTTTTCAAAGACGAAGTTTTATCTTAAAATAAATTGAATTTTCGTAGTGGTCTAAAGGAATGGGTGGTAAAAATTTTTAGAGTAGCAAGACCATTATGTGGTAGTACTATAACAACACGAACTTGTAAATAGTAGTTCTACATATTGGCATATTGGAAGCAATAGTTGCGTGTGATGGTTGAGGGTTCAATTCCCAGTTGAGGAAATATATATTCGTATGTAATATTATTTTTTTTTTCATATCTGCCCTCTGGTGAAAAAAGTGCTTAGTTCTGCTCCACTATTTATAAATGTGGCCAGTCGTGGCCCAGTGGCACAAGCGTGTGACTGTAAACGACTGGTTGTGGGTTCGATTCCCACTCGAGGAGTGGAAATTATATTTCCATTTTCTTCGCTCTGGAGTAGAGGTAAAGCATGGCGTTAAGTTCCGCCACTTAACACGCAAGCCTTCGAATTCGGCGGAAAGTGGGGAACGGAGTGTCTTAACACTAGGTTCCTTCTGCCTACCCTGCTGTGTGCGGGATACAGCGGGAAGCTAAAAAAAAAAATCTATTTATAAAGCAGTGTTTTGAGCTTGAGTGGAGACTGAAATTGCAATGTCTACAGGAACAAAACTTAAGGAAATGTAGAAAAACTATTTTCACAACAGTACATTAGAAATATATCAAATAAATATTAAACTTATTATCATGTGTTCTACGTACAATTATTTTGTAACTGAGTTCTAAGGTAATATACATTGTACGCGTTAATAAAATAAATATTACATTATGGGAAACGGAGTGTCTTAACGCTAGGTTCCCTCAGCCTGCCTTGCTGTGTGCGGGATACAGCGTGAAGCTAAAAAAATATATATTTATAATACATTATGTGTTCTATATACACTTTTGTTCGAAATGCTAAGGTAATTTCTCCGTAATCGTCACTCGAATAACACATATTTACGCGTTACATTTGTATAACACATATTACTGTATATTTAACACACATGTGTAATTTAGTACAAAATATTACCTTACCAAATAAACTAATTTTAAAGACGAACCGCCAAATATCTCACGATGTGTTCCGGTTCGATGGCATGTAAACCAGCTTTCTCCTTATTCCCACCATCCCCATCCTTCTTCCCTTCCTTTATCGCCAAGGCCGGCAACGCATCCATAACTCCTCTGATGTTGTGGATGTCCAGGTGGTAAGGCAACCACTTACCATCAGGTGGTCCTTCTGCTCGTTTGCCTCCTTTATTCAATATAAAAAAAAGCTTGTCGTTCAGGTAACGCATGTTTCAGGCATTCTTAAAGCCTTTAGTTCAAATAAGAGAAGAAAAAGAAAAAAATGCAGAATCAAAAAAATCTTCTAAAATTCTCTCTCAAAAGAGATTATTAAAAAAACCCATCAGAATTACAATCGAGAACAAACAGTAAGCTCATTAACGGCTCACCCTGTAACGAGCACTCCGTATTTATGGTGCTATAAACATGGACAGACCGTTCAGTCGCACCTAAGATCCCCATAACGCGGCCGTAACTCACTGTACACCATAGCTCTAATGCCATGGATTTTAGATGTGCAGAATCCATGTGTAATGTATAATTATAAGTATATCTAGGTATTTAGGTATAGATATAGATATTGAGGGCTAGGCTGTGCTTGTGAGCACAGAATCCATATTTAATCAAAGTGAAAGTCAAATAGTTTTATTCAAAATAAGAAGTTACAAGCTTCATTTTTTGAACGTCAAATATTTTATCACTAAAGTTAATGCCTCAGACTTGAGAAGAACCGGCGCAAAACACTCAGCGGGACTTCTTTTTTTTTAAAGCAATTGGCAAATAATGGCTTGTGTCTGTACACATATCTATACCTAAATACCTAGATATACTTATAATTATACATTTTTTTACCCGCGACGGAACGGCGACTGTATATGTGTTTGGGGTGAGAGGTTGTTTGTTTGTTTGTTTGTTTGTTTGTGTGTTTGTGCAAATTACTATGTCAATTATTTCCAAAACTATAAGTCCGATTTTGATACGGTTTTCTATGAGACGCGAGGGTTCAATTGGCGTATGTTCTTAGATATATCTTATCACCTTAACTCACCAGGGGGCGCTGCAGTAAGCATTTTACGTGCAAACGAATGTTTTCAATTATCTCAAAAAATAGTAGTTTGATTTCGATACAATTTTCAGTAATAGATTCAGATTTAATTGGTGGATGTTCTTAGATATGTTTTACCGTGTCAAACCGCCAGGTGGCGCTGCAGTAAGCATTTGTTTGTACATTTTTTGTATTTATTTGTCTAAAACCGAAATTACTGATCCGACTCAAAAGAGTTTTCAGAAAAAGATTCAGCTTTGCTTGGTGCATATTTGAAGATTTTTCTTTTTTTGTTACGGGAAAATCTCACCAGGGGGCGCTGCAGTAAACGTTTGTTTATGCAGAGCAAAAACTACTAGTTCAAATTAGATGTAACTTTTAAGGATAGGTTCAGACTTAATTGGTGCGTCTTTTCATATATGCGTTATGGTGACCACTCATCAGGGGGCGCTGTAGTAAGCATTTGTTTGAACTTTTTTTTGGAAAACCAAAATTGTTCTTGTATTTATTTGTATAAAACCGAAATTACTAATCCGATTTGCTAGAGTTTTCAGAACAAGATTCAGCTTTGCTTGATGCATATTTTAAGATTATTGTTTTTTGTTACGGTGACAATTCACCAGGGGGCGCTGCAGTAAACATTTGTTTATGCAGAGCAAAAACTACTAGTCCGATTTAGATGAAACTTTTAACGATAGGTTCAGATTTAATTGGTGCATCTTTTTATATATGTGTTATGGTGACCACTCACCAGGGGGCGCTGCAGTAAGTACATTTGTTTGTGCAAAACTAAACCTACGAGTCCGATTTAAATGCAGTTTTCAATGATAGATTCAAGTTTACTTAGTGCATATTTTCGTATATGTGTCATGTATGTTTACTTAGTGCATATTTTCATGTATGTGTTAACTCTCTAGGGGGCGCTGCAGTAAGTAGCTGCTTCTATTTTTTGTGTAAAAGACAGAGTTTTTGGTGTTAGATTAACCTTTACTTGGTGTAAGTTTTTAGGTTCTTTTTTACGTTAAGAATTCACCAGGGGGCGCTGCATTAAACATTTAATTATGCAAAGTTAAAACTGCATGTCCTATTTGGATGCAGATATCAAAGATAGGATCAGGCTTAATTAGCGCATGTTCTCGTATATGTGTCATGGTGACACCTCACCAGGGGGCGCTGCAGTAAGCATTTGCTTGTATTTTTTGTGTGAAACCTATTTAGATGCGGTTTTCTGTGATAGGTTCAGATTTAATTGCTGCGAGTTTTTATATGCCATATCACGAACTACCACGGGGCGCTCCATTGGGGCGTGATTTTCACTGATTTGGTTAGACTTAAGTTTCCTGAAAATTTTACAGTGACAATTTGCCAGGAGGCGCTGCAATAAGCATTTGATAACCAGAAAGCATTGGGTTTATAATTTCTTTTGGATTTGCATGAAGATTAATATTAAATATTTCGAAATTATGTAATAATATATAATGTGTATCTATTCACTTTAAAAAGCTTAAAATAAAAAGCAAAATTAAAAATTTTGAAAAAACCCACGACGGTTTAATTGTAATTGAAAAAGGATAAAATAACTAGAAATCCCCCGCCTTAAAGAATATATGTAACGAGATGATGGGGACTTCGTCGGGGGCTGCCAGTTGCAACCTCTATTTTAAATATAGTAGCTAACAGTATAGATTTCGTTCTTAAAGTTTTTAAAAGGACTATACTATACTAGTTATCAAAACTGTAAATTCATATTAATATTTTATTTTTTTGCCAAACCTGTTTTAATAGCATGAAAACCTATGAGAAGGTTTGTGCAAACTTAAAGTAATGACAGCCCCCGACGAAGTCGTCCCCGTCATCTCGTTACATATATTCTTTTAGGCGGGGGATTTCTAGTTATTTTATCCTTTTTCAATTACAATTAAACCGTCGTGGGTTTTTTCAAAATTTTTAATTTTGCTTTTTTTTTTTCTTTAATGGCCTGATTTTGCGATGACAGGCGCAAAATAATCTGCCAGTGTCACGTATGGTAAGGAAAACACGAGTGCGATGAAGCAGAAAATTTTATAGGATTTTTAGGATATTTATTTAATTTTGTAAGATAATTATACATTACACATGAATTCTGTAAATCATGTGTAATGTATAATTATAAGTATATCTAGGTATTTAGATACCTATAGTTATATTAAGGCCAGTCGTGGCTTGTGGGTACACAGTGTGAATGTAAATGTGACTGGTTCTGGGATCGATTCTTATTCGAGGAATAAAATTATTTAATACTAGCAGCCCGCTACCGAACTACATGCTGTTTCGTCATATTGCAACCCTCGGGGGTGGATTTGGAGTGGGGGTAAAAAAAGTACTATACCAATGCCCAAATTCATTACAGTCGCTCAAACGGTGTAGGTTTTTGATCCCCTATTTCAACTCTTTAAAGGTTGATTTTTGAAAAAATAAATAGCGTATGTTTAACCCAGCAATTTTCACAACTTTCATTCTAAATTTCATCCAAAATGGACCGGTAGATTATCCGTGATAGATAAACAGATAGACATGCGCATTTATAATATAAGTATGGATTTGATTTTCTTCGCTCTTGTATCGAGGCAAAGCGAAGGGTTCAGTTCTGATGCTTAATACGTAATGCATCCAACATTTGGCGGAAAATGGGAAGTGTGTCTTAACATTAGGTTCCCTCTGCCTGGAAAAAAATAATTACGTTAATCAATTTATAATATCGTTTAGGGGTCATAATTTTTATACACTTGTTGTATGCTTGCTTACCTCTACAAAAAATACGACTACACGTAGATATAGGCATGTATATTATATCGATCCAATGATAAAATTTCTTCTAGGCTGTTTTGCTAACGAACAACGTTTGACTGTAGACACGATTGGTCGTAGGTTCAGTTTCCAGGCGTGGAAAATAATTGTTTCTCCCAAATTCTGCCAAAGTGCAGAGAAAAGACTGTCATGGCAGTAGAGTCTCTCTGTATACTCTATATAGGTGTCTCTCTGTATACATGATGCAAGGTAAAGTGTGAAACTGAAAACAAACAAAAGACTTAATTACTAATTTTGTCAAAAATAAGTCATTCAATTTTTTTTTTTACAATTTTTATTACTTACTTAAGGATTTATTTGTTATTTATTAACATAAAAGCAGTTTTAAATTCAATGATTTCGTCATGACGTAGTCTTGATGTCACAGATAGTACGCAATGGCTGCCATTAATAAAATCTTCTGAATTAAGTATATATTATATATTAAAATAAAGAACTTAAACTTAAAACTTTAATTAAAATTAAAACTTTCACTCTGCCATTGAAAAAATAATATATTACACTAAACTCATATAAATATATATTTTAATATAAATTAAGGTAATAATGATTTATTTATTTTTGTTTTATTTATAATTTTATCCTTTCGTCGCGTAGCAGGATATGTAATAACAGTACAGGCAACAGGCAGCCTACTTTCCACTTTCTACCGAAAATTACTTGTGTAAATTTGTGGCCAGTCGTGGCTCAGTGGCACAAGCGTGTGACTGTAAACGACTGGTTGTGGGTTTGATTCCCACTCGAGGAGTGGAAATATTGAATATTTCCATTTTCTTCGCTCTAGTGGCGAGGTAAAGCGCAGCGTTAAGTTCCGCCACTTAACACGCAATGCCTCCGAATTCGGCGGTAAGTGGGGGACGGAGTGTCTTAACACTAGGTTCCCTCTGCCTACCCTGCTATGTGTGGGATACAGCGTGAAGCTAAAAAAAATACTTGTTGAGAAGCGAAACTTAACGCCGCGCTTTGTTATATCAGAGCGGAAAAATAAATGAAATATAATTAAATTGAAATCGAACACACATCTCACACATTTACAGTAAGATGCTATCCTTATCGTTTCTCAAAGTCAAAAATATCATTCACAAACACTGAATTCAATACATAACTTATTCAGAAGCGGAATTTAACACCGCATTTGGATTTTAAACAACGGGAAAATAATTTAAATATAATCAAACACACAACTATCGCGTTTACAAGACGCGGTCCCACTGAACCAATATGTTTATTCTTTTAGCTTCACGCTGTATCCGACACACACCAGGGTAGAAAACGAAAACCTTGTGTTAAGACACTTCGTTCCCCACGCACCGCCGAATTCGTAGGCATTACGTGTTAAGTGACAGAACTTAACGTCGCGTTTGCCTCGACACCAGAGCGAAGAAAATGGAAAAATTAAATATTTCGACTCCTCGAGTGGGAATCGAACCTACAACCAGTCGTTTACAGTCACGCACTTGTGCCAGGGTGCACTATGTCCTCGATAAAAAAATTCATTTACACCAAATCGAACTCCCTACCTCTCCAATACAGTCCAGTCCACAAAACCCCAGTACAGTCTAGTACAGTACAGTACAGTACGGTCTTTATAGTCCAGATTAGATAGCTAACAATTAATTTACAGTCTCGTGAATCACAGTGATAGTGGGATTATTCTAATAGCACTTATTCCTGCTTTTACTGGAACTTGGCGTTAGATGAGTAATTATTTTCAGTGTAGCACTTACTTAATGGGCAAGGTATTGTTTTCAAATGAAAATTAAATGTAAACTATATCTATGGGTGTTTTAAGTAAATCCATACTTATATTATAAATGCGAAAGTCTGTTTGTTTGTCTGTTACGCTTTCACGACTAATCTACTGGTATGATTCGGATGAAATTTAGAATGAAAGTAGTAAAAAATCCGGGGTCAGACATAGGCTTATTACTTTTTCGAAAATCAACTTCTATGGGGTAGAAATGAGGGATTAAAGTTTATATGAAAAATTTAAACCGCTTGACTGATTATAATGAATTTTAGCATAAATATAAATAATAATCGAAGGTTAAACATACGCTGCTTTATTTTTAAAAATCCACCCCCGAGGGTTGCAATATAACGAGAACTGTTATAGTAATTCACGTGGCGAAGCCGCGAGCGGGTCACCAATTCTGTAATAAATAAATGAAGTAGATTGAGACCGTCGTGGCGCAGTGGAACAACGTCGTGTTAAGACGACAGTCGTGAATTCAATTCATAATTGGGAAAATTATCAGACCTAATCGAATATTATAATCTACCTTATCAAAATAACCAATCAAGAAGCTGGAAAATCTTCGTGGCGCAGTGGAACAACTTGGCATACGCGCGATGGTGGTGAATTCGATTACCGATTGAGAAAATAATTATATCAAGAAATTAAATAAGAGATAAATAAGGAATAAATTAGGCAAATTAAGGGCAGGGAATATATTATAGATCCAACTTGGTTAAATTACGTCACTAATCACGTAGTAGGTACCTTTTTTAATAAGATGAGAGTGCAGAGAGAGAGTTCACTCCGCCCTCTGCTCTCCTAATATTAAAAACGTGTTATTATTAGCAACTTAATCTTAAGATATAATAAAAATATTCTTCGTATATCAAATACTCGTACTTACAAATGTTTTAAAGGTCATTGTGGCGGAGTGAGATGGCATCTTACTGTATACACAATGGTTATTAGTCCGACTTCCACTCAGGGGTGTTAATTTTTTTTTCATTTTTTCCCTTTGACGCCAAAGTCAAAACGCGGCGTTGAGTTCCACAACTCGATACGTATCAGTTTTGTGTCGAAAGTGTCAAACCTAGTGTCAAAAGCCGGTCCTACACGGGAAAAAGCGTGAAGCTTTTAAATAAAAACAATAATGTCTTATTCCTCTAAGCCGAATGACTTCTATATTATATACCTATAGGTAGCACACAGCGATTAAAAGAATTGACTTCTGAAAATCATTATGGCTGTACCTTTAATTTATAAAATAATTATATTGCAAAATCGTATGATGAAT
Organism: Dryas iulia moderata; assembly: GCA_019049465.1. Classification (NCBI taxonomy): domain Eukaryota; kingdom Metazoa; phylum Arthropoda; class Insecta; order Lepidoptera; family Nymphalidae; genus Dryas; species Dryas iulia. The sequence goes on from CM032437.1 coordinate 9,242,947, forward strand.
TCATTCCACTTATTATACTTAAAAAATATAACTAAATAAAAACACTTTTAAAAATAAGGAAAGACATAACCCACCACGCTTTAAATTATCCACAATTTTGATTCCTTAAACCCAACAGTCATTTAATACAGTAACGAAAACACAGTATTCTAAAATACAGTATAAAATAGCAAATGAACAATTAAGTAGAATGCTAGCGACTAAGGATTAGTTACAACGTAAATGCTTAACTACTCGAGTTTAAGATAATACGAATAGAAACTACTACTATACCTATACTATACTAGGTACTACTAGGTAGTTGAATTGGAGTATCATTTGAGATGATCGTGGGTTCGATTTTGTTAGTTTTGTTTATTTTGATATTTACAAAAATAAGAATAAAAAATTAAGTTAAGTTAAGTTCCGCCACTCAACACGCAATGCCTCCGAATTTGGCGGCAAGTGGGGAACGGAGTGTCTTAACACTAGGTTCCCTCTGCCTACCCTGCTGTGTGCGGGATACAGCGGGGAACTAAAAAAAAAACAATAAAAAATTGAATGTAGCGGGATTCGAACCCGCGCCTATTGGAAGCCGTCCAAAAGCTGTCCGTAGGGACCCAATGCTTTGACGGCTTGCAAACGAAACGGTGCGGGTTTGAATCCTACTATGATCATATTTTTGTATGTATTTTTAAAATGTTATTTTAGAACCTAAGTGTGTGAATAACAATTTAGAAATGTAATAAATATGAACCACTTGTCTGGCTAAATTATTAAATTATTTTTAGAGTTGAAGAATAATAATAATAAGAAGAAATAGAAGATATTTTATCTTAACCTTTTTGCTATATGCGAAAAACTACAAAAAATATATACCAATAGCTGTTAGCAGCTAATTTAATCTAATATCTAATATAGTGAATGCTTTCTGTCTGTCTGTTTGTTACGCTTCAAACGGCTAATCTACTAGCCCGATTCAGATGAATTTCAGAATGAAAATAGTTGAAAATACGTAGCCTACTTTTTTCAATAATCAACCCTTAAATGTTTAAAATAGGGGATAAAAATTTGTATAAAAAATCTAAACCACTTCACCGATTTCCATTAATTTTCACAATAACATATTTAATACCTCAAAACCAAACATACTAAATAAATCCAACCTCTAATCAACCAAAATAGGCAATTACATGATAAAAAAATATAAAAAAAAATAATACGAACGCATCCACGTGCAAATCTAGTATATCTAGACCAACATAGACCTAAATCACAACAAACATCTAACAGGCTCAGGAACAGGAACAGGCAAAGCATGCCCTTTCAGATCTATCCAAGGCATAGCTCATGTTCGTTTGAAGTGATAAAAAAGCTATGCACACCGGCGCACGCTATGATCACGGTGCGAAGTAATTGCCCAATCAACCTTCCGAACGAGCGAACACCACGCGTGTTGTGGGCATATGTGTATATGCTTATATATTAGCTTCACGCTATATCCCGCACACAGCAGGGTAGGCAGAGGGAACCTAGTGTTAAGACACTCCGTTCCCCACGCACCGTCGAATTTGGAGGCATTGCGTGTTAAGTGGTGTAACTTAACGCCGCGCTTAACGACACCAGAGCGAAGAAAATGGAAATACTTAATGCCACTATTTGTCTTAGATATTATAGCGGAGAAAGAAAATAGTATACATTTATTCGAGTGGAAATCGAATCCACAAACCAGGAAAAATATTAATAATATATTAAAATATATGGAAAAATCTGATATGAGATATGTGTATTCTGCAAATAAACACACAATAGATATCGACAGAAAATGGAGAACGGAGTGTCTTGACACTGGGACCTGTTCTGCCTATCCTGTGCAGGAAATATCAGGTGATATTGAAAAAAAAATCAAAAGTAAATAAACATAAATATATGACAAATACAAATTGCAACTCAAATTCTTGTTTACCTTGAGTTGTATTAAGTTAAAAGACCTTAAAAGTAAATTGTGATTAAATCATCAAACGGAACCAGTCAGCACACCCATCCATTTTTGACCAGAGTTAGTGTTACATACTCATATTAATATACTATACTCGTATACTTAGTATTGGGTTTACCACTTAAGTTTAAGCTTCATGCCTTTTTCCGCATTGCAGGGTAGTTAGAAAGAACATAGTGTCAAAACACTCCATGATTCACTTTTTGCCCGAAAAGTTACATTTTGTTTTACCATAGGATATAACCATTATCCAAGAATTTTATTTTTCTTATTCAAGATTTTATTTTCTGCTGCTTCTTCACTCTTTCCCCCCCCCCATAAGAAGGTAGTCAGAGCAACGCTTGTCTCAAATCACTCCATTTTTCACTTTTCTCCAAAATCCAATACATTGCATATTGGTGGCGAAACTCAACGCCGCGCCAAATCGGTAAATGAAAATAATTTAAAAAATCCATCAAAAAAATATTGAAATTAACACTTGAAATAAACAATTAAATTTAAATATATGTACATGTTTCCTTCGCTCTGGTATTCGAGGCAAAGCGCGGCGTTAAGTTCCGCCACTTAACACGCAATGCCTCCGAATTCGGAAAGTGGGGAACGAAGTGTCATGGTTCCCTCTGCCTACCCTGCAGTGTGCGGGATACAGCGTGAAGATAAAAAAATACTTTTACTTATTTCAAATTAATATTAAAATTTATATATTAAATCCATACTTATATTATAAATGGGAAAGTCTGTGTGTTTGTCTGTCACGCTTTCACGGCTAATCTACCGGTCCGATTTGGATGAAATTTAGAATGAAAGTAGTAAATAACTATGGGTCTAACATAGGCTACTTATTTTTTCAAAAATGAACCTCTAAAAGGTTGAAATAGGGGATGAAAGTTTATATGAAAAATCTAAACCGCTTGACCAATTATAATGGATTTTGGCATAAACATAGTTGTTAATCTAAGCTTACACATTGGCTACTTTATTTTTTAAAAATACTCCCCCGAGGGTTGTAACGAAGTAGTTCACGAGCGGGACGGTAGTTCAAATATATATACATATATACATATGTATAGAAGAAACTAACTCTTAACTTAGCCGTTAGGAGCTTAGAACACCTGTAGCATGTGCTAGAACACCGGTTGTTCCAAATATGGTAACAGATCGATTGATGGCTTGTTTGTATGCTAAATGCATAGTTTTATGAGACGGTACTTTAATGTTACATTATTTATATGAATAATACAATATACAGACTTTTTGGGTGGAATTTCGTAAGTATCAGATGTTTTTGAGGTATTTTTAATAAGACTAGAAATATTATTTTGTAAAGAAATGGCGTATTTATAAATGCTTTTTGCTAAGCAATTATTATTGTTAAACGCGGCGTTAAGTTCCGCCACCTAACACGCAAGCCTCCGAATTCGGCGGAAAGTGGGGAACGGAGTGTCTTAACACTAGGTTCCCTCTGCCTACCTTGCTGTGTGCGGGATACAGCGTGAAGCTAAAAAAAATATATTATTGTTATTTTTTTAGTGTCGCATACATCAGTATAGGCAGACGGAAACTAATGTTAAGACACTTCGATTATCACTTACCATTGAATTCTGGAGGCATTGCACGTTAAGTGACGGAAATCAACGTCATGTTTTGCCTTGACACAAGAGTGAACAAAATGAAATATTAAATACTTAAATTCTTCGAGTGGGAATCGAACCCACAACCAGTGGCGTTTGCCGTCACACTAGTTATGGTCACAAGCCACTATTGGTTTCTATTATTACTATAAAGATATTATTGATAAATTTAAATTGACTAGTGTCTAGTTGAAGTATACAATAAGTGTTACCATCGCAACGTTTATGTCACTTTATACAAAAGTGTAGGTATATCGAAATGTGTAATTGTGTATGAAATTTTTATATTATAAATAAGATGAAGGTATTTCTATTGTTTTTTTTTTATGGAATAAAGGAGGCAAACGAGCAGAAGGCCCACCTGGTGGTAATACAATGAAAAATATCTAAAGATATACGCGGCTTTCTGCATTTCTTTCACAGTTTTCGTGGAAAGAGGTATTCAGTTTTTCCTTCACGTATTAATATAATGACTAGGTATAAGAAATTAAATTACCGATAATTGGAACTGAATATAGCTCACTTTGCCACACTTTATCGAATCTGTAACCACTGCAGACGCCAACTACAAAAACCTTATGTTGTCTTTATAGCCCATCATTAATTTAATTAATCACTTGTTAATTGACTCACCGTCGTTGCTCATTAACTACAATAGAAAGAATAGATTTTACGTCTTAATAGGGTAAAACTAGGTAAAACGCCCCACAGCCCTAGCAGGCACATTAAGAAAGCTAGATGATACACGTATTGCACGGAGAGTAGCCATAAGTCGATAAACAACATAGCTGATATGCACTTGTGGTTTATTACGCGCCGTTAAAAAATATTAATAAATTTAGTGTTTCAGTGAAGTTACAATTTGTGGTAAGTTGCAAACATTTTTTTATATTTTAATACTCATTAAATTTAAGTTAAATTGATATTAACTGTTGAAAATAAACATAAATACACTTTATTATAAATGTTCGTTAAACATGATAACTTTGAAATTGAGGCTTTTTTCTTGATAGGGCGTTTTAAAAAGCAAAATTTGCAATACGCCCCACCGCATGTTTTTTAAAATGCCCCGGTACTGAAATTACATAGATACCAATTTATATTGTATTTTTATTACAGAGTATGTCTCGTAAATATAAACGCAAGACTCTTCGAGCTTCTTGGAGGCAATGCGATCTGTATGAAGTAAAAAAATGGGAGAGAATGAAGCTTCAAACACTTCAAAGTTCCATCTTTGAGAAGCACCTTAAAACTGTTCGGATATGGACATAAATAAAAGCGTTGAATGTACAGAAAATTACTACATAACAAAGTCTTCTGAAGACTGGATTCAAGTTTGATACGTTCAGGGTACCACGTTTGTGTAACAACTATGGGCAGAAAGCTGAGAGAGAAGCTGTTAAAAGCAGCAAGATTTGATTTTATTCTATTCAACTATTTTATGATGATTTTAATTTGGTTTATGTCAAAGTTAATTGAAAAGACTGTTATGTTAATCATTAATTTAGAAGACTGGTGTTTTTTATTGTTACAACTTTTCTTTTAATTAATTACTTACAAATGAAAATGTTTTATTTAGAGTTTTTAAGGACTTTTAAGTCTTGCCTTACACTTGCCTTACCTTTGTGTTATGTTTGTAAGTTATTAAACTATTGATATATTGTGTTTTTTTTCGTTTTGGATAAAATTTAGGTATGGACATATATGAGGACATTTTAAATTGCATGGGGCATTTTATAATACAAAACGAGGCGTATTAGGTAACATGTACCTGATAAAACGCCCCACTCCATGTCTGCAAAAAAATTGAAATAGATCTTTAACCATCGTTCCTATTACATTAAGGTTTTGTAAAATTATTATTAACGAACCAATTAACGTCCAGGAATAAAAGAAATAATTAAATCTATGATTATTTGGGTTTTATTGAAGGTTAAAAAAAAGTGGGGCGTATTACCAAGTTTTACCCTATATATGATTAAATAACGATAGGGGCCAGTCGTGGCGCAGTGGCACAAGCGTGTGACTGTAAACGACAGGTTGTGGGTTCGATTCCCACTCGAGGAGTGGAAATATTTAATATTTCCATTTTCTTTGCTCTGGTGTCGAGGCAAAGCGCAGCGTTCAGTTCCGCCACTTAACACGCAATGCCTCCAAATTCGGCGGTGTGTGGGGAACGGGGTGTTTTAACACTAGGTTCACTCTGCTTATCCTGCTGTGTGCGGGATACAGCGTGAAGCTACAAAAAATAAACGATTTGTAACCTGCAACTTTGTTTGTGTGGGCTATACCTAAGGTAAAAAAATCCCATTTTTATCGTTCCTGTAGGAATCTTAGTAATTCCCTACATAAGGTATATAAACAGGTTCTTTCTCTCCGTTTCCGTCGAAATTTCGGGAAATCCACTCTTTCTTCATTTAGGCAACAAATAATTATTTATTATATATATTGGACAACGCCCCATTATAAAGGTAGGTGATCATTTTCTTGGCGAAAGGCTATTGACTGTCCTGTACATTATACGACAGTTGCAGTTCAAACTTTTATTAAAAAGCAACTGTTTCATCAAGTATTCAATAATCATTAGCCCAGGGACGCTAAAATTCCTTGCCTAAAGAATTATTCCAAATTTCTTTCTTCTTTCTACGACCAGTAATTTCGGCTGTGCCTCAATACAATTCCCCTCCGCCGCTGGGTAGCGTCCCGTAAAAGGCGTGTAACCCAGTAGCTTGGAGGTAAGTGATTCGTTCTCCGACTGGCTCGCGACCACTATCATCTCAAAGAGGAACCGCCAAATATATTTGATGATGTGTTCCGGTTCGATGGCATGTAAGCCAGCTCTCCCTATTCCCACCATCCCCATCCTACCTCCCTCCTTCCCTCCTTCATCTCCAAGCGAACGCATCCACAACTCCTTTAGCGTTGTGGATGTCTATGGGCGAAGGTAACCACTTACCATCAGGTGGTCCTTCTGCTCGTTTACCTCCTTTACTCAATAAAAAAAAACTATACAGGTTTCATTGATATATAAAAAACACTTAGCGCTTCACTTAACAATGATTTCCTTTTAATTATGCTGATACTTTGTAAATAGATTGATAAATGGTTGATTTATGAGAATTTATGAAGCGTGACCTGAAAGGCAAAAAATTAAGAGAAGTCTCGGTCAATGATTCGATTGAAAATTCGAATTCTTTTTTATAAATTCACACACGTTTTATTTCGTATATATTAGGTGGATATTGTAGTGTTAAGTCACTCCACTTTCCACTTTTCTCTAGTGGAGAAATTGTCTTGAGTCACTAGTTCTTTCATGGGTCAATGTAGACTTTTACAGGTTAAGTTAAGATTTTAAGATGATGAGATAGGATGATTGTAATGAATTTTGGCATAAATACAGTCGATATTTCAAGGTTAAGCATAGGCTACTTTATTTTTCAAAAATCCAACCCCGAGGATTGCAATAAAACGAAACAGGCATGTAGTTAATGCGACAAAGCCGCGAGCGAGCCACTAGTCATTTTATAAATGATAACATTGGACATTTGAATGCCATAATCTGTTTTAAAGGTAGCATTCTCAATGAAATAATTGGAATATTTTTTTAAAACTTGAAAGTCCCTCTGTGTTTTCTGGTCAAATTTGAAATATTAATTTTAGTGAACAAATACAAAAAATAATATAAATTACATATATTTTTTAAAATTAATAGACAATGATTTGAACAAGTATAAATAATACTGGCACGATTGGTAGTGAAATCGGTTTCCACTTGAGAAATCGATTATATAAAAAATATTATAATTTCCCTACTTTGCATAAACGCGGCGTTGAATTCCTACACTCAACACTCCATATCTCGAAGCCGGTCTGAAATTAGATAACGGAGTGTCTTAACACTAGGCTCTCTCTATCTATGGAAGAAAAAGCGTAGAACGAAAAAACAACTAAATATTTATAAAAAATATTATTTTTTATTTATTATACACTATACATTATCTGCATGTGACAACCGTCTCACGGAGAACCTTGGTATATCAACTGTCAACTTATAAGAACTGTAAAAATACAAAATAAAAACTTATTTTAAGAAATTTAACGAATTTATTATTTAAAAACAATTTCCTGGTAAATGACCTGAACGTGAAAGATTCTGTTGAAGAAGTAAACGTTTAAATGTCAAATTCAATGAAGATCAAGGTCAAGCCATCTTCTTTATTAATATTTTAGTAGCTTTATGTGACTTCGTCGTTTGAGATATAACAAAAAAGTTATAATTTTAAAATAAAATTAGCCTAAATCACTTCTTATTACTTAACGTATCTGCTATTGAAAACCTCGTCAATATTTGTGCAGCCGTTCAGAGATTTGCCGGAACAAACAGATATACAAACAAAAATTATTAAAAAAATATATTTTTCTTACATCTAAGTATAGCTGGTCTATAATGGTTCTACATCAAGTGTCCCACTTTTCTATATCTATTATGACTAAGTCCTGTCTAAGCTTAAAATCTATAAAACATCATCCAAATCCTTACAGTAATTCTTCTTCGTCGTCGTTCTTACTGTTTTATTATAGTATATACTATTATTTACTATATAGATACCAAACTAAAAAGTCGAACTAACGTGCAGCTTCTAACAAATAGTTTAAATTTGATTTAAATAAATATATAACATACCAAACAGGTTAAAAAAACAGCAATTCATTTACCTGATCTGTTCAATGCTGTCACTTAATATTCATACGACGCATTAAAAACGGAGAACAGAGTGTCTGAATACTAAGCACTCTCTACCAAGCCATATGTACGATCACTCTACATTATATATTCCACATAAAATACATTTTCTTTTTTTTTAGCTTAATGCTGTAACTCGCACACAAGGAAGGCAGAGGGAACCTAATATTAAGATACTCCGTTTCCCACGTACCGCCAAATTCGGAGACATTGCGTGTTAAGTGATGGAACTTAACGCCGCGCTTCACTCTGACATCAGAGCGAATAAATTAAAATGAAAATATTAAATATTCACACTCCTCGAGTGGGAATCGAACCCACAACCAGTCGCTTTACAGTCACACTCTGTGCCTCTGCGCCACGACTGGCCCCGTAAAGTACATTATTACGTCATTATAACCACAAAAATAAACATAAAATAACAGCACGTATCAAAGCAGAATAATAAAATTAAGAGCCGTCCATGACCTATCTCAAAGTGTAAAAAACGATGTCAATGTACGACACACACACATACATACAAGACATACACACACATACACACACACACACACACACACACACATGCACAAGTAAAACGGGATCCGAGACATTGCGCGGGCGCAGTCAATTATGCACACAATATTAAATCTAAAGATATCTAGATCAAATTTGACGGATGGGTTGTAAATTTTTTAAAATGGCGGCAGCCATTGGTCGTGCTGTCATTTTTCTGAACTATGTTTTATTATGTGTGTTTGTATTTATTTACTTATGTAGTATTTAGCGTAGTTTTCGAAGAACAGGGTAGGGTAGGGTAATTATCAGGTATCTGATCAGGGAAATAAATATAATTTATAATTATACAAATATAGTCGTAGCTCCGAATGGGAATCGAACCCATAACCCATCCTATTGAATTTTGGACAGCAAACTGCAAAACACAGTGTCTCGAATTTAGGTGGAAAGTGGAGAACGGAGTGTCTTAACACTAGGTCCTCTCTGAATATCCTGCTACGCGTAAAGTCAAAAGAAAAATCAATACATACTGGGCTATAATATAAGTGTTTTAAAATAATATACACATAAATATATCCAACTTCACGGTCTTTCCCGCGTACCGAGATGACAGAGAGTTCCTAGTGTCAAGACACTCCGCCCTTTACTTTACGCCGAAAATCAAGACATTACATTTTAAATGGCGGAACTCAACGCCGCGCATTGTAAAATGAATTCAAAAATAATATACGAGTATTTCACTTAAGTTTATTAATACAAAACTTTTTATAAAATAAATTTCAATTTTAAACGAATATATTTAAATTTAAGTTAGTTAATACAAAACAAAATTTAAAATTTTGATCTTAAGATAAATACATACATACATATATACAGACATATGTAAAGAAATCGGATAATGTCACTTGGTCTCGACTACCAAAATGCAGTTTCGGGTGTACGGCCCTTCAAGGCCAAAATGTATTTCCTCAATAAATTGGCTTACTCACTCGCATCGCTCGAAATCATTACTTTAACTGTTTTGTTTTTTTCAAAAGATTTAAGTTTTAATTTTGTGAATTTTAAAAACGTTTTACAATTGTTGTTATTGGAGATAAGAAAAGAAGAAAAATACTTAGTAATATTTAGAATAAATAATAATGTTTATTGTAAATGCAATGGTGATATTAAAATTATTTTCAATTCTTCGTTTGGTGAACAAGACAAAGCGCGGTGTTGAGTTCCGCCATTTAACACTCAATGTCCCAAATTCGTCCGAAAAACAGAGTAGGGAGTGTCTTGGCACTATTTTATCTCTGTTTTCCCATAATACGTCTGTTATACGGATAAAATCGAGAAGCTGTATATAGATCATTTAAAAATCTAATGTTGACGCTTTTCGCTTAACATGTAAAAATGAAACTTGTCAAGAAGCTACTGTATAGTTAGTAGGTGTCTCCTTAAAACGGATTCTACAACAGGGCCGGATTAAGGTGAAAATCGTTTATCTTAATACTATAAGCTTGCCAAATTTGAAACAGAGATCACAATGTCTATCACTATGTGGAACGGAGTGTCTTAACACTAGGTTCCCTCTGCCTACCCTGCTGTGTGCGGGATACAGCGTGAAGCTAAAAAAAACACTATGTCTATGCGAACAAAATCGCAGGCAACAGCTAGTATATTATAAAGACAGATAAACCAAACTATATAATTTTGCCCTCACTTTGCTTACAATTAATTTGTAACAAGTATTCCCAAGCTACCGTATACGTCATGCTTATTACACAATCGTCCCCTTACATTACGAGTACCTATATAGGTAAATGTGCGGTATTTGAACTCGCAACTCAATGCTTTAGAGGTTATCTAATTAATATTTTTTTTATTTTTTTTTTGCAGCTACAGCAGATTTTTCTTGCATAGAAGGGAAGCCAGAGAGAGCTTAGTGTCATGACACTCCGTTATCAATTTTTTGTCCGAAATTGGGACAGTGCGTGTTCAGTACCGGAAATCAATGTCGTGATTGACCTTTACTTGAATGTTTCTACTTATAAAATTCGAATCTACCACCATTTTGTGCATAGTTGAACTGTCACACTGCGCCACTATGAAATATTATATATGTGAAACTTTTAAGTTACTGTGAACCGACTGACAGACTGACAAACAACGGGGCGTAGAAAGCCGAAATCTGACTAGTAGGTTCCTTGGGTACACTAAATGAAGATTCATTTTTGGATCATTTAATTTAAAATTAAGGCATCTACCAGCTAGCATAAGTAAAATAAATATGTTTTTAGTTTTTAGACTAACGTTGCGGGCACCAACTAGTCTTTTTTTAAGCCAAAACTGATTTAATTTCCAACCACATTATGCTAGACTACAGAATGTCACCAAAAATTGCATATATATATACAAAAGACAGCGTATATCTGTCCGTCTACACGTTACGGATGAGAATAACAACTGCATATAACTACCTACAATATTTGCATTAACTTAATGTTTCCACTTGGAGGTTATGTGCGCACGCGCATTGAAAATAAAATAGCTTAAATATCTGATGTACAATACAAAAATAGTTCAAAATATTTTTGATATGTTGGTCTTGCGAGATAAAGTATGGTGCTAGGTTGCGTTATTCAATATGTAAAGTCTTTTAAACTATCGCTGAGTAAAGATATCCATATTCTAGATTAGTATAAGAGAATATGCATAAATGTGGATTCAGAATCAATTTGAATATGGATTTAAGCTTTCTCCCGCATAGGAGAAAATAGAGTCAAAACATTCCGTTCTCCACTTACCACATATTGTAATTAATTTTGGCATAAATATAGTTGATAATTCAAGGTTAAACATAGGCTACTTTATTTTTCAAAAATCCACATCCGAGGGTTGCAATATAAGGAAACAGTTACGTAATTCACGAGGCGAGGCGATGTTGCATAGCAGAAGCTAGTGTAAAACACTCCGTGCTCCACTTACCACCCGAATTAAACTTGATTATCAAAGCTCGGGTATTGGCAGTAGATTCCCTTTACCTATATGAGGTACAAAATGTGAAGCTACAAAAAAAAATATAATGTCAAAAATAATAAGTGTTTTTTTTATATACATATATATATAACTGTTATACGAGAACAGGTTTCTTTTTAAATATCAAATCCGTAGTTAAAATATATTGGCTGTATCAACCTTCAATTTTAAATAAAACATTTTTTAACTAAATTGTATGGTAAAAACGACTTACGTCCTCATTTATTTTTGACGCATCTTCTTTTTTTATTAAATACTGTTTATGTTTGATATCGTTGTGATGTATTGGTAAGCGTGGTGTAAGCACAAGGGCTATGCATTCAAATCTCACTCGGGGGAACATTTGTGCTATTGAGATTATATTACTTACTAATATTATAAACCCGAAAACTGTTCGTCTGTTACGTTTTCACGGCAAAAAAATATCGGAATGATAATATTTAAAGACCCAGGGTAAAAATAGACTACTTTATTTTTTAAAACTACATCCCTAAAGGGTTGAAATAGGGGTTGAGTAGTTACGCAGGCGAAGCCGCGTGCAGTCACTAGTTAATAAAATTGATATAATATCATATTGGTAAATCATCATTCAGAAACTAATTCTCCGAATTCGACTTCTGACTTTCCCACAAGTGCTGTATCCCGCACACAGCAGAGTAGGCAGAGGAAACCTAGTGTTAAGACACTCCGTTCCCCACTTTCTGCCGAATTCGGAGGCATTGCGTCTTAAGTGGCTGTACTTAACGCCGCGCTTAGCCTTGATACCAGAGCGAAGAAAAAAGAAATATTAAAATATTTCCACTCCTCGAGTGGGAATCGAACCCACAACCAGTCGTTTACAGTCACACGCTTGTGCCAATGGGTCACGACTGGTCCCATTAAAAGATTTAAATTACCTCTACTACCTCAGGCAAAACACGTAATACCTTGATTACGGGTGGAAACTAGAGAACGGAGTCAAAACATTCCATTCTCCGCTTTCCATCTGAATTTAAGATACTACTTATTGATTACCGAAATTTCAATTGAACAGCTATAAAATTATTCCAATTTTTTTATTATTTTTAAAGCCTTTATTTACAGACTTAAGAAATTAAAAACCTTAAAAATTGATCTCCTTTCATACATTTTTATACCTTCTCTTAAAATATTTAATTGTTTTTAACATGTTAAAACAAATTACTAATCTACTTTTAAAGTTATTTTAAAAAAATACGTACTTTAAAATATTACTTCAAAAGTAACAATGATTCGTTTATAGTAAGTAGTTCGTACTTAGTAGGGCTTGAATTTGCGGCCTTGACTCCGGTCATCGCCTGCGTTTGCGAATTAAGACGAATAAAGGAAGGGATTTGACAACTAAAGTTAACAGACTAAAAATAAATATAGATTATTTATTTAGATATATAAAAACTTTTTGAGTGTAAATAAAAAATACATTATTATATTTTTTGTTTCTAGATCGTAGATATATTTTGCAGTATAACTGCATTTATAGTAAAATGTAAATCTTACAATATATATTTTTTTAAAGTTTGGTTGTTTTTTTTTTCTAAATTTAAACAAATTTTGCAATAATACAAGTGAAGGTAACAACATCATAAAGCCTAGGAATAACAAAAAAATAAATAAAACTAGATTACATCTTACACCTTATATTTTTTATAATTTAAAAAACAAAATATTATTTGAAAATATAAAATGTAAATAAAAAAATAAAATATAATGAAACCAAAAAAAACAAGGTCCAAAGTACGCGTTGAAGGTCAATGTCCTTTGAAACGTCATTCTTTATCGGCATTTTGGATGTATAGAGTTGCGAAAAATGCATCCGTCTCTTTCTAACTCGCACATTTTTACATAATTCTTTTTCATTCCATTTTGGAATTCGTGTGCGTGCGCTTGTGTGTGTGAAACAAAAATTATCTTTCGCGCTCTCTGAGTTGAATGTGAATCGTTACGAAAATCGCATTTTGAATTTTTATAACTTAACTAGCTTTGAACTGTGGGTTTGTTTAGTTAATTTTTGAAATATATTATTTATTTATAAAATAATATTTCCTTCTGTTTTGTTTTCTTCTCTTCTATATATAGTATACAAGTAGGAATGGAAGTATTAAGATTAAACTTTAAAACAATTAATTTCTAAATATATTGATTGATGATCGACATATTTTTGTTTTACTTTCACTTTTTGTATATTTTTTCAGAATTTGGTTATTTTGGTTATATGTTTTAAGTACACAGTTTAAATCAATTAGTTTTTTTGTATTTTCCTTTTTAGTAGAAAAGTTTTAACTACTATAGACACATATAGTCAGTCAGGGACGTAAATTAGTATTTATATGTGTAAAAGTAACAACATAACAAAGTATTTTAATACTTTGTTAAAGTATTTTTCTTTAGTATTACACAGGATATGAAAAAATATATATAATAGGTTAAAGTAACGTATGGCTTGACGATCAAAGTAATTGGACAGTTTCCAGGACGCGCGGGTTCGAATCCTGCTACTTTGAAAATGTATAGAAAATATTTTTTGAAACTTTTAAATATCCAAGTATTCTACTGAGCTACTAAGCTTACGATGTTTTCTTACATATTACCTTATATTTTATAATATCATTGTACTATATTCAATATTAATATTACTTTTGAAACAAACTTGCCGTGTCTATATATAAACTGGATAACGGGTTCGTTTCATTATTAAGTAACATGAATATTAAAGGAGTTAGAGTTTCGCAATTAAAGTTAGATATTATGATAATCCCTCATAGAGCAGGTGGTGATAGGCAGCCTTTACATATATATGGTAAGCTGTTGATTCAAATACCTTTTAAAAGAATGCCCTTTTTTAAAAAATAAAATAAAATAGCTTCACGATGTATCCTGCACACCACAGGGTAGGCAGAGGGAACCTAGTGTGAAGACACTCCGTTCCCCACTTTCCGCCGAATTCGGAGGCTTGTGTGTTAAGTGGTGGAACTTAACGCCGCGCTTTACCTCGACACCAGAGCGTAGAAAATGGAAATATAATTTCCACTCCTCGAGTGGGAATCGAACCTACAACCAGTCATTTACAGTATCACGCTTGTGCCACTGGGCCACGACTGGCCCTTAAAAAAATGTGTATAATAAAGAAGATAAGTTAGTAAATATATAACAGAAAAGAAAAAAATATTATTTATAAATTGAGGCCACTCGTGGCGCAGGTGCACAAAGTGTGACTGACTGTAAAGCGACTGGTTGTGAGTTCGATTCCCACTCAAGGAGTAGAAATATTTAATATTTCCATTTTCTTCGCTTTGGTGTCGAGGCAAAGCGGTGCGCTAAGTTCCGGCATTTAACACACAATGCCTCCGAATTAGGTGGAAAGTGGGGGACGAAGTGTCTTAAAAAAAGAAATTATAAATATTAACTTTGATTTTTAAAATATGTAAAAGCTTCGCGCTTTTCTCGTATAAAAAGAACTGAATGTCAAAACTCTCCGTCTGTGGCGGATCTTAACGCCGCGCTTTGAAACTTTTCTGACCTTTACCATTAAAGTTGATCTTAAGTTCGAATTAGACAATATTACAATATACTTTTATTTGAGCTTTTACAAACAAAGATGCTTCAAGATTATAATTTTTTTTTTTTAAATTAATATTTTTAAACATACGTAAAGACCATTTCATACATTATTGTATATAGATAATTAAAATACAAACGAACTGTATGTACCTATATGAAAATTTAAAGTGAACACGTATTGTTTGCGGTAGGTCAGTAATACTTGTGAGGTTATAAATAACTTTCTATATAAAATATATATGAAGAACGTAGTGACTGGACACTAGTTCCTCTCTGTATCCTATTACATACTACGCGTTCTTTAAGAAAGAAATAAGAAAATAAACATATATTAAAGGTAACAAAAAACTTTTTTTTTTAGTTTCACACTGTATCCCGCACACAGCAGGGTAGGCAGAGGGAACCTAGTATTAAGATACTCCGTTCCCCACTTTCCGCCGAATTCGGAGGTATTGCGTGTTAAGTGGCGGAACTTAACGCCGCGCTTTACCTCGACACCAGAGCGAAGAAAATGGAAATATTAAATATTTCCACTCCTCGAGTGGGAATCGAACCCACGTGGGCCACGACTGGCCACCTAAAACATTAAAATATTACATTATAATACATTGAAATATGTTTAAGACAAAACTGATAGCTCAACCACACAACACGGAGTGTCTCAATTTCAAACAGAAAAGGGAGAAGGAGAACGGAGTGTCTCAACACTAACTTCTCTCTCCTACCATAATAAAAAGGCTTGAAGCTAAAATTAACATTTCTATACATTATTTTATATTTAAACACAAACATACGAACAGATCGTAAAAATATAATAATTGTATATTATAAAGTGAACACGTATTATTTGCGGTAGGTCAGTTTGGGGTATAATAACCGGCTTTGTTTTCACGGCCATTGGTTAGATGGTTTTAGATATAACTTTATTTATGTATTTTTTATTGTTTTTTTTTATAAGTATTTCTTTAAGCGATTGAATGTTAGCTTCTTATATAAGTAATAGATATATTGTAAAGAATATTGAGAATCAAAATGGCGAACTTTTTGAGGCCAGTCGTGGCGCAGTGGCATGAAAGTGTGACTGTTAACGACTGGTTGTGGGCTCGATTCCCACTCGAGGAGTGGAAATATTTAATATTTCCATTACCTTCGCTCTGGTATCAGAGGTAAAGCATGGTGTTAAGTTCCACCATTTAACACGCAATGCCTCCGAATTCGGCGGAAAGTGGGGAACGTAGTGTCTTAACAATAGGTTCCCTCTGCCTCATGATAGGCATGTGTGCGGGATACAGCGTGAAGCTAAAAAAAGTATTTTTTATTGTTTTTTTTTATAAGTATTTCTTTAAGCGATTGAATGTTAGCTTCTTATATAAGTAATAGATATATTGTAAAGAATATTGAGAATCAAAATGGCGAACTTTTTGAGGCCAGTCGTGGCGCAGTGGCATGAAAGTGTGACTGTAAACGACTCTTGTGGGTTCGATTCCCACTCGAGGAGTGGAAATATTTAATATTTCCATTTCCTTCGCTCTGGTGTCGAGGTAAAGCCCGGCGTTAAGTTCCACCTTTTAACAGGCAATGCTTCCGAATTCGGCGGAAAGTGGGGAACGAAGTGTCCTAACACTAGGTTCTCTCTGTCTCATGATAGGCATGTGTGCGGGATACAGCGTGAAGCTAAAAAAAGTATTTTTTTTTATTTCTCTACGGTGGTAAGACAAACTCAACATGTAATGTATCGAATTAGAGTCGGAAAGTGGAGAACGGAGTGTGTTAACACTAGGCTTTTGTTGCAGATCCAGTTGGGTTATAAAGAGTTAAGTTATAAAGAGTTAATAATTAACAGCTTTCTGTCATTCTCAGTAGGAAGTTATTTGTCGAAAAAGACTTAGAAAACGTATAAAAATTTTGAAAACATTCGAACCTGCGCCTTCTGAATACTGTCCAGGCGCTCTCACCACTGAGCCATGCGTTCAACCAGCTGCGTCGAAATTCTTATACGCTTGGTTACAATTTATTTTTGTTTTTAATTTTTTTTTAACTTTTTCTAAGTCTTTTTCAATGTTCATAAATGTGGAATAACACTTTAAAAATGTTTAAAAGTTATTTGTCGTTTTTTATACCAATACATTTGCCGTATTTTGTCTTTAGAACATATATGAATTTTGTTTAACAGACTTTTTTTTTTATTTATAACGGAAAACAAACATATCTCTCAAGTTATATATGTAGTAAAAATAAACATAACTTAATATTGAATTACTCTATTCTTATATTCTATCTCACTCTTTACAACTCTATTCTCTCTACATTACGCAAAATAAACAAGCTAAATCTTGACAATAAATTAACTTATTTCTACAAAAAATTAAATATATTTTGCATTCAAAAATTTATTTTTCATTTAAACCATACACAAATCGAATATAAACTCAAAGTAAACTATAAAATCGTTGCTCAAGATGAAAACTGTCGTTATATCGCAAAGCTGGTCGGTTCAGTTTTTGTGTCGGCAGGTGGCTGACGGTCATACACCTCTGATTTTTATATTTTTAAACCTAACTGCACTGTGGACGGCCTAAGACCGTGTCGTAGGTTAGTTACGTTTATTATTTTTGAAATTATGTTGAGAATATGTCGAATTTTAACGGAAAATGGAAGAACGGAGTATTTTGACACTAGGTTCCCTTTAAAGCCGTTTGTTTTTTGAAATAGTAAAATATATAATACTGCTAGAAAAAAAGCAAATTCACTCAATACGGAATTCATCGAATTAGGTCGAAAAGCGGAGAAAATAGTGTCTTGACACTAAATTCTCTCTGTCTATAAAGAGTTAAGCTAAAAAAAGCAGGTGGTTGATGGTTTTACACTTTTGATTTTTATATTTTTAAGCCTAACTGCACTGTGGACGGCCTAAGACTGTGTCGTAGGTTAGTTACGTTTATTATTTTTGAAATTATGTTGAGAATATGTCGAATTTTAACGGAAAATGGAAGGACGGAGTGTTTCGACACTAGGTTTAGTGTAGGGCTTTAAAGTGTAGGGCTTTAAAGGGTAAAGCCGTTTGTTTTTTTAAAATTGTAAAATATATAAAACTGCTAGTAAAGAAGCAAAGCCACTCAATACGGAATTTATCGAATTAGGTCGAGAGGCAGAGAAAATAGTGTCTAGACACTAAATTCTCTCTGTCTATAAAGAGTGAAGCTAGAAAAGCAGCTGACTGACAGTCATACACCTCTGATTTTTATATTTTTAAACCTAACTGCACTGTGGACGGCCTAAGACCGTGTCGTAGGTTATGTTGAGAATATGTCGAATTTTAACGAAAAATGGAAGAACGGAGTGTTTTGACACTAGGTTCCCTCTAAAGCCGTTTCTTTTTGAAATAGTATAATATTTAACGCTGCTAGAAAAAAAGCAAAGTCACTCAATACGGTATGCATCGAATTAGGTCGAAAAGCGGAGAAAATAGTGTCTTGACACTAAATTCTCTATGTCTATAAAGAGTGAAGCTAAATAAAGCAGGTGGTTGATGGTTATGCACTTTTATATTTTTAAACCTAACTGCACTGTGGACGGCCTAAGACCGTGTCGTAGGTTAGTTACGTTTATTATTTTTGAAATTATGTTGAGAATATGTTCAGAATGTGTTAAATTTTAACGGAAAGTGGAGAGTGGAGTGTCTTGACACTGGGTTCTATTGGAAGATTTTTATTTGTTTTAATTAATCCTTCCTTTATTATACTATTAGAAAAAAAGCAACGCTACTTAAAACGGAATATTTCCAGTTTGTTTTTTGATTATGTTGTGAATGTCACGAATTTTAACGGAAAATGTAGGGCGGAGTGACTTGACACTAGGTACTCTCTGATGTTTCTTGTTTTTTTTTAATTAATAATAATACTACATGCTGTTAAAAAAAAGTAACGTCATCAACTGGGTTGTAGGCTAGTTTACGCTGTCTTTTTAAAATTGTGGGAACATTTTGAACAATTTCGATTAACAGAAAATGGAGAACGGAGTATTTCGACACTTTATTCACTCTGAAATTGTTTATTTGTATAAATAAAATTTTTACTTTAATAATCATAGTATATTGCATACTATTATAACTGTGACTAAAATTGAAATTATATGTTTATTACGTTGTCTATAACTCGGGGCCAGTCGTGGCGCAGTGGCACAAGCGTGTGACTGTAAACGACTGGTTGTGGGTTCGATGCCCACTCGAGGAGTGGAAATATTTATTATTTCCATTTTCTTCACTCTGGTGTCGACACAAAGCGCGGCGTTAAGGTCCGGCGCCGCCGGAAAGTGGGGGACGGAGTGTCTTAACACTAGGTTCCCTCTGCCTACCCTGCTGTGTGCGGGATACAGCTTGAAGCAATAACTCGAATTTTAATAGAAAGCGAATTTTATTAGAGATAGAAGTGTCTTTACTTGTCTTTGAAGAAATTGATAATCATATTACTATTAAAATTTTCATTAAGTATTTAATATAGACATGATTTTTTACGCCGTCATCGTCATGGCGCAATGGGGTAGCGTCTGAATGTAACGCGGTGGTTGTGGGTTCAATTCCTACTTAGTGGAATGCTTCACGCTGTATCCCGCACACAGCGGGGTAGGCAGAGGGAACCTAGTGTTAAGACACTCCGTTCCCCACTTTCAGCCAAATTTACAGTTTTTATTAGCTTTAATCTATCTTATTACATAAGACAGATGTAGAAAAATTCTTGCAAGGGTATTTTGAACTTTTCCGTCGGATTTTTTCAAAAAATTGTCTACGTGTATATATATATAATCGATGATTGATAAATTTGATATTTTTGATAGTATGACCAGTAATACCAACAGAAAAATATTTAAAAACGTGTTTTTTTAATTAGGATAAATTTTGTTAATTAGAATAGTGATATCACGTAAAATAATATAGTGTACACTTAATGTTACATGTTTATATGATAAGTTATATTAATATGAATATTATTAATTATTATATTTTAATATTATAAATATCCGTGTTACAACTATACGACTGAATAAAGATAGACTTGAAAAAGACATTTAGAAAACGTATAAAAATTTTATACGAACGCATGGCTCAGTGATGAGAGCGCCTGAACGGTTTTCAAGAGGCGCGGGTCCGAATCCCGCTGCGTTCAAATTTTTAAACGTTTTCTAAATGTCTTTTTCAATTTTCCAAAGTGTGCATTAACACTTTAAAATGTTTAAAAGATAGACTTATCTAAATTTTCACCAAAAAACGTCTTTACCAGAAACATCTTCCAATACCAAATAATTAATTCATTACAATTGTTATACATGATTTTTTCTAGGCCCCACGTTAGTTGTTGACAATCGGCCCAGAAGAGTTTTAAACTTGCCTCTCTCTTAGCTAATTATTTCCTGCATCGTCCCGCGGCCATTACCCCATCGTGGATTAATGCAAAAATGTTTTGTTACACCACAAAGGCCAAAAGGGTACGTTTTCAGTAAAATAGCTCAACCAATCGCCACCCCTATCTAGCTAGGGGTGTTTTGTACACTGCAGCGTAAAGCGCTTCATAGATAAATTGGTGCGCTTTATGTCGATTTCTTTTTAACTAACTAGCTGTGCTCGCGACTTCGTTCGCGTGGAATTAATGGAAATATCTTTCATTCGAAAATAAAAGTAGCATAAGTTAGTCATTACTACTACAGGTATCTGCCAGTGAAAGTTCAATCAAAATCGGTCCAGCTGTTTCAGAAATTAGTCGTAACAAATGTACATGTATGTATCTGCACATAGTAAAAAGCGGTTATTTTAATATTATGAGACACTCCTATTTTATTTATGTGTATAGATAGTTAAGCAATATTTGACAGATTAAATAATCAATTTGACAATTGTGTTGTAGATAATAGAACGACGGTTTTGTTTTTTTTTAAACAGAATTACAGCAAGGATAGGTTTTTATTATGCCTATTGATATCAATAATATTAGCAAATAGGAAAGATAATAATTCCTATTGCTAATATTAGCAAATAGAAAATATTATGAATGATAATTTTTATTATAGAGGCCGTATTGAAGATAATAAAAATAACAGTTTTGTTTTTTTTTTCACAAATTCCATAACAAGGATAGGTTCGTATTATGTTTATTAATGTTTGCAAGTAGTGAATGATTGAAGAATCGTAGCGCAGGTTGTGTGTTCGATTCCCACTCGACAAATTAGAATATTTAATATTACCATATTCTTCATTCTGGTGTCGATTCATTGTGTGGCGTTAAATTCCGCCACTTAACACGCAATTCCTCCAGAATTCGATAAAAAATGGTAAACGGAGTGTCATAACACTAGCTTCCCTCTGCCTACCCCGCTGTGTGCGGGATACAGCGTGAAGCTAAAAAAAAAATAGAAAATATTACGTGCTGTTATTATTACCGCAGAAGTACGGCTTAGCGTTCCGTTGCGATAAGGGTAGTTTTTCAAAATGAAATCGACCAATCGCCACTTCATGTAGAGATGGGGTGGGATAGATCATTCTAGCAAACAGTGCTTCATAGATAAATTGCAGCGCTGTAAAATTAGCGGCCATTTTGGCGATGCTAATGTGTTTTTGAAGTTAATTGTAAATATTTGCATATTTTTTATTTTTGCTTAGGGTCTTTTATATAAGACAGTATATTTTAATTGTAGGTTTGGGAATTAAAGAGTTTGTTATATTTTTCTATATATTTTTTTCAATTTAGAAATTTTGTTTAACAGTATAAATTCTACATTATTGTACTTTAACTAATAATATTGATATATCTTGAGATAAGTCTTAAGAATTTGTTGATATTTTTTTAATAAGGATGATGAAATGACTGTTGTAAGTTACTTACTGATATTCCGTTTTTAATATAAATTTTGAACACGATTTTATATAATTAATATAAAATGCATATAATGTAGTCCATTTTCCGATGTGTAAATTAAAAGCGTCGTAGAGTTGCCTATTATAGAATACACACAAAGTGTGTTAAATGTGCGAAAAATGGATAGCGATTTGTGTATCTTAAACGTATAATATGTGTAATGTGTAATTTAAAAGACTATGTTTGTTCCCGATAGGAAACGCGAATGTTAAGGGGTTCGATCTCCACTCGAGGCTTTTTATTTAAATTGTTTACTTCTCCGTTCAGACAAAATAAAATGCGGCGTTGAGTTCCGCCACTTAAATTCAACCGAAAAATGTACCATGGAGGAGTGTCTAGACACCAAATTCTCCTTTAAAAGGTTACGTAAAGATGAAAAGGAATTTATCTGTTTTTTTTTTAAATAATTCAAATAGTCTTTCTTAACACCAAAAGAATAGAATTTGTTACCATCTCAAGTGAAATGATCGCTGATTCAGTGTTTTATGAGATTTCAATATATATTTACCTACTAGATCTTAGCCGGTAATCTCAAATAGTTAAATAGAATATTAGTAGCCCCTAGGCTATAGCTCCCTAAGTACCTACTGGCTTGAAAACTTGAACCTCTTGTGCTATCGTTTTGTACTTATATTATTTTTTTAGCTTCACTTTTTCTCTTTGCAGCTATAACTCGCAGCAAGTCAGAGAGAATCTAGTGTCAAAACTCTCTTTTATCCATTTTCTACCAGAATTCGAGGCGCCTCCCACTAGTTTGTTGAGTGGGAGAGGCTGCGCTTCATTTTCAGAGCGGAGAAATGAAAGTAATTTCAATAAGATTGTTTCACCGAGGGGGAATCAAACCTACAATCAGTGGTTTAATTGTGGCCAGTCGTGGCCCAGTGGCACAAGCGTGTGACTGTAAACGACTGGTTGTGGGTTCGATTCCCACTCGAGGAGTTCTTCGCTATGGTGTCGAGGTAAAGCGCGGCGTTAAGTTCCACCACTTAACACGCAATGCCTCCGAATTCGGCGGAAAGTGGGGAACGGAGTGTCTTAACACTAGGTTCCCTCTGCCTACCCTGCTGTGTGCGGGATACAGCGTGAAGCTAAAAAAAAAAAAGAAAAGAAAAGTTAGTGGAGTTTATAGTAAGACGCTATACCATTGTACCTTGGTGGCTTGTAAAAATGTATTTCACATTACGAGTTACCAACATTAGGAAAAGTTATGATATAGGTATTCAATGATAGTATTACTTTTTGAGGGTAGATTATATTGTCTTTTTTATTCTTTTAACTGTTAAACCATAAACTAAAATATGTTGTAAACCATAGGAGCGCAATTGTGTGAAAATATCGAAAGGAAGAAGCGAGTTCAATTCTGAATACGGAAAACATCTGATAAAATACATTAAATATTTCTGGTTATATCTTCAAATAGTAACTAGAAAACATAGTGACCACACTCTCTCTACCCAACTTTCTACCAAGTAGCTTACTATTGTCCCCTTATTATTTTATTAAAGACGATCAATCTTACTGATAAATGTACAAAGAACAAGAATTAACGCGATATCTAACGGCGCTATAACGGTTGTCTATTGCCGCAATAGTAACGGTTATGTCTTATGACATTTTCGGTATAGATACCTGCTGTCGATGTGTTTTAGTATTTGGAATTCGGGATTCGAACCCTGTACTCTTTCTTTAGATGTATTATTTTTATATATTTATTACCTAGAAAAGGTAAAAGTAGAAGATTTTGAAAATTAGTATTGTACAATTTATGTAATAAAGAAGAAAACAGGGATAGAGAAGATTTAGTGTTATGTCACTCCGTTCAGTACTGTCTATCCGAAATCGAGACATTGTGTGGTGAGTGACAGAACTCAACGCTGCGCCTTGTCTTCTTAACAGAGCTGAGTAGTTAGAATATTTTAAATATAACCGTTCCCCCGAGTGGGAATTGAACCCACACCTAATCGTGTTTACAGTTAGATACTGTTCCAATATGCTAAAGTGGCCTCAAGAAACCAAAATGGCGCAACCTGAAAAAATTTAACACAATAAAAGTTTATATGGAGAAGAAATGCAGAAAGACAACATTTTTCACAATAATATATTAGAATAACATTTAAGAAATAAATATATTTTACACACACACACTACCATGTTTGACACACACTTTTGCATAAAGTGATATTCAAGTTGCTATGGCAACACGTTTTTACGCGTCAACGTTATTTAATAAACGAGCAAGCCACAATCAACCAGTCCAATGACATATTGAAAATTTAATAAATTCTTAAGATAAAAGAAATTGAATATTTTTGACTATAAATAGACCTATATATACTTTTTAAACATTTTTAAAGTGTTATTCTACACTTAGAAAATGAAATTGAAATCTTTAAAAATGTATAAAAAAGTATTTAATAAATAGCATTCTCTCTTGCCAAACGTTTGCTCGTAGAATAATCTTTGTGTTGCAGAAATTTTTAAAAATCTCTCTACAGAGATGCTAACAACAAAAATAAGTTGTAATAAAACGTATAAGAATTTCGACGCAGCTGGTAGTGGAACGCATGGCTCAGTGGTGAGAGCACCTGGACGGTATTCAGGAGGCGCGGGTTCGAATCCCACTGCGTTCAAATTTTTATACGTTTTCTAAATGTCCTAGACCTACACATATTGCATCAATACTAATATGATAAAGAGGTAAAGCTTGTAACTTTGTTTGTAAGGGCTAATCTTTGGGAATACTGAACCGATTATGAAAATAATTTCACATTTAGAACGCTAAACTATTCCGGAGTGCATTAGTGCTTTTTTTATTATGATTGAACAGAAAGTTCAGAGAATTCTAAAGAGGCTAAAATAAAGAATCACTAGTAATTTATTAAATTTTTATAATATGTAACTTCTTACTTCTTATTTTTTATATCATCACGATAGTTGTAATATAGTCAGAGAAAATCTAGTGTTAAGGCACTGTTCTCCACATTCTGTCTGAATGTGAGACAATATCTTGTCTTACACTATATCGTCATGTCTTGTCAATCTTTCCCCCAAATGGAAATCGAACACACAACCAATCTCACTCATAATCATACACTACGATGACCAGTCAAGGTTAATCGAACATTGATATTATTTCTCAATTCCATCACAAAAACCACTAAATGTAGAACAAAAACCACCATATCCAGAACATGTTCATCTATTCAACGCTCATAGCTGGAGGGACCGCTGTCCCCTAGCCGCCTAGGATAGGTAGGTAGATCTTTACCTATCCGTTTTGGATGCATTACGTTTTAACAACTATTATCCCGCGTAGAAGGAGAATGTAGTATCAAGACCTCTACACTGTGTGTTAAGATATGAAACTTAAACGCTTACTGTTAGCGGAGAGGAAATATGAAAATTATTTAAATATAATCATTTCCCCTAATTGAGAATCGAAGCCACAACTTAACCAAGGTTATTTAACAATTATAATTTTTTTTAGCTTTACGCTGTATCTCGCATATAGCAGTAGGCAGAGAAAACCTAGTGTAGAGACACTCCGTCCCGCTTTTTTTGTGCCAAATTTGGAGACATTCCTTTAATTGATAAAAAAAAATGATCGAATTTCTCCATTCTAGACCAAAAACCACTAAATCTAGACCAAAAACCACTATATCCAGAACATGTTAATCTATACAACACAAACAGCTGAAGGGGTCTCCGTCCCCTAGCCACCTATCCCATCTTTACCTATCCCAGTATGCACATTATTGCGCTTTGATGAATTGCATACGCACACGCGGTCATTGAACCCGTTACATAGAAAAAATTACAATAACCGGATATGCTCGGACGCTTTTTGATTCGTTAATATCTTATTTATGTAGAAAGAATTTACTTAATGTTATTTTAAAATCGTTTTCGTGGTAAAGACTTTACTTTAGATTTATTGTTTTTGTGTTTTTTGTTATTTATTGTGTCCTTTTTGTTTGAGAGCTAGCTGTCAGATTGTGGGTTTGTCTGTGCGGAATATATAGTATAGTTTTAATATTTCTTTTTTAAAGTGTCATTCCACACTTAAGAATTCTCTTGCTAAACGATTGTTCGTAGAATAATCTTTAGGTAGCAGAAATTTGTAAAAATCTCTCTACAGAGATGCTAACAACAAAAATGAGTTGTAATAAGGCGTATAAGAATTTCGACGCAGCGGATAGTAGAACGCATGGCTCAGTGGTGATAGCGCTTGAACGGTATACAGGAGGTGCGGGTTCGAATCCCGCTGCGTTCAAAATTTTAATACGTTTTCTAAATGTCTTTTTCATATGGTATAGTTGTTTTATTTTCTATGGGTCGTATTCTCGTTTAGGTGGTTCATATCTTGCCCCGTTTAATCCTTCAGAGTAGTAAAGTACTTTATTCTTGATATAAACCGAATTAATCTAGTATTTTTTTGGCTAAATTAAAGCCAAAAATATCCAGTATATTTTCAATACTCCGGTTGATATGAAATAGTTATATTTCAAAATATTTAATAATCGCAAAAACAAAATATCTTAGCTTAAATAAAGTGCCTATGTTTGACCTTGGGTCTTCAAATATGTCCATTTTACATTAAAAACATTTATATATTAATAATCGACAATACTGTCTTGTGGGTTCGATTCCCACTCGAGGAGTGGAAATTATATTACCATTTTCTTCGCTCTGGTATCGAGATAAAACGCGGCGTTAAGTTCCGCCACTTAACACGCAAGCCTCCGAGTTCGGCGGAAAGTGGGGAACGGAGTGTCTTAACATTAGGTTCTTCTGCCTACCTTGCTGTGTGCGGGATACAGTGTGAAGCTAAAAAAAAATACTGTCTTAGGATATGTTGAGACCCCTAAGCACACGTAAATTTAGGGTCTACTTAGTTGAAACTTACGAAAGTTATAAGTAGTTATGTAATTAGTTAAAGGTTATTCTTGGGCCAATTGAAGTCAGGGGTTATTGTAGTAAATAATTGATCATTTAGTTTAATTTAAGAATATACTTTTTTATTTTTCTTTAGTTTCACGCTTTATTGCCTTGATATGTGGGAAAAAGCATCGTCAGAGAGAACCTAGCCATCCTGTTCTTTTTTTTTTTATGGAATGAAGGAGGCAAACGAGCTGAAGGCCCATCTGGTGTTAAGTGGTTACCTTCGCCCATAGACATCCATAACATTCAAGTTATGGATGCGTTGCCAGCCTTGGGAATGTAGGACAGAAGGAGGGAGGAAGGATGGGAATGGTGGGAATAGGGAGAGCTGGCTTACATGCCATCGAACCGGAACACATCATAAGATATTTGGCGGTTCGTCTTTGACATGATAGTGGTCGCGAGCCAGTCGGAGAACGAATCTCCTACCACCAAACTACTGGGTTACCCGCCTTTTACGGGACGCTACCCAGCGGCGGGGGGGAATTGTATTCTTCACCCGTCCCCCCACGGGAACTTTTAATAAATAACACGAAATTGTAATGAATGAATTAATAAAATAATATAAAAAGAAGGATTTGACACCTGAAATGGCGGAACTTAACGCCGTGCTAGGCGTTTTTTACTTATGTATATATTAAATAGAATAATTAAAGTTTTTGAGTAATGTGACAAAGTCAATACTTCAAGGGGATTTAGAACTTTAGATCTGATTTTAAAGCGACCTGCTGCTTGATATCAGTCACTTTGGCCTGTTTATAGTTAATTGATTATAATCACCAGTTCATTTTTTAAAGTGGGGAACGGAGTGTCTTAACACTAGGTTCTCTCTGCCTATCCTGCTTTGTGCGGGATACAGATTGAAGCTAAAAAAAAAAATTTAAAGAATTTTCATTTTTTTAATAACTTCACTTTGCATATATGAACAAAGTCGAAATTGAACCTAATGCTAATAACTACTTCAAACTTACTAACTACTGTACCATCAGAATTTCTATCTACTACATATATATAAAAAAAAATATCTTAATTTCCATCTGTCCATCCGAAAAAACTAGTGAAAAGACGAAATTAGTTACACGTAAAGCAAAAATTTCAATACAAATATTAGGGGTGCGGGATGAAAGACTGACAGGTGAATAGTTTTATTCAAGTACACAAAATACTAAAGAGCTTTTACGTATATCTTTAATGGAACTTTTGTATGCAGTGTACAACAATTGACGGTTTGCTATTATATAATTAAGTTGTAAATAGTTATGTTATATTATAAATATATATAGGTATTTTAGTGGCCAGTCGTGGCCCAGTGGCACAAGCGTGTGACTGTAAACGACTGGTTGTGGGTTCGATTCCCACTCGAGGAGTGGAAATTATATTTCTATTTTCTTCGCTCTGGTGTCGAGGTAAAGCGCGGCGTTAAGTTCCGCCACTTAACACGCAATGCCTCCGAATTCGGCGGAAAGTGGGGAACGGAGTGTCTTAACACTAGGTTCCCTCTGCCTACCCTGCTGTGTGCGGGATAAAGTAATTATAAAAAAATAGAGCATTCTGTTGAGTGATTAGACACTCAGCTGTCTACTTTTTGTACATTTTAGACACTGCGTTAATTTAGTTACATTTGAGAGAATGTGTATGCTGTAAATACATCTATACATCTATATACTTATATTTCTCCTGAATTCGAACCTAATACCATCTTATCAAGTAGTTCAATTTTGGCAATTTAACTAAGATATATTTTTACAGCTTTTCTTACATAGCAGAATATTCTTAAACAAAATAATTAAAATATTTTATAGAAATCGACGTCCAAACCATAGTGTTCACAGTCAGACGCTTTCCCATTGGGCTACTACGGTCTATGTCGGCAAACAATTAGACTAGGCAGATTATATAAAATAAAAATTTTGAAAATAAGTTAGATAGGTATTAAAAAATATAACAATGATGGGTAGATTATATATACTTTATTTTGACGACAACGACGACGACGAAGACGGGAATTGGAGAACGGAGTGTCTTGACACTAGCTTCTCTTTGACTTGCTCGCTTTGCGGGAAAAAGCGTGAAGTTGCAAAAATATATGCTTGCATGCGTGTAACTAATTAAATTATACATAGGTATATTATATGTTAGGGAACATTCATAGCGCAGTGGCACAAAGTGTAAAGCGACTGGTTGTGGATTCGATTTCCACTCGAAGAGTGGAAATATTTAATATTTCCATTTACTTCGCTCTGGTATCGAGGCAAAACGCGGCGTTAAGTTCCGACACTTAACACTCAATGCCTCCGAATTCGGCGGTGCGTGGGGAACGGAGTGTCTTAACACTAGGTTCCCTCTGTCTACCCTGCTGTGTGAAAAATATATGTATATGTAAATAGTAATCCCAAAACCTCTACATGATACTAAAATATTACAGTACAGTTCAGTTCAGTTCATTGTTACGAAACGTATTACTTAACGCTTCGATATTTTCGTGAAAATTTTGGACAAAAAAAAAACCATGTTTTTTTTTCTATACTAACCCCATACATTTCCCCTGAGATAGCTCAAGTATCGATATTACTTACAGTTTTTAAACGACATGTTTAGAGAGCATTTAAAGAGTAGACGAGGGATGTGTTTCGAATGTTACTACTTTTTTTTGGTTTGTAAGTACCTACCTACGAATGAATTTGATAGTTGACTGTAATCTTGATGGTTATATGTTAGATTCCGTTTTAGTGAAATTATTATTTTTTCATTTTTTTTATTTCACTGCTATGGTGACAGTATAAAGCATAAAATATAGTTCCACCATTCAATATACAATGTGTCAAATTTGGGTGGAAAGTGGAGAACGGAGTGTCTCAACACTAGGTTTTTAGTCTCAACACTAGGTTCTTAACTAGGTTCTACCATAATATGCAAATACAACGTTTAATATATAGCTGAATAAAAATATGTATATCTATATACAAAGAAAGAGCTGTACACTTTTTTCTGCGTAATAGGGTAGTCGCAGTTTGTGAAAGATCGGACAAAGTGTAACAGTTTTAGAGAGAAGCAGACCCTGGCTAAGACTTCGATTAATAGAAGAATGAGCAAGGTAGTCGCTAAGATCCCAGTGTCAAAACACTCCATTTTTCCACTTTCCAGCTGAATTCGAGACATTGATAAAAAAAATAACTTTAAATAGCTTAGTTTAAAGAAAATTTTATATTTCTAAATAAAATTAGCTTATAAATTTAACTCAAATTAATGACAGAATGATCCATATTACAGCTTCACGCTTTTTCCGCTTTAGCAACGTAATTAGAGAGAATCTAATGTCAAGACATTTCATTAACCTCTTTCCGCTCAAAATCGAGACATTGCGCGTTGAGTAGCAAAACTCAACGCTGCACTTTGTCTTAGAGTCTGAATTCGAATCCCACACACTCAGCCGTTTAACAGAGGATTAACTAATTGTAATATATAAAGTTAGTTAACAGTTGTTCCACCTTTGCACACTTGGTTTATGAATGTTTTAATTGCAAAACTTTCTTAGTACCAGTACTCTTGCATGCTAGAGGTTCCCGCGACTTCGTTTGCTCTTGTTAACTGAATAACTGCTTAGGCATTTAATAATGAATGCACTCTCTGTTAGCTTCATAATATATCTCATGTTAGAAAATTACTTTTTTTCTACGATTTTTTTATTTGTTTGAGTGTTTGATTTTTTATTACTGGCAACCCTGTTGATTTAGTGACGTTTATGTCACTTTATGTAGAGGTACGTCAAAGTTGACATATGTCAAACGTGTGGTAGTATTTATTTTATTAATTTAATGTGTTTTTATAAACTTCTTTTCTTTATATATAAAGTTTTGCTTCCATAATTTTTGTTACAATGAGGTTAAAATATTGTCGATCACGAGTTCGATATCGAAAAATGTTATATTACATACTTATAATGATAAAACACTTGGCTCATTTTCATAAACAAATTATGTTAAACTAATCTTAAGGAGTTATTCAGGTATACGTTTCTTCCCGATTAAGAAGATAATCTAATGCCAAGACACTCCTTTCTCCGCTTTCCACCCAAACTCTAGGCACTACGCGTTAGTGACAAAACTTAACTTATAATTCAAAATCTCCAATACAGAATAAAAAGTTAAAAGCAAAAAACCCCAGTCTCATCTTCATTATAATTGAACTTCCAAATTCATCTACCATTTAAATATTTCATGCGCACCACCCCAAAATTACTTGACAAAATTTTGTATATATCTCTATGGGGTACTTTTGGTCGTATGTATGTATGTATGTACGTACGTATGTATGTATTGAATACCTTAAACTATCCCTATAATTTTGCCACCCCAAAAAAAGGAATATTAAAAAACTAAAAGGGTTCGTTCACCTTCGCTAGATGCGGAAATTGCGAAACTCTTTGAATGTTATTATCAAGTTTTGCCCAAAAATATTTTTTTTGTCAGCTTCGTGCTTTATGCTAATAAAACTTTAGAGTGACCAGTTTGTGGCCAGTCGTGGCCCAGTGGCACAAGCGTGTGGGTTCGATTCCCACTCGAGGAGTGGAAATTATATTTCCATTTTCTTCGCTCTGGTGTCGAGGTAAAGCGCGGCGTTAAGTTCCGCCACTTAACACGCAAGCCTCCGAATTCGGCGGAAAGTGGGGAACGGAGTGTCTTAACACTAGGTTCCCTCTGCCTACCCTGCTGTGTGGGGGATACAGCGTGAAGCTAAAAAAAAAAAAAAAAAAAAACTTTAGAGTGATGGTACTTAGATTTTCGGTTTCCGGTCTCCGGTCTCGTGTTATAGTCAATTTAATGACCTCGTATGTTACCTAATTAATGAATTTTTGAACGATAACACGCCTTGGGAATGAAATGCTCGTTCCAGGCTATTCCAAAGGTATCATTGTCAATATATAATTATATAATATCTGTAAATGCTTGACTTAAAAAACAAATAAAATCTGAACTCAGCGGTACGATTTTTTTTATTCTTCTTGCGACGATTCTTCTCAGGTCTGAGGCGTTAACTTTAGTGAACCGGTGGTAAATTGTTTGACGTTCAAAAAATTAAAATTTTAAAGAGAGATTTTAGAAAAAGAGAGAAATTTGACTTTGACTTTGTTGAGTGGAGGCGTTGAATAAAATGGAATAAAATGGAAAAATTGAATTAACTTAATTATAATTATTCCTCCGAGTAATAATCGAACTTACAACCAACACGATTACAGTCGCATTCTATCCCACTGTGCCACGACGCCCTCATATAACTATTTAAAATGTTAGATATATTAAAGGAAGGTATGTGTTTTAGGGTGAAATTTTTAAAGTAATATGATAATACTACTTTTTTCTCTCTTTAAATATGCAGAGGCTTAGTGGCAAGTCACTCTGTTTTATTGTCTTCTTTAAACTGATTGTAACTGGGAGTTTGGTTAGTAAGACAAAGCAGTTTTTTTTTTTATATTATAATATTATAAATTTAAACATGTCATCGAGTGGGAATAGTTTTTAATTTCGTAACTTTCATGTTTCTAATTCTGACGGACAGCGAAAAAAGGAAGTGTCTTGACACTAGGCTCTCTCTCTCTCTCTCTCTCTCTGTCTATCCTACTAAGCGATTGTATTGTATTTTTTTATATACATATTTTGAGAGTCCGTAATTTGATCTATATTCTTATAGTGTTCATTTCAGAAAAAAAATATATTATCATCTGCTAACTCCAATTTATAATAGGTATTATAATAAACACTATTTGTACAGTTTTCATAGTAATAATTAAATCAATTAGAATAGCCTTTATTTAACAACTATCACCTTAATACAACATAATTAAAAAATTTTATTTGTTTGACACCGGTACGTGAAAATTGTCTTGCTCTTCAGCATAGGCCTCCCCTAGAGCTCTCCATCGAATACGATTTCTCGCTTCTCTTGTCCAAGTATGTCCCGCTGTCTTTTTTATATCGTCTTCCCATCTACGACGTTGTCTTCCTTTCCTTCTTTTGTATTGCCTCGGGCACCACTCTGTTACGTCTTTGGACCATTTATCCTTATAACTTCTAATCATATGTCCTGCCCACCTCCATTTTAACTTTTTGATACAGTAAGTAATATCTGTAACTCTAGTTTTCTTCCTTATAGTATCTAGTTTTATTTTATCTTTTAATTTGATGTTCAGTATGCTTCGTTCTATATTATGTTGGCAAATTTCTAATTTATGTATGTTATTATTAGTTAAGTTCCACGTTTGACAACCATATGTCATGACAGGTAGAATGCATGAATTAAATATACCGCTTTTTGCTTTCAGCGGTACATGTGGGTTTTTCATTACCTCCTTAAGGGACCAGTATCTTTTCCATGCTAAAGTTATTCTGTTATTAATTTCCTTTGTTGTAAGGTCTACTGGAGAAATGATCTGCCCGAGGTAGGTGTATTCCTCTACATATTTTATGGATTCTCCTTTAATAGTTATAGGATTTTTTTCCGAGTTTGACATTATTTTAGTTTTATCCGTATTCATTGTCAATCCTACTATGTCACTTTCGTACACAAGCTGGTCCATCATCGTTTGTAAGCTATTCGCATCTTCGGAGATTATTATTAGATCGTCTGCAAATCTTAAATGGTTTAGTCGCACTCCATTGATATTTAATCCATATTTATCCCAATTGAGACGCCTAAACACGTGTTCAAGTACGGCTGAGAAAAGTTTGGGTGACAGAGGATCTCCCTGCCTTACTCCTTTTTTTATCGGAAAAAAGGCGCCATCCCTTTCAGTTCTTATTTTTGCTTTCATGTCCTTGTATATGTTGGTAATTAATCTAATATATTTTTTCTCTACTCCTTGTGTTTCTAAAGCTTCCCAAATTTTATCATGTTTTAAGGAGTCAAATGCTTTATTATAGTCTACGAAAGCTAGGTAAAAGGTAATATTATATTCGCTACATTTTTGGATTACTTGTTTAATGGAATGGATATGATCTATCGTCGAGAACTCACTGCGAAAACCTGCTTGTTCTTTGGGTTGATTTTCATCCAAAGTCTTTGTCAAACGATGTAGCAGTACTTTTGAAAATATTTTGTACACATTGGACATCAAGCTGATGGGTCTATAATTAGCTATATCATCTTTTCTTCCTTTTTTGTGTAGTAATATAATTGTTGATATAGACCATTGTTTTGGTATGTATTCTGTACGCAAAATTTCATTAAATATATCTGTGATTGTGTTTAACGTTACTTTGGATGATCCTATCAGTAGTTCATTAGATATGCAGTCTCCTCCAGGCGTTTTTCCTTTCTTCTGTGATTTGATAGCCTTTTCGACTTCCTCCCTTAGTATACAGGGGATCTCCTCTTCGTCTGTGGCAACATCCATCACTAACTGCTTAGATTCTTCTATTGTTAAATTATTATTGTATAATTCGCGGTAAAATTCAGTTGCCACTTCTAATATTTTTATTCTATTTGTGTTGTTTTTCTTATTTCTATGGTGTTTAATGTTATCGATCCATGTTATGTTATCTCTTAATTCGGTTTTTGCCTTTTTGATTCCGCCTGAGTTTTCTATATGATAGTTTAATGTTACGGTTCTTAGTTTTTCTCTGTGTTTTCGTATTTGCAGGTTTATTTCTTTGCTTAGCTTTGTTATTTCTTCTTTGTTGTTTTTTCTATCACTAAATAAGGTTATTCTCTCCATAATCAATTTTCTTGCTGTTGGACCTAGTTTATCTTTTCCCCCTTTTATTGCTCTCAGCTTGTTTTCAGTTGTTTTCAATTCTTTTTCTAGAGCGTCGTATTGTGTTTGAACTTCATCAAGTTTATCTATTTTTTTCAGATTTGTGGGTAAGTTCTGCAGAATGTGGTCTGGGATAGGTAGAACTACAGGTTTCGTATTGTAAATATTTTTCCTAGATGGTTTTGGTTCTCTTGTATATAGTTGTCCTCTAAGTAGTCTGTGGTCTGTGTTATAGTTAAATTGGTTGACAATATCTATGTTTGTAAACAATCTTGGTTTGTTCGTAACAATGTAATCTATTTCATTGTTTATCTTGCCATTCGGAGACACCCATGTCCATTTCCTGTTAGTATTTCTATTGTAGTAGGTATTCATGATATGTAGGTTGTTCTCCAATGCAAAATTTATCAGTCTTTGCCCATTGTCGTTCCTTTTTCCTGTTGTATATGGTCCGAGAACTTTGTCTTCGTTTATTTCCCTCTTCCCTATTTGACCATTGAAGTCCCCTAATATAATTATATTTTTGTATAGTGTTGTCATTATTTCGTTTAATTCGTTGTAAAAGTTGTTTTTTGTGTCTTCTTTTGTAATATCTGTCGGGGCATATACTTGAACGATCGAAGTAGGGTTTTTATGTCCAGGTAACTTAATATTTAAGACTGCTATCCTATCTGATATGCCACGAAATTCTATGATTTCATTTTTGAGATATTTTTTTACCATAAATCCTACCCCATGAAGGCCAGGTATTACGTTTTTGTAGTAAAATATATATTTATCATGTTCCTCAATTTTTTCGTCAGCTCTCCTCACTTCGCATATGCCTAAAATATCCCAATTTACTGTTTCCAATGCATTTTCTAATTCGATTAGGCGTTCTTGAGATTTTAGCGATCTAGTGTTTAGTGTAGCTATACTTAACCTGGTTCTTTGTTTTTGCTTAGTTTTTTCGGAGAATTGTTTGTTAGGGCATTTGAAACTATTTACTGTAGGCTCTTGGGGGGGGGGGACGGTCGAACTCCCCGCGGTGACCAACCGTATTGGGGATTTGTTTAGGTTTTGCTAAAATTATTTTTGTTATATTTATTTTCTTCGCGTTTCCGGTGTCAGAGAATTCCTATGCCTTATGAGATTGTGTTTGTTTCTCTGACAGGGAGTAAGATCGGGCTCTCATGTAAGCAAATGCGTCAGTTTTATGTATTTTAATCGGGGCAGTACTATTTATGCTTTCTGTCGAGTCCATTTGTTTTTGGATGTTCTTAGGTGACATAGAAATTTCTCTTTTCCTCTTTTCTACTTCTGGTTTTCCTTTTATTATCACTTTATTATTCTTGATGAATGCTTCATTTCCTTTCTCTCTTTCTTCTTTTAGTTGTTGCTGTAGGGTTTTACGTAGTTGAAGCGTTTCTTTTGAAAAATCATCAGTAAGAAAAGTTTTATGTGGCAGTTTTGTTTTATTTTTCATGACTTCTACCTTCGTTTGATATGACGTAAATGCGATAAGTATGGGTCTAATTTTACTGTTATCTTGCTTTTTTCCTAGTCTGTAGTATTTATCTATTTGAAAATTTTGTATTTTAATATTAATTTTTTGTAGGGTATCTTTTATTATGTTTAATAATTCTGTGTGATTCGTCTCAGTTTCTTTAACGCCGTGTAGTATAATATTATTCTTCTTTTTCATCTCTTCTAAATATTTTACTTTTCTGTTCAATGTTTGCACTTCAGATTTTAACTGCTTATTTTCTTCCAATAATGGTTGTATTTTAGTATCTATAGTTTGCATTAAGGTATCAGTAATATTCTGTGTAATAGTTGTTGTCTGTTTTTCTAATTCTAATTTCATCATTTGAAATAGTTGTAGCATTTCCACTGACATACCTTTATTCTCCATAATGCAATAACAAAACGTTTCACTATATGTGTATCCGAACGTTTGTGTTTCGTCTGTAATGTTGGTACTACTGCTATTGTGTACGTCCGTGAGACTTGACAAATGTCAAGTTGATAATTGAAATGTTTACGTTAAAGTATTGAATGATCTCTAACCTTCAAACTGTGGTATTTTTGGTGATATTTTCCAATATAATTTCTATTTATGGTGAAATTTTGACGGAATTCAGGTCGATCCAGTTCCAATGTTGTGGTTATTTGTTACTTTGGTATGATATTTGCTGTTTTTCACTACTTTTTAAATTAAAACTCGGGAGCACTATAAACGTATTGTTACTTATTTGACAGCCGGAAACGGAAATTCAGTTTTCATAGTAATAATTAAATCAATTAGAATGCTGAATGGAGTATCTTAGTGCCTTGACATTAAATTCTTTCTCTGCTATGTGTGAAAAAGCGTATATGCGTTTTTTTTAGCTTCACACTGTATCCCGCACACAGCAGGGTAGGCAGAGGGAACCTAGTGTTAAAACACTCCGTTCCCCACTTTCCGCCGAATTCGGAGGCATTGCGTGTTAAGTGGCGGAACTTAACGCCGCGCTTTACCTCGACACCAGAGCGAATAAAATGGAAATATTAAATATACCCCTCGAGTGGGAATGGAACCCACAACCAGTCGTTTACAGTAACACGCTTGTGCCACTGGGCCACGACTGGCCACAAAATAATTAATAACTATTATAATTAAACTATAGATATTAAGTCTAGCTTTCCAAATATGAGTTTTCGTAGACAAAAACATTTTCGTAAACATTAAACACTAGGAATAGTGTCACATCACTACGTTTTTCATTATTGGATATTTTTTTAGATCACATTTTATTCTGCATAACATGATAGACGGAAGTTATCTTTTGTGTGTATACTTTATTTTTCCATATGTCTGAACTGGAGGCAGCATGTTGAAACTCAACGCTTGTCTCACCTGAGGGAAGAAATGTATATTATTTAAATATCATTCTTGGAGTGGGAATCGAACCCACGACCAATTAGGTTTACAGTCAGACGCTGTTCTAGTGCGCCTTTAAGGGCTTTTATTTTTATACAAAAAATACAATTGAATATACATATGTATGAAGAATACAAGAATTTTGAACATGTTTCAATTAATAATATAATAAAATAAGTAATAATTAAAAAATACATTTTCCTTTAAAGCAGACTAAGCAGAGAGAACCTAGTGTCAAGACACTCCGCTCTCCACTTTATTTATCACTAATATTAAAAAAAAACCCTTAAAAATATTTAGTACATTTTAGTAAGTAATACATACACTAACCTACGTTAATGTTTGTCGTCTTGTGCGTGGTGTGTGTGTGCGTGTTGCGTGCGTGTTACGCGTTGTGTGCGTGTGTGTGTGCGTGCATTTCGTGAGTTCATTCACCTCGCCAGTTGGGGAAGTTGGGAGTAGGAAATGGAATGGAGTAGTCGAGTGTGGAATATTATATTTTTTTCGCTTTTATTGTTATTTTTTTTTTGTGTTGTAAAATTGTAGACTTATAATTTTTTTTGGGATATAAATGTAAGATAAATATATTTGACAATATTGACAAAAAAGTCTTTTTATATTTTTATTTACTGTCTAAAATACATACAGATGTCAATAAAAACTTATTGTAATTGTACTATTTTTTTTTATTTTATCAGTATTAGAATAGCATTCATAAATTATGAATAACTTTACACGATTATTACGAATTCATTATATTTAACATATTTTCACGTTCCTTATCCGCGTACTTAAAGTAAATAAACATATTTCAAATTCCTTACACCTTTTAGCTAACTTAACCTCCCAACACGCAATACAAACACAAACTAAAGTGACATACACAACGTGATGAAAACACTAAAACCTTACCACAAAATAATTAAAATAAATAAAAAAAATAAAAAAAAAACAACTTAACAGAGACTCCAGAGCTCCCAAACGCGTCCAATATTTAACCAAGTCGCGGTGCATTTTTGCCACGCATCGTGTGCGTGTGTGCTACACACACACATACACCGCCCTATACATGTATATATGTATGTATACATGTATACGTAAGCATGTGTGCGTGTGCAGCACACTACATAATAATGCGTGAGCTAAACGATTTTTTTGAAACACGCGTCTAGAAAAAAGATCTAGATTTTAACGTTGAAGTTTCTTAAGTTTTAAGCTGGTTTTTGGTCTATTTTGATTCTTTATTGGTATTCTGTTATGTTATGCATAGAAGATATATATTATTGTATTAATTAATGGTTAGGTTTTATTGTAAGTATTATGGCATTGAATACCTATTTTAGGTTAAATTCTTAATTTTAAAAGTTTATACAGTTACTATTTAACTCATAGACTTAGTAAATTAAAAAGACCATGATATGTTATTTCTTATATGTCAGTCGGAGAGACTGTACTATCAAGACACTCCTTTCTTCACTTTCCACATAATCAATCACACAGACATTGCATGTGCAGTAGTGGAACTCAACTTTATTTGTCAAAATAACTTAAATATCGTCATTTTCTGGAATTAATCGAACCGACAATTATCACGTATAAAGTCTCATCCTGTCACACAACGCCACAATTTGATATATTTATATGTATATATTAATAATACTATAATAGACAAAAAGAGTACATTTAGTTATAACTGTAATTAAAAATATATCTTTCGATATAAGCAACGTCACTAATAAGTTCTACAATAACATTGACAATTATCAAAATCCATTTTACAAAGAATAAAAAAAATATTTTAAAAAGAAACATACAATAATAAAAATTAAAAAAAAAATACACACACACACACAAACACAAAAAAAAAAACACACACACACACACAAACAAAAACGAACAAACAACATAATTTACAAAAATACCTTACGTACCCCAATGACGTACAATAACTATAATTTGTTACCCCCATTCTCCTCTGAAAGGGTTGATATGTAAAAAACATTGTATCATAAATATGTAAAATAATCGTTATCTCATAATCTTTTAGTATTTTTACATTAAATTGCAATAGTAGCGGTAATATCTAGCGGGGGGAAGGTGAGCCCTCGAGCGTAGGGGGACGGCTTAATACCGAGGAAGACTGCAGGGTTGTCAAATCCTATACTTAAGGATAGAAAAATTATTAAATTCTACGTGTATGTTAATAGATTTGAACCGGTTACCTTTGAATTCGTCTAAAGACTTTTTAAGCTTTACTTTCTTATAAATCTACTCTAAGAAATACTTACCTATACCTAGTACCCGGCAGTAAATAATGCACATCGATGCTTAGAATGAAACAGTCGGTTAGCTTCGACTTCGTAGAGCGTTGTCTCCATCGCTTAAAATAATAACAATAAGAAACGTCACATATCAACTGAGTGACAAAGACAGCGCTCTACGAAACCGAAACTGACCGACTGTTTCATTCTAAGCACGATGTGCATTATTTATTGCCGTGTACTATATATGTGGTTTATTTTTTGCCTTTAGCAATACTTACACTTAGCATACTTACATGTATGTCGGGATAATTTAGAACTCCTTCATTCAAAAAATTTAGTTTGTAGAAGAAAATATCTATGTGATAGTGTATTTGATAGGGGATTCGATTCCCACTTGGTGAGATTACCTTCTATTTCCATTTTTTTTATAATTCGGCTATGGTGATGAGACAAAGCGCAGCGTTGAGCTCCGTTAATACGCTTAATACTTGTGAATACGCGATGCTTTAAATTCGCGCGGTAGGATGTCTCTGCCTACTCTGCTATGACTGAAAAAACTTGAAGCTGCCATTTCCTAAAGATATCTTATTATTATTATTTTTTGGTAGGTAGAGGAAACCTAGTATTAAGATACTCCGTTCCCCACTTTCCGCCGAATTCGGAGGCATTGCGTGTTAAGTGGCGGAACTTAACGCCGCGCTTTACCTCGACACCAGAGCGAAGAAAATGGAAATATTAAATATTTCCACTCCTCGAGTGGGAATCGAACCCACAACCAGTCGTTTACAGTCACACGCTTGTGCCACTGGGCCACGACTGGTCACATCTTATTAAATACCTTTTTTAAAATTTATACGTAACACTCTTGTTAAATATAACCGCTCTTACTACTAGAGTACTAGTATAGTACTACTATAGTACTACTGCAGTACTACATCTATAACAGCAGCCAGTGACCTGTAAAAACGAACTATAGTCAAGTGTTCGATATTTTGGGATTTGAAAATTGTATAAAGTAAAATTGTACGCTATGAAATTCGTGAAAACTATTTCTGTTTGGACCATAGAAATAAAATAATAATATATTTTTGTAGAGCTTTACAATATTGTTAACGGTATAGCCTATTTTAGTTTTTAGGATTTGCAGGGAAAATTTGACGGTTGTATTTTTTTTTAGCTTCACGCTGCATCCGCACATAGCTGGGTGAACCTAGGCAAAGGGAACCTAGTGTTAAGACACTGCGATTTCCGCCGAATTTTGGAGGCATTGGGTGGCGGAACTTAACGCCGCACTTTGCCGCGACACCAGAGCGAAGAGAATGCAAATATTAAATATTTCCACTCCTCGAGTGGGAATCGAACCCACAACCTCGTTTACAGTCACATGTTTGTGCCACTGCGTCACAACTGGCCCCAACTTGCAGATGAGTGGCGGAAATCTTTGTCATATTCAGCCGAATAATGAGAATAATTTTAATATAATCATCATCACTCCTTCACCATCATCATCACACATTCATCACCACCCACAACCGATCGCGATTACAGTCAGGCGCTGTCCTTCTCGTATTGTTTTTTATTATCTCTCTCTCTGTGGTCGGTCCTTCATGACTGAAGATCGTGGTTTTGGTGGAATGTTGAGCTGGAATGGGCGAGCTGTCTCCAACGGCTCCTATCTGTCGCAATGTGAGTAAGCGCGTAGAAAGATTGTGTGCCTGATTTTTTTA
Organism: Dryas iulia moderata; assembly: GCA_019049465.1. Lineage (NCBI taxonomy): Eukaryota > Metazoa > Arthropoda > Insecta > Lepidoptera > Nymphalidae > Dryas > Dryas iulia. The sequence continues at coordinate 9,284,884 of CM032437.1, forward strand.
GCTGATCTGACCATCTGATGGGTATACGGCCTCTAGGTCTCTTTCCTTCCGTATTACCAACAATGATCAATTTTTCAATGTTGCTGTCTCCGCGTCTCATCACGTGTCCAAAATAGTTTAGGATGCGCTGGTAGTAAATCGTGGAGAGACGCTCTTTTATGCTAAGTTCTGAAAGGATTAATGCATTTGTGCGCTTGGCAGTCCAAGGGGTTATCAGCATTCGCCTCCAGCACCACATCTCGAATGCATCAATTTTCGACCTTTCTCTTGCTTTGATGGTCCATGTTTCCACGCCGTACATAAATATTGGGAAGATCAAAGTTCTTATTAGCCGTATTTTGGTTCTGTTGGTAATACTTCTGTTCCTCCATAGGCCATTCAATCAAGTCAAAGCGTCTTTTGCCATTGCAATGCGTCTTTTTATCTCCGATAGTGAGCTGCCATCGTTACATATTTGGGAACCTAGGTATATGTAGCTCTTTTTTATTATAGCCATTACAAAATTATCGTTGTATCTACGATACCTTGTTAGCACAATTAATTAATGTGTAAATGATTTTACAGAGTTATTTACGAGACAGTTATTTACCAAATTTCACATTTATATTATTGGTATGTATGGAGAGCGGAGAACAGAGTGACCTATGCTTACGTGATTTCTATAACGAAAAAATATATTACAATAAACCGAAAAAAAAAGCCAAAAAAGACGTATTATTTTACCCATAACACACCATTATATTCTTTACAACGGTACCCCTGATATTGGATCTAGCCTAAAACTATAAGCGTAACAGACAGACAGACTGACAGACAGATTGCCGCATCTATAATATTAGTATATATATATAGAAAGCGGAGAACAGAGTGACCTATCTTTACGTGGCTTATACATTATTAAAAATAATATTCTGTTTTTTAATATAATAAGCCAAAAAAGCCAAAAAGTCATATTATTTTACCCATAACACACCATTATATTCTTTACAACGGTAACCCTGATATTGGATCTAGCCTAAAACTATAAGCGTAACAGACAGACAGACTTTTATCTATAATATAAGTATATATAGAAAGCGGAGAACAGAGTGGCCTATCTTTACGTGGCTTATACATTATTAAAAATAATATTCTGTTTTTATAATATAATAAGCCAAAATAAGCCAAAAAAATCATATTATTTTACCCATAACACACAATTATATTCTTTACAACGGTAACCCTGATATTGGATCTAGACTAAAACTGTAAGCGTAACAGGCAGACAGACTGACAGACATATTGCCGCATCTATAATATTAGTATATATATAAAGCGGAGAACAGAGTGACCTATCTTTACTTGGCTTATACATTATTAAAATTTGTTATTAATTTAATTAACGCGATTTGTTGTTTTTTTACTCACTTCCACAGGTTGGCTGGAAGAGATTATGAGATAAGTCCACCTTTTTGCTAACATTAGTTAAGTTGTGTAATTACCATGTTTGTTTCGTGCAATAAAGAATATATATAAAAATAATATATTCATTTTTTATAATATAATAAGCCAAAATAAGCCAAAAAAGTCGTATTATTTTACCCATAACACACCATTATATTCTTTACAACGGGTAACCCTGATATTGGATCTAGCCTAAAACTATAGTGGTATAAACTAGGGGAGTCCCTTCATTATATTTGGAAGGGTTCCGAACTACTGTAGTGTATATAGACTTAGTTCTGTATTTCACTATTCATTTAGTAGTTTTTGATGGCGGCGGTAGAAATTTTGCGTAATTAAATTTTTAAGAGCCTATTGTTATTTTATGTTGATTGTGTTTCTTTATTTGGATGTGATTAATATATTATTATATTCTGGAATCTATATAATCTCTGGTGTCGAGGTAAAGCGCGGCGTTAAGTTCCGCCACTTAACACGCAATGCCTCCGAATTCGGCGGAAAGTGGGGAACGGAGTGTCTTAACACTAGGTCCCCTCTGCCTACCCTGCTGTGTGCGGGATATAGCGTGAAGCTATTTATTTTATAATTTCTCTTTTTTTTTGTAAGTATGTATGGATAAAGGAATTTAGATTTAGATAAATTGTTTCTGGTTTTGAAATGTCACTAATTTTCGATTAATCGCTTGTGTTTTCGGTATTTGTAATGTTTTTAACAGCTTCACACTTCGTCTCTCGTCTAGGGTAAACCGCGAAGACCTAGTATCTAGATATTCCACCTTCCACTTGAAATTTTGAATTTTGATGTTTGCAAGTTTTACAAATTCTGACATGAAATTATCTTTCGATTAATCGCTGTGTTTTTGGTATTTCAAAATATATTAAAACACTTGATATAATAATTGTACTTACAAGTAAGTATAATAAGTAATTAGTATAAGGCATAATACTTGGACTCTTTTAGACAAATAGATAGTAATGTAACAAGACAAAGAAAATGTAAAATGTGCATATTAACAAAAGGTACAGACACATGTTCGTAAAACATAAAAATAAACAGTTAAAAAAAAGATATAATAATTGTGGCCAGTCGTGGCACAGTGGCACAAGCGTGTGACTGTAAACGACTGGTTGTGGGTTCGATTCCCACTCGAGGAGTGGAAATTATATTTCCATTTTCTTCGCTCTGGTGTCGAGGTAAAGCGCGGCGTTAAGTTCCGCCACTTAACACGCAAGCCTCCGAATTCGGCGGAAAGTGGGGAACGGAGTGTCTTAACACTAGGTTCCCTCTGCCTACCCTGCTGTGTGCGGGATACAGCGTGAAGCTAAAAAAAAAACAAAATTGTGTTAACTAACAGGCAAATGCCACCTCAGACTACCAATGACCACGGACTAATCTAAAGTGATAGAAACGTCGGATTTCCTAAAATGTATTTTCGAATACCAAACATATATATAAACGGTTAAACCGGTTATAATAGTTTCATTACAACTAGCTTAAAATTAGTTTTTTTTTTACTTCTTACTTTATTTCTAAATATATAAATGAATAGCTTTTTTTTAGCTTCACGCTGTATCCCGCACACAGCAGGGTAGGCAGAGGGAACCTACTATTAAGATGCTCCGTTCCTTCCGAATTCGGAAGCATTGCGTGTTAAGTGGCGGAACTTAAAGCCGCGTTTTAACTCGACGAAAACAGCGAAGAAAATGGAAATATCAAATATTTCCACTCCTCGAGTGGAAATCGAACCAGTCGTTTACAGTCACACGCTTGTGCCACTGGGCCACGACTGGCAACAATGAATAGCTAGGAATACTTATTTATTTGGTGACTGCTTTCTCCGCCTTCTACTTAGGAAGAATTCCGTACTAAATTATAAATTTCGAGGGCGTTCTTCGAAATAGGACAGGAAAAACATATTTTAAGCACAAACATATGGCCGAGTGGAAATACCTATAATATGCAAACGTAGATAATATTTAGACATTATTTTTTTTGTATTATATTATAAGATCTTAGGTATCCGCTATTTTTTCATATATTTTAAATAGAACTATTATAATTGAATTAATTGTGTATATTAGAAAATACATTTTAGAATACTTGACATTTCGAACACTACACTACACGAACATGTCCGTTCATTTTAAAATACTTATATTATATTGTCGAATATTTAAAATATTTTTGTGTACGTATTGTATCACTTACTCTCCATCTTCTATGGGGAAGAAAGCGAAGCAAGCGAACATAAAAACGTTTTCTTTTTTATCACAATATTTACTTTATAATATTAAAATAGACTAGATTTTATTGTTCTTATATTATAATTTATTCTTATAAAAAAAAATGCGTAAAAATTCTTAAATATCACAAATATAAATTGAATTTGTTACAAAGTCTTAACTTACAAATGATATACAACTTGAGCCATCATAGCGTAGTAGCATAGCGTCTGACTGTAAACGCGGTTGTTGTTGCTTCGATTCTCATTCGAGTAAAGATGTATATTTGAATTATTTATGATTTCACTAATTTAGATGAATTATTTACGCGTTCACTAATTTTGTTTCGGGGCGAAAGTAAAGAACAGAGTGTCTTGACACTAGCTTCTTTCTTACTACCTTGCTATGTTTTGACATTAAATTCTCTCTGACTTCCCTGCTGTATAAAAAAATGTGAAGTAAATTCACGAATAAAAAAAGTCTGTTTGCTTGACCTAATGCATCACAAAACCATTTAACTTTAAAGAATAATACACTAAAATTTGAACCCACACCTGTCAAATATTTGAAATAAAAAAAAACACAAAAACTATCAACTGCGCCATAGGAACGTCAAAATTCATTACATTACTACAAAATCCACGATCAAAGCGGGGTTGAATTAAAAAAAATGAAAGCGCCAAACTTAAAATGGAACAAAAGCGCGTCTGCCAAAATAGTTTTTTTTTTCTATAGGAAACTATCGCACTATATTATATATGTAGTATATACCTACTATAATACATATGGAGACCATAAGGGCACAGTAGAATAGACTGAGTTTAAATGCAACTGGTTCTGGGTACGATTCCCACTCGAAAAAATGATTATAATAAAACTACTTTTATTTAAGAGGCCAATCGTGGCTTGGGCACAAAGTGCGACTGTAAACGTGACTGGTTGTGGGTTCGATTTCCACTCTTTGAATTGATATATTTAATATATTTTATTTTCTTTGCTCTTGCTTCGAGGTAAAGCGTGGCGTTGAGCTACACCACTTAACACACAATGCCCAAAGAATTTGGCAGAAAGTAGGGACCATTCAATCTTAACATTAAGCTCCCTCTGCCTACCCAGTACATAACTATAGATACAGCGCGTGATACAGCGTGAAGCTAAAAAAAAGCAAAAAATAATAATTTCCTTCATTGATAACACAAAACACTATAATAACATTAGCCACGTAACAAGCAAATTCAAGTACGGAGTGTCTCAACACTAAACTATACACATTCCGACATCCGCCAAAATAAAAACAAAAAAAAAAAAAATAGATCTCACAGATCTGTCTATTTAATGCCTATTTAGGGTTCCTACCCCATAGCCCCAAAGCCACCCGCTTTGAGTTCCAATTAGTGAACACTAATTGTCAAGGTATATTAATGAATTCTCGAATGTTCCACGAAATTTTGTTTGATGCATACATTTTAAGAATTCAGCACTTTAACACAGAGAAAGAGAGTCGTCCCGTATTTTGATGGTGGTGTAGTGATTTTTCATTTAAAATTATAATTTTTATTATAGTTAGTGGCACCGGTAAGGTGGTATAAGTGGCATTTTCGCGAAACTATAAATTTAGGGGGCTATATGTTAATCGAGTTTCGGTTTGAAATGATGAAGGGATCCTATAGCCAGGCTATATAAGTAGACGTTTTAAACAAAACGGATGTAATGTCATGTGTCTTATAGCTAAAAAGCACGGGTTCGAGTCCTGAGGCGTTTAATTTTTTATAATTATTATTAAATATGTGAATAATATAAATGTAAAAAATGTATAAACAATTTTATAGGACTATGAACATTATTTTGAAAAGCAGCTTTACCTTACCCTATTTCTTAAATAGCAGGTTTAGAGAGAGTACCTAGTGTTAAGACTCTCCGTTCTCCACTTTCTACGCGAAATGAAGACATTGCTTGTTAAGCAGCTGAACTAAAATGAAAGTAATATATAATAAGGAATCTACCCTCTTCTTTTTTTTTTTTTGTTTCACACCTATATAAAGCACCTGCTAAATGTATAGGGCATACTTTATTTGTTGTAATCTTGTTTTAATAATTAAATAGTTTCTGTAAATCTTGTAATTAATGTTTTAATATATGTTACTATTGTATTTTAAAGTTACGTTATTATTTTCTAATATCTTTCACAACTGTTTCCTAAAAATGTAATCATTCGTCCGAGAGAGAATCGAACCCACAATCAGCGTGTGTACAGTCAAACGCTGCACTACTGTGCCACAATGGCCTAAGACAAAAAAAAAATAGGCAAAAGGTAAGCAGAGGGAACCTAGTGTTAAGACACTCCGTTCCCCACTTTTCGCCGAATTCGGATTCGCTTTGCGTGTTAAGTGGCGGAACTTAACGCCGCACTTTACCTCGACACTAGAGCGAAGAAAATGGAAATATTAAATATTTCCACTCCTCGATAGGGAATCGAACCCATAACCAGTTGTTTACAGTCACACACTTGTGCCACTGTGCCACGACTGGTCACTAAAATAAATGTATGTGATTTTAACTGTTGCAGGGGATAGTACTTTCGCATATATCAGAATCAGAACATTTTTATTGTAATTATTTGTTTAACAAAAATTCAGGCTTCACCAGTAGAGTAGTTAAAAAGTCTCTATTACTACGACTATCACACTTCGTTTCATTATTTGAATACTAGCAGCCCACTAGTAGCATTGCCGCGTGAAATACACAACTATAGTTGATGCGTCGTATTGCATACGAGTATATGCCTTAAAGGTGGATTTTCGAAAAATGAAGTAGCCCTTATGTCACCTGGTTCTTTAACTATTTTTATTCTTAATTCCATCCAAATCGGTCTGGTAGTTTAGCCATTTCTTCAATTTTGTAGATATATTACAAAATAAGATCTATGGATTACGTTAACATTATCAAAAAAAAAACTTTTTATGTAATAATCATTTAGAATACGTATAAAATTGTAACGCAGAGGGATTCGAACCCGCACCTCTTGGAAACAGTACGCGCGCTCTGACCGCTAAGCCATGCGTTCTACTACTAGCTGCATAGAAATTCTTATACGCTTGTTACAACTTATTTTAGTAAATGACTTATAGGTTGCTAATGAAATGCGCAGGTTGCACCAATAATAAAAATATGAATGGCATAGATTAAAATAACTTCACGCTGTATCCCGCACACAGCAGGGCAGGCAGAGGGAACCTAGTGTTAAGACATTCCGTTCCCCACTTTCTGCCGAATTCGGAGGCTTTGCGTGTTAACGCCGCGCTTTACCTCGGCACCAGAGCGAAGAAAATGGAAATATAATTTCCACTCCTCGAGTGGGAATCGAACCCACAACCAGTCGTTTACAGTCACACGCTTGTGCCACTGGGCCACGACTGGCCACTAGATTAAAAGATTAAAATAACAACACATATAATTAAATACAAAAAAAAGACACATTTGATTTCACTTGTCAACTGTCACTCAATTTTTCTTAAGGCAAATAACCTAAAAAAATATTTTATAACTAAATAACATATAGGAATACTTTAAAATGACCTCTCAAGAAATAGAAAATACTCATAAAACGCTCTTGGAAAAACTTTTACTCGATTCCGGCTTAGAGTGTGTCAGATCTCCGCAGGAAGAGAACGAGTCTTCCTCTGAATCTGAAGAAATTGAATTGAAAGGTGTGTTATATAATTTGTAAAAAAAAAAATTAAATAGCTTCACGCTATATCCCGCACACAGTAGGGTAGGCAGAGGGAACATAGTGTTAAGACACTCCGTTCCCCACTTTCCGCCGAATTCGAAGGTTTGCGTGTTAAGTGGCGGAACTTAACGCCGCGCTTTAGCTCGACACCAGAGCGAAGAAAATGGAAATATAATTTCCACTCCTCGAGTGGGAATCGAACCCACACCCAGTCGTTTACAGTCACACGCTTGTGTCACTGGGCCACGACTGGCCACAATTTATTAATACTGTTAATTTTAAATTTTAACTTTTACTGTTTATTAATATTTGATTATTTTGACTATTTTCGCTACTTTTATGTTATTTTAATTTCTGCCCTCTGGTACTACTACTTAGCTATGCGTTGGTACAAAGTGCGATCTTGAGTTTAACCACGTAGCTACATCATACTATTTATAAAACGGTTTTATTTAGCTCACCCCGTTTGTTTTATTCTTGGGTCAAATTTAGTAATTCAAATTTCACCCTCTTCCTGTCAACCGATTAATCTGAAATTTTGTATACACTTTGGATTTTGGTGACAATATAATTATGTTTATTCATTATCATTATAAATTCAAGATGGCCGCCGTTACAAAATGGCGGATAATTTAGGTTTCATTAATCCCATCAATATGGGTATCAAATGAAAGGGCTCAACAAGCAGAATACAATATACTATAAAAAATTGAAATCCAAGATGGCGGCCTCTACAAAATGGCGGATAAGTTAGGTTTTATCAATCCCATCAACATGGGTATCAAATGAACGGTCTCAACAAGTAGAATACAATTAACTATTCAAAATTAAAATCTAAGATGGCCGCCGCTACCAAATGGCTGATAACAATATTTTATCAATCCCACCAATATGGGTTTCAAATAAAAGGGCTTGACAAGAAGGTCAAGCCTACGTGGCTCTTAGTAGAGTAAGATCTTTGCAGGGACTACGTATAGAGGAGTTGGACTGCAATAAACTAACGGGCAAGAAACCTTGCAATAATGAAGCACTAAATGAATTAAACAGAATGCGAAATAAAAACTAAAAACTAGAAAATAAAAATAGGTAAAAAAACTTTTTAAGTTAAACGGTTTTATGTTAAACATACATTGCAATGTTTAATATAAATGTACTAAAAACCAAAAAATAATAAAATAGATACAGTCGTGGGAATTATAAACATATGCATAGACTAGACTAAAATAAAACCGTGGGGCACGTCAATTGTCTACAAATTATAGACTTAATGTGCGATAGAAGAATCGTTTAATTCGTCGTTAGGCAGTTGGCCCGCAGACGGTGCGCAAATTACTTACTATTTTGCTGGCTAGCGAGGAATCGTTTCACTGCTCGTAGTTTGTCTTTAATCGACAAAACTTATGATAAAAGTACTACTCGCTTAACATTATGAAACCCTAAAACTCGCTTAATCGAGCTTGCTAACTTGTTTCCACATTCTAGCCCTACTTATCACACGTCCATCGTTGTCGGTTGAACAACTGCCTAATTATAGTGTAACATTACAAAACAAACATTTTAATCAACGATTGTAGACAATTGACGTGCCCCACGGTTTTATTTTAGTCTAGTCTATGCATATGTTTATAATTCCCACGACTGTATCTATTTTATTATTTTTTGGTTTTTAGTACATTTATATTAAACATTGCAATGTATGTTTAACATAAAACCGTTTAACTTAAAAAGTTTTTTTACCTATTTTTATTTTAAAAACAATATAAACTCTGTCCTACACTGTCTCAATTTCGTGCGGAATATGGAGACCGGAGAGTCTCCGGAGAGTCATGACACTAAGTTCTCTCTGACTACCATGCCATGCCAGAAAACTGCTTTATACAGTTTAGTGTATATCCTGGCCCATTTAGTACATTATTGAATGTTCTCGATGCCTAAAGATTTGCTTCCCAATACGATATATATCAACGTCACGCTTTGCTCCATAACAGGTGATCAGAGAAAACGTCATAACTGTCCGTTCTTTACTTTCAACTCGAATTCTAGACATTGATTGGCGGAACTCAATGCCGCGTCTTATCTTAGGTACGGTACTAGAGCGGAGAAATAAAAATAATATTTAACCAATCCTCCGAGTATAGGTAAATCGAACTCACTACACAAAAAATCGTGGTTACAGTCAGACGCTGTCATACTACACCATGATGGCGTCTCTTAAACTATTTATAATAAAGTGAATATTCTTCTAGAAGAAACAGAAGTTGCAGTAGAGGAGCAAATAGAAGAAACTGCTGGAGAAGAATCAAGAACACCACTCGCAGAAGAATCAGTGGAGAAACTACCAGATATCTTCCCAACTCCATCTCTTAGAAAGGTCAAATACAAATTATCTTTATACCTATATAGACTTTAGCAAGCATTTTTTAATTGTCGAATGTACATTAAGCTACCACCAGGGGGGCATTTCTGCTGAGAAGAGCCAGCAACAAACTCAACAGTTGCTCTTTTCAAATATAAAAAATACAATTTTATTATTTTATAACCTGCACTGAACTAAAACTAGATTATTTCTACCCAATTTTAACTTTTAAATATTCTTCTCCAGAGTAGTAAGCCTTACTTATTATTATTGTTTTTTTTTTAAAAAATGTAACCTTACCTTACCTTACTTTACTTTTCTTTACCTTACCTTAAAAGGTCTTACCAGACAACGTCCGAGCAATACAAGAATACAATAAAGTACACGTTTTACCTGAAGACTTCAGAACAGACATTGATCCAGCGATGATACCAAAAATAGAAACGACTCCTCATCAGAAATATATAGATATTTTAGCAGAAATAACTGGATGTAAAAGTTACAGGAAAAGTTTGGCTGAATTCTGGTTTTTGGATACTTTGGCCAATTTGTTAAGAAGAGCCCAGAGTGATAATTTGAGTAGACGTTAGTATTATATTAATAAATTTAGATATAAATATATATTTATTTAGACATTTTTCCGACGGGTTAAGAATACAATTCCCCCCCGCCGCGTAGCGTCCCGTAAAAGGCGGGTAACCCAGTAGCTTGGTGGTAGGAGATTCGTTCTCCGACTGGCTCGCGACCACTATCATGTCAAAGACGAACCGCCAAATATCTTATGATGTGTTCCGGTTCGATGGCATGTAAGCCAGCTCTCCCTATTCCCACCATTCCCATCCTTCCTCCCTCCTTCTGTCCTACATTCCCAAGGCTGGCAACGCATCCATAACTTCAATGTTGTGATTGTCTATGGGCGAAGGTAACCACTTCACACCAGGTGGGCCTTCAGCTCGTTTGCCTCTTTTATTCCATAAAAAAAAGAAAAAAAAGAAATGAGGGGCCAGTCGTGGCACAGTGGGACAAAGTGTGACTGTAAAGCAACTGATTGTGAGTTCGATTCCCACTCGAAGAATTCAAATATTTAATATTTTCATTTTCTTCGCTCTGGTGTCGAGGTAACGCGCGGTGTTATTTTTTCTGCCACTTAACACGCAATGCTTCGAATTAAGTGGAAAGTGGGGAACGGAGTGTCACAACACTAGGTGCCCTCTGCCTATCCTGCTGTGTGCAGGATACAGCATTAAGGTAAAAAAATATATAATATATTATAACTTTATTTTATGTTTTTTGAACAGAACATTTTTGTTATTGTATTTGAAGAAATAGGCGAAATAAATACTTTTTAAGACAAGGGACTATAAAATGAAAACATTGGACAGCGGGTTCATAATATAGCAGTAACCTGCATGTGTTTGTGAAATAACATACTACAAAACCTAAGATTTAGTAATCCAAAATGGATTCGGCTGATTATAAGCCTTATATAAGCTAACTTGTATAAAATTTAATATAATTTTTTTTAGCTTCACGCTGTATCCCTTGCGGGGTAGTCAGAGAGAACGGAGCGCCAAACGCTACGGTCCCTGCATACTTCTTTCGCCTCGTCCATTGCCATTAAAATATACTAAAAAGTTAAAAAACGTTTAAAAAGAACAACTTTATCTCGACCCATAAAAATAAAATCAAAAAAACCATATTAAAAATAACAAACACGATCTAAAAAGTACATCATAGGTAGTGTAAGGTGACATGGATCTTCTATTTCATCTGATTATTTTTTACATTTTTCCTTTCACACTTGCAGCATCTCAGGCGATATTAATCCTGTGGTTTTGCGAGTGGATGAAGGAAATACAACACTTTGACGCGGCTGACAGGAGACGCATGATGAAACGTTTCGAAGTTATTATTATTACTATTTTCTTTTTAATTTCACGCTTATTTCTGAATACTCAGACAGGACCTAGTGTCAAGACACTACGTTCTCTGCTTTCTGTGCTGCCTCAAATGGCAGAAATTAACATGTCGCTTTGTATTCGGCACTAGAGCGGAGAAAGGAGAATAATATATTATCATGACCCCGAAACGGATTTCAACCCACGAGCAGCGCGTTTACCGTCAGACCTGTCACACTACGCCGGCCGGTAGACGATGGCCTCTAAAATAATTATTATTTACTTAGTTTAATTATTTTTTACTCAATCTTCACCTAGATTTTGAAGCAATCGTGGCTCATTGGGACAATGACTTACTATAAATGTCACATACATAAGTTTTGGGTACAATCATAACTGGAATAAATTATATTCGCTTATTCGCTCTGGTAAAAGAAAATATGGTTAGTTCTGCAATGTACACACAATGTCTCGAAACATTCAGACATTGAATCGACACTAGTTTCCGTTTGATTATCCCCCTAAGTTATGTATAAAAATATTCTGCTATATACTATATTTTTACCTCGACACCAGAGCGAAGAAAATGGAAATATAATTTCCACTCCTAGAGTGGGAATCGAACCCACAACCAGTCGTTTACAGTCACAAGCTTGTGCCACTGGGCCACGTATGTATATACATATCCATTTTAATTTCACACTTTTTCAGGAAAACATGGTATCAGCAGCTATATTCGTGGAGGAAGAGAACCATCTACCAGCACCTCTCCAAGTAAGCGTATATTACAAACCTCAAGAGGAAGTCAACAAGAGCATCTCGCAAACTATGCCCAAGTCTAAACAACTGGTTACGTTCGAAAACGCAGCCTATGAATGCTCTATGCTGGACTTAACCTGTATATTGCATTATATATTTGATTTGTTAGTATTATTATATACTTTTTTCCTCAATTTCACGTAGCAGGTAAGGAAAGATAATCTGTGTAGCTTCACGCTGTATCCCGCACACAGTAGGGTAGGCAGAGGGAATCTAGTGTTAAGACACTCCGTTCCCTCACTATATTTCTCATTGTATTGTACGTTATTAAGAGTGTTTAAAGACATTTTTATAAAAAGGTATAAAAATTTGAACGCAGCAGGATTCGAACCCGCGCCTCCTAAAAACCATCCAAGTGCTCTGACTGCTAAGCCATGCGTTCTATTACCAGCTGCTTCAAAATTCTTATACGATGTTTATTACAACTTATTTTTGTTATTGGCTGTCTATCTCTGTAGAGAGATTAAATTGTTTAATACTTTAAAAAAGTTAAAAGTATTAAGAATGTTGATATTAAGAGGCCCTCGTGGCGCAGTAGGACAGCGTCTGTCTGAAAAGTTATGGTTGTGGGTTCGATGATTATATTTAAATTCACTTTTGTTCGTTCCCAATTTCTTCGTTCTGATACTTAAGCAATGTTGAGTTACTTTTAAACCTTTTTAAAGTGTTATTCCACACCTAGGAATTTCTGCGTCGGAATTTCGACGCATCGGTTAGTAGAACACATGGCTCAGTGGTGAGAGCGCCTGGGCGGTATTCAGGAGGCGCGGGTTCGAATCCCGCTGCGTTCAAATTTTTATACGTTTTCTTTAAATTTCTTGTTCAATGTTGAGTTACGTCACTTAACACGCATATCTCGATCTCAGGCGGAAAGTGGAGGACTTCTCTGAGTGTCTTGACATTAGGACCCCTTCATTACCCCGCTATGCGGGAAAAAGCGTGAAGCTAAAGAAAAGATAATTAAGAGTATAAATAAGGTTCTTTTTTTTCACCTTCACGCTGTATCCCGCACACAGCAGGGTAGGCAGAGGGAACCTAGTGTTAAGATACTCCGTTCCCCACTTTCCGCCGAATTCGGAGGCATTGCGTGTTAAGTGGCGGAACTTAACGCCGCGCTTTACCTCGACATCAGAGCGAAGAAAGTGTTAAAATTTAAATATTTCCACTCCTCGAGTGGGAATCGAACCCACAACCAGTCGTTTACAGTCACACGGTTTTGCCACTGGGCGAATTCGGCGGAAAGTGGAGAACGGAGTGTCTTAACACTAGGTTCCCTCTGCCTACCCTGCTGTGTGCGGGAAACAGCGTGAAGATAAAAAAAAAAAAAAAATTATGTGAATTTATTTTGATATTTGAAAACTGACTTGTCAATGACTCAGTGACTGAACCCACAATGGTTTTGGGTTCGATTCCCACTCGGGGAATTATTATATATCATTTTTATTTCCTCTTTCTTCTTATTGATATGTTGTCTTTCTTCTCTTTGGAAAAAGTATGAAGCTGCTTTTTTAGTATTAACAGATGATTATTTATTTATTTAGGCCAGTCGTGCTTTATGAGTACAAAGTGTGACAGTAAACACGACTGGTTTTGGGTTCGATTCCCACTCGAGAAGTGGAAATATTTAATTCCATTTTTTGTTAAGTCCCACCACTTAACACGCAATACCTCCAAAATTCGGCGGAAAGTGGAGACCGGAGTGTCTTAACACTAGACTCTCTCTGCCTACCCTGCTGTGTGCGGGATATAACGTGAAGCTAAAACAAAATATTATTAAAATTTGTAGATCCGTTGACACAAAAAGTATTGTCTTAACGTATATTATAAAAACGTTACTTTATAAAAAAGTATAGGTTAGTATATCTAAAACCAGGTGTAAGATATGTTTTTTTAGTGTGTGTAAGATATGTTTTTTTAAAATTTATTATATTTGTTGAGGCCATCGTGGCGCAGTGGGGCCAGCGTCTAACTGGTTATAGGTTCGATTTCCACTAGAGGAAATGATTATATATTAATTTAATTTTTTCGCTCTGCTGAAACATCAAGATGAATTGCAGCGTTCAGTTCCACCACTCAACACACTATATCTCAAATCGGGCTAAAAATGAAAAACGGAGTGTCTTAACACCAGATTCTCTCTGCCTACCCTGCTGTGTGCGTGATACAGCGTGAAGCTAAAAAAAAATCGTCGCTCTGGCGACACGTCCAGATGAACTATGACTAGGGCGCTATTCAGTATGGAATGTTCCACAAAAAGTGGAGAACGGAGTGTCTTAACACTTTCTAACAAGTCCTTTCTAAATAGTAAAAAGGAATCTCCCAAAATTTTTACTCCCAAAGCCCTAATTACTTCCGGTGATAATACTCTAAATCTAAATAAAGGAAAAAACGTTTAAAAAATATATATATTTCTCTATCAAAAAAATTATATTGAGCCTACTGAATTAAAATTATGAAAAGGCTTTGATAATTTTCCGTTATTTTCACCCCTAACGAACTCATTCGCGGCCGGCATTCGGTTGCGTTACGTTAATTCCACTTAACAGATTGGTAATTAATTAACATGCAATTAGTTTAGTGATTATTGAGTTTTTTGGTCCGTTGGTTTGTATGTGATGGTTTTCGGTTCGAAGCCTGTCGAGGGATAGGGACAAAATATAAGCGTATTATTGAATGTTATGTTTTTCCCTGTGCTTGAGTTGATTTGTTGAGAAAACGTGGTAGAGACTAACTTCTTTTTGGGAAATGTTAAAAAAAAAATAATTTCAAACACTATGGGCACGTGGCCCGTCTATTTTGTTAACAAAATCGGAATTGTAATATACTTCTTTTTTCTTTTATTTAGGCGAAGAACTAAGAACTATTCATAGATAAGTAATTCCTAATAGAGTTCATAATATTTTAGTTACCTTACTACACTGTATATACCAGTGGTAAATGTGAAATATTGGTAGAGTTAAGTCGGTCTTAAAAATAATTATTAAGTCTGGAATTCCCGGACGAATAATTTACAAAAGGCATGGTAAATTTACTGACCCAAACATTTATTTATCATTTTGCTACAAACATATTATTGTATCTTTCTCATATATTATCACTAGGCCCGCTAGTGCCTAATTGTTTCGTTGTATTGCAACCCTCGGTGGTGGATTTTTGAAAAATAATGTAGCCTATGTTTAACATTGGATTATCAACTATATCTATTCCAAAATTCGTTCATTCAATCGGTCAAGCGGTTTAGATTTTTTATATAAACTTTCATCCTCTATTTCAATTTCCTTATGAGTTTGATTTTTGAAAAAATAAGTAGTCAGGATTATTTACTATTTTCATTCTAAATTTCATCCAAATCGGACGGGTAGATTGGCCGTGAAAGCGTGACAGACAAACACACAGACTTTCGCGTTTATAATATAAGTATGGAGATACCTATTACCTATATTTTTATTGTGGAAGTGCCCCAAAAATTGAACACGGAGAATGGTGAAAATAAACGAAATATTTAATTATATTGTCTAATATAATTCCTTTACGCGAACACTTGTTGATTATGTCTGCCTATAGCATATACTTATTTATAGTAACTATATCTTTAGTATAAAACCTTAAAAACATCCTATAAATTCATTTCCTAGTAAAAATCTAAGATTTACAGAATCCTTATTCTCTTAGCTTAAAATAATTGAGATCTTTTACCAAAACTAACTTTTACTTACAGATTCAGCACAGACTATCAGTTCGATTTGGTTCGATCAATATTCACGTTTACACCAGATTACATATTAATCGATGGTCCCTACCAAATGCGTCAGCCTAAACGCATGTGGGCACCCCTGAAGCCTAGAGCGAAGAAAGAGAAGTCTCCGAAAAAGGAGAAAGTAACGGCTAAGGGGAAGAAGAAGGAGCCTGATAATGAAGAATATTTAGCTCTTTTGGAGGTAAGAGCTACTTGTAATAAGATCTTTTGTTTTCACGATTATTACATACTAGCGGCCCGCTGGCGGCTTCGCCGCGTGATCTACGTGGCTGTTTCGTTATATTGCAACCCTCGGGGGTGGATTTTTGAAAAATAAAGTAGCCTATGTTTAACCTTGGATTATCACTATATTTATGCCAAAATTCGTTACAATCGGTCAGCAGTGTAGATTTTTCATATAAACTTTCATCCCCTATTTCAACCCTTTAGAGGGTGATTTTTGAAAACTAAGTAGCCTATGTTAGACCCAGTAATTTTTACTACTTTCATTCTAAATTTCATCCAAATCGGACCAGTAGATTAGCCGTGAAAGCGTGACAGACAAACACACAGACATTCGCATTTATAATATAAGTATGGATTTCAAAATTAAACTATTTTTTATATATCACATATTAATCATGTCATCATCAATTCGAAAATACATTTTTAGAAAACCTGAGGTTTCGAACACTTTACAGTAGCCCGTGGTGGTACGCTGCTAAACAGTTCTGTTTCTTCTGAAAGGCGTATAGGGCCCTTGCTCAAGACCTCCTAAGTCATTCGGGCCCTTGCTTTCAGTTTTTTTCTAATATATTATGACGTAATCACTGTTAGTTATAATTTATTAGACCTTTAAACACTTTTAAAGTGTTATTCCACACTTAGGAAAATTGAAAAAGACATTTAAAGAAAACGTATAAAAATTTGAACCCATGCTCCAGTGGTGAGAGTGCCTGAACTGTATTCAGGAGGCGCGGGTTCGAATCCCGCTGCGTTCAAATTTTTATACGTTTTCTATAAATATCTTTTTATTAGAAGTTACTGAACATTTAGTTACTCTTTTTTAAGAACAATCTTTAAATGAAGTGAGCAGAATATAATCGATACTTTATTATATACATTAATACTAGGCGAAGTTAAACACCGAACTTTGTTTTGCTTAATCCAAAAACTACCAATTTAGTATTAAGATATCATAGATATTCCAACGAGTGCGCTAAGTGGCCTATTTTCACAAGCGTGTGACTGTAAACTACTGGTTGTGGGTTCGATTCTCACTCGAGAGGTGGAAATATTTAATAGTCCCATTTTCTTCGCTCTGGTGCCGAGGTAAAGCGCGGCGTCAAGCTCCCGCCACTTAACACGCAATGCCTCCGAATTCGGTGGAAAGTGGGGAACGGAGTGTCTTAACACTAGGTTCCCTCTGCCTACCGTGCTGTGTGCGGGATACAGCGTGAAGCTAAAAAAAAAAAAATAAAGTGCGCTAAGTTACGGACGGACCTACATATGTTTGTCTCTGACAAAGATTTAGATTTGGATTTGAATGTTTATTGCACTTGCAATATTTTATGCAGTTGCAATGTGCGTTTTGGGTTGGGCAACTCAACGATGCGTTTAGCAATATGCAAAGCGAAGAAATTAAAATAATCTTAATGTAAATTATCGAAATTTTGTCGAAATTGTGCCCTTGAAAAAGTCATAGTAGTCGTCCTTGTCGAAAAGTCCTAAATTTGATATTTAAATATGATAATTCCTTTATCCTTCCAGCTACGAGCACGTGATGAAAAGGAACAAGAAGAAGCAGAAGAGAAGGACCGTGAGTCGTGGAACCTCAGGTCCCATATCCTGCCTTTATCCTTGGCCGCTGATGACAACTTCTACAATCAGTACTGGCCCCCGCCACCCCCTGAACCTGAGCCGATAGAAGAAGAGGTTAAGGGAAAGAAGAAAGATAAGAAAAAGAAGTAGATTCAGAAGAATAAGGGTTAAGAGATTTTTAGAAGACGTATATAAATTTTGAACGCAATGGGATTCGAACCCGCGTCTGGAATTCGAAGCCGTCCAAGCGCTCTGCTAAGACATGCCTTCTATTACCGGTTGTTATGAAATTCTTATGTACGGTTATTACAACTTATTTTTTTTGCTAGAAAAAAAATAATTGTGGCCAGTCGTGGCCCAGTGGCACAAGAGTGTGACTGTAAACGACTGGTTGTGGGTTCGATTCCCACTCGAGGAGTGGAAATTATATTTCCATTTTCTTTGCTCTGGTATCGAGGTAAAGCGCGGCGTTAAGTTCCGCCACTTAACACGCAAGCCTCCGAATTCGGCGGAAAGTGGGGAACGGAGTGTCTTAACACTAGGTTCCCTCTGCCTACCCTGCTGTGTGCGGGATATAGCGTGAAGCTATTTTATTAATTTTTTTTTTAAATTAAAATGTTTTTCAATTTTCTAAGTGTGTGAATAACATTTTAAATTGTTTAAGGAATAAGGGCCTAGGTTTACTGATATACCTAGAAGTAAATAATAATTTTCTGTTGTTTATAAAATTTTAAAAGAATTGTTTTTATACGTTTTAAAATATGTACTTATGTATGTATGTTATGTATAAGAATTTCAATAAAATATATCTATATTCTTGTTATTTGGTACAAAGTAATAAGCAATTTAGTAGTGAAGCTTCACGCCTTTTTTGCATACCAGGTTAGTAAAAAAATTTTGAAAAAACCCACGACGGTTAAATTGTAATTGAAAAAGGATAAAATAACTGTAAATCCCCCGCCTAAATGAATATATGTAACGAGATGATGGGGACGACTCCGTCGGGGGCTGTCATTACTTTAAGTTTGCACAAATCTTCTCATAGGTTTTCTTGCTGTTAAAACAGGTTCCCAAAAAATTAAAATATTAATATGAATTTACAGTTTTGATAACTGGTATTCCTTTTAAAAACTTTAAGAACGAAATCTATACTGTTAGCTACTATATTTAAAATAGGGATTGCAACTGGCAGCCCCCGACGAAGTCGTCCCCATCATCTCGTTACATATATTCATTTAGGCGGGGGGCTGCCAGTTATTTTATCCTTTTTCAATTACAATTAAACCGTCGTGGGTTTTTTCAAAATTTTTAATTTTGTTTTTTATTTTAAACTTTTTAAAGTGAATAGATACACATTATATATTATTACATAATATCGAAATACTTTATATTAATCTTCATGCAAATCCAAAAGAAATTATAAACCCAATGCTTTCTGGTTATCAAATGCTTATTGCAGCGCCTGGCAGATTGTCACTGTAACATTTCCACGAAACTTAAGTCTAACCAAATCAGTCAAATCACAAAACCCAATAGTAGTTTTGATTTTGAACAAACTAATTTATACTGGAGCGCCCCTGGTAGTTCGTGATATGGCATATAAAAACACGCAGCAATTAAACCAGAACCTATCACAGAAAACTGCATCTAAATAGGTTTCACACAAAAAATAAAAGCAAATGCTTACTGCAGCGCCCCCTGGTGAGGTGTCACCATGACACATATACGAGAACACGCACTAATTAAGCCTAATCCTATCTTTGATAACTGCATCCAAATTGGACTTGTAGTTTTAGCTTTGCATAATTAAATGTTTAATGCAGCACCCCCTGGCGTGATTATAACGTAAAAAAAATACCTAAAAACTTACACCAAGTAAAGGTAACTCTAATACTAAAAACTCTGCGCAATCGGACTAGTAGTTGTAGCTTTGCATTAAATATCACAAACAAATGTTTACTGCAGCGCCCCCTGGTGAGTTAACACGATAAAACATATCCAAGAACATGTAGTAATTAAACTTGAACTTATCATTGACACTGCATCCAAATCAAATTCGTCATTTTATCTTTGCACAAACAATATTTTACTGCAGCGCCCCCTGGTGACTTGTCACTGTAATATAAATTTAAAAACATGCTATAAGCAAAGCGGAATCTAATACTAAAAACTCTTTTCAATCGTACTAGTCGTTTTGGTTTTACACAAAAAAATAGAAGCAGCTACTTACTGCAGCGCCCCCTAGAGAGTTAACACATACATGAAAATATGCACTAAGTAAACATACATGACACATATATGAAAATATGCACTAAGTAAACTTGAATCCATCATTGAAAACTGCATTCAAATCGGACTCGTAGTTTTAGTTTCGCACAAACAAGTGTACTTACTACAGCGCCCCCTGGTGAGTAGTCACCGTAACGCATATATGAAAAGAAACACCAATTGAACCTGAACCTATCGTTGGAAGTTTCATCTAAATCGGACTAGTAGTTTTTGCTCTGCATAAACAAATGTTTACTGCAGCGCCCCCTGGTGAATTTTCACCGTAACCAAAAAACAAAAATCTTAAAATATGCACAAAGCAAAGCTTAATCTAGTTCTGAAAACTCTATCTAATCGAATTAGTAATTTCGATTTTAGACAAACAAATACAAGAAAAATTTTGGTTTTACACAAAAAAGTACAAACAAATGCTTACTGCAGCGCCTCCTGATGAGTGGTCACTGTAGCACATATATAAAAAGATGCACCAATTAAGCCTGAACCTATCCTTGAAAGTTACATGTAAATCGGACCAGTAGTTTTTGATTTGCATAAACAAATGTTTACTGCTGCGCCCCCTGGTGAGGTTTCCCCGTAACAAAAAAAGATACATCTTAAAATATGCATCAAGCAAAGATAAATCTTTTTATGAAAACTCTTTTCAATCGGAGCAGTACTTTCGGTTTTAGACAAATAAATACAAAAAAAGTACAAACAAATGCTTACTGCAGCGCCCCCTGATGGTTTGACACGATAAAACATATCCAAGAACATCCACCAATTAAACCTGAATCTATCACTGAAAATCTATTGAAATCAGACTATTATTTTTTGAGATAATTGAAAACATTCGTTTTCACGTAAAATGCTTACTGCAGCGCCCCCTGGTGAGTTAAGGCAATAAGACATATCTAAGAACATACGCCAATTGAACCTTAACCTATCATAGAAAACCGTATCAAAATCGGACTTATAGTTTTGGAAATAATTGACATAGTAATTTGCACAAACACACAAACAAACAAACAAACAAACAAACAAACAAACAAACAAACAACCTCTCACCCCAAACACATATACAGTCGCCGTTCCGTCGCGGGTAAAAAGAGAAATTAGTGTCAAGACACAGTCCTTTCTCCAGTTTCCAGCTGAAATCGCTACTAGAATTATTATTCACAAGTGACTGAGTTCTCTGTCATTTGACATTCAATGTCTCGATTTCAGACAGAAAGTGGAGTACAGAGTGTCTTCAAAAAGCGTAAAGATAAAAAAAACAAGCTTATTACTTTTCTTAGCTGTATCCCACACACAGCAGGATAGACATACGGAACCTAGAGTTAACACACTCCGCTCCCCACTTTCCGTCGAATTCTGGAGGCATTGCGTGTTAAGTGGTGGAACTTAACGCCGCGCTTTGCCTCGACACTAGAGAGAAGAAAATTTCTATTTCTACTACTAAAAATATTTCTACTCTTCGAGTGGGAATCGAACTCACAACTAGTCGCTTTACAGTGACACTTTTGTGCCTCTGCGTCACTACTGGACCCCAATGTTGATAATAATTTCAAATATTTTACAACGTCCATACAACGAGAATAGAACCCACACCTAAATTAACCAATATACCATCTCATTCTTTTACAAATACACGCACACATAGGTACAAAGTTACTTGAATAAAAAGAAAGACTTAACATCTGAATAATTTTTAATTAGGAAATTCTTTGTACGTAGTATTTGAAAGTTTTTCAAGCAAACCATTCATTTCGTCTCGTTCGTTCTTAAATTCACATTTACAAACAAAAGTGTCGTTCTTTATGCGTGTTAGGATATCGTAGCGGAATGGCGGAGACCGTGCAAATTTTGATTGGATTTTAATTTAATGATGGTCTCTGAGTGCCATTATTTGTTTTAATAGCATCACGCTTTATCTCGGTTAGTACGGTAGGCGCTATTCTAGTGCTAAGACACTCTGTTCTTCACGTGATATTTTATTTGTTAGCTTTTATTCTTGATTTTTTTTGTTTAGATCGTGTATTTGTGTTTTTAAGTGTTTCTATTTAAAACATACTAGTGACCCGTTCGCGGCTACATTATAGATCTCTAAAATTATTAGTATTGTACCATATAAAACTTCCTTTTAAATCATTCTATCTATTAAAAGAAACCGCATCAAAAATCGTTGCGTGATTTTGAAAATCTAAGCATATAGGTACACATACAGACAGACACGGGAAGCGACTTTGCCTTTTACTATGTAAAGTCAGTAAGAAGGATCAAAAGGAACTCGAAGTGTTAGAGACGACGGGATCCAAACCTGCGCCCTTTAGTAGCCGTCTAAGCGCTCTGACCTCTACCTCGAAGCAATGCTGCGTCGAAACTTATACGTTTATTACAATTTATTTTTATTATCAGTGTCTCTATTGAGATTTAACAAATTTTTACTATTCAAAGAATTTATTTTTCTTAAAAGAAAAAAAAACACGATTTACCGCTTTTTGCCTCATAGCAGAGAGAAGACAGTGTCGAGACACTCCGTCCTCCAACTTACACAGTACAGCAGTGTAGGCAAAGGGAACCTAGTGTTAAGACACTCCGTTTCCCACTTGCCGCCGAATTCGGAAGCATTGTGTGTTAAGTGGTGGAACTTAACGAGCACGCTTTGCCTCGACACCAGAGCGAAGAAAATGGAAATATTAAATATTTCCACTTTTCGAGTGGGAATCGAACCCACAACCAGTCGTCTACAGTCACACGCTAGTGCCACTGCGCTACGACTGGTCCCTACAAATACAAATTTTTACTAACCAAATATTTATTTTTCTTAAAGGAATAAAAACAATTTATCGCTATTTGCCTCATAGCAGAGAGAAGAAAGTGTTGAGGCACTCCGTCCTCCAACTTATACTTATTTTTTTTTAGCTTCACGCTGTATCCCGAACACAGCAGGGTAGGCAGAGGGAACCTAGTGTTAAGACACTCCATTCCCCATTTTAAGCCGAATTCGGAGGCATTTCGTGTAAAGTGGTTTCGTGTAAACTTAACGAGCGCGCTTTGCCTCGACACCAGAGCGAAGAAAATGGAAATATTAAATATTTCCACTCCTCGAGTGGGAATCGAACCCACAACCAGTCTACAGTCACACGCTAGTGCCACTGCGCCACGACTGGCCCCGTGTTATATTTATATTATTCTTCTTCATATTTAAAATATTATACGGAACCAAACCGCCAAATTATTATACACATTCATATATAATAACACTCGTGTGTCAGCATAAGTAGTGAGCAAGTGCGTTCTAGTAATGTAATTACCGCGCAAGCCAAGGGTTGGGGGATCTTCGGAACTATAAACGAATTTGGTTATATGCATGAAATTTGAGGCGAAATGCTGATTTTTTTTAGTTAAAATTTTTAGATTTTATAGCTTAGCTAGGGGGTGGTTTGTGTATATCTGGTTTTATAATTTCCTTTTTTTTATAAAAGAGGGTAGTTAAAGGGAATTAAGTGTCATGACACTCTGTCCTTCACTTTTCGTCCGAATTTCGAGATAAAGCGTCTTGAAGATGCGTCATTTATTTAAATGTGTTTTTGCAGCTTCGCGTTTTTTGCAACAGCAGGGTTTATATAGAAAATTTGGTATGATGATATTCCGTCCCTCTCTTTTTGCCCGAATTCGTGATATCATGTGTTGAATGGCAATTTAAACAGAAAAATTATTTTTTAATTTAATATTTCGCATAGTTAGGTAGGTAAGGTTGAGAAGAGAGAATTTAGAGTGATAATATTCCGTTCTCCACTTTTCGTCTGAATCCAAATCAAAAGAACCATTTGCCCTATAGTAGACTAGTTAGAGAGTTTAGTGTCATTACACTCTGATCTCCACTTTCAGCAGCAGCAGCTCCCTGTTTTTTGCTGCATAGCAAAGTAGTTGGAGAGAATCGAGTGAAGACACTTCTCTGCTTTATATTCGAAATTGGCCAGAGTGTGTTGAGGGTCCGAAACTTAATTCCGTGCTTTGTCTCACCAAAGTGGGAGGATGAAAATAGTTTCAATATTAGGTATTATTCTTCGAATGGGAATCAAACCCACAACCGTGTTTACAGTCGAGACGTTGTCCTGCTGCGCGTCTATATAATAAATTGTCAATATTTTTATTATTTTCATGTCATTTCAACATTATTCTTCTCTATATTTCTGATAATTGTTGTCTAATCAGACCAGTGTAACGAAAAAAATCTAAATGAAAATTTCACTTTATATACAAATATAGATAGATAGATAGATAGATAAATTCTTTATTGCACACAAAACAAAACACAATAATTAGCACAGACACATAAGTACATGATTGCAGTATGCAAAGGCGACCTTATCACTATGAGTGATCTCTACCAGGTAACCTTAGGCAGATACATTTTAAAATATAGTACATCTAGGGGTGCAAAAAAAAAAAAGAAATGTACATTAATTATATACATATTTGTAAAACAAAAAAAAAGACATATTAAAATAACAATATATACATATAAATATAATAAATACTAATATATACGTATAAACAGGTACATAAAATATATATTCGGTAAAAATATATAAATATATATATTATTTAGGTAAAAATATATATATTTTTTTTATTTAAATAAAGTTTAATTTCTAAATAAAAAAAATAACATTTTGAAATTATATGCCCAAGATACCAGTTTTTTACGTAAGACTATACCTACAATTTTAGCCATATTTCAATTCCTCTTTTCCTTACGAAAGAAAATGATAAAAAAAGCAACCTTGATGCATAACATTTATTACGTAAACGAAAAATAAATAAATCTTTAATTGTCAAAATCCAACCACTTGTAATCCATCCATTCATAATCCAATACTAATTTAAAAAATATAATTCATTCTAAGCTTAAGGAAGAATTATCAAGATAAAAATATGTTTTGTTATTATCCCTCTTTTTTTTAGCTTCACGCTGTATCCCGCACACGGCAGGGTAGGCAGAGGGAACCTAATGTTAAGACACTCCGTTCCCCACACACTGCCGAATTCTGAAGGCATTGCGTGTTAAGTGGCGGAACGCGTGGTGCACCATTGGGAATCGAACCCACAACCAGTCGATTACAGTCACACGTATGTGCCACTGCGCCACGACTGGCTCCAATTATCCCTCTTTTAAAGCAATATTTCATAATATCTATTTAAATTCACATACTGTATATGCACACAAAGTAACTGACTAGTAACATAAGACTCTACTTTCTACTTTACGCTTCCAAAATCACTACGTCACAAGAACGAATAATAATAAATAAAAACAAACAAATGGTTATAAATTGTTTATTTATCTAATTACAGATAAGAAATACAATGTAAAAGTATATCACATACATATATCTACATATTACACGGAACAGTGCTGAGTATTTACAATTTGAACAAATTTTTAAAACATTACAATATTAAAAAAAAAGAAAAAAAAATCAAATCAAAATAATGGCTCTTGGACTATAACCAATTAAAAAAGTTGTACAATAAATTAAAAATCGCATTAATTACTTCCTTCCCCATAGAAAATGGAATAGGCAGAGAAAACCTAGTGTAAAGACACTCTGTTAAACAACAGATTTCAATTCGAATTTGAGAAATTACAATGAGTGGATCTCAACGCAGTGGTTCATCTTGTTTAATAGAGTGGAGAAATTAAAATTATTCCAATATAATCATTACTTTTTTTTTAGCCTCACGCTGTGTCCCGCACACAGCAGGGTAGGCAAATGGAACCTAGTGTTAAGACACTCCGTTCCCCACGCTCCGCCGAATTCGGAGGCTTTGCCTGATACCAAAACGAAGAAAATGGATATTTCTACTCCTCGAGTGGGAATCGAACACACAACCAGTCGTTTTCAGTCACCCGATTGTGCCACTGCGCCACGACTGATCCCAATAATAATAAAAAAAGGCCAGTCGTGGCCATTATATAATCATTACAATCATTACTTCGAGTGGGAATCGAACCTACCATCTCTCTCTTAGTCTCTCCAACTACGTCAAGATCGCCTCCAAACATATGTATCTCTACAGATAAGATTGAATACAAAAAAAATCATTAAAAAATATACAATGACTCTTTGACTATAATCAAATTTTGACAAAAAGAAATATATAGAAAAAAGTTAGTCATTATCATCATAAAAAAAATAAGTAAAATTAGGAAAAAAAATCATGCCAAAGATCATAAATTCGAAACACCACAATCTATCAATAATACCAAGTAAATGCATTACATGTACTAGAATAACGAATACACGACTTAAATATATTGAATAAATGTATTTACAGCACTTAAAATACAGTTATTTTGATGCCAACTGTTTTTTAAAATCATTTTTCTGTGTAAAAACTGAAATTTTAATTTTAAATCTAGATTTTTTAATTTTCATTCAAATTTTCAGTTTACCGGCATTCAGTAACTTATGTAATTTAAAATATATATTTTAAATTTTTGTGTTCTGTTTTTGGCTATTGTATGTGGGGTAAAAAATCACCCCCTAGTGTGCTTTGAACCTGTAACCATTGTGAATTTCTTCTTTCCTATAGTCAAAACGCAGAAAAATGAAAACAAAAAAAATGTAACCATGACGTAATTCTAAATCTTAAAGAAATAAAGTTTTAAATATAAAGGAATATAAAACTACGATGCAATCAAAAGAAAGCCTTTTTCAGATAGAACTTAGTGTCAAGACACTCCACTTTTTGGTCACATTACGAGTTGAACAGCGGAACTCAACGCCGCACAGAACTAACAATGTATGAACATTCTTTCAAACAACAGTTGGCATTATAATAATTTAACACTATCATTATTTGGTATATATAAGACTATTTGTTTAATAAAATATAATCAAAATGCTAGATTAAACTACTGTATCGAAATTAATGTGGTTTTTAGCAAAAAACAAAAAAAATACATTGTATACATTTTTTGAACACCGACTCTTAGACTACTAAAAAAACATATTAAAATAATATAGGAATGTCCATTATCAATACAAATTCATTAAACAAATAATTTCCCTGGATTTGTGCATTAATTTCTACATACGCAGAAATATTGATTTCATTCTCAGTAGTTTTACCAGTAGTACTACTGGGAATTACTTTACCAGTAAGATTATTAGGAATGTTGATCCTTGGACTTACCAGTGAAACAAAACAATATTAACATGTAGACTTAATAATTTTATTTATATTATCTATGTTTAACATAAGATATTAATGAATGCCTTGAAAAAATAACAGGAAATTATACCCACGTAATTAAATCAGTAAGTTCATTGGTAAGGAAAATTCCCAGTAACACTACTGGTAATACATTAAAATATTAACAATAATTACATATTAAATAGCACAATAAACCTTATCGCTAAGTGAGCGATCTCTCCTTCCAAACATAGAATAGCGGAGAGAATAATTAATCAATAAGGAATGTATGGCAATTGGAATTATAAGCATATATAATTACTTTAAGCACACATTGTATTACGCACCTTTAGAATGGCATAACTCAAAAAACTGCAAATTAGATAAGATTATAGATATATCATCATATCATGCCCCCAGAGTTAAAATGACCTAAGTCAAAAAAATGCATTTTGGTCTAAATTACAAATTGAATCTTAGAATAGACTTTTTATTGTTGATTTTTAGCACAAAAAATACGAAAGTTTAGATTTAGGTCGAAGACATTTAAAGAAAACGTATAAAAATTTGAACGTAGTGGGATTCGAGCTTGCGCCTCCTTAATACCGTCCAGGCGCTCTCACCACTAAGCCATCCGCTGCGTCGAAATTCTTATACGCTTTATTACAACTTATTTTTGTTGTTAGCATCTCTGTATATAGATTTTTACAATTTTTTGCTACACAAAAATTATTCTACGAACAATCGTTTGGCAAGAGAGAATGCTATTTATTACAATTTGGCTTGGCTTACATTGGCTTTCAAATTTTTATACGTTTTCTTTAAATGTCTTTTTCAATTTTCCTAAGTGTGGAATAACACTTTAAAAGTGTTTAAAAGTAGGTCAGTTTAATTCGGAGCGGTATTAAGTCACCTATTTTTATGTTTTAAGTTAAGCAAAGAAATAGAAATTTTGACTTAGGTCACTTTAGAGTCTAAGAATAAAAAATACTTAGTAATATATAACCATATTTATGGTATATATATATATACTAGCTGCCCGCTTTGACTGCCTAATTGTTTCGTTATGTAGCAGCCGTTAGGGGTGGATTTTGTAGGGGTGTGATGTTTATTCCAAAATTCATTACAATCGGTCAAACGGTTTAGTTTGTTCATATAAATTTTCATCCCTTATTTCAACCATTTAGCGGTTAATTTTTGAAAAAATAAGTAGCCTATTGTTATTTTCTACTTTCATTCTAAATTTCAGACAAACACACAGACTTTCGCATTTATAATATAAGTATGGATTATGAATTCAACCGTTAGAAGCAAGAATTACAACTTGCAACCAAATGCAATTGAATTTTAAAATAGAAATTTGTGGCCAGTCGTGGTGCAATGGCACAAGCGTGTGACTGTAAACGACTGGTTGTGGGTTCGATTCCCACTCCCAAAAAAAAAAATATTCTCAATTTATAATAGAATTCATTTCATTTCAAAGTGTGTCAATCACTCAATGTAAAAATTTAATTACATTAATTTGTGTAATACCAATTCCGGAATTAATATATATAAATATATTATTTTATTTAAACTAGTATTATTCTGAACAAATTTGGAAGAATACAAGTTATTTTTGGCTAATTATAATCTAAAAAGTATATACAATCTTATCATATAAATTAACTTTTAAACAAATGGCAGTGGTTAAATATGGAAAAATTGATTTCAAAATTTGAAATATTTTCAAAATTTTAAAAATTCTCAGCAAAGAAAGTATTTTTAACAAGAATTTTCAATTTAAAGAATCACCTTTATTTTATTTAAAAAAAAAGCAAAAAAAAATTAAATTGAAAATTTTTAAAAATTTGAAAACATTTTCGAAATATTATTATTAATTATACAATATTATGAACAAGACATATTATTTCACTTACATTTATAACTATAATAACTTATTTTCAAATTATTTACTATTTGGAATTTATTAATGTTATGTTAACTATGAAATATATGATAAATACATATTAAAACTTAATTATTAATTATATTATTATACTAATATAGCCACGATACAATGTCGCCCTTTAGGTTGAAAAGTGGAGTGTTTTGACACTAGGTTTTTACCTGACTAGTAATGCAGAAAAAAACATAAAGCTGCTACTA
Source organism: Dryas iulia moderata (assembly GCA_019049465.1). Classification (NCBI taxonomy): domain Eukaryota; kingdom Metazoa; phylum Arthropoda; class Insecta; order Lepidoptera; family Nymphalidae; genus Dryas; species Dryas iulia. Next base: position 9,314,531 of record CM032437.1, read on the forward strand.
CTTAATTATATTTGAAAAACATTATGTACATACATTTAAAGAAAACGTATAAAAATTTGAACGCAGCGGGATTCGAACCCGCGCCTCCTGAATACCGTCCAGGCGCTTTCACCACTGAGCCATGTGTTCTACTATCAGCTGCGTCGAAATTCTTATACACTTTATTACAATTTATTTTTGTTGTTAGCATCTCTGTAGAGAGATTTTTATAAATTTCTGTAAATTTATGTTTTCTTTAAATGTTTTTTTCAATTTTCCTAAGTGTGGAATAACACTTTAAAAATGTTTAAAAAGTATTATGTACATATTTCAAAAACATTACCGATTTATTTAATTATTTTTACAAAAATTAACCAAATAAAGAAATTCAATCATACACAGTCTCTAATAAATATAATATTAAGACTGACTAAAATTATAAATATATTATACAAGTAAAAATTTAGACATTTTAAAAAATACTAATTAACAGCTAAAACGAAAAGCAACTGTATTTAAATTAAAAAATATATATATTTTTATCATTTTTAAAGTGTCATTACACACACTTAGGAAATTGAAAAAGACATTTAGAAAATATATACATTTTTTTGGGGAATCCCAATTCGAATTCGGATGTGTTCAATTATTTACACGTTTTCTAAATGTCTTTTTCAATCAAATTTGATCTATAATAATCATTGTTTTATTTCATTAATTTCACGTTTATACTTTATTTAATTTTGTCCAAAAGACTTACACTTTTTAAAGAAAATCTAGTGTCAAGACACTCCGTTCACCACTTTCTGTCCGAAATCGAGACATCATATTTAACATGGTAGAACTCAACTAACTAATAAACTAAATATAATTTAGTTGAGCCATATACATATATTGGGCTTAGTACTTATATTATATAATATTATAATAATAGAACCTTCAAATGACTATATTATCTATATATCTTAAATATATTTTTAAAAAATCCTTAATTATCTGTGAGAAAAGACTTAAAATAAAAAAAAAACAAACACATATAATGGCTTAGCTGTCAAATTTCCAGACACTGAAGAATGTTGGGTGGCGGAACTCAACGCCGCGTTTTATTTCAAATGAGAATGAGACAGATAATAAAACCATAAATAATTTTGAACTTTTAACATTTAAGATTTTAATATACATACAAAAATGCATACAAAATCAAGAAATGCAATAAAAAAAAATGCAATTTTGACACATTAAACTAATACATTGGTATATAATAATTTTAAACTATCTTAGTTAAAAACACCATTATTATGCACATAATCACCTCAAATTAAGAAATGTTCAATTTCAATTAACTTTTTATATTAACTAACTACCAAAACATCAATACATAACATATAATATTTAATGAAATCGGCTCACCTATACATACTTTTTCTTCCAAAAAAAATTCAAATAAAATTAATCAATTAACAATATTTGAATTTGCTCCCAATAATTTTCATATTAAAAATCAAAAGCCGCTCTAAAACACAAAACACCACATGGCACAAAGTCACTAAATCCCTCATCAGTAGAGTCACTAAACCTGATGTTAACAATTCCACAAATTCACTTGAGTCACTACTAGTGTCACTAGAATCACTCGCGTCACTAATAACTAGCGTCACTAGAGTCACTAAACCAGATGTTGTCACTTCATGGCACAAATATCACCGAGTCAATAAGTCACCGCGTCACTGAGTCACTGAGTCACTACATGTGTAACGTCCGTGCCGCGGTGGTAGCCGGTTCGGTTCCGGGCTACAGCAGCGCGCGCCGACACTCGTCTCTGTAGGCGCCCGCTGAACCCCTATTTCATGTTTGCCATCTGAAAATTAATAATTATTTTTATAATATATGTTACCAATTCCAGGCGCACATTAATTATATTATAACTAATTCTATATACGTCAATGACATAATAATAATTTACATATTTATATTCTTGAGTATTTCTTTTTTTTTTTTTTTTTTTTTTTTTTTTTTTTTTTTTTTTTTTTTTTTTTGTTTGTTTCACGCTGTATCCCTTGCGGGGTAGTCAGAGAGAACGGAGCGCCAAACTACTTCTTTCGCCTCGTCCACTGTCATCAACCTCTTCATACACGCCCTCCGGGGGGTCCTCATGCTTTTTACGTGACCTTCCTCCAGTATCATCGATACTGTGTTTTCGAAGGTCAACCGAGGTCTCCCCCTGCCTCTCTTACCACTCACTTTTGCTTCATAAATCTTTCTTACCATTCTTCCATCACTCATCCTCTCGACGTGCCCAAACCACCTGAGCACGCCCTTCTTCATTCTTACTATGACGTTCTCGCTAATACCTGCCATTCTGTGTATCTCTTCATAGCGGATTCGGTCAGCTAAGCTGACTCCGCACATCTTTCGAAGAGATCTCATCTCCACAGCATTCATCTTTCTTTCATTCTTCTTCTGCAATACCCACGTTTCGCTGCCGTATAGCAGCGTCGGTACCAGCACTGCATTGTGCACAGCTAAACGTGCGGCTATGCTCACGTTCCGCCGTCGCATCAACGCAGCGAGGGCACCGTTAACCCTGTTACCGGCAGCAATACGCCTTTCAACATCCATATCATACCTTCCATCTCTGCTAAACATACTTCCCAAATATACCACCTCATTCACTTGTTCTAATTTCTTTCTGTTAACCATGATCTTACATTCCGTTCTTTCTTCGTCTCTTTCAAACACCAGAATCTTAGTTTTACTCGCATTCAGGCTTAGACCATTATTTTCACACCCATCTTTCAGGCTGGTGACCAATGCCTGCAACTCGCATTCTGATGATGCAATAAGCACTGCATCATCTGCGTACAACAGGCAGTTTACCTTCAAGTCACCCACTTTCACTCCCATATCACTTTGTTTCACTCCTTGGAGACAACTATCCAAGTACAAATTGAACAGCCAAGCTGACATGGCACAACCCTGTTTGACACCCGATTGAATATCAAACCGAGGCGACATGCCAGCTCCTACTCGTACACAGGCTGAGTGATCTCGGTAAAGAGACTTTACAGCCTGCAACAAGGGTCCGTTCACATTGTACCGAGGCAGTATCTCCCATAACTTCTTTCGCACAACTCTGTCAAATGTCTTCTCCAAATCCACAAAAGCACAGAAAACTTTTTGGTTTACAGCCAAAAATTTTTCTGTGATCATGCGGAGGGAGAAGATCTGGTCCATACACCCTCTTCCAGGTCTAAAGCCTCCTTGGGCCTCCCACAACAGCCTCTCAGATCTCTTTTGCATTCTTCTCGCTAAAATTTTTGCATAAATTTTACTACCTAAGCTAATCAAACTGATAGCCCTATAGCTTGCACAGTCTATCTGTGAACCTTTGCCTTTATACAAAGGCACGATGACTGCGCCTCGCCAATCATCTGGGACCTCCCCTTTCTTCCAGCATAAATTGCACAGATGAAAGAACAGGTCCAAGACGCGCGGCCCACCATGTTTGATCATCTCAGTAGTAACTCCATCTGCTCCCGCTGCCTTACCACATTTCAGACTTCTTATGGCACTCTCTACTTCTTTTATACTGATTTCGCCGTCTGCTACATCAAGATTCAGCATATCGCTGTTACTTGAGACAGAGGCGTCATCACATTCATACATCTCCTTATAGAATTCCGCCCATCGTTGCAAAACGGGTGTTTCAGCACCCCTTTCATTCTGCAGGTTGATGAAGAACCCCGAGAATCACTAACTTCTCTCCAGAAAAGCTTCGTGTTTTCTCGGAAGTTGTTCGTCAACCTTTCATCTCTTTCATTCTCCGACTTTTCACGCTTCGCCTTAATCAGTGCTTTCGTTTGGTGCTTTTGCAACTTGTAATCTTTCTTCTTGATCTCTCTCATACTTTTATTCTTACCAGAGGCTTTATAATCCTGCCATGCTTTCTTCTTTCTTTCTACGGCATCTTTCACTTCATCATCCCACCATTCATCACGCTTTTTACTAAAGCCTCTTTTCACAGTACCACACACTTCTGTTGCTGCTTCAGTCATACTATTCCTAAGATTCTGCCAGCATACTTCTACACTCTCATTTCCTATTTCGCAACTGTCTAGCTTCTTGGAAACCCTTTCTTTATATTCCTCTATAATAGGTGGATCTTGAAGCTTCCAGCTTCTTATGCGGTTATTCGCCTCCAAGTTTGGACACCTCGTGCGGGCGCGCCAGCCTGTGAACAGACCCCTTATTCTAGTAACAACTAGATAATGGTCCGTTCCCAAGTCGGCACCCCTAAACACACGTGTGTCCATAACTTGGTTCCGTATACGCTGATCCACCAGGAATAAGTCAATCATACTTTTCTCTTCCATTCGCTCCCATGTGTACTGATGAATTTGTTTGTGGTCAAACATCGTGTTTGCCACAAACAAATTCTTCTCCTTACAAAGTTCCAAAATAAGCTTACCAGCCTCATTCACTCTCCTATCACCGTACTTCCCTAATATAAGCTCGTAACCGATCCGCTCGGTTCCGACCCATCCATTCAAGTCACCGCACACTATTAATTTTTCATTCGCTCTTACGCTACCTAGAACTTCCCTGACACTCTCCCAGAACTCCTCTAGCTCGCCTGATAGAGCTGAGGATACTGGCGCGTAGGCCGCTAACAAGAATAATCTTGTTATCCCCAGCTTAAAGCGAATCCCAAGGAGCCTCGGGTTGATCGCCTTGTATTCCACCATTGCACACACCAATCGAGAGGACAACAACACACCTACCCCCTGACACCCGCGATCACTCTCTGGTACGCCGGCCCAGAGAGCTACGCGACTGCCCGGCAGATCGGTAGTGTTACTGCCCTTCCTCTTGGTCTCAGTCACACAGATCACATCCAGATCTCTGTCATCCATCACATCTAGTAATTCATTCATCTTCTGTTCCATCCCTCCTCTTACATTCCACGTAGCTATTTGTAGCTCCGTCCTCCACTTCCCGCCGTCTCGGACATGGCGTGTCGGGTGGCGGTCCCCAACGCCGCACTCGTCTTCTCCCCCCTCCCCACTTCTCATACCAACGGGGACGCGCTGGTGCTCGTCGCCTTGGGGGGACGCCCTATCATACAGTGCCCTGGTGTTCGTGGCGGATGGAACTCTGCAGCCCTAACAAGTAGGGCTGGCGGGGATCGCTACGGGCAAGCATTCCATCATGGACCCCCCATCAATATTTCATATACTTATAATAATTTACATATTGTTATTAATCAATATTTCATATACTTAAAGTCGCATACTCTCTAACTTCATACCAATTATTATTGTTTATTAACTTTCTACGACAACTCTGCACTGTTAAGTGTTCTCAGATTTAATCTTGTATTGTATCGCATTCTTAAGCCCTCATTATTTAAGCTGTCACCCATTTACTTTAAAACGACACTTGTGAAATATTCCCAGAGCAAATATTATCCTGAACCGTCATAATTTAAGCACTTCAGAATGACGCTTGTATTACTTAGTCTAAGTTTTTTGTAAGTGTTATTATTGTTTAATTTCTGATGTTTGTACTTTCGACCTTTTTACTGTAAACAACTAATTCTGTATTTAAGGACCAATATTTATTTAGCCAGGGGACTTCTATTTCTAAACTCATTGTGTAAAGATGTATCCTACATTAAAAGTAGTTGTAATAAATATTTGTAAATACAAGTTATATTTTCACTACGTACCGCAGCCATCCTGGGGTTACGTTTACACATTATAAAACACTACATAATGGCCCGCTTGGGATTATTTTCGTAGTTTCGTTATATTGCAACCCCTTAGGGGTGGATTTTTGAAAAATAAAGTAGCCTATGTTTAACCTTTTTTTTGCTGGGAAATAAACCTATGTTTAACCTTGGATTATCATCTATATATATTCCAAAATTCATTACAATCGGTCAATCGGTTTAGATTTTTCATATAAATTTTAATCCCTGTTTTTTTTTCGCTGGGAAATGCAGTTTACGCAGATCTTTCGTAGACAAGGAAGACAGCACTGCCTTGTATACGGATGATACTATGGGACTATGATACTGTAGATGTGTGAGGTGACAATTTTCATCCCCTATTTCAATCCTTTCGAGGTAGATTATTGAAAAAATAAGTAGGCTATGTATGACCCTGGATTTTTGACAACTTTCATTCTAAATTTCATCCAAATCGGTCCGGTGGATTAGCGGTGAAAAACGTGACAGACAAACAGACAGATTTTCGCATTTATCATATAAGTATTAGTCTTTTTATTCCATTTTTTATATGAAATAGAGTTATTGTGGGTTGAATGGCAGAACTCAACGATATATTTTGTTTTAGGTGAGGCATTAGGTTAGGTATTGACCGGAGAAATAGTATATGGATAACCACACTAAGAATGACCATGCCAATGTTATAAATGTGAACGTGATATATCGGAATGTGATATATCGGACGAAATCGCGAGCTGCTGCTATTCTATGACTATAATTTTTTTTATCTTCACGCTGCATTCCGCACAAAGCAGGGTAAGCAGAAGGAACCTAGTGTTAAGATATTCCGTTTCTGGAGGCATTGCGTGTTAAATGGCGGAACTTAACGCCGCGCTTTGCCTTTGATACCAGAACGAAGGAATGGAAATACACTCATTAATATTAAAAATGTAAAAGTTGTATGGATGTTTGTTACTCTTTTACGTTAAAACTACAGAATGGATTATAATGAAACTTCACTATAGGTAATATAGCTTATACATCAGAATAAAACATAGGTTACAATTTTTAAAGACACTAGCACCCCGCTCGCGCCTATATAAATTTTATCCCCTATTTAGGCCCCTTTTTATTTCTTGTTCAATCATAACAAAATATAGCCTATAGCACTCCTAAATAGTGTAGCTTTCTGATTTTGAAAGAATTTTTATGATCTATGCAGTATTCTCGAAGATTTGCCTTTACAAACAAAGTTACAAACTTTACCTCTTTATTATGTTAGTATAGATTATGTGAATTTAATATATCCACTACGAAATATTTCCATTCCTCGAGTGGAAATCGAACCCACAACCAGTCGCGTTTATAGTCACATTTCGTCATCGTCAATAAACGAATTTTCTATTTTATTGTTACATACACATTAATAACATTTACAATACTAGGGACCCGTTCGCGGCCACGTGAGCTGCGACTTATATTCCCTATTAGAGCCCCTTTAGGATTCACTGAACTTTCTGTGCAATCATAATAAAATATCACCTATAGTACTTCTAAACAGTGTAGCTTTCTAATAGTAAAAGAATTTTCATGATCGATTCAGTATTCCCGAATATTAAACTTTACAAACAAAGTTACAAATTTTACCTCTTTATTATATTATGTTGAGATATGCTCGTTTATTAAATAACAAGTGGACCCGTTGAGGCGTAAAAAACGTGTTGCCATAGCAACTTGAATGTCACTTTAAACAAAAGTGTGTGTCAAACATATGGTAGTGTGTGTGTAAAATATTTTTGTTATTTTAATGTAATTCTAATAAATGATTATGAAAAATGTTAGCTTTCTAAATTTCTTGTTTATATAAACTTTTATTGTGTTAAATTTTCTCAGGTTATGCAATTTTGGTGTCTTGAGGCCAAACAACTTTACCGCTTCGTTATATTACTACAGATAGACAATAATAATATTAACAATATTTTAACTTCTCCGCTCTGACACAAAAAAGTATGTCAAGATCTCGAAAGCAAAAAGAACACATAATACCCTTACACTATATTCTCTAAAACTATACCAAAAAAAAAATTAAAAATACAGAAAATCCCCACTTACCTAGCCTTTTGCAACTCAATCTGTCCCTCCAAAGTCTTCGCCAAGTAAATAACAAACAGCTGAGACAACGCCACGCCGAGCGCCACCGACGCGATGGTATACAGGTTCCTTTCCGCCCACGACCTGACTATCTCTATACAACCGCTCGTCCAGACACGTTTGCTCGCTTCTGCTACCTGTAGAATTTAATAAATATTTAAAATTTAAGTTTCCGGTGGTATTTCTTTCGAGAAATCTTAATTTTGAAATAATGATTATAATAAAAAAATGATGAAATGGCGTCGGAGTCGTGGCGCAGTGGCATAAGCGTGTGACTGTAAACGACTGGTTGTGGGTTTGATTCCCACTCGAGCAGTGGAAATATTTAATATTTCCATTATCTTCGCTCTAGTATCGAGGGAAAGCGCGGCGTTAAGTTCCGACACTTAACACGCAATGCCTTCGAATTCGGCGGAGAGTGGGGAACGGAGCGTCTTACACTGACACTAAGTTCCCTCTGCCTACCCTACTGTATGTTGGATACAGCGTGAAATAAAAAAAAATAGATAAATAAAAATTATAATAAAAAAATCGAATAAATTAAACCAAAAAAAATAAAAGATATGACAACTTTAATAAATTTAAAAAAAATAAAATATAACAAAAATATTCTGTATTTCAGGTACAATCCTGATTGATATACCGTTCAGTCCTTATACCGCTAAGCCATGCGGATGTTAACAACATAAGTTATAATCGCACGTATAAGAATTTCGACGCAGCTGGTAGTAGAACGAATGGCTCAGTGGTGAGAGCGCCTGGACGGTATTCAGGAGGCGCGGATTCCAATCCCGCTGCGTTCAATTTTTTATACGTTTTCTAAATTTATCATTCCTTGTTTGTTTTTGGATCAGTTTCTCTATCCATGAGATAAAAAAAGCACTCTAAATTTTAATTACAATATTATACAAACAGTTTCAACTTTTACCATCACACTTCATAAATCTTAACTTGGTAAAATTTAGAATTTACCATAGTTCAAACTTTACCAGCAATATATACATACATATGTACATTTTCTAATAATTGCACTCATCCATTTAACCGGATGTACAACGCGTCGGTCAACTCAAGTCAAAACACTAGAACAACTTCCAAGAAGCCCGGGTTCGAATCTACGCTACGTTCAAATTTAATGTGTAATTTTTCAAAATCATATTTTCCAATTACACATATACACACACAAAACACACAAAAATACACACAAAAAAACACACAAAAAACAAATACTCACAGGAAAGTTCTGAACACCGTATCCGCACATAATATTGACCAATCCGGAGCTAATATCCGTCGCGTTTATACAACACGAGAAGGGGACCCCGCATTTCTCGACCGAAGGCGATGTGCAGTTGAAATATTCATTTTTGGACCAATCCATGTAGCCGTCTGACGTGAGACCGCAGCAGTGGAACTGGAAAATCCATATATATTTTGTGAAGACATGCATATTATAAAGAATTATGCATATAACATGCATATAATATGCGATGTCTCTATATAACAAGCATGTTATATACATATCTCTATATGTCATATATCATATAGTTATATAAAGACATGCTTGCATATTTTATAGAGGTATGTATATAATAAGCATATGAATGCATATTATACAGAGACATCTGACATAGTCTATATAACATGCTTGTATGTCCCTATATAACTTGCATTCATATCTCTATATAACATACATGCAAAAATGAAATGAAATGCATGCATGTTATATAGAGACATCTGAAAGAGTCCAAATAAAGTGTATACATGTCTCTATATAACATGCATGCAAAAATGAAATGAAATGCATGTTATATAGAGACATGCATGCATGTTATATAGACATGCATGTATATAATTGTTGCTTTTTTTTGTTGCTTTTTTTTAGCTTCACGCTGTATCCCACACACAGCAGGGTAGGCAGAGGGAACCTAGTGCTAAGACACTCCGTTCCCCACTTTCCGCCGAATTCGGAGGCATTGCGTGTTAAGTGGCGGAACTTAACGCCGCGCTTTACCTCGGCACCAGAGCGAAGAAAATGGAAATATTAAATATTTCCACTCCTCGAGTGGGAATCGAACCCACGGTGGGCCACGACTGGCCACTATAATTGTTGCTGTAATTTGGAATTTCCGTAGAGCATAAGAGATCATTTTAGATATATGGCAGCTTTATAAAAATAGTGAGTTATTACGAAATACTACAATTGAGTTAGCATCATCATTATATATAAAATGATTTGTTTTATATACTTAGTAAAAAATATATTTCTTTAGTAAATTTTACGACGCCACGAAAAGACACTAGATTTACCAGGTTTTATAATTACAAGAAATAAATGTATAAAGAAATATATAAATGAATATATACTTTTATATATAAAACAATATAAAGTTTATAAAATTGATTCTTTAGTCAATGTACAATGTACAAAAGTCATGATATCAATACATAGAAAAAATATTACATGCAGTAACAATTTTAAATTGAATTTATAAGACAAGTTATTCTGACAGGTCTGATAAATCTAGTGTCAAAATGCTTTATCTATTAAAAAATACACTCGTTCGGAGGTACAACAGTATCCTTCCAAAGCACTGACAAATAAAAAAGTAATTTTCCACACAATGTAGTCAGTAGAACCTAATGTCAAGACACTCTGTTTACTTTACGCTCGAATAGTATGGCGTGTCAGAAATGAAAATAAATTAAAAAAAGCATTTCCCAAGTGGAAATCGAACCAGAACCAATAGGGTCTACATTTTACAGTGATCTTATTGCAATAAGCGTATTAAGTTCAAATAATTTAATGATATTACGAAGCCATACTTTATCAATCTAGACAGGAAAAATATATAGATCTAGTCTATTAACAACAAAATATAGGCACAATATTTTTTTTTATAATTCTATTTGATCACTCTACGGACATAAGGTCTGTACCTTTTTTAACATGATTCTTCTTTTATCATATGCAATACATTTTTTTGATATACATACATATATATTTTTATGGCCAGTCGTGGCCAAGTGGCACAAGCTCGTGACTGCAAAACGACTGGTTGTGGGTTCGATTCCCACTCGAGGAGTGGAAATATTTAATATTTCCATTTTCTTCGCTCTGGTGTCGAGATAAAGCGCGGCGTTAAGTTCCGCCACTTAATACGCAATGCCTTCGAATTCGGCGGAAAGTGGGGAACGGAGTATCCTAATACTAGGTTCCCGCTGCCTATCCTGCTATGACCGAGATACAGCGTGAACCTAAAAAAAAAAAAAAAAAAAACAAATACTTACATCACTCTGAGCATAATCTATGAAATTCTGCAAATCCGGATCATCTCTGTAAGCGTGAACTACACGCTCCGTGAAACTTTGCTCCACGAAACCGTGCAAAGATCGCGGGAATACAAACCCGCAGACCGCACCTCCCATTTCGACCAGAAAGAGTATTAGAAGACAGAGAGAATACTGGAAGGAGAGAGAAATATTATTGTATTTTTAAAGGCTAAATCTATTTATAGCCGTCTATTATCCATACTTATATTATAAATACGAATGTCTGTCTGTTTGTTTGTCACGCTTTCACGGCAAATCTACCGATCCGATTTGGCTACTTATTTTTTCAAAAATTTACCTCTAAAAGGTTCAAGTAGGGGAAAGTTTATATGAAAAATCTAAACCGCTTGACCGATTGTAAATGTGAATTTTGGAACATATATAGTTGATAATCCAAGGTACATAGACTACATTATTTTTCAAAAATCCACCCCCGAGGGTTGCCATATAACGGGGCAGTCTTGTAGTTCACGCGGCAAAGCCGCGAGCGGGCGTCTAGTCTATTTATATTTAAAAGTATTGAGGCCGCTGTAGCGCAGTGGAAAAGCGTTTGACTGTTAAACAATTGCTGTGGGTTCGATCCCACTCGGGGAATGATTATACTTAAATTTTCATTTCTTCGCTCTGGTATCTAAGACAAAGCGCGGCGTTGAGTTCAGCTACTCAACACACAATGCCTGGATTTTGGGCGGAAAGTAGTGGAAGGACTGTCTTAAAACTAGGTATTGCCTACCCTGTTATGTGTGAGATACAGCGTGAAGATGTTTTTTTTAGATCTATTTCTATGTTAGGCTATCATGGGGTAGTGTGAAAGTCTCTAATTGTTTGATTAGCAATCGGGAGTATGATTTTTTTATAACTACTAACTAACTTTAGACTTTTATAAACATCTATATACTTGTTAAGGTATATTTAAACGTGTATCAAAGCACTTTTGCTGTTTCACTTTTTCCTATAGGTATATAAATGGAGGGTGATAAGAGAAAGGCTAGTGTCAAGTTTTGAGTTGACTGACTCAATACCGTGGCTTGCCTAGAGCAAGGAAATGAAAATTTAAACGATCATCCCCCCGAATGAGTAGAGGATTATACCCACAACCACAAGCTTCACCATTTTAAGTTATATAAACTAATATTAAAGTGTCTTGACACTAGGCTCTCTCAAACTGCCCTCCCCACTACTATCACCATATAGCCATACGAAAAGAAACATAAAAATCCACTTTTTACACTATAAAAGTCAGAAAATTAGGATTTTTACTACAAAATTCAAAAATACTTACAAATTTAAGCAAACACGTGTTTTCCCTCAACGCTCCGATACAACCTGCAAAGCTGACCACGAATACCACTCCGCCAAGCAAAGCGATTAACAAACTTATGTTCAGCATGAGATCGTATACTGTTTCCAGCTGAAAGGGAAAATACATAATAATATTATAAATTGGAAAGTCTGTCTGTTGCCATATAGCACTGGTTCCTAACCAGTGTTCAGGGCATAAGCTGGTCCGCGAATGATTTTAAATTTAGCGGATGTTACGCAAAGTTATACAACTCATCGAACTACAAAATTACAGAAACTGCGAGGATTACATAGTGGTCCCTGTTAGCAAGAGTAATATAAAAGTGGTCCGCGATCAAAAAATGGTTGGGAACCCCTGCCCTACCGGCTAAGCTACCGGCTCGATTTCGATGTAATTCGAAATGAAAATAGTTAAAGAACCAGTCAAACACCCTACTTTTTTAAACAATCAACGCCTAAAAATTTAAATTTTCTTTTTTTAGCTGCCGCACCTATGATTATTTTTTTTTATTGAGTAAGCCTCCTTTACTCAACACTAGCTGAAGGATCACCCGATGGTAAGTAATTACCTTCGCCCATAGACATTCACAACATTATAGTTGTAGATGCGTTGCCGGCCTTGAGGGTGAAGGAGGGAAGGAGGGAGAAAGGATTGGGATGGTGGGAATAGGGAGAGCTGGCTTACGTGCCATCGAACCGGAACACATCATTACATGTTTGCCGGTTCGTCTTTGACATGATAGTGGTCGCGAACCAGTCGGAGAATGAATCTCCTACCACCAAGCTACTGGGTCACCCACATTTTATGCGACGCTACCCAGCGGCGGAGGGGAATTGTATTCTTAATCTGTCCCCCTACGGGCAAAGACAAAACGTGATGTTGAGTTCCGTCACACAACACGTAATATCTCGATTTTGTGCGGAAAGTAAAGAACGGAGTGTCTCAACACTACTTTCTCTCCGACTACCCCGCTATGTGAGAAAAACACGAAACTGTATTTTATTAGCACACTTGATGATATGAATTCCGACTAATTTAATACATTTTCTCATATTGTTTTTACCTTCCCTGATTCATTATCATGAAAACATTTCCAATAACAATATATGTACCTACAATCCATACTTATATTATAAATGCGAAAGTCTGTGTGTTTGTCTGTCACGCTTTCACGGCTAATCTACCGGTCCGATTTGGATGAAATTTAGAATAAAAGTAGAAAATGTTACTGGTTCTAACATAGGCTACTTATTTTTTCAAAAATCGACCTCTAAGGGGTTAAAATAGGGGATGAAAGTTTATATGAAAAATCTAAACCACTTGACCGATTGTAATGAATTTTGGCACAAATATAGTTGATAATCTAAGCTTAAGTATAGGCAACTTTATTTTTCAAAAATCTACCCCCGAGTGTTAGAATATAAGGAAACAGTTATGCAGTTCACGCGGCGGAGCCGCGAGCGGGTCGCTAGTATTATATATAAATATACTACTTGTGTTACTGAGTGACTAACAAAGAACACACAGCCAAAACTACTGGCCGTACAAATCAGATTTTTTGCATACAGGTTCCTTTAGGAGTGTACTAAAAGGGTAAATTTATCAACATTCCAAAGTAAAAGGACAATAAAGGAATTTGACATTTTTTGGCAACCAAGTTGCCGACACCATCTTTTAAAATAATAAGATCTTTTGTTTTCGCGATTATTACACATTTTGATATAAAACTATTTTAATTGTATATTTTGGTATTCGAAAATTTAGAAAACCCGAACACTTTACTGTAGTCCATGACTACAGGTAGACTAACCACGTTAGTCAGTAGTTAAAAATAAATAAAAATAATAATATTTCAAGATCATGTTTACGTGTCATTGGACTGTAAACGCAATTGGTTACGGGTTCAATTTCCATTCAGGGAAATGACTTTAAATTATTTCCATTTCTCTGATTTGGTATTTAAAACCAAAAGTAGCGATAAGTTTAGTTCAGTTCAGTTTAGCAAAACAGTCGGAGAGAGCCTGGCATCAAGACACTCCGTTCTCCACATTCCGCCCAAAATGGAGACTGTGTGTTACGTGACGGAAATAAAGGCCACGTTTGGTATTATTAAAAGAATAAGATAAAGTTGTTGTTGTATAAGATGTTATAAAAATAATATAATTGAATGCATCAATCAATATTTCTTATCATATAGGTACACTAACATTATAAAGAGGTAAGGGTATGCTATTTTTTTTTTTAGCTTCACGCTGTATCCCTCACACAGCAGGGTAGGCAGAGGGAACCTAGTGTTAAGACACTCCGTTCCCCACTTTCCGCTGAAATTCGGAGGCATTGCGTGTTAAAAGGCGGAACTTAACGCCGCGCTTTGTCTCGGATATCAGAGCGAAGGGAATAGAAATATTAAATATTTTCAATTTGTTCACAAATAAAAAAAGGTTGTTCCAATTTAAATTGAAAAAATGAGGCAGGTATAGTCGTATACTTTACACAGGCGAAGCTGCGCGCGGGTTATTTATTATATCATATAGTTCTATAAAATTATAAATTTAAACAGTTTGGGCTGTCGACGATACGAAATGACTAAAATCCAGTAGCTTATGCGAGCAAAACCGCGAACGAGTCTAGTAGTAGAGCTAGTAATTAATATTTAGTAGATATTCTCTCTCGCCAAATGATTCTCAGAAACAATCTTTGTGTAGCACAAGTTTGTAAAAATCTCTACTATATTAACAACAATATAAGTATGGATTCACTATCTAAGCATTACGTGTCAAATACAATGAGAGAAAAGGTCAAACAAATGAAATTTCATTACAGCTATTGGGTAAATTTAAATTGTTATTGTTATCATAATGCAAGGGGAAAACATATATTTTAAATATATTATGTTATCATTTGCGTCATAAAAGCTGATATAAATTGGGGAATTATGTTTTTACTTAATTACGATGATAAAGAATATTTAAAAATCAATAGATTTTTTTAGCTAAAAAGCTGGGTAGGCAGATAGACTGAGGGAACCGTGTGTTAAGACACTCCGTTCCCGTTGAACTTTCACGCCGAAATTTGGAGGTATTGCGTGTTGAGTAGCGGAATTTAACGCAGCACTTTGCCCCGGTACCAGAGCGAAGATAATGAAAATATTAAATATTTCCACTCCTCGAGCGGGAATCGAACCCACAACCAGTCGTTGGAAGTCACACGTCTGTGCTATTGCCCCACGACTGGCCCCAAAAAATATGTCTTAAAATAATATTAAAAGGGTTAAACATGTGTCCTATCTCTTTTAAAAACAAAGCTTAGTGTCTCAGAATTACTAGTCAAATAAAATGGGAGAATCCATACTAATATTATAAAGCGAAAGAAAAATTTTTGTTTGTCTGTTACACTTTCACGTTTAATCTAGTGGTCCGATTTGGATAAAATCTTAAAAGTCGGAATGAAAATAATTAAGACCTAGGATCAAACGAAGGCTACTTTTTTTTCTAGAAATAGTTTTTCTAAACAGGGGTTGAAAATTTATACGAAGAGTTGCGTAGGCAAAGTCGCGTGCCGTCGCTAGTAGATCAAATAAATAAGTTTCATATCAGCTATTGGGTAAATTTTAATGATTTCCCTTATCATCATGTGCGTGGGAAATAACTATTTTAAATAAATATTAATATTTTTGGCATATCTCGTCATAAAAGCTTCTATAAATTGGAAAATTGTTTTTTTACAAAAACAATTTTATATTGAAAAAGACATTTAAAGAAAATGTATAAAAATTTGAACGCAGCGGGATACGAACCCGCACCTCCTGAAGCGCCTGGACGTTATCCAGGCGCTCTCACCACTGAGCCATGCGTTCTACTATCCGCTGCGTCGAAATTCTTATACGCTTTATTACAACTTATTTATGTTGTTAGCATCTCTGTAGAGAGATTTTTACAAATTTCTGCTACCCAAAGATTATTCTACGAACAATCATTTGGCAAGAGAGAATGCTATTTATTAAATACTTTTTTAAACATTTTTAAAGTGTTATTTCACACTTAGGAAATCTGTTTTCCTAAGTGTGGAATAACTTTTAAAAAAAAAGAAAAAAAAATATATTGTTTATTCAATCAAAAGATATGAAATTTATATACAGAGACACTAGTGTCAAGACACTGCCTGCAATCCCTACTTTCCCTTCAAATTCAACATATGCAGTGTTCAGTAATGGTACTCAATGAAAATAATTGAAACATGTTCATGTCACCGGCTAGGAACCAAACCCTTAACCAATCATTCTGGTTGTTTACAAAGATGATTTTTATATATTTATTTGCAGCTTCACCATTTTTCTAACATAGCAATGTAATCAGAGAGAACCTAGTGCCAAAACACTCTATTTTAAAGTTTCAGCTCCAATTCAAGTCTACGGAGATACTCCCACTGGGGATGGAACCGCAACCCCTCATGTTTGAAGTCAAACACCGTCCCATTGCCCAATAGCCCTAATTTTGGAACTAGCGGAAATGTTTACAGTTAAGAAATAAAAAAACAACATAATTGATATTGCACTAAAAATAAAATGAATGTAAGAGAAGCAGATTATCAGTCTGTTTTAGGCTACACAGCAGACATTTGGTCTGTACTTTTGTTTTAAAATATTGATGTTTTTTTAAAAATGACATGTTTTTCCTTAACAATTTCGTTACTTAAAACTATAAGAAAGATATATTCTAAGAGAAGAAAAAATATATTTCTAAATCATACATACCTTAATTAACCCTGTAGCCTGCCATTTGTCGATAAAAGCATAGAGTCCCACACCTATTAACAAGCCTCCTAACAACTGAAACACAAGTAAAATTATATTTTTATATATATATTACTATAATTTATACACAGTGCACATATTTTATGTTGACCGGATATTTCAAGACTTTCCGAATACTTCACATACATACAGACAACCAGTAAATGAAAGTTCACAGTTCAAAGTGACTGAGACACAAGACATAATGTGTAATGGAATTACTAGTGTTTTGACTCTTGTCTGTCTTTCTCATTGCCTCTTACCACGAAACACTCCCTAAAAAAAGGTTCTGGGTCTATTGTAGCTAGCTTCCATCCATTTAATTTAGAATTACGTTCCTATATGAATATTATAATAAATATATGTATATGAGATATATTGTATGTGTGTACATATATTTTTAGGTATATGTATGGTTATCTAGTAAGTGTGACTTCCATTTTTTATTTACGACTTTATAATATGAATATTAGTAAGAAATGTGATAATTATTACTTTAGCTTTTCTGATTATCATAATCAAACAGGTTGTTTAGTTGCAGACTGCCATGTGTGAGTCATCAATATTTTAAAAAATGAAGATGCATTTTGCTTTACGTTAAAGAAGAATATGACAATTATACTATTATTATACTAGTACAAAAACCACAACTTTATGGGTCATATTAAGTTATTTATGCAGAATGAGCATAAATGTTGTAAAATGACTACTACACAAAATTAAATAAACAAATATTTCAAACAAAGGGAAAAAGAGTCAAACCTGACTTTTAAAATAAATGAATCATATTTTTGATAAATAATTATAACATATTTCTTTTTTTTTTTCTCTACCCAATCTTAGTGTATCAATAAAATAATTATACAATATTTTTTTTTTTCATATACATAATATAAAATAATAAGTATGACATTATAATTATTTGCCATACATACAATATAGTATTGAATTGGATAATTTAGTCATATTGCGAGCGGAAACGACTAGGCAGACAATACTTTTATATATATACACATTCGTATGCGTAATCTAACATCCATCTCTCAAACAATGCTATGATTCACACACTACAATAAGTGAAAATTGAAACATTCACACAATAGACTGACAGGAAAAAATATAACAATAAAATAATTTCTAATTTCACACAGAAATTTCAAATAATATTAATACTTACCCAAAATATAAAATTCAAAACAAAAATCATGTATTTCACGCAGCCACTAACGTATGTAAAGTTGGGGCCTCTCCGCCGATGCATTTTCGGATAGGGCTCCATTGAGCGTTATTAAAATTAAATCTATATTTAATAATAAAACGACTAGTCAGTCAATGGTTTTGTAAAGGAATAACAGTCTTAGCAAACGATGAGTAATTTCAGATACATGTATCCGTCTGTCTCCCGTCAATTCTGAGCATAGACTAACGTTTAAAAAATATATTACGGAAGGAATGTAAAAAATAATCGATTTACATTTAAATCGATTATTACTTTCATTTAATCGATATTTATTTTAACTAATTGAATTAGTTTTTAACTAATTGAATGGATTTTTAATTAATTAATTAAATTTAATAAATTGATTATTTATTATAAATATGCATCTTGAATAATAGATGAAAAATCTTGAAGTAAGCTTATTAGATAGACGAGTTGATCATAAGAACCATCAGTATGTATCACTGTATCAGTATGTATGTTAAGCTATAAATCATATGAAAAAGATTTATTAACAACAATATCTTCTTCGAGAAGGCAAATATAGTTGTCGATTAACACTCAACATATCTTCCAGCGGTAAAATACCTAAATGCCGTTAGTAAAGCTGTTTTAAAATAATAAAAGGTTAACATCAATTTTTAGTTGTTATTTATTCTTTACTCCCAGGAAATAATCACTGCTTTTTCGATTTCTGTCATTTTAGCCTATATGGACAAAGTATAACCGATTTCTGACTTTTTCATACTAAAAAAGGAAAAATCGATTTCTACATGGTCGAATCTTTTCTCTAACGTTACATCCCTACGACAGTATCTGAATAAAGAGCTTTTACTTTTTTAATTTTACACCATAGAGTAAATTATGCAAATCATATTTTTATTTGTTTTAGGCAAAAATTTGTGTTAAATATTGTGTATTTATAATTTAAATAATGTATTAAATTTTATTTATACATTTTGCTACAAAATATTTTAAATATTTTTGTGATTAAAGTTTACAAGATTAAACCTTATTATTAAATAAAGTTACTAAAATACAATATTTTTGGTTATAAATAAATGGATTTTCAAGCAAATTGTGTATGTTATATTTGTTCTTCTTGTAAAGAACTTTTTTGAAAAAAATATTTTTTTTTCTACGAATGTAGGAATATTTACGTGCCTTCAATAAATTTACGAAAAACATTAAAGTATATATCTTTAACCACTTTAAAAATATGTATTTTGTACACAATACAATTGTGTACAAAATAAATATTTTTTTAAAAAATTGACTACATGCTGCTTAAATACAATTTAAATGCCTTTTCAATACAATAAAAATCAAGGCAAAGCAACTGTCCTACTTTCATTTTTATATGGTGCGACTTCGAAATGATTGAATAATAATTAAGAAATAATTCTTTTCCTTCATATTAATTATTTTGTAAGTAGAGAACGATCAAGTAGGAGATTCTCGTTTAATTGACTTGTGAATAAAAAAGGTTTAGAAATTTTAGGTAACTCAAAATATATGTGGATTTTGACCAAGTTTTATTAAAATCCTAGAGTGTTATAATTTTTATAATACGTGATTGTTAGGATTGCATTTTTTTATGCATGCTTGACATATGAAAAATTCGGGAAGCCATCGGTTATTTGACCAATTACCTATAATGAACTTTGGAATAAATATTTTAATAGGTTGTTCTGAAAGTAATTTCGTTTCTTCCATACAGAGGATTTAATTGTATTTTTCGAACCCAACTTCGCACTTAATCCGCATAATCTATATATGTTTTGAGAGAGAGAGAAGCACATCGTTACTGAGGATGAAAAATGGGTTGTATAGCATGTGAAAATTAAGAGACCATGGAGCTCAAAAGATGAACCAGCTCAAAGCATTTCGATAGCCAATATCCATCAAAAACTGGTGATGCTTTCTGTTTGGTAGGATTTTAAAGAATTTGTTTTTTTTGAGCTTTTACCGTATAATAAAAGTATTAATTCAGAACTTCACTGTCATCAGCTGGTCAAACTTCAACAGAAAAGGCCAAAATTAATAAACAGAAAAGGTGTAGTGTTCTACAAAGATAATGCAAGAACTCATACAAGTTTAGTCACTCGGCAAAGCTTTTACAGCTTGAATGGGAGACACTGCCTCCCTCTTCATGTTCGCCAGGCCCTCGGATAATTGTTTGTTCAAGTCATTGCAAAACTTTTTGGACGGTAAAAACTTTACCCCAAATGAAGACGACAAAAATCACCTAGATCAATTTTCGCCAGCAAAAACCAAAATTTTATTTGTGGAATTATACTACTGCCAGATAGATGGTGTTTATCAGAATAATCAATATATAATTTAATACAATATTTTTTTATATTACGAAAACCATCTTTCATTTTCACCAAAAACAACGAAATTATTTTCCGAACAACATTGGCTAGCTACTTTACTTTCAAAAACTTACCCCAAAGGGTTGCAATACAACTGCTAGTAATATAATAAAAGAAACAAATATATATTCCTATTATTTATTGTGTTTCCATGTATTATATCTAAGTTTTCTATTTACATATAATATACAAATTGACATCATTATTTCCCATCATCTATCCACATTTTAAGGTGAGTGGGTTCGAAACCGTGATCAATTATACGTTTCTTAATTATTTCTTTATATACAAATGCTGATTTTCTGGGAGTCCTTGTTTTGTTGGGGCATGTGAAGTCCACTTCGTATAGGCCGAAGCATTCTCTGAAAAACAAAAATGAAAAGACTTTTAAACATTTTTAAAGTGTTATTCCACACTTAGGAAAATTGAAAAAGACATTTAAAGAAAACGTATAAAAATTTGAACGCAGCGGGATTCGAACCCGCCCGCGCTTTATGAGAGAATGTCTTTTTCAATAATCTCTCTACAGAGATGCTGACAACATAAATAAGTTGTAATAAAGCGTATAAGAATTTCGACGCAGCGGCTAGTAGAACGCATGGCTCAGTGGTGAGAGCGCCTGAGCGGTATTCAGGAGGCGCGGGTTCGAATCCCGCTGCGTTCAAATTTTTATACGCTTTCTTTAAATGTCTTTTTCAAAAAGGAAAAGAGTTTATAAAAAAATATTATTATAAGAATAATTTATTTAAGGCCGTCTTGGCGCATTTGGATAGCGTCTGTAAACGCGATGGTTTTGGGTCCGATTCCCACTCAAGGAAATGATATGATACTTTCATTCCTAACCTCTGGTTAAATTCCGCCACTGAACATGTCATGTCTCGATTTCGAGCGGATAGTGGGAAGCAGACTATCTAGTCAATATGTTCTCTCTAGCTACCCTGCTCGGCGTAAAAAACGTGACGCTGCATTAAAAAACTATTGAATTGACAATTCTAATAGAGGAAAAGTTTTTTATCATATCATCACATCGTCAAACTTATGTCTAGATCAGATTCTTCATGTTACAATGAATATAGATTCAATCGTTCCGCAGTGGAAGATAACTGCCAACTTTTTAGTTTTGATTCCCTCCGATATCATCATTTTTTTTTTTTTTTTTTAGCTTCACGCTGTATCCCGCACACAGCAGGGTAGGCAGAGGGAACCTAGTGTTAAGACACTCCGTTCCCCACTTTCCGAATTCGGAGGCTTTGCGTGTCAAGTGGCGGAACTTAACGCCGCGCTTTACCCCGTTACCAGAGCGAAGAAAATGGAAATATTAAATATTCCCACTCCTCGAGTGGGAATGGAACCCACAACCAGTCGTTTACAGTCACACGCTTGTGCCACTGGGCCACGACTGGCCACGATCATTATCATAATTTAATTATTTTTACTTCTTCAAAAAAACACAAATAAAATACAAAAAAATAATACACTCACGTATAACCCTGCATCCATTCAAACGTGTCCATAAGACTCCATGCCAGATAACCTTTTAACTTAACACCAGCGTCTATAGCATCTAGTACGCTTTCCAAAGAGGCCCTGATGTATGCAATCCTGTCATCATCAACCAGTCCTGAGCCGGGAGACGTGGACCAGCCATTTTCTGTTATATATATGTCGGGATAGTCATATTTCTCGCTGAGATGCGTTAATGCATTGTAAACGCTGTTAGGCGCTTGCTGAGGAAATACAGGGATATAATGAAAAACAAAATAAAATAAATATATAAGTGGGGAACGGAGTGTCTTAACACTAGGTTCCCTCTGCCTACCCTGCTGTGTGCGGGATATAGCGTGAAGCTATTTAATTTAATTTAATAAAATAAATATATCCAATATTCAGTCATGGCGCAGGGGCACAAAGTGTAAGGCGGCTGGTTGTGGGTTCGATTCCTACTCGAGAAGTGGAAAATTTCCATTTTCTTCGCTCTGGTATGGTAAAGCGCGGCGTTAAGTTCCTTGGCGGAGAGTGGGGAGCTGCCTATCTTAACACTAGGTATCCCTGTTGTGTGCGGGATACAGCCTGAAGCCTAAATAATGAAATAAAATATATAATCACATAAATCTGTACAAATAAATAAAATTGATGTTAGTTTTTAATATTAAAGTGACAGCTTTTTGCTAAATATTTGCATATGACACATCACATATACCAAAACAATATTATTTATAATTTTTTTACCAAATTTATTTGCCAGCTAACCTGACAAGGAGTAAGGGAGGGGGTTTATTTTTCTGTTAGATTTACAACTTCTTTGTTTGAGCTTATTTTAATAAATGCTATAGGTATATCTAAAGGATATCGTGGTGGAGTGGGACAGAACCTGACCGCAAACGTAATTGGTTATGGCTTCGATCCATATTCTAAGGAATCATTATTATATTTGAAATTATTTTCATTTCGTCGCTTTCCTAAGACAAAGAACGACACTAAGTTATCCTTCTTAACAAGCAATGTTTACTTTCAGGTTAAGCGTAAAGAACGGAGTGTTTCATGCAAATGTGAATTTGACTTGAAAATTCATATCTTTTTGAAAATATATGAAAACTATTGAAATTAACAGTTTACAACTTACCACCAACCAAAACGAAGCAGCTCTTGGCCATTCAGGTGGAAAATAATACCCATATTCAGCGTCATCATACATGGAAGGCACTGGATAATCCACTTTATGTTCCGTAGACGATATAAGGAGAGTGGAGTAATGGTTCACTCCGAAGAAATCTGATGTGCCTCGTACAAACTTCCTTTCTTTGTCCGTAAATTCTGGCAGTCGAGACTTTGTGTAACCTTGTTCTATACTTTTATTTGCAACCCTCTCTGAGAACTCTTTGGGAAAACCACCTTCTTTTGAAAATATTGGATAAGAGTAAATTTCAAACTGAAATAAATATAATGAGATTTAGTTTACTTATAAAAAATCTATTTTAAATGTTTGGTAAGTATTGAAATTGTATGTTGTAATTGTATTGGAGGTATATAAGCGTGACTGTAAACGCGACTGATTGTGGGTTCGATTCCCATACGAGAAGGGGAAATATTTAATATTTCTATTTTCCTCGCTCTGGTGTCGACACTGCGCTGTGTTAAGTTCTACCACTTATCACGCAATGTCTCTAAAAGCAGCTGAAAATTGGGGAAAAGAGTGTCTTAACACTAGGTTCCCTCTGCCTACCCTTCTGTTTGCGGAATACAGCGTGAAGCTAAAAAAAATATTAAAACTGGGGATATTAAAGTATATCGTACATCAGCTTGTCTCCGTATTTCAGCTGCATATCTGTCTTCATCACTGTCAGTCAGAGGGCCGAACCAGTTCACATTGATTGTGATACCACAAATACCCTTTTGTTTTGGCTTAAAATCCTCAGAATAAGCTCGATACGCTCTAGCATTTGCCAATAATAGGTGTTTGG
Organism: Dryas iulia moderata; assembly: GCA_019049465.1. Classification (NCBI taxonomy): domain Eukaryota; kingdom Metazoa; phylum Arthropoda; class Insecta; order Lepidoptera; family Nymphalidae; genus Dryas; species Dryas iulia. The sequence continues at coordinate 9,338,875 of CM032437.1, forward strand.
CGCAATAGTATGCTCCTATATCTGTTATATTTAACATAGGAGCTTTTGTATAATATCCATAACCTTCGTAACATATTTCTCTTGGTTCGTTAAATGTTATCCAAAATTTGACCCTGTCTCCAAAGTAATTGAAGGCAACACGAGCGTAGTCTTCGAACCACTCTGGAAAAAGTGGGTTAGCAAATCCTCCTAAAACTTGAAGCTTTTGGGGCAAGTCCCAGTGATATAAAGTTACGATTGGAGTTATGTTGTATTTGATCATTTCATTTATTAAATTATTGTAGTAGGCAACGCCAGCGTTGCTTATTTTATTAGGGAAGGAATTTGGTAGAATCCTGGTCCAAGATAATGAAAATCTATAAGCGTCTAAGCCAAGTTCTCTCATCATTTCGACGTCTCGTTTGTAATTTGTGTAACTGTCAGCAGTAACGTCGCCATTACTAAAGTCTTTTATTACGCTGGGTTGTTGGTGCGTCACGTGGTCCCATATATTTGGTGTTTTATCTAAAAAATGATAAAATTTAAATTGCTTAAATTAAAAGGAAATAACTATGTATTATTTTAATAATATAACTATATGGAATCTTAGTAGAAAATTTTATTGTGAACTTTCAATGTGTTAATTTCTTGGTCTAAGATGTAGTTATGAGTTTTTTATAAGGATGGCCTTTGGCTGAAGGAATTTGGGCTTATTTTGTAAGGGGGAAAAGTATATATATACAATGTCTTTTTCAATTTTCCTAAGTGTGGAATAACACTTTAAAAATGTTAAAAGTAAATATATACAGCTTTACGCTTTCTACCGCATAACAGGGTAGACAAAGAAAGCCTAGTGTTAAGACACTCCGTTATCCACTTTACGCCATATACATTGCATGTTGAGTAGTGAAATTAATCGCTACGCATTGTCTTAGCAAAGTGAAGAAATGAAAATAGTTTAAATATAGTCATATAATCCCCCGAATGGGAATGGAATCCACAACCATCACGTTTACACTTAGACACAAATCACATTTATTATTTTTAAATACAAAAAGTCATATTACCATCAGAATTCCAACCACCTTCAACTTGATAAGAGGATGTCGACGCTCCGAATATGAAATCCTTAGAGAAACGCCTGCAGTGTTTCCTATGACCGACGCACGTAGTAGTCACCAAACTGCAAATGTAAATAGCAAACCTTTCATAAATTACTTTTCTAATTTTTATGAGTAACTAGCGGCCCGTCGTGATCTACGTCCGCTCTTTCGGTATATTGCAACCCTCGGTGGTCGATTTTTGAAAAATAAAGTAGCCTATGTTTAACCATGGATTATCAACTATGGAATATATATATATATATATATATATATATATTTTTTTAGCTTCACGCTGTATCCCTTGCGGGGTAGTCAGAGAGAACGGAGCGCCAAAAGCTACGGTCCCTGCATACTTCTTTCGCCTCGTCCACAGTCATCAACCTCTTCATACACGCCCTCCGGGGGGTCCTCATGCTTTTTACGTGACCTTCCTCCAGTATCATCGATACTGTGTTTTCGAAGGTCAACCGAGGTCTCCCCCTGCCTCGCTTACCACTCACCTTTGCTTCATAAATCTTTCTTACCATTCTTCCATCACTCATCCTCTCGACGTGCCCAAACCACCTATATATATATATATATATATATATATATAGATATATATATATATATATATATATATATATATATAGATATATATATAGATATATATATATATATAGATATATATATATATATATATATATATATATATATATATATATATATATATACGCCAAAATTCATTACAATCGGTCAAGCGGTGTAGATTTTTCACATAAACTTTCATCCCCTATTTCAACCCTTTAGAGGTTGATTTTTGAAAAACTAAGTAGCCTATGTTAGACCCCAGTCAGTTTTTAATACTTTCATTCCAAATTTCATACAAATCAGACCAGTAGATTAGCCACATCCCATAAAAGGCGGGATCCTCCGACAGGCTCGCGACTACTATTGTATCAAAGACGAACCGCCAAACATCTGATAAATGTTCCGGTTCGATGACATGTAAACCAGCTTTCCCTATTCCAACAATTCCCATCCTCTCTCCTTCTGTCCTACATCCCCGAGGCTGGCAACGCATCCATAAATCTAATGTTGTGAATGTCTATGGGCAAAGGTAACCACTGAACACCAGGTGGGCCTTCTACTCGTTTGTCTCCTTTATTCCATAAAAAAAAAACAAGTATCCAAACATACTTATATAACTCAGTGGAGAGAGCGCGTTGACGATTCAGGAGGCGCGGGTTCGAATCCCGCTGCGTTCAAATTTTTGTACGTTTTCTTTAAATGTCTTTTTTATATAGGTACTTTCACATTTACACAAGCTTATGCTTTGTGCAATTAAACATGACCTGGTAGCATTTTAGAAAGGTAAGCTTACTTGAAATTTTGTAAATACATTAAAATCGGGCTTATATGACAATTAAAATTACAATAATAATTAAAAAAAATTGCAACGTGACCTTATAAGGCCCTGTTTTGCATTGTATAAAAATATAGTCAAGATTATACACTAGTAGGGCAGTCAGAACGGAGTGTCAAGACGCTTGGGTCTCCGCTTTCTGTCTGAAATTGAGACATTGCGTATTGAGTGACGGAACTAAACGCCGCGCTTTATCTGAGCTACCAAAGTAGTAGGGTGTTGGTGATTCATCATTCAACTCCAAATATTCTGTATGCAAATAAACTATTATTAGAAGAATTACTATTTAAGCTTAGTCATTCAATTTTAATGAAGTCTCTTCGCCCTTGTCACCCTATAGAGATTAATAGGTGGTTAGGTATATGCGCGGGGTTAAGTTCCGCGATTCAACACAGCCAAATGTAGAACGGAGTGTCTTAACACTAGGGTCACTTTCTACTCTGCTCATGCATTAGATACGTAAAACAAAAAAAAACTTACCAAACAACAACAAGCAGTTTTATCATTTTACTTGTTAGTTTAAAATATCATTCACCTTATCACAAATATACACTGATAACAAAAATATATTAGAACACTTGCTCTTTTTCAATTTTAAAGTTAATTAAAAGTTAGAAAATCTTTGTCTTATATATACGAAACAAGTTTTATATAACCTCACTGGCGTCGGTTGAACGACCAAAAGTTCACTAACTGGCCAAATTGACATGTCAATAAACTAATTACATATATAATATATATAATAATAACTAAAATATCATTTGATTTAGAACCAATTAGCAAGTATTCGTTAAGTATGCGTTAAGTTACTGTCTTTCTTGACCACTTTGGTTTAAGATAATGAAATTAAATTTAAACTACCCGTTTATTATTGATATTATGAAAATTATTGATTGAATATGTGACCAGTCGTGGCCCAGTGGCACAAGCGTGTGACTATAAACGACTGGTTGTGGGTTCGATTCCTACTCGAGGGGTGGAAATTATATTACCATTTACTTCTCTCTGGTGTCGAGGCAAAGCGCGGCGTTAAGTTCCGCCACTTAACACGCAAGCCTCCGAATTTGGCGGAAAGTGGGGAACGGAGTGTCTTTACACTAGGTTCCCTCTGCCTACCCTGCTGTGTGCGGGATACAGTGTGAAGCTATAAAAAAAAATGATTGAATAGTCGTGGCGCAGTGGAACACGGCGTTTGACTGTAAGAAAGATGGTTGTGAGTTCGATTCCTACTCAAGGGAATTATTTTATTTAATTATTATCATTTCTTCACTATAGTACTTAAGACTAATTAATTGAGTTCTGCCACGCAACACGAAATGTCTCGATTTTGTATGGAAACTGGAAAACGGAATGTTCTTGACACTAGTTTCTCTTCAACTACCTACTACGTGGGAAAAAACGTGTGCCTAAAAATATATTGTGCAGCTTCACGCTTGTTCCTGCATAGCGTGGTAGTCAGAGATGACCTAGTGTCAAGACACTCCGCCTTCCATTTTCCGCCCGAAATCGAGATAGACATGTTGAGTGCCGGGACTCGCCTTGTCTTAGGTAACCGGGTGCTACCCTAGAGGAGCTACTGTGGGAGGATCAGAGTGATCCTTCTGCAAGTTTTTTCAACCTTTGGATATAATAAATAAAATAATTATGTTTATAATTTTTTTTACAGCTTCACGGTGTATCCCTCACATAGCAGGGTAGGTAGAGGGAAACTAGTGTTATGACACCCCGTTTCCCATTTTCTGCCGCTTTTTGGAAGCATTGGGTGTTAAGTGGCGGAACTTAACGCCGCTTTGCCTTGACACCAGAGCGAAGAAAATGGAAATATGAAATATTGTCACTCCTTGAGTGGGAATCGAACCCACAACCAGTTTACAGTGAGTGACACGTTTGTGTTACGGAGCCACGACTGGCCCCTAATGGCAATAAACAAAAGAAAATAAATTACCTATTGTTTAAGTTATAATTATATGGGTAATATTTTGCATTTAATGGTAATTTATTACAAAGGCCAAAAGACGTTAAATATTTAGAAAAAAAAAGATCTATGAAGATGAAATGAAGAATGAAAGATCGAAATAAAGAAATACACTATTAAATACCATTTTTTTTTTAGCTTCACGCTGTATCCCGTACACAGCAGGGTAGGCAGAGGGAATCTAGTATTAAGATACTCCGTTCCCCACGCACCGCCGAATTCGGAGGCTAGGGTGTTAAGTGGCGGAACTTAACGCCGCGCTTTACCTCGACCCCAGAGCGAAGAAAATGGAAATATTAAGTATTTCCACTCCTCGAGTGGGAATCGAACCCACAACCAGTCGTTTACAGTCACACGCTTGTGCCACTGGGCCACGACTGGCCACAAATATTGAAAGTTTTAAATAATTTCTCATACAATAAATGAAATTTAGTTTTTAAAAAAATATTTTCATTTTAGTTTCAAATTTCTTCTACAATACTAATCAACCATAAAAATGATATTTTTTCTAAAAAAATACTTTAACATCCCTCAAATATATTTTTTAGTATTTATAAAAATGTTAATAGGTAATATTCTGAATGCAAATAGGGCATGCAATATTATATAATACCTATATAGGATGTGCGGAGTCAGCATAGCTGATCGAATCCGGAATGAAGAGATACACAGAATAGCAGGTGTTAGCAAGAACGTCATAGTAAGAATGTAGAAGGGCGTGCTCAGATGGTTTGGGCATGTCGAGAGGATTATAAAGCAAAGGTGAGTGGTAAGAGAGGCCGGGGAAGACCTTGGTTGACCTTCGAAAGCATAGTATCGACGATACTAGAGAAAGGTCATGTAAAAAGCATGAAGACCCCCCGGAGGCTGCGTATGAAGAGGTTGATGACAGTGGACGAGACGAAAGAAGTATGCAGGGACCGTAGCGTTTGGCGCTCCGCTGACTACCCCGCAAGGGATACAGCGTGAAGCTAAAAAAAATATTATATAAAAAGTTGTATAGTTAATATTTAAGTAAAAAGATAATTTTAAATATTCATAAAAATGTATCAAAAATTTAATATGAAATCATCACGTTATATAATATATTTATTGTTCAAACTACATACTTTATCTGGAGTGCAAACGATAAGAGAAAAGATGACGATTGATATTATGAGAGCTGGAATACTACTTACATGTATGCAGATAAACTAATCTACCATCACGAAGAAAATTGATAATTCATTTCATGACTAATAGGTTTTTTCTTTTTGATTTAAAATTTTTTTTTTGTTACTATGACGCCGTATGGTCGAAGTGCGATAGCGGCCTAATACACGCTGGTTGTAGGTTCGATTATAGTTGAATATGGTTTTCTCTTTAAGCTTCACGTTATGCTACGCACGCTCAGTGTTAAGACTCTCCGTTTCCGCCAAATTCGGAGGCATTGCGTGTTAAGTGGCGAAACTTAACGCCGTGCTTTGCCTTGACACCAGAGCGAAAAAAAATGGAAATATTTAATATTTCCACTCGTCGAATGGGAATCGAACCCACATCCAGTCGTTTACAGTCACACGCTTGTGCCACGCCTGGCCCCGAAATAGGTTTTTTTTTTTTATTTTCACGCTGTATCCCGCACACAACAGGGTAGGCAGAAAGAACCTAGTGTTCAGACACTCCGTTCCCCATTTTCCGCCGAATTCGGAGGCTTGCGTGTTAAGTGGCGGAACTTAACGCCGCGCTTTACCTCGACACCAGAGCGAAGAAAATGGGAATATAATTTCCACTCCACGAGTGGGAATCGAACCCACAACCAGTCACATGGTAGTGCCACTGGGCCACGACTGGCCATGGTTTTTTTCTTTTTATTTAAACTTTATTTTTCGTTATTATGACGCCGTATGATCGAAGTGCGATAGCGCCTAAATACACGCTGGTTGTGGGTTCGATTATATTTGAATTTGTTCGTGTAAATTATTATATTAAATTTAGTTTAATACATTTATTTAAATTTACAATTATGGAACTTTTTGATAATTTACATACATACTAGCGGCCCGCTCGCGGCTTTGCCGCGTGAACTACATAATGTTTCTTTATATTGCAGCCCTCGCGGGTGGATTTTTGAAAAATGAAGTAGCCTATGCTTAATCTACCGGTCCGATTTGGATGAAATTTAGAGTGAAAGTAGTAAAAAATCCAGGGTCAAACATAGGCTACTTATTTACTCAAGAATCAACCTCTAATGGGTGGAAATAGGGGATGAAAGCTTGTATGAAAAATCTACATTATTTGACCAATTATAATGAATTTTATCATAAATATAGCTGATAATTCAAGGTTAAACATAGGCTACTTTTTTTTTCAAAAATCTAAAAACAGCTGGGTAGTTAACGCGGCGAAGCCGCGAGCGGGCCGCTAATGTGTTTATTTAATTTCACTTATTATCGAGTGATTGACACACAAGACATACTCGTATACGAAACTACTGAAATTTGGCATATACATAGGTTTCTTAGATATGTAGGGGAGAACTAAGAAAGAATTTAGATTTTTTTGAGAAATAGGATAATTTTATATATTTAAATTGCAGCTTACACGTTGATATTATATAATCATTATAATCGTAATCATTACCTATTATGTATATAAATTCTTGACCTACATACCTACATATGGGCACTTATATTTTATGTAGTATAAGGATAAATTAAATACTCAAAATATAAACATCTTCCTATATAAATTAGTAGGTACAACCGATACTAATAACTTTGAGATCTATACTTAGTCTATATATTTTCTTATTTTATTAAATGAAGAAAATATGATTTTTTAAAATTTAAATGAAATTCAATTAAATAGCTTCACGCTATATCCCGTACACAGCAGGGTAGGCAGACGGAACCTAGTGTTAATACACTCCGTTCCCCACTTTCCGCCGAATTCGGAGGCATCGCGTGTTAAGTGGCGGAACTTAACGCCGCGCTTTACCTCGACACCAGAGCGAAGAAAATGGAAATATTAAATATTTCCACTCCTCGAGTGGGAATCGAACCCACAACCAATCGTTTACAGTCACACGCTTGTGCCACTGGGCCACGACTGGCCAAATAGATAACAATATTTATATATTTATGGGGCCAGTCATGACGCGGTGGCACAAAATGTGACTGTAAACTGACTGGTTGTGAGTTCGATTCCCATTTCCTTTTTTAACACGCATATTAACTCATTTTTCATAGTCCTTGCATGTTTGGAGATGGAACTCAAGCATGAGTTTCACGATCGATCTGAAAAAATCAATAAAAAAATGATTGAAAAGATATCATAATATCTTCACCCTGGTACCTAAGATACAGAACAATGTATAATGTATATCCGTTAGTCAACACGCAACGTCTCAGTTTCACGCGGAAGGTGTAGAAAGGAGTGTCTTGACATTCGGTGAGTATACATATCCTGTCTGAGATAGGTATGTGTGAAGCTGCAAAAGAAAATTTTGATTGGGTGTCGATTCAACAACTTTTTATCATATCAGAAAACCTAGTGTCGACGTACCGTATAAAATTGCGTTAAGTTAAAAAAAATAAAATAAAATATAATCATACCCCAAGTTGGAATCGAAGCTACAACAATCGTGTATACACACTTGCCAAAGTATTATATACTAGCGGCCCGCTCGCGGCTTCGCCGCGTGGACTGCCTAATTGTTTCCTTATGTTGCAACCCTCGGGGGGTGGATTTTTGAAAAATAAAGTAGCCTATCTTTGACCTTCGATTATCAACTATATTTATTCAAAATTCATTACAATCGGTCAAGCGGCTTAGTTTTTTCATATAAACTTTCATCCCCTATTTCAACCCTTTAGCGGTTAATTTTTGAAAAAATAAGTAGCCTATGTTAGACCCATAGTTATTTACTACTTTCATTCTAAATTTCATCCAAATCGGACCGGTAGATTAGCCGTGAAAGCGTGACAGACAAACACACAGACTTTCGCATTTATAATATAAGTATGGACTAGCTACCGCTATCGGCTTCGCCTGGGTAACTACACAGCTTATCATACGAGGGGCGCGATCAGACCCTAAATTAAGACTAGCAGTGCTCGCGAAGTCTCGGATTTCATTTGCATATTGAGCGAAGCGAGGACATCTTAATTTATGTATATGGAAAACTATATTTTATACGATTAATCCTCACCGCCACGTTATTTTTAAATTTTGTTTAGGTATTTTTAAATTTAATTCAATTTAAATAAGCTCGCAAATAGCAAATTTCATAATGATCGTTTCAGCCATTTTTAATCGATGCACGCCTAAAGAATGCTAAAAGTCACATACAGCGCCACGCTCGCTTCGTTCGCTTTGCTTCATTCAACAAACTTGACTTGCGTATTTCAATCCTTTAGGCGTTGAATTTTCAAAAAAAGTAGCCTGTATTTGACTGGGTCTTCAACTTCCTTCCGGAATTCATCCCAGTCAGGCAGGTAGATTGGCCGTAAAAGCGTAACAGACAGACAGATAGACTTTCATATTTATAATATTAGTATGGCATTTGGATGGTAGAACTCAACAATGTTCTTTATGTGACCGTGGGACATTGAAACCCATAACTATCGCACGATAACTGATAAAATTAACGAATGTCAATTAACTCAAGTTTATCATCTCAGTAATGTATTTACCTAAAATATAGTATAACTGTTTTTTTTAAACATTTTTAAAGTGTTATTCCACACTTAGGAAAATTGAAAAAGACATTTAAAGAAAACGTATAAAAATTTGAACACAGCGGGATTCGAACCCGCGCCTCCTGAATACCGTCCTGGACGGTGTTAATATTGACCTGATCCATATGAATACTACTAAAAATTTATTAATTTATATTTTTTTTTATCTAAAAAAGCTAGTTATATTTAAAAACGATCGATATTTTATTTCTCATTAATTATTAAAAATAATTATTTCACAGTAATTTTTTTAATTGACTTCGAGATTTAGTTAATTATAAGGATCCAGTCGTGGCGCAGTGGCACAAGCGTGTGACTGTAAACAACTGGTTGTGGGTTCAATTCCCGCTCGAGGAGAGGTAATATTTAATATTTCCATTTTCTTCGCTCTGGTGTCGAGGCAAAGCGCGACGTAAAGTTCCACCACTTAACACGCAATGCCTCCGAATTCGGCGAAAAGTGGGGAACGGAGTGTCTTAACACTAGATTCCCTCTGCCTACCCTGCTGTGTGCGGGATATAGCGTGAAGCTAAAAAAAAAAAAAGAAATTAAATTTAATATTTTTAAATAAATTCTCATACACACGACGCAATAAAATATATTTACATTTTTAAAAAAATGTTATCATTTTTATTTCAAATTCCTTTTACGATACTGGTTAACTATAAAAAATTATATTTTTTCTAAAAAAAATACTTTACAATCACCCAATATTAGTTTTTGCTTATTATTTATATAAATATTAAAATTATAAATGCAAACAGGGGATAAAATATTATATAAAAAATGTGTAGTTGCGCAAGCGAAACCGCGAGCGGTCCTAGTAATGATCAACTCAATATCAACGATCGAAATCATACTTTGCATATAATTAGTGGCCAGTCGTGGCCCAGTGGCACAAGCGTGTGACTGTAAACGACTGGTTGTGGGTTCGATTCCCACTCGAGAAATTAAAAAAAATAACGCATCGGGATTCTGCTCATTGCGTTAACCGGATGGCATAGCGGACACAGGTTCAAATCCCGTTGCGTACAAATTTACGAGTATATATAAGCTTCACGCTGTATCCCACACACAGCAGGGTAGGCAGAGGTAACCTAGTATTAAGATACTCCGTTCCCCACTTTCCACCGAATTCGGAGGCATTGCCTGTTAAGTGGCGGAACTTAACGCCGCGCTTTACACGAGTATATATATTTTCTAAAATTGATTTACAATAATATAAAGCATATTTCTGAAATATCCTCAAAAGAGGATACAGCAAATTCACTTCCAGTGTCATTATTTAAGCTGTCTTGACTCATTTCTTCGTGTGTTCTTTTAAATTTCAATAGATCTCAAGAGGAATAATTTATAATCAATAGTTGATCACCACATTTTGACCTATAAGAATTCAAACTACAACTTTAATGTTTGTTAGGTACTCTAGGTACTTCTGACACACTTTGCCCATTAGGCCATCGACTAACTGTCTACGAACGGGCAGCATCTAACTGTAACGCGACTGGTTGTGGGTTCGATCCCCACTCAGGGGATATTTCCGCTGGCATATTTAAATTACTGGTTCAAGAAAAACTGAATCGTTAAGTTCCACCACTTAGCATGCATTGTCTCTATATATATTTATAACAGATATTTTTACAGACATTTTTAACATTTGAAAGTGTTATACACACACTTAGGAATTTGAAAACATGTAAAACTTTGAGCGAAGCGGGATTCGAACCCGTCTCCGTGTCTCTTTACAACCGTTTAAACGCTTTAACCGCTACGCCATGCGTTCAACGTCGGACATTTTCTTAAAATAGATACAGATAGACAGATAGACGTACAATAAGTATACAATTTTTATATACGGATATAACAAATAAACAAATCGCTTATCTGGTCCCCCTCAGTTAGATTATCGCGTTCAAGTGGCTCACGTGTTTATTTTTTGCATATAAAGATGAGTACATACCTTTTCCTTTGCCATGTCCTAGAGCACCTTCGACAATGAAGTTGCTTTTGATATTAGGGTGAGTATTCATTTTGGTGTATTTTTGGCAATTTTATTCATTTTTTTTACTTTTTCTTGAATTTAAAATTGTGAATTATGAATTAAATTAAAATATTGTAGTACAGTATAGTTATATATAGTATAGTTGCCTAGTATCTTAGAGTAGTCTTATAGTTTTTGCCATTTCCTTTCAAACCGAATGTTTATTTTACTTTGGTTAAATAAAATGCGGCGTTGAGCTCCGCCACCAATATAGTCTCTTTATAATATGACCTTTTGTGTTCGCGATTACTACACATTTTGGAATGAAACTATGTTTAACCGGATTAATCGTGTATATTTTTGGTATTCGAAAATACATTTTTAGAAACCCGACGTTTCGAACACTTTACAGTAGTCCGTGGTCACAGGTAGACTGGCGAATACCAAAAATATACGCGATTAATCCGGATAAAAATAGTTTCATTTCAAATAGTCTCTTTATGTCAGGAATCGGAGGATATTGTAGAACATGATTTCAATTTCCTAAGGGTGTGAATAACACTTCAAAACATTTGATTGATTTATCTTGGATTTGAACTCTTTGGCATCCGAGTGATATTCTATGCACTACGGACTTTAATATCCGTTTTCAACATTTTAGAAACTTATCTTCTCTTATGGACTAAATTTAATACTAATACAATATTTTATACATGTTTCTGGTTAATATTATAGTAATATAAATAACTTACTGTGAAACTTATAAGTGGTGACTGAATCGATTTTAATGGAACTTTCACTGGCAGATAGCTGATGTAATAAGCAATAACTTTGGCTACTTTTATTTCAGAATTATAACATTTTTATTCAATTTCACGCGGACAAAGTCCCGAGTATAAGTAGTTGTATGTAAATTCTTTATTATTTTCAGGTTTCTAGCGATCAGCTGTTACGCTGACAGGCGGTTCTCAGATGACTTCCTGTTCGGAACTGCCACCGCCTCTTACCAAATAGAAGGCGGATGGAATGCTGATGGTAAATATCTTGGTTCTTCAAACTTTAGTGAGCATATTGTGGTGCAGTGGTGTAATGTCTAACTGTAAATGTGATTGGTCGTGAATTCGAATCCCACTTAGATAAAACTACTATATTTAAATTATATTATTTTTTTATTCTGGTATTGAAGACACACCGCGGCATGCTGTTCTACTTTGTGGGAAAAACCTTGGAATTGCTTTGTTTTGATTTTAGTTCATCACTACCTTTTAAGTAAAAAGAATATTGTGGCCAGTCGTGGCCCAGTGTCACAAGCGTGTGACTGTAAACGACTGGTTGTGGATTCGATTCCCACTCGAGGTGTGGAAATATGTAATATTTCCATTTTCTTCGCTCTGATGTCGAGGTAAAGCGCGGCGTTAAGTTCCGCCACTTAACACGCAATGCCTCCGAATTCGGCGGAAAGTGGCGAACGGAGTGTTTTAACACTAGGTTCCCTCTGCAGCTGTGTGCGGGATATAGCGTGAAACTATTTATTTATTTATTTTATTTAAGAATTAATGTTTTTAATTTTAAATGTAGTGATGAAATTTTTTTATACGTTTTCTAAATATCTTTTTCTATGTAGTGATGAACTTAACAATATCCAATTTTCTAGAAAGCCTATTGGCATTCATGCCATATATGTATAATAAGTTGTTTTGTTTACCTGTATAACATTTTAAGATGCTATTGTAATGCTTTATCTATTACGAAATACCTAAAACATATCGCTCCTTCGCGACAATGGCGATATCTACTAGAAAAGATAAATTGTCTTATTTCACGGTCAAATATATGACATAAATTTTTATTTCCAACAAAAATGCCCAATGAAAATAACAAAATATGTTTGTATTGAAAGTGACATTGAGTGTTATTCTTAATATGTATATACAAGTTTTCTAGATATATATTTTTTTCTGTGTTATTTACAGACAAGGGTGAAAGTATATGGGATCGTATGACCCACACTCAGCCCCAAGTTATTAAAGACGAAAGCAATGGTGACATTGCAGCTAATTCCTACGAAAATTATAAGAGAGATGTAGAAATTATGAGGGAACTTGGTTTAGACGTTTACAGATTCTCTTTATCTTGGTCCAGAATCCTCCCCAACGGATTTGCTAACCACGTCAGTGAGGCTGGCATTGAATTTTATAACAATTATATTGATGAAATGATCAAATATAACATTACCCCAATGGTTACTTTGTACCACTGGGACTTACCTCAAAAACTTCAAGATTTAGGAGGATTTATGAACCCACTCTTCCCTGAGTGGTTTGAGGACTACGCTCGTGTCGTATTTGACAGGTTAGGACACAAAGTAAAGCACTGGATCACATTCAATGAGCCTAAAGAAATCTGCTACGAAGGCTATGGTTGGAGCACAAAGGCACCAATTCTAAACGCGACTGATGTTGGAACCTATTACTGCGCGAAGAATCTGGTGCTGGGTCACGCTAGAGCTTACTATGCTTATGTCAATGATTTCAAGCCCGAGCAAAACGGTGTATGTGGTATTACAATCTGTATTAATTGGTTCGGACCCTTGACTGATTCTGAGGAAGATGAGAAAGCTGCTGAAATATTAAGACAAGCTGAAGTAAGTTTAGAACTGTCATGCTTGCTTATGTTATATTTTAAAATAATTTACATAAATTTTAATCAAACCTTTCTTTTTCTTACAGTGGGGTATTTACGCTGAGCCAATTTTCTCTGAAGAAGGAGGTTTCCCTAAAGAGTTCTCCGAAATCGTAGCACAGAAGAGTTTGGAACAAGGCTATCCAAGATCTCGTATGCCAGAGTTTTCCGACGAGGAGAAAGAATTTGTACGAGGATCTTACGATTTCTTCGGTGTAAATCATTATACAAGCAATCTTATATCGGCCACCTTACACAAAATTGATTATCCTATTCCTTCCTTGTACGCTGATTCCAATGTTGGCAACTACATACCTCCTGAATGGCCTAGATCTGCCTCAAGATGGCTTGCCGTAAGTTTTATGTTATATACTCGTATTTTTTCTCTATTATTTAATTATTATTATTATTATGAAGGGAGATGTTGCACAGTTAGCATCGATAGTAAATATGAAGGCTGTGGGTTCGATTCCCATTCAGGGGAATGATTATATATTATTTTCATTTCTACGCTCTACCTTATACAAGACGCAGCGTTGATTTCCGCCATTCAATCTGTCTTGACACCCTACTCCCGTGACTACAATGCTAGATGGGAAAACGTATATATTATACAAACACAATGTGTAATTTAACAAACGATGCCTCTGTAATAGAGCAAAAGTACCTATCTACTTCTTTTCATATCTTAAATTAAAGCTTTTGAGAGTTTGACTTAGAAAATACTATAATATTAATTACATTTACAATTTTTAGCTTGCACCTAACAGCATCTACAATTCATTAACTTTCCTGATGAAGAAATACAATAGTCCAGTATTCTACATAACTGAAAACGGCTGGTCCAGCCCACCGGAAGCCGGAGTATATGACGATGACAGAATTACGTATTACAGAGCTGCTTTAAACAGCGCTTTAGATGCTATTGAGGCTGGTGTCGACCTCAGGGGGTATATGGCATGGAGTCTGATAGACAACTTCGAATGGATGGAGGGATACACGTAAGTTATTGATTAGAATCAATTTGTATTTATTTTATTTACATTTAAAATAAAGGTTACCTTAGTTTGGCTTGACAAAGTATTGGATTCTGCCATCATATATGAAAAATGGCTTTGGACAGCCTCTCACAAGGTGGACTGACGATATAGTCAAAGCCGCGGGAAACCGCTGGATGGATGAGGCGAGCAATCGCTCTAAATGGCGATCTATGGGGGAGGCCTATGTCCAACAGTGGACGTCTTTCGGCTGATAATGATGATGATATGATAAATGTTCTGATGCGGTAATGTTCTCTATTTTTACTTAAGAATGAACAACATTAATTCCGATCTAGCCAAGGTCTGCCCCTTCATTTATTCTCCTCGACTTTAAACAATCTGCAACATTCCCAGTGGTTAGTACATTAGCTCTCATATTCTGCTTCGTGACATCCAGTCATCGTATTCTTGTAACGAACACGGCCTCATAAGTTTTATATTTATGTTGTAATACTTAAATGCTCTTAGCATTTAAGTATTTTTTACCTTTACACACAACTTACTTAGTAGAGTACTTATTGCTAAGTTACCTAATTTATTAACTTTTATTTTGTATGGTTTTGTGACTCAGCATGACATTTGTGGCAGAACGATCTAAATATTGTTTCCTCAAATATATGAATTCATTAACATGATTTTCAGTCAGATACGTACTATGTCTTGTAACTTAATCTTAAAATTACTCGACATTCATCCACTTTAACTGAATTGAGCCCAATGTCGGTTTGTAGGAGGTAAATTGTCCTTTTAAATGCAAGAGAACAATTTTATTATATCAGAGAGAACCATTATATAAATCAGCATCTGAGTTATATAGTGGTATGATAATTTTTTTCTAGTCTGTGAGTATTTTCTTGCGATGGTATTGGGTTCAGTCTCTACTTTAGGCAATAATTATATTTCGCGTTAGTAAGATGTTTCAATTTCGTTACACAAAGAGATGTAGGTCAATGCATGCATCAATGCGCATTCTAACGCCCAATCGCAAACGCCAATTTTTCAACTTTGAGTAAATCATTTTTTTTAGTAAAGTAAAGGTTGACTATATATGGAATAACAAAAATTATTGCCAATAACTAATCGAAGGCATACATGTCCTTTACTTTACTTACTGTGGAATATTAAAGTTCACTTCAAAATTATATATATTTTATTTCTGATTTCAGAGAACGTTTTGGTTTATACCAAGTAGACTTCGAGAGCCCTGAAAGGACTAGAATACCAAGAAAATCAGCTTTCGTGTACAAGGAAATTATCAAAAGCCGTGTGATCGACCCGGACTTTGAACCTGACAGTCTTGAAATGTGGATCGATGAAGGACATTAAATGATAGATTGTATATTAGATTAATACAGAGTATTTATTGTATATGTACATATTATTGTTAATAAAAATATAGGATTTGTTCAATTTTTGTGGGTTTTTTTGTTTTTGCTATCCTGTAAATATATATTTTTTTTTAGCTTCACGCTGTATCCCGCTTACAGCAGGATAAGCAGAGGGTACCTAGAGTTAAGACACTCCGTTTCCACTTTCCGCCGAATTCGGAGGCATTGCGTGTTAAGTGGCGAAACTTAACGCCGCGCTTTGCCTCGATACCAGAGCGAAGAAAATAGAAATATTGAATATTTCCACTCCCCGAGTGGGAATCGAACCCACAATCAGTTGTTTACAGTCACGCGCTTATGCCACTGCACCACGACTGGCCCGTAAATATAATATTGTTATAAAATTTATTAATAAGTATATTAAGATTCTAACATGTCATTTTAAGTTAACTGACTGAAAGTGCGATTAGCTCAATTCCTAGTCGGGGAAAATTTTCTTTTCTCCTGCATTCTTATATCAATACGTGGCGTTAATTTTTACGACTCAACTTACAATATTTCGAGCTTAGAAGAAAAGTGTAGAAGAGAGTGTCCTAACACAAAATATTACGAAAAGTGGAGAAGAGAGTGTCCTCACAGAAAAACTATTTGCCCACCGTACTTATAGGGAAAAACTATGCGACTGCTCTTAAATGTGCAAATATTATAGCAATATATATTACATTAGCAATTCCCATAATTTGCTATAAAGATACGGACAGGCGCACAAAGCATGAGAAAACGCACGAGACTAACTGTTTAGTAATAATTAAATTAATCTCTTTTTCAATTATTTTAAGATAGCGCCTGACCATAACGTGATGGTTGTGATTTCAATTCCCACTCGGGGGAATAATCATTAAATTTCCATGTCTTCATTCTGGTGCCTAATATTGAACGCGGCGTTGTCTCAATTTAGTTGTTGTATCTAGGTAGGTAATATATTTATCCTGAATTAAGTATTATTCCCCGATAATACTTCAGGAACTTTACACTGAAAGGAGCTGCAAAAAGTTTTTCTTCTTCAGTCATTGTGTCCTCTCCCCGTATCAAGTCACTAGCAGTGCTTAGAGTGCATCACGTGGAGGTGGATAACGTATTTCGGAGTTGGTATGGAAAGTAGAGAACAAAGGGTATTGTCATTATGCTCTCTTTGCGGGAAGAAACGTGAAAAGTATTACTTCCGGAGCAAATTCTAGGTTGCTTGTTCCGGAAGTAGTAGTAATAATCAACAATCACATTTAAATCAATTTTTGAAAAATAGAAACGCTAGTCGATTACAGTAATTAGTAGTAAATAAACAGTTTTCATATAATATAACTGCGTAGTATTTTTTCTAATAACTAGGTATTATCCATACTTATATTATAAATGCGAATGTCTGTGTATTTGTCTGTCACGCTTTCGCGGCTAATCTACAGGTCCGATTTGGATGAAATTTAGAATGAAAGTAGTAAAAAACCCTGTGTCAAACATTGGCTACTTATTTTTTCAAAAATCCTCCTCTAAAGGGTTAAAATAGAGGATGAAAGTTTATATGAAAAATCTAAACCGCTTGACTGATTGTAATGAATTTTGGCAAAGATATATTTGATAATTCAAGACTAAACACAGTTGTGTTTAGTCTTGAATTGGAACAGAATTGGTTGTTCTGCCGAATAAAAGTGGAGCTGAGAATAACGACTTTGGTCCACTCTGTAATAACTTTATAACGTCAAAGTGTCGACAGATAGATATATATTGTATACAGAGAATACAATGGAATTCCCACCATTCCCATCCCTCCTTCTGTCCTACATCCATAAGGCTGGCAACGCATCCATAACTCTAATGTTATGGTTGTCTATGGGCGAAGGTAACCACTTAACATCTGGTGGGCCTTCTGCTCGTTTGCCTCCTTTATTCCATAAAAAAAAAAATGCAAGACATAAAAACTAGCAGAGAGTGCGCAAAGGCGGTCTTATTGCTAATAGCAATCTCTACCAGACAACCTTTGCATATAGAAGTATTTCTTATTAAATATGAGCTGGTGCAATCTCAGGAATCTTTAAATACTTATAAGTACGATTAACTTATTACTACTGAATAAATTTTGAAACTGTTGAATAAATTTTGAATTATAAATGGCTAAGTAAACAATAACGGCGTTGAATTCCGTCAATTTACATACAATGTATTGCATTCAGATGTAAATGAAGAACTGAATTTGTGGAACGCAGTGTCTTGAACGTGATAAAGCGTGAAGCGGAAAAAATAACTCTAACTTATTATATACTTGTCAATATAATATCTATATTTGTCACATTTAATGTTTATATATAATATGGCCGTGGCCTTCGCCCGAATTATATATATTATAACAAGGTTATTTAAAATAAAACTCTTAATAACGATTTGCGCCTAATCTAAGTAAGTATATTAAATTTAAGTTTAGTCATTCATTCATTATCTCAAATCACGTCAACCGTTTGACCTGTGTATATGAAATTTGACGAGCAGATAATATATGTATAGAATCTGTACAAATAAATAAAATTTGACCGTCTGTTTGTATGTATACACGGAACATATATCAAAATATCATATTTTACAATATTTGTCTGTCTGTTCTGGTTAATCCTTTGTTTTTTTTTTTAATTTTTTTTTAGGTTCACGCTATATCCCGCACACAGCAGGGTAGGCAGAGGGAACCTAGTGTTAAGACACTCCGTTCCCCACTTTCCGCCGAATTCAGAGGCTTGCGTGTTAAGTGGCGGAACTTAACGCCGCGCTTTACCTCGACACCAGAGCGAAGAAAATGGAAATATAATTTCCACTCCTCGAGTGGGAATCGAACCCACAACCAGTCGTTTACAGTCACACGCTTGTGCCACTGCGCCACGACTGGCCATAATGGTTAATCCTTTAACCGATTTTGACAAGACTTTCACTGGCAGACAGAATTATAACTTTTTTGTCAAAATCCATTTCGATGAAACGAGGTATCTAAATGGTGGTGGTGGTGAGGGCACTAAACTTTAAAAGTTACTGTTCTAGTCGCTGGTGCGAGACAGATATATCTGGTCTCCTTATGAGTATAAATATGATCGGAAGTGTATCCCGCACACAGCAGGGTAGGCAGAGGGAACCTAGTGTTAAGATACTCCGTTCCCCACTTCCTGCCAAATTCGGAGGCGTGCGTGTTAAGTGGCGGAACTTAACGCCGCGCTTTACCTCGACACCAGAGCGAAGAAAATGGAAATATAATTTCCACTCCTCGAGTGGGAATCGAACCCACAACCAGTCGTTTACAGTCACACGCTTGTGCCACTGGGCCACGACTGGCAAGGATTGTAATTGTTGTGTTAAATTAATTATACATGTATGAAAAAATGACATCGGGTTCTCTCGACACGGTACTGTCTAGACCATATTTTTACTTCTGGTGTGTTTATCTGTTCTAAATTATCTGTTGCCAGATGACTCATTAGCCACACTATTGTGGAATTAGATGAATCTTTAGTTAAATAAAAAAAGTAAATGTATGTAACATAAATAAACCCACGAAAAATGTTGTTATAGTTATAGTAATCAGAGAAATTGTAATGAATGTTAAGAGAAATTACAGCAAATATTAAATTGTATAATAGTAAAAAACAATAAATTACGACAAATATTGTATAATAGTAAAAAACGTGGCCGTAAGTTACGTTACTGTGCGACTGACAGACAACGCTAAGACGCAATTACTGGACGTAAAATCTGAAATTTTGCATATAGATTATATGAGAAGTGTAGAGAAGCACTAACAGAGGATTTCATAGAATAATTTCCTATTTCCCCTTGCCGAAAAGGGAAGGGGAAATAGGAAATTACACAAACGAAGTTATGTGCTAAAATTAGTACATTATACTTTGTGCAATTAAAAACTCATTAAATGAAATACTTATCGTATATCTTGATATTTTGATAACAGATGTTAAGTAGAAAAATAATTAACTATAATAATTTGAGGCTGTAAACTAACTGTAAACGAGATAGTTACGTTTGCAATCTCTACTCGGGAAACAATAATTATTCTTCTTTATTATTTATGGCCAGTCGTGGCGCAGTGGCACGAGCGTGTGGCTGTAAACGACTGGTTGTGGGTTCGATTCCCACTCGAGGAGGCAAAGCGCGGCGTTAAGTTCCGCCACTTAACGGGGGAAAAGTGGGGAACGGAGTTTCTTAACACTAGGTTAGAAAAAAAAATCATTTATAATATGACTGAATGAAGGAAAAAGGAAAATTATACATCCCATTGCTCCATTTTCCGCCTGAAATAGGTAACAAGCGGGATTCATAGTCAAGGCAAACAAGGTTGCGAGCTAGTACTAACAATACCTTTAATAGTATTTGAAATGTTATATATTCATAATTTACTATTTTTTCTTCGCATTTTCCACTCCATGTACAATGTATAAGTGGAAACTTAATTGGTTGGTTTTATGTATTACCTATACATACGTATTGTAAATGCTTGTTTTCTCAAATTTGATATTTTTTTTTCAGCTTCACGCTGTATCCCGCACACAGCAGGGTATGCAAAGGGAATATAGTGTTAATACACTCCGTTCCCCACTTTCCGCCGAATTCAAAGGCATTGCGTGTTAAGTGGCGAAACTTAACGCCTCGCTTTGCCTCGACACTAGGGCGAAGAAAATGGAAATATTACATATTTCCACTCCTCGAGTGGGAATAGAACCCACAACCAGTCGCTTTACAGGCACACTTTGCGCCTCGCGACTGGCCTCTTGATACGTATTAAAAATATAATAAATAAATTTAATTTTCATATAAAAAAGTAAATAAATTAATGTTTTAAGAGAACAATGATTTCTTATTTGTTACTATTAAATATATTTTTTATATATCAATTAAAATGTGAATTACACCTATATATGTATGTAGAATAATTAATATTTATGAATGCTACATTACATATACCAGAGGTGAGCAACCCGAGGCCCGCTGTCAAGCGTTTATTACAATTTGAAATTTGTTGGCTTTGCCGTGTGAACTAAATAACTGTTACGTTATATTGCAACCCTCGGGGGTGGATTTTTGAAAAAATAAAGTAGCTAAGCCTAATCTTTGATGATCTACTATATTTATGCCAAAATCCATTACAATCAGTCAAGCGGTTTAGGTTTTTCATATAAACTTTCATCCCCTATTTCAACCTTTTAGAGGTGGATATTTGAAGAAATTAACTATGTATGACCCTGGGTTTAATATAATATTTAAGTATTTGATGAACTTAATTATAAATATTGGTCTACGTCCGGGTGATAATTTACTAGTAGGTATGTATATATGTAATTTATACATGAATAAAATTAAATTATAATTATTAACAATTGATTAGTCATCGTATAGAATATACACGCTTTAATCTGTGTATATGTCTGTTGAATATATTTTAAGCTAAAAAATAATAAATTTTGTAAAGAACATAGTTTTTTTTTATTGAAGAAAGGGGGGCAAACGAGCAGAAGGACTACCTGATAGTAAGTAGTTACCTTCGCCCATGGACATCCACAACATTAGAAAGGTTGTGGATGCGTTGCCGACCTTAAGGGGGGGTGGAGGAAAGGAGGGAAGAAGGATGGGGATGGTGGGAGTAGGGAGAGAGAACCGACTTACGTGCCATCGAACCGGAACACATCATAAGATGTTTGGCGGTTCGTCTATGACGTGATAGTGGTCGCGAGCCAGTCGGAGAACGAATCTTCTACCACCAAGCTACTGGGTTACCCGCCTTTTACGGGACGCTGCCCAGCGACGAAGGGGAATAGTATTCTAACCCGTCCCCCACGGGCGAAAAGACACTACGTTCTCGATTTTTCGTCTCTACCTAGACATTGCGAAGTGTAAGGAACCGCGGAGTGCAAAGGTTGCGGAACTCAACGCCGCATTTTACCTTACCATCAAAGCGGTGTAATGACAGTAGTTTAACTATTATAATACAATTAGATAGCCTATATGTATGTACATATAATAAAAAAAACGATGTATTTGAAAAGTCGAAATGATTCGATCTCAAACAAATTCTTAGTCTAGATTCTAAGAAGTCTTAGAAGACTATGCATTGTAGATTTGAATAAAAAAAAATAAACTGAAGTCCATTTCTTTAAAAATATTTGCACTAAAGGCAGATTGAACCTATTATTATTACGGTATAAAACTAAGCACTGCACATATTTTTATTTTATTTTATCACAGTACGGAAAAAGTGTTAAGACACTCCATTTCCAACTTTCTGCCGAATTCGGAGGCATTGCGTGTTAAGTGGCGGAACTTAACGTCGCATTTTGCATCGACACCAGAGCAAAGGAAATTAAATATTAAATAATTCAATTCTTCTAGTGGGAATCGAACCCACAACCAGTCACATTACAGTCAAACTTTGTCTGTCATTACTATTCGCCACGACTGATCTCGAATATTAGTAACAACGGAGTAAATATGAAAATTACTATTTATATGGCTACAGTACAAGATCACGTGCGTAGTTAAGAAATTCCTACCGGTACATTATTGTATACAAACGTTTTAGATTTGATACGCATTTGAAACTTCAACGATCTGTATTAAATACACTAAAAGAATATTTCCATAGATTCGATCTGGTTACACAAAACGGCGTCGCACCAATGATGGAAAATAAAATGACTTAACTATAGTTTCTTTATTTATTCTGCTCTATATAGAAAACAGTGGAGAACGGAGTGTCTTAACACTAGGTTCCCTCTGCCTACCCTGCTGTGTGCGGGATACAGCGTGAAGCTAAAAAAAACATATAGAAAACACGTTGAGACATAACTAAATATTGGTGTCGGTTTCCGCCATTCAACATATATTCTGAAATAGAACGCAAAGTATAGGTATAAAAAATATGTAAATATTGGTGTTAATATTAACACACTTACTGTGTACACTGAGGGAACCTAGTGTCATGACACTCCGTTCTCCCCATTCTGTCCGAAATCATTAACCGGAGTGGGAATCAAACCCACAACTATCGTGGTTACAGACAACGCTGTGCCACTGCGCCACGACGGCCTCAAAATTAAATATAGGTAAAAACAATAATAATCATAGATAAATCAAACTAAATAATTTTCAAAGTATGTAACACTGATTGTAAAAACATACGTGTATTTTATCATTATATACATATATGTATGTACTAGCTTTGCTCGCGACTTTGTCTATGTCAAAAAAAAATATAAAAAAGTTATTGTTCAGTGTGCACGTTTTATAATAAAGTTCTTAACTATAAGAAGCCTAAGTTACTCCTTATTACATACGTTATCCTCCAGTGAAAATCCCGTCAAAATCGGTCCAACCGTTGCCGAGATAAGCCAAAACAAACAGACAGACAGACAGACAAACATTTGTTTTTCGTACATATACGTACATAAACACTTAATATTAGATATTTTAAACCTTACACATATTAATATTACAAACTGACATTCCGATTTTATTTATTTCTATATAATTAGTATTTAATCGTATATCTGTTAATGGTTTTATCTGACTACAGGTCACTCGTCGCGATTGCGTCTTATTGATATGAAGTGTCTAATAAATTTAGTTTTTGTATTAATTAGGTGAGTTTTTCTTCATTTTCTACACATTTATGTGTTTGTACATGTGTTTTTTTTATGTACATTTATGTGTAATTGTTTTTTGTGTGTAAAAAATTTGTTTTTAGTATTAATTGGGTGAGTGTTTCTTTTTTTATGTACATTTATGTGTTTGTACACGTGTTTTTATGTACATATACATGTAATTGTTTTTTGTAACTAATATATTCTCTGTTCTGTTTTTAGTAATAATTGGATGAGTGTTTGTTTATTTTGTACATTTATGTGTTTGTACACGTGTTTTTATGTACATTTATGTGTAATTGATTTTTTGTAAATGTAGTTGTGTGTTCATTATTATATATCTTTGGTTTTTCATAGGGTAATTTGTAATATGTGTATTGTTATATTAGAATTTAAAATATTTGAAAGATTTTTTCTTATCTAAATCGTAGTCAATGTTTGTTTTAAGAGATTTTTTATATATTATTATATTTTACGTATTTAAAGTGACGATTTGTGGTTATCTTTGATATTCTAATATTTTCTATGTAATAAATATCCAGGTATTTTTTTTCGTTTTGAAAAACTACTTAGTGACAAGTCACTCTTCGCTTTTCGTTAATTGGCTTTAATTTAAGTGTTTTTAATGTAGACCAAAAATAGACAGACAGAAAAAATCTAGTCTTGTAGTAACATGAGACCAGTCGTGGCTCGCGGGCACAAAGTGTGACTGTGAACGTTACTGTTTGTGAGTTCGATTCCCACTGGAGGAATTTAAATATTTAATATGTTCGTTCTCCGACTGGCTCGCGACGATTATCGTGTCAAAGACGAACCGCCAAACATCTGATGATGTGTTCCGGTTCGATGGCATGTAAGCCAGCTCTCCCTATTCCCACCATTCGCATCCTTCCTCCCTCCTTCTGTCCTACATCCCCGAGGCTGGCAACGTATCCATAACACTAACGTTGTAGATGTCTATGGGCGAAGGTAACCGCTTAACACCTGATGGGCCTTCTGCTCGTTTGCGTCCTTAATTCCATTATAAAAAAAAATGCTCCCTCTATCTACCCTGCTGTGTACGGGATACGGCGAGATGCTAAAAAAATAACTAGAGCTATAATACTCCGTTCAAATTCGAAACATTGTGTGTTAAGTTACGGAACTTAACGCTGCGTTTTGCCTTATTATAGCAAGGAAATGGTAATAATTTGAATATGAATAATATAATACTTTATTGCACAAAACCAATAATAATAATACTTTTACTCCAAAAGAACGCAGAAAGGTGCATTAAGTAACGTATAATGAAAATATGTATAAATTGTATAATCATTAACTTGTATGAGGATCGAACCCAAAACCATCGCGTTTACATTCAGAATATGGCACACACACATTAACATATAACATACAGTATTCAAATTCAAATTCAAAATATCTTTATTCAAATAGACTTTGTAAGCACTTTCAAGTCAAATGTACATAAAGCTACCACCGACTGGTAAGGCAGTTCTGCTGAGAAGAGCCGGCCACTAACACAACAGTTGCTCTTTTTAAATATATAAATTACAATTTTATTATTTGATACAATGGTAGCTAACCGGCATTGGACTCATTCAGATTAACGTTATATATACGTTAATATAGTACGCGAACATACGTTAGTGACGTAAAATATTTAAATTTTGCTACACTTAAATTAAAAATGAACGAAAGTTTTATGTAAGGCCCAAAAGTGTCAAAGAACGCAAGATGCGTGTAGTATTTTTTTTATAAAAAAACAAAATATACCTTACTCTATTTTGTTATTAATCTCGTAAAATATATTTTTAAAGTTTCAAAATATATTTTTAATATACTATATTTAGATGAAGAAACGTTGGCAACCCTGATCATTAAACTCAGCGATGACGATGCCATATTTTCTTATGTTAGTATTATTAAACTATAGTTTTAAAGATTTTATTTACGAGTAAAGGCCATTATGGCGAAGTGGAACAACAGTGGTGGAGATGGCTGTGGGTTCAATTCCAAATCTGTTCGTTCTGGTACCAAAGATAAAGCTAGGCACTGACTTCCGTCACTCTCATCTCGATTTCAGGCTGAAAGTGGAGGACGGAGTGACTTGACACTAGGTCCTATCTGTCTACACTGTTATACGGAAAAAGCATGAAGAGATGCTACATTAAGAACAGACCAGCAACAGTAGCAGAGTAAATAAAGGAACTAGAAATAAGTTGCCGAACGTGTGACTGTAAATGACTGGTTGTGGGTTCGATTCCCGCTCGAGGAGTGGAGATATTTAATATTTCCATTTCCTTCGCTCTGGTATCAGTGGCAAAGCGCGGTGTTAATGGTCGAATTTGGCGAAAAGTGGGGAAGGGAATGTCTTAACACTAGGTTCCCTCTGCCTACCCTACTGGGTGCGGGATGCAAGGTGAAGGTTAAAAAATAAAGAAATTAAAAATAAAAAATAAACTGACAATTCCTAATTTTTGCCTTCAATTTATAAGTTAATCATTTATTATTGTCACAAGGTTAAGGTAAAATAATATTCTAAATTATTTTAGCCTTTCAAGCGGCACTTGAACAAATAGAATATTATTGAGGAAAGTAATTATTCTGTCCAAGATTAACACAATGATTTTAGTACCTGGGTAAAGCCAAATGCTATTAATTGCTAGGGAGGCTAATCGTAGCTGTTGAATTAAACTGACCTAATTCAAAATGTTTACAATTTTTGGTTTTTATTTATAAAAACTACCACAACAATTTTAAGAATCTGTGGGGTTTGCTGACGCATCTGTATCGCATATGTATGTGTGCGTAACGTGTGTGCGGGCGTTGAGCGAGTGTACAATAAATACAGCGAAATTAATTTAATAAACCAGTTGGCATATAACATCCGAGTCTTTCACTTCACACACTCCTTATAGCCATCCCACAGTATCCCACATACACAGCAAACCCCACAAATCTATTGCAATTTACAAAAAAAAATATGATTTTCAAGCTAGGCTATGTTAATTCTGGAGGCGATATTCGAAAGGAGCAACTGCTGAGTTCCTCTCGGGTCATTCTCAGTAGAACTTTGTTGTACGACTGACAAAACTGACATTTTATGTTAATTAACAGCAAGCTTATGTAAAATAGGTGATTTAAACTCTTATACGCTTTATTACAACTTATTAAAGTGAAAACTTGTTTAGGCGTGTTGAGCGTTTTGGTAGAGGGTAAAATCCTCGGTTCGCGTCACCGACATGCGACATGATAATAGTATATCTATAGCTATGGAGAGCCAGACTAGCACACGCGCAGTAGCCTGTGTACACGTATACACTAATACATCGACTATTTCTCACCGTATTATGTGCGCGTTGGACGCTTTAAATAAAAAAAATTATATAATTTTTGCATATAGTTTTAATTACACTCAACTTAATAGTTCCGTTTTCACTTCTATCGGCAGTCCCACGACTGCTACTGTTTTGTTTTATTTTTGCTATTAGCATCTCTGTAGAGAGATTTTTACAAATTTCTGCTATCCAAAGATGATTCTACGAACAATCGTTTGGCAAGAGAGAAGATTTTAGACGCAGCTGGTAGAAGAACGCATGGCTCAGTGGTGAGAGCGCCTGATTCAGGAGGCGCGGGTTCGAATTCCGCTGCGTTCAAATTTTTATACGTTTTCTTTAAATGTCTTTTTCAAATCAAATCTTGGCTAATTTTCTTATTTGGCGTATCATTATTTGATGTCGTGGTTTTTATTGTAATTACTCATTTTTTATTATTTGTAGTTCATCCTAACATGTTTAATATATATTTTCTTAGAGTTTTCTCTCCTTATATTTCATTGTGTCATTTAGTTTAATTTGTATAAATTAATTTTTATTTGTTAAATTATTATTTTAAGTGGCAAGTATATTGTTGGTGCATGTTGTTTGCTTGCAAGAGGGATAAAGGGAAACCTTGCAATGTTTATATTTGTTTGGTGTATTTTATATCCATGTCATATTATGTGTATATTTTATTACGCAGACCTTATCCATATTTATATTATAAATGCGAATGTCTGTGTGTTTGTGTGTCACGCTTTCACGGCTAATCTACCGGTCCGATTGGGATGAAAT
Organism: Dryas iulia moderata; assembly: GCA_019049465.1. Classification (NCBI taxonomy): domain Eukaryota; kingdom Metazoa; phylum Arthropoda; class Insecta; order Lepidoptera; family Nymphalidae; genus Dryas; species Dryas iulia. The sequence continues at coordinate 9,366,874 of CM032437.1, forward strand.
TCAAAATGAAAACAGTAAATAACGCTGGGTCTAACATAGGCTACTTATATTTTTTTCAATCAACCTCTAAAGGGTTAAAATAGGGGATGAAAGTTTATATTAAAAATCTAAACCGCTTGACCGATTGAAATGAATTTTGGAGTATATATAGTTGATAATCCAAGGTTAAGCATAGGCTACTTTATTTTTCAAAAATACACCCCCGAGGGTTGCGATGTAACGAAACAATCAGGCAGTCCACGCGGCGAAACCACGAGCGGGCCGCTAGTAAAAAATGAAATTAAAAAAATAAATACATAGTTTACTATTTTATGAAGGAAATGCAGACAAACATTCATTTTTATATATATATATATATATATATTTAATTACAGTATAAGCAGTATTTACGGATGGACGGACACGAGGGTGAGGAGGTTCAAAGATGACTTCCTGTTCGGTGTTTCCACTTCCGCCTACCAAGCAGAAGGCGCTTGGAACGAAGATGGTAAAAAATATATTTTAAATTATTTTAAGTTATAACTAAGTAGTATAAAATATTCATTATAATTTTATTTAAGAAAGTTTAAAATAATGAGTTTAATAAATTAGTTCTTATAATTATTATGAGATCGATGCTTGGGTTCTCCTCTATGGAAATTTGAATTATATTTAAATCTTCTTTCGTTAAAGAGAGCAGCCACAGTATTGAGTTTTGTCACTCCTCGGAAAGTGGGATACGGAGTGTCTTGACACTAGGTTCCTTCTGACACAGTGTCTCTGATCTCCAATTGAGTGTATAATTATGTTATAAGCATTCTGATTTCCTAGTTCCGGCAAAACCTAACGCGGTGTTGAGTTACGTCACACAACGCGAAACGTCTCGATTTTAGACAGGAAGCGGATGGAGTGTTATACTAAGTTCTCTTTGATTACTTTGCAGAAAAACCGATCATTCAATTGATTATTTACCAAATCCATACTTATATTATAAATGCGAATGTCTGTGTGTTTGTCTGTCACTCTTTCACGGCTAATCTACTGGTCCGATTTGGATGAAATTTAGAATGAAAGTAGTAAAAATGACTGAGTCTAACATAGGCAAAAACTAAATGTTTTTCAAAAATCAACCTCTAAGGGGTTGAAATAGGGGATGAAAGTTTATATGAAAAATCTATGCCGCTTGACCGATTGTAATGAATTTTGGCAAATACATAGTTGATAAACCAAGGTTAAACATAGGCTACTTTATTTTTAAAAAAAATCCACCACCGAGGGTTGCAATATACCGAAACAGCCCCGTAGATAGCCGCTAGTTATACAATAAATCAAATGCTTTTGATGCTAAATCCTTCGTATTATGCGTTATCTATATATATGTATTTTGTTGTTAACATAAATATAGACTATCTTTTTGGTTTAGTTATTAGTATAGATTGTCTTCTTGGCTACAGAGATACACAGCTTATTTCATTTTATGCTTACTTGATATATGAAGAATAATTATAGACTGAGTAATTATATACCAATCTATACTTATATTTTAAATGCGAAAGTATGTCTGTTTGTCTGTTACGCTTTCACTAATCTACCAGTTCACTACCGATACTATCTACCGATTTGGATGAAATTCAGATGAAAGTAACTAAAAATCCATAGACAAACATAGGCTACTTATTTTTCCAAAAATCAACTTCTTAAGGGTTGAAATAGGCGACGAAAGTTTATTTGAAAAATCTAAACCGGGTGACCGATTGTAACGAATTTTAGCATAAATATAGTTGATATTCCATGGTTAAACATAAGTTACTTTATTTTTCAAAAATTCACCCTCGAGGGTTGCAATATAACGAATCAGCTATAGTTATGTGAAGCTGTGAGCGGGTCTCTAGTATGTACCATTTTGTAAGATATTCATATTAACATTTTCTTTAAAGGTAAAGGAGTTAGTATATGGGACAAGCATTTCCATGAACATCCCGAAGCGATAGTCGACGGGACGAACGGGGATGTAGCCAGTGACTCGTACCACAAGTATCAGAGAGACGTAGAGATGCTGAGAGAGTTGGGCGTTAACCATTATAGGTTCTCTATATCATGGACAAGGGTTTTGCCTGATGGTAAATATGTATTTTTATATTTTTACCAGGTATTTTTCGTATTTTAACCAGTGTATTTGTAAACATAGATATGTACATAGATTATATCTTAACCAATTACCTCCTCTATATCTAAGATTCTCGATTTTACCTGTTATCGTAGGAAATTAGCAAGTAATATAAATACGAAGAACAGTTGTTTTAGTAAGCATGCAAAGTTCTAGAAAAATTAATTAACCAAATGAAAAAAAATCTTTAATTAAAGTTTAGGAGCCACACTGTTTGCAAATTTGTAATTTCTATGTCGGCCCATACCCACAGTAATTTATAGTATTAATAACAATTATTTTCCAAAATAAAATCGAAATGGATATTTTCCTTTTAAAAAAGTAGATTTTATATCGACTTTTGCTAATTTTCATATAATATTGAAATCGAATAACAATTACAGGACATTTCCTGTAATTGTTGTGACATTTCATACACTAAATGTTATAGCTTATTGTCGTAATTATATAATATATTGGTATTGATTATTTACGTACATATTTGTTAAAAATAATCTTATAAAAATTACCAAATTAACCTACAGGTTACCCAAACAAAACAAACGAAAAAGGCCTCCAGTACTACGACAATTTAATAGACGAACTGACCAAATACGGTATCAAACCCATGATAACATTATATCATTTCGATTTACCTCAAAACTTGCAAGATTTGGGGGGATGGAAGAGCCCTTTGTCCGTGAACTGGTTCCTAAAGTATGCAAAAATTGTCTTCGAGAGATATGCCCATAAAGTCCCTTACTGGATAACTATCAACCAGCCCAATTCAATTTGTGCTGAAGGATTTTCAGCCATAGAATTTGCACAAGGAAAGAACAAAAGTGATGTGTATACGTGCATTAAGCATGTCATGTTGGCACATGCGAAGGTGTATCGGTTGTATCAAAAGGAGTACAAGGATAAGTATAAAGGTAAGGTACATTTTTAGAAAACTTATAAAAATTGGCCAGTCGTCGCCCAGTGGCACAAGCGTGTGACTGTAAACAACTGGTTGTGGGTTCGTTTCCCACTCGAGGAGTGGAAATATTTAATATTTCCATTTTCTTTCACTCTGGTGTCGAGGTAAAGCGCGGCGTTAAGTTCCGCCACTTAACACGCGATACCTCCGATTTCGGCGGAAAGTGGAAACGGAGTATCTTAATACTAGGTTCCCTCTGCCTACCCTGCTGTGTGTGGGATACAGCGTGAAGTAAAAAAAATTGAATGCAATGGGATTCGAACCCGCGTCTATATGCGTTCAATTGGCTTAAAAGTCAGAGCACTCCATGCTGTTACTAAGAGGCGCAGGTTTCTTAAGTTTGTGAATAATACTTAAAAATGTTAAAAGTAGGTATAAAGGTACTTTGTCTTTTGCTTTCTGATGTGATGGTAGTATTGTAATATAATATATTTGACGATGGATGATCTGACAAAGAGCTAGGATGACCAAGATAACAAAGAAAACACTTTTAAGTATGTTTGATTTATTTTAATTTATTAGTTGATTTTAAGGAGGTTCTGATAATCACTTATTGCAATGATTACATTCAAATTATTTTCTTATTAGCGGCCCGCTCGCGGCTTCGCCGCGTGAACTATTTGGCTGTACTGCAACCCTCGGGGGCGCATTTTTAAAAAATAAAGTAGCCTATGTTTAAGCTTAGATTATCAATTTAATATATATTCCAAAATTCATTACAACCGGTCAAGTGGTTTAAATTTTTCAAATAAACTTTCGTCCCCTATTTCAACCCTTTAGAGGTTGATTTTTGAAAAAGTAAGTAGTCTATGTTAGACCCAGTCATTACTTTAATTCTAAATTTCATCCAAACCGGACCGGTCGATTAGACAAGCACACAAACTTTCCTATTTATAATATAAGTATGGATTCTCTGGTAAGACAAAATGCGGCGTTGACTTCTTCTAGTCAACATACAATATATGCAATTTGGGCGGAAAGAGGAGAAAGGAATGTTTTGACACTAGGTTCTCTCTCACTACTATACGAGTAATCACATAAAACTTCGTTTACTTTTACAGGGTCTATTGGCATTTCACTTGCCACGAACTGGGCAGATCCAGTGGTGAATACTACAGAAAATGCAGAAGCTACCGATTTGTTTAGAAAATTTACGGTAAATTTTTACTATATTTTATTTTTTTTAGGGGCAAAGAGAAAGAAGAAAGTAGAGTCGGGTCACCTATTTCCGCTTAGACATTGCATCTTGGATGATATCAATTTGTACATTTATTAGGGTTTAAGTTAAACTATAGTTATTTAATACTACATTTGTTTCACTTAACCTATTTTCTTTCTATTTAAGTTTTCCTTCTCTTTAAGAAGTTGTGAGTGACTTTCTTTTTTTTTAGCAAACGGCATACAGCAGGGTAGGCAAAGGTACGTGTTAAGTGGCGGAACTCAATGCCGCGCTCTGCTTCGACACCAGAGCGAAGAAAATGAAAATATTAAATATTTTCACTCCTCGAGTGGTAATCGAACCCACAACCAGTCACGATAACAGTAACACTTGCGAGCATATGCCCCTGCTTTTCGACAGGCCTCATGTCGACTTAATAATTATTATGTAGTAATTTTGAATCTTTTAATAAATTAACTAACATTCGGCTGTCATTTTGGGAAGAAAAGAAATTAAAAATTTAAACAGATTTTGAATATTTGAAAGTCAGCCATGAATGAATGCAATATCTACCTCTCCATTTAGACTTCTCCAATAACTAATTCTGTCATTTTTTAATACATTCCAGCTAGATATGTACCTGCATCCCATATGGTCTAAGACCGGGGATTTCCCTTTAGATGTCAAAAGGAAAGTCAAAGATGTGAGTATGAAGCTCGGATATGAAAAATCTATGCTGCCTGAATTGACGCGCGAAGAAATTAAACTTTTGAAAGGTATTTAATTATCTTAGTTTATTAAGTGGGTTTATAATATTCTTTTTAACTGAAGTCGACGTGGAGCATGGGACAATGTCTGAATGTAGCGCGATGGTTGCAGGTTCGATTCCCACTCGGGGGAATGGTTATATTCAAATTTTCTTCTTCGCTCTAGTATTAAAGACAAAGTGGCGTTGAGTTTTGCCACTGGACAAGCAATGTCTCGATATCGGGCGGAAAGTGGAGGACGGAGTGTCTTTACTGTAGGTCCTCTCTGACTACCTCTCGGTGCGAAAAAGGTCGACATTTACAAATTTGTGTGTGAATTGGCTTAAAACATGTAAAATTTGATAAAATATGTATTTTTAAACGTCTATGCCCGTTTTCCACAGTCATTTCCCCGTAAAATGGTCAGGAATCTAATGTAAAGAGACTCCGTTTTCCATTTCCGACCCAAATTTAACACATTATTTATTAAGTAACGGAACTCTATGCCAAAAAATAACGGAGAAATGAAAATACTTTAAATATGTAAAATAATCTCTAAAATAAAATAATCAAAAATAAAACAATCTCTCTTCAAAAATAATCTCTCTTCATAGGTTCATCAGATTTCCTTGGTGCGAATCACTACACGACCATGTTAGTGAGCACATCGGAGGAGAGTTGTTCAAATACAGGCTTAGAGAACGATTTGGGTATAAAACTGAGTTACGGAGAACAGTGGGTTCAGTCACAATCGCCTTGGCTGAAGGTATGTAGGTCTTGTGACTTTTTTTTAGCTTCACGTTGTATCCCGCTCACAGCACAGAGGCAGAGGGAACTAACTAACTAGTTCTAAGACACTCCGATCCCCATTTTCCACTGAATTCGGAAGCATTGCGTATTGAGTGTCGGAACTTAACGCCGCGGTTTGCCTCGACATTGGAGCGAAGAAAATGGAAATATTAAATATTTCCACTCCTCGAGTGGAAATCGAACCCACAACCAGTCGTTTACAGTCACACGTTCGTGCCACTGACGACTGGCTCCTATACAATATAATATATTTTTAATTAATTTAAATAATAACTTAACAATAAGAGGCCGTCTGTAAATGCGATGGCTGTAGATTCGATTCCAACTCGGAGGAAACAATAATGTTTATAAATATATAAATACTATGGTCGAAAAAGACATTCAAAGAAAACGTGTAAAAATTAGAACGCAGCGGGATTCGAACCCGCGCCTTCTGAACCGTTCAGGCACTCTCACCACTGAGTCAAGCGTTCTGCTATCCGCTGCGTCGAAATTCTTATACGCTTTATTACAACTTATTTTTGTTGTTAGCATCTCTGTAGAGAGATTTTTACAAATTTCTGCTACCCAAAGATTGTTCTACGAACAATCATTTTTCAAGAGAGAATGCTATTTATTAAATACTTTTCAGGACGCGCGGGTTCGAATCCCGCTGCATTCAAATTTTTATACGTTTTCTTTAAATGTCTTTTTCAATTTTCCTAAGTGTGGAATAACACTTCAAAAATGTTTAAAAAATACTATGGTCGTTTCTAAGTACTGGCTTCTAAGACAAATTACGGCGTTTAGTTCCGCCACTCACACGCAATGTCTCGATTTCAGGTGGAAAGTAGAAAAGGGAGTATCTTGACGAAAGGTCTCTCTGACTACCCTGTTATGCGGAAAAAAGCGTTAACCTGTGTTTTTATCAGTATTAATTTCGAAATAAAGCTATTTTACTCCGTACAATGATTTATATGTTTGCTTTAACCATTTATATATTTGGACGGAGTGTTCGGAATGGACGTCCAAATCCCCCTACATTAAAATGTATATAAGTTTTCTTTTAAATTACATTTGAGTCTTGACACTAGTTACCCTCTGACTAGTCATTTAAGCTGGAAAAAAGTTTGCAACCATATATATTGTATATATCGGCGTCAATGGTTGTCAACAATTGTGACGTCATCGGCAACTCAAACAATCGAGCGAGCTGTGAAGAGAGGGGGTTGTTTAACATGTACATTATTTTATAGTATTGAAGTATAGATTGCTTGGTGGTAGGAGATTCGTTCTCCGACTGGCTCGTGACCACTATCATGTCAAAGACAAACCGCCAAACATCTTATGATGTGTTCCGGATCGATGGCATGTAAGCCAGCTCTTCTTATTCCCACCATCCCCATCCTTCCCCCTCCTTTCCTTTTCCCCCCTCAAGGTCGGCAACGCATCCACAACTTTTCACATGTTGTGGATGTCTATGGGCGAAGGCAACCACTTACCATCAGGTGGTCCTTCTGATCGTTTGCCCTCTTTTCATCTTTAAAAATAACATAGTTTTTGTTAAAACAAAATAAATTCTAGAGTGCACCATACGGTTTATACAAGGTTTGTATCTACATCAACCAGAACTACGATTATCCCACCATGTTCATCACTGAGCATGGATGGTCAACTGACAAAGGACTGAAGGATACGTCTCGTGTTAACAACCTGAGGCAGTATTTGAAGGCGTTACTATATGCTTTGGAAGACGGCACAGACGTGAAGGGGTATACCGCGTGGAGTTTAATGGATAATGTTGAATGGTTCGCTGGAGTCAGGTATTTGATTTTTGATTTATTTTTTGTTTATTGTAATACTGTTTAACGCTATTTTCTTTACTTTTTATTGATATTAAATATATGTTCGTGTAACTTAACGCCGCGCTTTCGAATTCAAATTCAAATTCAAAATATCTTTATTCAAATAGACTTTTGAGAGCACTTTTGAATCGTACTTTTCAATCGTACTTTGTCTTACTATATTGGTGAAATATAAAGGAGACTATCCTGACACAGTAAAACAGCGTTAACTTTAAGCGTTCGGTTGTTGGTTCGATTTCCACTCGAAAATATGATTATAATTTAATTATTTCTGATTCTCCGGTTTTCTGAGCAAGATAAAATGCAGCTTGTCTCGATTGTCTCGATTTCAGACAAAAAGTGTAGAGCGGAAAGTCTTGAGACTAGATTCTTTTTGAAAATCTGATGGTATGCGGGAAAAAATGTTAAGATAAAAAAGATAGACATACCTACTTCCACGTAGTTCTGTAGTCATTGTGTTTCAAGTTTAATTTACCTAAATAAATATAATCGTCGGAAAATGAATTATGGAGTGTGTCATCACTTGGTTTTCTCCGATTACCCTGTTTTATGTGGGATACGCGTTAAACGTTAAATAAAATCAATGTTCTATACCATTGATAAAACCCCTTAATAATATTTTTTTATACATTTTCCCTGTATAGACAGCCATCAGTTAGATTTTTGTTATATTATTTACTATAGATATATCTATATGTAGTGTTCTAGGGTATTTTCCCAAAGTTAGCTATAGCTAACTTTGGGAAAATACCCTAGAACACTACTAAAATAACTGGATAAAAGAAACTTAACTATTTTGTAATTACTTCATTGTTCCATTTGTTGTGCGTTATATCGATTTTTTATAAATATTCTGAAGCTTCACACTGATCCCGCATACAGCAGGGAAGGCTGAGGGAAACTAGTGATAAGACACTCCAATGCCCACTTTCAGCCGAATTCTGGAGGCATTAGTTGGCGGAACACAACGTCGTGTTTTGCATCGAGACCAGAGCGAAGAAAATAAATATTTCTATTCTTCGAGTGGGAATCGAACCCACAACCAGTCGCGTTTACAGTCACACTGCGCCTACAAGCTACGACTAGACCTAAATCATTTTTTTGAATAAAATAAAGGTTGAAAATGCTGTATTTCGATTGGTTACCTATTGCAAATAATTTTTGCTATTTAATGCAAGTTCAACCTTTATTTTTAATTCATTTTTTTTTAGCTTTACGCTATATCCCGCACACAGCAGGGTAGGCAGAGGGAACCTTGTGGTAAGACACTCCGTTCTCCACTTTCCGCCGAATTCGGAGGCATTGCGTGTTAAGCGGCGGAACTTAACGCCGCGCTTTACCTCGACACCAGAGCGAAGAAAATGGAAATATAATTTCCACTCCTCGAGTGGGAATCGAACCCACAACTAGTCGTTTACGGTCACACGCTTGTGCCACTGGGCCACGACTGGCCACTTTTTTTCAACCTTTATTTTTACTGAAAAAATTGATTACTAGGTCAATCTAAGGTTGCAGTTTTAGAATTAAATCGATTAATTGATTATTGACATTGGGCGTTAGATATTCTTAAACATTTATTATTTTCAGTGAAAGATTTGGCTTGTACGAAGTGGATTTTGATTCTGAGGAGAGAACGCGAACACCAAGACTCTCAGCTCTAGTGTACAAGCGTATAATACAGAAGAGACTGGTAGAAGAAGACTGGCAGCCAAATAACTTAAGTATGTCCATTAGTAAAAAAAGGAAAGTCGTTAGAGATGATTTATGATAATTTATTAAAAAAAATTAGGTCTTTATTTATTTAGTTGTTGTTTTTATTTTCAATGTTTTTGTTGTTACCTTTGTGTTTGTTATTGTGATGTTATTTTTATAGTTTAACGTATATTTTTGGATAGTAAGGTAGTTAAAGAGATAACAGGACACTCCTTTCTTCATTTATCGCTGGAAATTATGACTGGGTGTTGAGTAGCGGAACTTAACGCCGTGCTTTTGCCAGAGCGAAGAAAATGACAATATTTTAAACGTTAAAATCATTATTTCGAGTGCGACTGCGTCATAATAGTCTCTAATTATAATTTATTCTGCATTTTTGTCATTTAGCTGGTTTCTTAAGAGAAATATGAGTTTCATATAGAATATCATGTCTTTATATAAGCGGAAAATGAGGAAAGAGATTTGTTAATTCAATTTACCCATGATATTTAATTTATTCATGTCTTGTCTAAATTATTTGTGTAATAACAATATTATTTATATTTATTTTCAGAGTGAAGCGCCATCTATTAGTTTTTAATGAAACCACAACACGGATGAAGATGTTAATGCGCAAAGCGTATTTCATCTACTTAACCATAGATGGCGTTGCAAATTATTTAAGTAGTTTTACTATTGAACACAAGATGGCGCCCAATGCTCTATTAATTTAAAGAAATAAACTTTTTTATTTTATTATAAAATATTGTGTTTTTAATTTTGATATAAGAGTTTTAATTTTTTTAAATAATATATAAATTTTCATTCACAATACCTTCTGATTATAATCGCGATTGGTTGTGTATTTGACTCCTATTCGAGGGACGGTGTATATTTAAAATATTTTAATTTCTTCGTTCTTGTGCCTAAGACAATTACCGACCTTCAATTTCGTTACTCAGGGACGAAAGGTCTCGGTTTCAGGTGGAAAATTGGAAGGCGGAGCATCTTGACACTATAATCTGACCACCTTGCTATGAGAGAAAGGCCGTGAAGCTATTTTTTTATTCCATTATTACATTATACCTTATGGTATGGGAAGTAACAACTTTCAAAGCTTAAATTGCCTCACGACTGAGTACAATCTTATTTAATTAAGGCAGTTTCACACTTTTGGTCGCATAGTGGTAGTTAGAGAGAACATAGTGGACACTCCGTTCTCCACTTTCCGCTAGAAATTGAGACATTACATGTGAAGTGGCGGAACTCCATACCACGACTTGTCTTAGGTATCAGAACGAAGAAATGAAAATTTAAATAAAACCCCAGTGGGAGTCGAACCTACAACTGTCGTATTACAGTCACACGTTCGTGTAAACGACTGGTTGTGGGTTCCATTCCCGTTCGAGGAGTGGAAATATTTAATATTTTCATTTTCTTCGCTCTGGTATCCGAGGCAAAGCGCAGCGTTAAGTTCCGCCACTTAACACGCAATGCCTCCTAATTCGGCGGAAAGCGGGGAACGAAGTGTCTTAACGCTAGGTCTCTCTGCGTGCTGCTGTGCTGCTGTGTGCGGGATACAGCGTGAAGCTAAAAAAAAAGAAATGAAACAAACGGATAAGTAATGTGCAATTTTCGTATTTTTTTACGCGAGGAAACCTATTTAAATAGTACTTGACAGATTGAGGTCTTGTTCGGTTGACTTGGGACTCCCGTACCTGCAAATGTAGGCTAGCCCTTACCTACTAAAGCTTCACGATGCTTATCCTCGACCGCTAGCTACACGGAGCTTAACACCGGCGGAGCGACGTGCAATCTTGCCTTAATGGTCCAGGATTGTTCAGACAACTAGGCTTTCTATATGGGTCTAGCGATATTAGAACACCAGGCCCAAGGCGAGTAGCCTCCGCATTTTTTGAATTTAGTTTTGTAAATTTAGCACCAATTTCACTGTAAGAGTAGTAAATAAAAAAAAAAAAATACAAGTATAAATTTATTTAGGGGCCAATTGTGACACAATGGCACGAACGTGTGACTGTAAACGACTGACTGTGGGTTCGATTCCCACTCGAGGAGTGGAAATATTTAATATTTCCATTTTCTTCGCTCTGGTGCCGAGGTAAAGCCCGACGTTAAGTTCCGCCACTTAACACACACAATGCCTCCGAGTTCGGTGGAAAGTGGGGAACGGAGTGTCTTAACACTAGGTTCTTTCTGCCTACCCTGCTGTGCGCGGGATACAGCGTGAAGCTAACAAAAAGAACCAAATAAAGATGCTATATCAAATGTATATTGTATCTAACTGTATACGCGAATTGCTGTAGCTTTGAAAGGAAGAATATTTAAATTATTTCTATTTCTGGCGTTTCGTTATCCAGGGCGCAATGTCTTGAATTCTGACGGAAGAAAACGGAATCTTTTGACACTAGGTCACTAGGACACTTCTGTCTGAAAATCCTGTTAACCGGGTTAAGGTGTGAAACTGCAAATCCATGAAATATATATAATATCTACCTTTAAAACAAGAATCACCATTCCCTCTACACACACCATACAATAAACACATCTTCCATACAAACAAACACACAAACAAAAAAACAACAACAACAGAACAGAAGCAACTAACACAATGGCTTATCCAATTTTTACACTCATTATATTCGGTATTTAGTTTATTTAATAATGGATCGAAAAAATTCGCAACAAAGCCTCGGGGCGGGATAGAGACTATCCTCAATAACACGCCGCGGGTGGTGGGACAAACAAACAATTACTAAACTTTGATTCTTTGCGCCGTTCCGAATTAAGTGGTGTAAGTCGTGTTTTGGTAAATTATGGTTATTTTTTTTTAAAGTAATTTATAATTGATAGAAAAATATAACAAATAATAATAATAATTGACTGACTTTAGCTTTTCTATTTTCTGCTGTAGGTAGGTGTTTGGAGAAACAACATAAAAATAAACAGTCAAAGGGAACTTTGTGTCAAGATATTTCGTTTTCTGCTGAACAGAGTTTCCCAATTAAAAAAAAAAAAAAGTGACGAATCCGAGTGAAGATGGAATTGACAACCAATTGCGATTACAGTCAGTCAGTACACGATGACCAAAAAAAAAATTAAATAAAAATTCTTACTTAATTATCCTACTATTTTATTAATCCTTATGTTTTGTCCATTTATCCTTCTTCCATATTATAATTATTATACAGTAAAAAGAAAACAGTCATTTTTTTAGCTTCACGCTGTATCCCGCACACAGCAGGGTAGTCAAAGGGAAGCTAGTGTTAAGACACTCCGTTTCCCACTTCCCGCCAAATTCGGAGGAATTGCGTCTTAAGTGGCCGAACTTAACGCCGCGCTTTGCCTCGAGACACCAGAGCGAAGAAAATGGAAATATTAAATATTTCAACTCCTCCAGTGGGAATCGAGCCCACAACCAGTCGTATCACACGCTTGTGCCATTGCGCCACGAAAGTCTTTAGAAACATAATATTTTAAAAAATGAACAATTCTCAGTTACGCCACTTTAACTAACGTCTATATTACAAAGATTTAACCTAAAATGTACCCTATATCTTAGAAACAGAGGGTAGTTTTAGAAAAAAATGTATTGAAAAAGCCCTCGAAGTCAATGAGCGGTAGGTGGAGAGCACTTAGACGCTAAATCCGAAATCGGATCATGTCGATTCGCTTCGGCGTTTTAAAAGTGTTTTAATTCTTTTGTTATTATATATTTTGTTTTTTTTTTTTATTTTTTTTTAAATATAGCTTTGAGAAATTTAAGTTATTGTTATTTATTTTTAGGTTAAGTTTGGTATTGATTAACTATTCACATATGTCTAACTGGTGACCGTGATTTTGAATGGAATATGGAATAAGGGTAGGCAGAGGGTACCTAGTGTTAAGACACTCCGTCTCGTTTTTTCCGCGGAATTTAATTCAGCGCTTTGCCTCGATATCACAGAAAAATGTAAACCACTTGACCGATTTCGATATTTTTTTTTCAGACAGAGAGTTGAAGACACAATGTCAAACATAGTCTGCCTATTTCTTTAAAACAACAACCCCTAAGGAGCTGAAATATGAGAATAGCTTCACGCTATATCCCGCACACCGCAGGGTAGGCAGAGGGAACCTAGTGTTAAGACACTCCGTTCCCCACTTTCCGCCGAATTCGGAGGCACTGCGTGTTAAGTGGCGGAACTTAACGCCGTGCTTTGCCTCAACACCAAAGCGAAGAAAATGGAAATATTAAATATTTCCACTCCTCGAGTGGGAATCGAACCCACAACCAGTCGTTTACAGTCACACGCTTGTGCCACTGGGCCACGACTGGCCACAAATATGAGACTTTTTGTATAAAACGCGAGCGCACCCACGAGCAGGTTGTTAGTTATAATATAAAAGAAACATTAATTTACTTATTTTTTCTCGTTGTAAAGTAACCACTTTAAGTATCCACTGTCCTCATAATTTTCTCTAAAATCGATCATAAGTTTTCCCAAGAATACTAAGACAGAAAGAATACAAAGAAATAATTAGTAGATCACGATCCTAGTCTAATTATTCAATTGCATATTTTTTGTTAAATATGCAATAAATTAAAGAGTGGTAAAAATCAAAAAGTGATTTTATTCACTGCCTGTTCATATTTATATTTCTATCCACTGTAAAAGAGATATTTAAATAATGTTTTGAGGTCATCCTGTCACAGTGTCTCAGCGTTTGACTGTATACGCAATGATTGTTGAATCGATCCCCACTCGGGCAAACATTTAAAATTAAAGTATTTTCCATATCCCATCTATAATAATAAAAATTGCAAGCTTAAATTCTAACTCAACCCGTAATGTCTCGAGTAACGAAGAACGGAGAGTCTTAACACTAACTCTTTCACTACTAAGCTTTTAAGCTGAAAGAAAAAAGCCTACAAAAGTAAGCAAAGTCAGCCGCATAACTTAGTGAATACACATCTCGAAACATCCTTGACGCGCTGAAATGAGAGTATTCACGTAATAATATCATATGAAATACCTCTGTCTGAAAGGCTTTTATTATATTTGCTGTTTGCAAGAAATATGGACGGGATGATGTGACGGGGAGTTGCTAAGTATGGAAATGGATTGTTAAAATATTTTTCCAACTTATCTTCAAGGTGCCAATAGTAGCTTGTAGGCATAAAGTGTGATTGTAGAGCGACTGGCTGTGGGTTCGATTCCCACTCGAGGAGTGGGAATATTAAATATTTTCGATCTGGTGTCGAGGCAAAGCGCAGCGTTAAGTTCCGCCACTTAATAGGCAATGCCTCTAGAATTTGGCGGAAAGTGGAGAACGGACTGTCTTAACTCCAGGTTCTCGCTGCCTATCCTGCTTTGTGCGGGAAATAGCGTGAAGCAAAAAAAAATAAGAAAATAACAATCTTCAAGATAAGTAGAGAGAACGTAGTGTTTAGACTCACTACTAATCAAATATGCTTGGTCTTAGGTAGCAGGCGGGAGAATTACGGATTATATTTTTCCTTTTATAGTTTTTTTTAACTTTGTGCAACTTAAATGTAAAAAGAACTCGTGTTTTTGTTTGAAATCATTCTGCACTTTTAGTTTAAGCTTATTTAATAAATATGTTGATTGGTTAATGGCCTACGACCAAAGCATATGAAATTAAATATTAATTTAAAATTTAAAAAAAAAGTCAGTAAATTAACTAAAAAAAGTATGTTTAAGTGTAATCAATTATAATTCAAATGTGATAGAGAAATATTTAAATTATAACTGTAATATATTTGCATAAATAACTTGCTTAAAAGGAATTCTCAACCACGAATTATGTTTTTGTTAATTCTGTTTTTGCAAATAGAGTATTTTTATTTTATTTTTGGCCAGTGGCCATCTGTGGCCAGTCATGGCCCAGTGGCACAAGCGTGTGACTGTAAACGACTGGTTGTGGGTTCGATTCCCACTCGAGGAGTGGAAATATTTAATATTTCCATTTTCTTCGCTCTGGTGTCGAGGTAAAGCGCGGCGTTAAGTTCCGCCACTTAACACACAATGCCTCCGAATTCGGCGGAAAGTGGGAAACGTAGTGTCTTAACACTAGGTTCCCTCTGCCTACCCTGCTGTGTGCGGGATATAGCGTGAAGCTATTTTAATTTTAATTTAATTTTATTTTTTTTTAAAGCTTTAATCGAAATAGAATCGAAATTACTTCGATCGCGTGAACATTTCGAAATTGAACCACGGATTGGATTTATTAGGTAGATGAATAAAAAGTTTATTTATCTTTTAAATCTCTCTACTAGAACTTAAAATGGAAATCCCAAAGTGGGTACCACAACCATCGAGTAGTATACAATCAGACAGAGTCAGGTCACTATACAAAAACAAAACGCGGCATAGAGTTCCTCCACACAAAAAAAGAACGGAGTGTCCCGATTCTCTAACTCTACGCAGAAAACATATAATATAAAAAAAATCCATTTCCACATTGACAAAAGATCCTTCAATCTAGCTAGCGTATTACACCAGACTACGCCTGTACATCTCCACTCATCCGCGAGACACACGAATATATCAAATTTACCCTACTTTACATAAATCCTGCAAGCTTTAAGGCATTTGTGCCCATATATAGATAGATATACTATAAACGACTATTGTATTTTGAATGTATATATATACTTTTTTTTGTATCCCGCACACAGCAGGGTAGGCAGAGGGAACCTAGTGTTAAGACACTCCGTTCCCCGCTTTCCGATCAATTCGGAGGCATTGCGTGTTAAGTGGCGGAACTTAACGCCGCGCTTTACCTCGTCGCCAGAGCGAAGAAAATGGAAGTAATAAATATTTCCACTCCTCGAGTGGGAATCGAACCCACAACCAATCGTTTACAGTTACACGCTTGTGCCACTGCGCCACGACTGGCCCTAAATGAATGTATATGTTAGTTTTATTTTAATTTCTTGTAGGTATATTGGAAGGTAGAAAAAATGTAGTGTCAAAACACTTCTCTCTTCGTTCTTTAACTTAAATTAGTATATTTTTTGTACTGTAAAATATACCAGCTTTCTACTCTTGAGACCATTGTGGCCAAGTAAGATAGTGTCGAGCAGTAATTTTGGTGGGTTTCTTTTTAATACTACGTCCCCACTGATTAGTGTAATTACTGTAAAGCATAAAGCAATAAAAAAATTATCCTCCTTTACATAAATCCTGTAAGTATTAAGGCAATTGTGCGGCGCATATAAAAATATGTACTATAAACGACTAGTATATTTTGAATGTATATGATACCTAT
Organism: Dryas iulia moderata; assembly: GCA_019049465.1. Taxonomy (NCBI): domain Eukaryota; kingdom Metazoa; phylum Arthropoda; class Insecta; order Lepidoptera; family Nymphalidae; genus Dryas; species Dryas iulia. The sequence goes on from CM032437.1 coordinate 9,383,522, forward strand.
ATTTTAGTTTCTCTTACATAGGAAGCTTAGAAAAAACGTAGTGTCAAAACACTTCGTTCTCCATTTTCCACCTCTATTTATTTAATGTATTTCTACTGTGAAAATGCTGAATTTCCTATTCTTAGGGCTGTCGTGGTGAACGTATTACAGTGAAAAAGTGGCCTTGTTTTCTTGAGGCCATCGGAAAGTTGTGAGTTCGATTCCCGCTCCGCGGAATGATCATACATTAATTATTATCATTCCTTCTTAAGACAAGGCACTGTAACGATACATATAGTACCCGGCAATAAATAATGCACATCGATGCTTAGAATGAAACAATCGGTTAGCTTCGACTTCGTAAAGCGTTGTCTCCGTCGTTTAAAATAATAACAGACCGATATCTATTAAAAGCTGTTACAACGACAGTAGTAGTTGTAAACTTTAATGATGTGGATTTCTTTTTTTAATAATTAAATTTGACGCCTAAAAATGAAAAAAATGAAAATAAAACTAAACGAATGGACAACCTCCACCTTTTTTGAAATTGGTTAATTAATCAAAAGAAATTGGAACTAATCGGGACCCATTATAATAATCATATTTATTTTATGTGTAAATGGATCTCGATTAATCCTGTTTTTTTGTAGGCTTAATAGCTTGTTTTTTGCATTGTACATAATCTCACGTACAAGAGTTTTCCTCTTTTTTAAAAATAATAATTTTAAAAATAGAATTAATAAATTTTAAAAATAAAAATTTGGGGACAGTAACAACTCTGTATATATATTTGGACAAAGACTGACAAACCAGAGAGAAACGTCACATATCAACTGAGTGACAAAGACAGCGCTCTACGAAACGGAAACTGACCGACTGTTTCATTCTAAGCATCGATGTGCATTATTTGTTGTCGGGTACTATACTTTACATAAGAACATGTAACAAATCAAAGCGCGGCATTGTGGTCCTTCGCTCTACACGCAACGTCTCGAACTCTGACCAAAAATGGAGAACGGAGTGTCTTGGCACTAGGTTCTCTCTGTTTATCCTGCTATATAGATATTGTGTGAAGAAAAAATACCCTCACATAAATTTCTTAAATATGGGTTCAAAGTATTTCTTACAATATTAATATAATTATAACGAAACACTAAAGTGCAAGGATCATAACAGAATGATATAAACGCAAAATTCATATTAATATTTTTAAAAGCACAACAAAGAGAAGGCTTATACTGTATTGCAGTTCTTTGAAGTCCTTTTACTCGTCTTGGGTAATTGATTGAAGCTTTCAGTATATTTGTCTTATTTTACAATATATTCCAATAGAGGCCAGTCGTGGCTTGTAAATTTCCATTCGAGGAGTGGAAATATTTAATATTTCTATTCTATGCAAAGCGTGGCGTTAAGTTCCGCCACTTAACGAGCTATGCCCCCAGGATTCGGCGGAAAATGGAGTGTCTTAACACTAGGTTCACTCTATCTATCCTTTTGTTTGTGGGATACAAAAAAAAATTAAAATAACAAATTTATTACGTGGCGCAGTGGCAGTGGCTAAGTGTCATAAATTTAGAAGCTCCATGCTTTTTCTCGCATAGCGGTGTAGTCTGATAGAACCGAGTGACAGGATACTCCGTTCTCCACTTTGCACACGCAATCGACTAACTGTTAACATGATTAGCAGTGGGTTCGAGTCCCACTAGGAGGAATACCTATATCATTTCCTCGAGTGGTAACCCATAGCCATAAAAGCGTTTACAGTCAGGCGCAATCCAATGATGGACTCTGATATCTATGTATAAAAAATATCTTAATAGCTATAAATATCAAACTTACAGTAATAAGGACTTTAACAATTACTAAGTTAAGGGAATTCAATGATATATGACTCACTTCTCCTATTTTAGTGTCAAAAATGGAGAATAAATTCACTAATATATTCATCCTTTTTACTTTTAAAAGGTTTTTTTAGCCTCACGCTGTATCCCGCACACAGCAGGGTAGGCAGAGGGAACCTTGTGTTAAGACACTCCATTCCCAACTACCCAGCGATTTTCAAAGGCATTGCGTGTTAAGTGGCGTAACTTAACGCAGCGTTTCACCTCGACACCAGAGTGGAAAAAAAGGAAAGCAGTGCTTCAGGGATGTTCGCTGAAGCGCGTGTGGACTGTTTTTACGCTCTCGTGAGAAAACGATGCGGGTCTCTGGTGCGTAGGGTGCGGGGTAGCCCAAACAGAATTCTAAACATGATATCCAATAGATTGGATTGCAAATACATGAATCATTGCTGTTCCGTCGCAAACGGGACGGTGCAGCGGTGATTCGTGTGTTTTGTAACATGTATAAAAAAAATGTAATTGTAACTAACCTAGTATATAAGAAAAAAAATGTTTACTAACCATAATGAATCACTGGTCACTTTAATAAAGGATTATTATTATTATTAAATATTCTCTAGTGAATCGAACCCACAACCGGTCGCGTTACAGTCATACTTTGTGCCACTGCGGTACTACTGGCCTGCATGTAATATATCAATTAAAAAAACCGAAGTAAGTAATAATAGTTTAAAGTTATAGAAATAGCTACAATAGTGGCAAATGGGACACTTCAACGAATATATAAGTGCTTCGCTTTCCTTAAGCTTAATTCTTATAGTGACCAAAGTAAGCTATTGTTACTCAGTGTGGACGTCTGTATACTTAATACTAATACTGGGTAATCTTATTGATATGAAGTATTTTTTTTATTGTTAAGGTATTTCCACACTAATGCCAGATTTGTTAAATTATTTTTTTTTTTTTTAGCTTCACGCTGTATCCCGCACACAGCAGGGTAGGAAGAGGGAACCTAGTGTTAACACTCCGTTGCTCACTTTCCGCCGAATTCGAAGGCGTTGCGTGTTAAGTGGCGGAACTTAACGCCGCGCTTTACCTCTGCTACCAGAGCGAGGAATGGAAATATTAAATATTTCCACTCCTCGAGTGGGAATCGAACACACAACCAGTCGTTTACAGTCACACGTTCGTGCCACTGCGCCACGACTGGCTTGTTTTTTTATAATTAATATATTTATGTAATGATACACCTATGTGGTGAAAATGTGAAGCATTTATTTACATTAAAATTAATATAGGTTTACACCCGTCCATACGCCTGCATTGAATGACTGGCAGGACATACTATTGGCCATAGAAAATAAAAATTTTAAATTTCTACTATCCTTTCCATCTATTTTGTACTCTTTCTGCTTAGTTTTATTATTCTTTGTTCAGTTTTAGCAATTGTGGCGCAGCGGAAAGACATCTCACTGTAAACAGTACTTTCATCAATTCACAGTGTCTTCCATTCTGGCGGTAAGTAGAGAACGGAGTGTTTTGATACTAGCTACTCCCATAAAAGCCTACCATTAAAAAAGTACATATATATTTTTTATAGCTTCACGCTGTATCCCGCACTGAACAGTGTAGGCAGAAGGAACCTAGTGTTAAGACATTCCGTTCCCCACTTACAGCCGAATTCGGAGGCATTGCGTGTTAAGTGGCGGAACTTAACGCCGCGCTTTGCCTCGACACCAGAGCGAAGGATGTGGATAAAATCGAAATATCGAACCTACAACCAGTCGCTTTACAGTCACACTTTGTGCCACTGCACCACGACATGCCCCAATAATAAATAAATAAATGGTAAATGTCTTGGTAAAAATAAATCGTTCAGTCTGAACAACCATTAGCTTTAAGATTACGCAAGTATTGTAGTACCATCTTTGTAAGTTTAAAATGCATTCAAGTGTAATATAATGCGATAAGCCCTCTGTTACTTTATAGAAGAGTCTCTTAGGGAATTACGAACGCGTGTAACATATTTTGACCACAAATTTTATTTTAAATAGACGTTAAGAGTATATTCTGTTTGAATAAATAAATTTAAATGTAAGTAAATAAGGTTGTGGCCGGTCGTGGCCCAGTGGCACAAGCGTGTGACTGTAAACAACTGGTTGTGGGTTCGATTCCCACTCGAGGAGTGAAATTATATTTCCATTTTCTTCGCTCTGGTGTCGAGGTAAAGCGCGGCGTTAAGTTCCGCCACTTAACACGCAAGCCTCCGAATTCGGCGGAAAGTGGGGAACGGAGTGTCTTAACACTAGGTTCCCTCTGCCTACCCTGCTGTGTGCGGGATATAGCGTGAAGCTATTTAATTTTTTTTTTCAAATAAGGTTAAAACAGTATGAAAACACAAATAGGTGTAGGTATATGTTAAAAAAGTGTGTTTTTATGTTTATTTCCGTTTATTTTACTTATAATTTACGTATGTATGAAGGTTAAAAAATAAGGAGACCGAGTGTCCTGACACTAGGAACTCTCTGACTACCCCACTACGTGGCAAAGGAACTTTTTTTTTTTTAAATATTTATTTATTTTTTGTACCAATTTCTTCAAAATAATGTATTTTTATTATACAGTGTTGTATATAACATCATATTATATATTATGTTATATAGGTCGACATAAGAATATCACAATATTGATTGATAAGTTAAATTCTTGGGTAAACTAAATTTTAAGTAACCATGGCTGACTACTGTGTGATTCTAAACTCCGTTTGCAAGTTTCGATTAGGCCGAATTTGTTGCTCAACACTAGATGATCTCTGTATGCGAAAAAAATAATAATAAGTTTATATACTCAGTATAGTTATACATAGTGCGGCGTTAGGTTCCGTCACTTATGTACAATGTCTTTAACACATGCGAGGTATAGAACAGGGTAATTAATTCACAATTCTCTTTAAATAAAGACAGAAATACCAAAATCTATAGCTTAATACTTATATATTTTTTAATACTCCAATAATTACAGGACAGCCAGAGAGAACCTAATATCAAGACACTCCGCTCTCCACTTTCCGTCCCCATTTGAGACATTCATATAAAACGTATAAACTTTTTTTTTAAATAAAGTAGTTTTTTTTTAATTTTTTTTTGTCATCTTCAATGCAATGGTCTCAAATTGCGTGGACCGTGTCAAATCCTGAGCAAAAAAAAAGCGTCAAAGGCGAAATAAATAATACTTACAAGTTTTCAATGTTTTGCTAATAATGGCGCCTTAAGTGTTTGTCGTCACACCGATCGTATCTGATTATTTTCCTTTCTACAGTAGTCTATTTTGTGTTTTTTGGTTCCGTATAATTTAGTTTTTTTTACGTTACGATTGTTCGTAGAATAATCTTTGGGTAGCAGAAATTTGTAAAAATCTCTCTACAGAGATGCTAACAACAAAACTAAGTTGTAATAAAGCGTATAAGAATTTCGACGCAGCGGCTAGTAGAACGCATGTCACCTAATGTCATAATACTCCGCTCTCCATTTCCCACGTAAACTTGACGCATTCGTATTGAATCGCGAAACTCAATGCTGCATTTTGTCAGATGTACCAGAGAAGATAAAAAAAAACAATATAAACAGTCATTCTCTCAAATGGGAATCGAACCTACAATCAATTGCGTTTACAGTTAAACACTACCACTGCACCCCGATAGCTTTAAATTTAATTAGTACGTGAGTATATTATATTTATTTCAAATTAGCTCACGTTTTTTATCGCATATAAACAGAGAAAACCCAAGACATTCCGGTCTCCTATTCCCGCCCAAATTTGTGATATTTCTAGTTGATCGGTGGAACTCAACGCCGCGATATATCTTAGCAGAACATAATAAGGAAAATTGTTTAAATAAATACATTTTTGCTACTGGTAATAACTTCATACACGTGTTACCTAATTTAACATCATAATACATTTATCTTCCTACTTAAAACTAAAGAACGGAGAGTCCTAACACTAGATTCTCTCTACTCAGCTGTACTAAAAATCGTGAAACTATTTCTATATATACCTACAAGTAAATTCCCATGGAACCCCAAAACGGTTCGCGGTATTTCAATGCGCGTGCGTCGAAGCGTTATCAGTGTATACAGATTTAGATAACGTAATAAAGGAAAGTGTTCCTTACACCGTTGTCGCTGTCACCATCGTCGTCTTAACTTATTTGAGCTTTAAGCTTTAGAAAGATAAAATCAACAATGGATTTAGAAAAATATAGGAATGTATGGATGGATATGTAAGAATTTTTGGGGTTGTTTTCGTTTTAAATAGTGTTTTTTTTTGGAAGTTAACGCTTTGGCGTTTAATAAAGTAGGGGAAGAGAAGAGTGTTGAGACACTCCATTTTAAACTTTTGGAATTTCTTATTGAGTTGCGGAATTAAACGCTGCTTTTTGGTTGTTTTTCTAGAGTAGATATGACAATAAGGTATATAAATATGGCAATATGATAATAATTGCTTTAGTTATTTAGTACTATTATTCATTAAAGATATTTAATTTTTTTTTTTTTGGCAATTAACTTGTATTAATTTGAATGTCTGCAATTTTTATATGTTATAATTTCAACTTTATTTTACTATTGCATGTTGTGATTGTCTCTGATTGGAAAAATATGTAGTTTACGTTTAAATTTCAAATTTTATCTGAACAAACTGTAATATTTCTTCCGTTGGCGATTCTTAATAAATAAATAAATAACTTAAAATAAACCATTTCTTTGATATTATAACTAAGTTGTATATCGCCTTTGACACCATTGTTGTGCAGTGGAGCGATATTTGACTGGAGTCGCGATGGCTGTGAGTTCGATTCCTACTAATTACATTTAAATTATCATTTCTTTTTCAGAAATTACAAATGGAAAACGGAGTGTCTTAACACTAGGCTTTCTGACTTTGAGGAGAATCAAAAATCCTAGTTCTCAAGGAGAAATGAAAATATTGAAATATAATTAATCATAACAAAACAATGCTCGGCGTTGAGTTTCGCCAGTTAACACGTAATGTCCCGAATTCGGTGGGAAACTGGACGGAGTGTCTGAACACTAGATTCTCTCTGTCTACCCTGCTGTGCAGGAAACAGCGTGCAATAAAAATATATAAATTATTTTTATTTATTTAAATACTTAAAGGGCCAGTCGTGGCGCAGTGGTACAATCTTGTGACTGTAAACGACTAGTTGTGGATTCGATTCCCACTCGAGGAGTGGAATATTTTGACATTTACATTTTTACCCGCGACGGAACGGCGACTGTATATGTGTTTGGGGTGAGAGGTTGTTTGTTTGTTTGTTTGTTTGTTTGTTTGTTTGTTTGTGTGTTTGTGCAAATTACTATGTCAATTATTTCCAAAACTATAAGTCCGATTTTGATACGGTTTTCTATGATAGGTTAAGATTCAATTGGCGTATGTTCTTAGATATGTCTTATTGCCTTAACTCACCAGGGGGCGCTGCAGTAAGCATTTTACGTGAAAACGAATGTTTTCAATTATCTCAAAAAATAATAGTTTGATTTCAATAGATTTTCAGTGATAGATTCAGGTTTAATTGGTGGATGTTCTTGGATATGTTTTATCGTGTCAAACCACCAGGGGGCGCTGCAGTAAGCATTTGTTTGTACTTTTTTGTATTTATTTGTCTAAAACCGAAACTACTGCTCCGATTGAAAAGAGTTTTCATAAAAAGATTCATCTTTGCTTGATGCATATTTTAAGATTTTTCTTTTTTTGTTACGGGGAAAACTCACCAGGGGGCGCAGCAGTAAACATTTGTTTATGCAAATCAAAAACTACTAGTCTAATTTTGATGTAACTTTTAAGGGTAGGTTCAGGCTTAATTGGTGCGTCTTTTCATATATATGTTATAGTGACCACTCATCAGGGGGCGCCGTAGTAAGCATTTGTTTTTATTTTTTTGTGTAAAACCAAAAATTTTCTTGTATTTATTTGTCTAAAACCGAAATTACTTATCCGACTGGCTAGAGTTTTCAGAACTAGATTTAGCTTTGCTTTGTGCATATTTTAAGATTTTTGTTTTTTGGTTACGGTGAAAATTCACCAGGGGGCGCTGCAGTAAACATTTGTTTATGCAGACCAAAAACTACTAGTCCGATTTAGATGAAACTTCCAACGATAGGTTCAGGTTTAATTGGTGCATGTTTTCATATATGCGTTACGGTGAGCACTCACCAGGGGGCGCTGCAGTAAGAACACTTGTTTGTGCGAAACTAAAACTACGAATCCGATTTGAATGCAGTTTTCAATGATAGATTCAAGTTTACTTAGTGCATATTTTCATATATGTGTCATGTATGTTTACTTAGTGCATATTTTCATGTATGTGTTAACTCTCTAGGGGGCGCTGCAGTAAGTAGCTGCTTCTATTTTTTTGTGTAAAACCAAAACGACTAGTACGATTGAAAAGAGTTTTCAGTATTAGATTCCGCTTTGCTTAGAGCATGTTTTTAAATTTATATTACAGTGACAAGTCACCAGGGGGCGCTGCAGTAAAATATTGTTTGTACAAAGATGAAAAATGAAAATGAAAAATGAAAAATAGTTTTTTTTTTAAGTAGCTGCTTCTGTTTGTGCAAAGATAAAATGACGAATTTGATTTGGATGCAGTGTCAATTATAAGTTCAAGTTTACTTAGTGCATGTTCTTGGATATGTTTTATCTTGTTAACTCACCAGGGGGCGCTGCAGTAAACATTTGTTTGTAATATTTAATGCAAAGCTACAACTACTAGTCCGATTGCGCAGAGTTTTTAGTATTAGAGTTACCTTTACTTGGTGTAAGTTTTTAGGTTTTTTTTTACGTTATGACACGCCAGGGGGTGCTGCATTAAACATTTAATTATGCAAAGCTAAAACTACAAGTCCAATTTGGATGCAGTTATCAAAGATAGTATCAGGCTTAATTAGTGCGTGTTCTCATATATGTGTCATGGTGACACCTCACCAGGGGGCGCTGCAGTAAGCATTTGCTTTTATTTTTTGTGTGAAACCTATTTAGATGCGGTTTTCTGTGATAGGTGCTGGTTTAATTGCTGCGTATTTTTAATCTGCCATATCACGAACTACCACGGGGCGCTCCAGTATAAATTAGTTTGTTCAAAATCAAAACTACTACTGGGTTATGTGATTTTCACTGATTTGGTTAGACTTAAGTTTCGTGGAAATGTTACGGTTACAATCTGCCAGGCGCTGCAATAAGCTTTTGATAACCAGAAAGCATTGGGTTTATAATTTCTTTTGGATTTGCATGAAGATTAATATAAAGTATTTCGATATTATGTAATAATATATAATGTGTATCTATTCACTTTAAAAAGTTTAAAATAAAAAGCAAAATTAAAAATTTTGAAAAAACCCACGACGGTTTAATTGTAATTGAAAAAGGATAAAATAACTGTAAATCCCCCGCCTAAAAGAATATATGTAACGAGATGATGGGGACGACTTCGTCGGGGGCTGCCAGTTGCAATCCCTATTTTAAATATAGTAGCTAACAGTATAGATTTCGTTTTAAAGTTTTTAAAATACCAGTTATCAAAACTGTAAATTCATATTAATATTTTAATTTTTTGGGAACCTGTTTTAACAGCAAGAAAACCTATGAGAAGGTTTGTGCAAACTTAAAGTAATGACAGCCCCCGACGGAGTCGTCCCCATCATCTCGTTACATATATTCTTTTAGGCGGGGGATTTACAGTTATTTTATCCTTTTTCAATTACAATTAAACCGTCGTGGGTTTTTTCAAAATTTTTAATTTTGCTTTTTTCTTCGCTCTGGTGTCGAGGCAAAGCGCGGCATTAAGTGCCGCCACTTAACATACAATGCCTCTGAATTTGGCGGAAAGTAGGGGAAAGGAGTGTTTTAACACTAGGTTCCCCCTGCCTAACCTGCTGTGTGCGGGATACAGCGTGTAGCTAAAAAAATCTACTATAGACAGCTGTTCTCATATCCTTTTTTTCTTAATATGATTTGATTACAATTCTTAAATTAAATGGACATGATACTCAAAACTAAAATTAAATGTTATTTTAGATTAACTAAGCGAGTTATCCTATTCTACTTATTTCTACAGCTATATACATTTAGTAGTTAAGTAAGTATAATTTACGAACGGGTATATTAAAGCACCCCCACACGTGGCTACAATTTGCACCGTACGATTATATCAGTTTACATAAACGTAAGGGATGTATTTAGAGGGTTGTTTTACGTGTGATCAATGATTTTATTAATTATCTGTAATATTTAAAAAAAAAAATGTTATTGTTACTTTACTATTTGTTGAGTATAGACACAATGATAAACTACTTATGTTTTTTTTTTTTTTAGCTTCACGCTGTATCCCGCACACAGCAGGGTAGGCAGAGGGAACCTAGTGTTAAGACACTTCGTTCCCCACTTTCCGCCGAATTCGGAGGCATTGCGTGTTAAGTGGCGGAACTTAATGCTGCGCTTTACCTCGCCACCAGAGCGAAGAAAATGGAAATATAATTTCCACTCCTCGAGTGGGAATCGAACCCACAACCAGTTGTTTACAGTCACACGCTAGTGCCACTGGGCCACGACTGGCCACAACTACTTATGTACTGTATTTTTATATGAAATAATACATTATTTTTCAGATATTTCATTTAATTTTATATACACTTACTTGGAAAAATGACTGTAAGCGTTTGTGGTCTTGGTTGTGGGTTACATTTCCGCATGGAAAATGATTATATTTAAATTTCGAACTCGCGGATTCGAACCCGCGTCTCCTGATCCGTCCAGGCGCTCTCACCACTGAGCAATGCGAGCTCAGTGGTAAGAGCGCCTGGACGGCATTCAGCTGCGCGCTGCGTTCAAATATTTATACATTTTCTTTAAATGTCTTTTTCAATTTTCCTAAGTGTTGAATAACACTTTAAAAATGTTTAAAAATATATTTAAACTACTTTTATTTCTCCACTATGGTAACAAGACAGAGTGCAGCGTTGAGTTTCACCACGCAACACTTAATACCTCGATTCTGTCTGACTACCCTGCTGTTCGTGAAAAAGTAAAACGCTCTAAATATATTATATTAAAAGGTTTTTGCTTAAAGCAATGATTATTTATATAATTACTCTCTAAAGTTCATTATTTTAAAATAATAAATGAAATGAAATAGCTTTACGCTATATCCCGCACACAGCAGCGTAGGCAGAGGGAACCTAGTGTTAAGACACTCCATTCCCCACTTTCCGCCGAATTCGGAGGCATTGCGTGTTAAGTGGCGGAACTTAACGCCGCGCTTTACCTCGACACCAGAGCGAAGAAAATGGAAATATTAAATATTTCCACTCTTCGAGTGGGAATCGAACCCACAACCAGTCGTTTACAGTCACACGCTTGTGCCACTGGGCCACGACTGGCCATAAAACTTAAGTAATCCCTTAAACTTCACACTGTCGCATAACAAGTAACAAACCTTTCCTTTTCTTTTCCTATAATAACATTTTAAAGTCATATTCTCTTAATTAGGATATAAACACATTTTAGTAATTTTTTAAAGTTAATTTTAGGTGTTATACGCAATTTTTCCTTTGGTTATTAAGAATAAACCGAATAGATTTACTCAAAAATAAATTGCTAGATCAATTTGAAATATATTCGAGGTTTTGGATTAGGATCGATTATTGAGCTGAGCGAGGCGAAGCTCTTACATGTTAAAAGTGTGTTTCGTTGTGGTTTAACTCTTCTTGGACTATTTGTAGTAAACCTCTGAAGTTTGGCACAGTGAGGGCTATCGAGCTCAGTATCTTGTATGCTGTGAATTTTTTTGGTGACAATTGTAAATGTAGTTTTTGAATAAATGGTCAAAAGGTGCCCATAGACTTAGGCTGTGGAACGTTTTGAAATCGCATGCGCGCCCACTGGACATCGCTTATTATAATTGCAAATTTTATTCTTATTCCATTAATTGTAATAGTTTGCTTTTCAAACTTTTTTTTCATGGAATAACATTAAATATATACTTCGCTCAGCTCTTCCTGACATGCAGAGCAAAGAGGCGGTTTCTAGTTGATATTGGACGTTAACTATCCAGGCACACCGCCCTACGCTTTCTACCTGAATTTATATCTAGTTTATATACTTATCTAAACATTCACTTAAATTATCCAAAATCCCACCCCCTGTTCTTCTCAAGTTGTCAATCATTAAAGTAGAACTCAAGTTTCAAACTATTATAGTATGGAAAAAACTTAAGTATCACTTAGTTAGCAGATCCAACGGCCGGCACGCGTCCGCCATTAGCGATTTAATTAAATACAATACTCCTGTTAGAGTATCGACGAGAGGTTTATTATAACAGTGCGTGTTTAGTTTTTGTGGGGTAGAAACTGTTGGAGGGTTTATCTTTGGATATGGGTTTACTTCACGCTTTTTCACGCAGTGGGTAAGAGAGAATATAGTATTAAGACATTCCGTTCTACGTTCTTTTTGTAATATATATTGAAAGTTTTGAAGCATTCAGTTTCCAGGAGGCAATAAGTTTTGAATTTTCAGCCTTAAGTTAACAATATAACATCACTTATAAAAACGGAGCTTAACTTTTTTCCCCAGAGAGAACTTAGTGTCAAGACACTCCGTTCTGCGTTACCCATCCCACTGATTGTGGAGAGTCAGTATTAAATGAATACACTTAAAATTATATTTCATAATTCTGGCAAGGGCTAAAATTTCTCACTGAAAAGTCACGTGACCACTTAAGTCAATGCGTGGGTACTTAGCGATTTTTACAATTTCTATTTATTGAAAACTCATTTTTTTTTTAAGAATCATTATATGTTTTTTAAAAAAAAAACAATCCATTATTTGCCTTCAATTACGCCGCGTGGCATATCAATTGCACTTGAGGACTTGGCATATTTTTAACTCAATATATGCCTTATGCTTATAGATATAAAGACTTGGCTTTGATATTATGCATTTATAAGAAAAAAAATGCAAAATAACTCTTATTTCTTAAGAGATAAAGTTGAAAATGTATTGACATAACCATTCTAAAAGATATGCAATAACAAAAGATCTTGTAACGATAAAGCTTCGAATATGTTTTTTTTTATTCATTTACCAGTTTTTGTTATGAGAACTAACTGCGATATACATTGAAAATAATATTTTAAAATACTTAATATTATTTGTTTGATTGAAAGTTATTATTTTTATAATGAGATGTTTTTAAATGTGTTTAATGCACACAATGTCTTGATTTCCGGTGGCAAGTAGAGAGCGGAGTGTCTTAACACTAGGTTCTCTTTGACTACACAGCTATATGGGTAAGCGTGAAGCTGCTTTAAAAGCTTTAATAATATTTCGAATATAGATTAGATTATTAATAATATAGATTAGATTTTTTTGTTAATTTTTTTTATAGCTTCACGCTATATCCCGCACACAGCAGATTTTCCAAAATTCACCCACTTTAAGAGACATTGCACGCCTAATTTCAATACACTCAGTTCTAAAATTTCCATTCAGTAATATCTACAGCCCCTGAGGGTAGAAATGAAAATAATCTAAATGTAACTAGTGGGAATCGAATCTACAACCAATCGTGTTTACAGTTAGACACTGTCCCACATGTGCCAAAATTACCTCTTGTAAAATTTATATAGGTACTTTTAATCTCCTTTTTTAAACAACAGTGTATTTAAATGCCCTACAGGCTAAAAATCGTATTGCAATATTCAAAAAATAACCATTTGCCAGTACTTTGCTCTTTTCTATTAAAACTATTCATTTCAATGAATTGGGAGGTGATCTAGTTTTTTTCGTTTTTATTAAAAAAAAAGAAAAAAAAATCATGGAATATCGTGAAACAAGCACATCGTCCATTCATTTACAATTTCAAAACGTGTCGAATTTGAAATTTGAATTGGGTATACGTAAGAGGACTGCTTTGAACACCGTTTACATTATGTTGAAACGATTTATAATTTTTGTCTTCGCGTTTTTATTGCATAAATAGAGAGAGCCTAGTGTCAAAACTCTGTTTCATTTGAATTTTAAACAAATAAACTTATAAAAGAAATACACTGATAAGAAATAAGTAGAACAATTAATAATTATTATAATTGCCGTTGAAATGGGGAATGGAATGAATGTATGTAAAACAATGTGTCAAATAAAATATTACTTTAGGACAATTGTAAAAATGTACTGGTTTTTTGCCTGTCACTATCCACTGTGGATCCTGAGCCTCAATTCTTTACAGTTTAGCCTCAGTCTTATACAGTACTGATTTGCTGGCAGTCATCTTCTCTTTACAAGTTTTTTATTAACTTGCAATATATACATACCCGTATCAGTTTGTACGATTTGAATCTTTCAACTCAATTTTAAAGCATATATTCTTAAATATTTGAGCTTAAATTTTGCACATGCGTTTAATTTCATTGACAATGCATAGTTTTATATAGCGTCACATAATACAACTCGATTAGTTATTTTTAATACACACCAACAAGGTTAAAAAGAAAAAAAAGCTTCATTTTTTACTTTTATAACGTCTAAATTATAATATAACTTAAATAAAACTTATTATCTAAATTTAAACTAAATCTATATCCACACGATATCGTGTAAACCAGCACGTGGGCCTCCAATTTGGCTGATTGGCGTTCGGTCTCGATTTTCAAACGCTCAAAGACTTTCGGCGGACGTTGGGCTCCGTGCAAATGAGGCGGACGTACCGACGGGTGCTATTTGAAGGTGCCTTCATGGTGTTTGTATATAGGAGCATATAGAAATATACAATAGTATATACATAGTATATGTAAAGTTACATATACAAGAATAGCTGAAACAGTTGATTAGAATTTTGTCTGAACAATAAAAATAGAAAAAAGGGGTTCTTCGAATTATTCCCAACAAGTTCTTTCATATGATAGTCCATATTGTGAGAGTGCATTTATAATAACTAGTCCATCATTTTTGATGTTCTGCCATATTGGCTTTAAAAACTACGCCACCTTATAATCTCATTTAAAGCAGACGTGTACACAAAATATCATCTTAATCGGCTTATTTATGCTATATGCTTCAAAATTGAATTTCAAGAGCCCGAACATACATATACATATGTTTGTAAATATATTGCAATACCGGATAAAAGCTTGTAAAAAAGAAATTGGTACTATTCTCTAATACATGTAGGTAGCGAGAAATAACTTAGTTTTAAAGCACTCCGCTCTCCGTTTTCAAACAATAAAAAAAAAGTGAAAATCTAAATACGTTTCAAAATATTGATAACACATGATATTTTTGAATTTACATTATGTAATTGAAAGGAATTCTTCGTCTTAACATTTACATATAGAAACAACGTATACAGATGCCATATTTATCTTTTACTAGGTAGGTTTTCAATTTATATAAATTTTTTTTGAAAATTGATTACACTCAGTTACCATTTTTTCTTCTAATTTTGCCAGAGGAACTTGCTTGTATATACCTATTGATTTGTGTCGTAGGAAATCTACTAAAAGCTCTTTATCTTCATCTGTATAAAATAATACCTGTTGGGTGAATAATAAAAATAATAAAAAATATATAAAAATTGTTCCAAAGATAACTTGAAAAATATTTATATAAATACACAGTATTCAGGGAAATAACTACAATATGCATAAAACTGATAAAAAAGGTTTTTATTTCATATGAAAGATAAGTCGTAGAGACTGTCGATGCGAAGTATGAGTGACTGACTGTAAACGCTGATAGGTTGTTAGTTTGATGCCCACCAGGCAGCACGATTAAGTATATATATATATATATATATATATAATATTATATATAGTATAGATATATATATTAGATATATCTATATATATATCGCTAGCTATCTGATCTGTCATATCTAATATCTCTCTATATCTATCTCTCTCTATCTCTCTCTATATCTCTCTCTATCTCTCTCTCTCTGTCTCTCTCTCTCTCTCTCTCTCTCTCTCCTCTCTCTCTGGTCTCTCTCTCTCTCTTGTCTCATCTTCTTCTCTCTCTCTTCCTCTATCTCTCTCTCTCTACTATCTCTCTCTCTCCTATCTCTCTCCTCGCATCTCTCTCTATATATCATATATATATTATTTTCAACCAAACGCGGTGTTGAGTTACGCCACTAAAATTGCAAGATCACGGTTTTGAATGAAAAATAGAGAACGTAACTTAAGAAATAGCGTGGGGGAAATAGGAAGCTAGGAAGGAACAAAAAATATACATATCTACACAGTATATGTATGTATGTATTTTGAACAGGATTGATTGATTGATGGGAAATTCTACTATGCAAAGGCTCCAGCGAGACGAGTCGCTACTATAGTTGAACTAAAAGCTAGGTTTAGTTCGGCCACAACAAAGCATTCAGCTGTAGATGTTATCTCGTGCTTCACACGTTGTCTTTGACGCCATCTTTATGCCAAGTGTAGAGGACATGCTGACTGTATACTATCGGATAGGAAGGTCTATTGTTTTGTATTGGCAAATGAATTTTTAATATTTTTAATATATATTAAGAATTTAAATATATATAGTACTAGGGGCCCGCTCGCGGCTTCGCCGCGTGAACTATATCGTTATATTGAAACACTCGGGGGCACATTTTTAAAAATAAAGTAGCATTTGTTTAAGCTTAGATTATCAACTATATTTATGCTAAAATTCATTACAATTGGTAAAGCGGTTTAGATTTTTCATATAAACTTTCATCCCCTATCCTTTAGAGGTTGATTTTTGAAAAAATAAGTAGCCTATGTTAGACCCAGTCATTTTTACTACTTTCATTCTAAATTTCATCCAAATCGGACCGGTAGATTAGCCGTGAAAGCGTGACAGACAAACACACAGACTTTCACATTTATAATATAAGTATAGGATAATGGCACAGTGGGACAGCATCTGCGAAATTATTATATTTAAATTTTCATATCTTCACTCTGTTACCAAAGACAACAAGTGATGCATTGAATTCTGTCACTTAACACGCAATATCTCGGTTTCGGTGGAACGTGAAGGATGAAGTATCCTGACATTAGGTCTCTGACTACCGCGCTATGAAGGAAAAAGCGTGAAGTTCCAAAAACAGGACAACTTGACCGGCAATCTAGTAAACTTGATAGTAAAGGATTCGACTCCCACTCAGAGTAATGATTTTATTTAAATTATTTTTAATACTCAAAGTGCAATATTTCGAATTCGTGCAGAAATTAGAGAGCTTATATAAAAAAAAGTTTGTTTATAAAAAAAAACGTAATAAATGTATCTTGGTCTATTCTTTGAGCATTAAACTGATTTTTTAATTTGCCAATATTACATGTATACTAAATGACTGACTGATAATACACTGTTGAAACTAATGGGCGGAGACGGAGAGACGGAGGGCGTAAATGAACACTAAAGGAACAATTTCTTGTCAAATTTTCTACAGGGCAAAAAGAAATTTTACGTTTTGCAATCAACCCAAAAAATACGAATATAGATGATAATACTTTTGCAAATATCATAAAGTTAACACAAACGAAGCAACGTGCGACAACTAGTTTAATTATAAGAAAATAAACTTCTAAAAGCTTAAAGGAAGTGTTTTCATAAGGAAGAGTTTCTTAAGATGGCAGATAAGTTCCAAGGTGCAGAATCCGATTCAATCTGTTAATTCAAAAGATGAATGGAATATAAACATAGAATAAACTGTCCAAACCAGTGTCCACTGTGCATTAGTGATTATTATTAAAACAGATGTGGTATTTTCTTTCAAATATACGCTTTTTTATTAGTAGGATAGTCAAAGAGAGCTTAGTGTTAAGACACTCCGTTTTCCACTTCCCGGCCGATTTCTTTGAGGCATTGTGTGTTAAGTGGTGAAGCTCAACTCCGAGATTTGTCTTGTGTGACAAAGGAAGAGAGATAAAAAAATCATCATGAAATCTATTGGGAATCGAACCATAGCTGATTGTGAGTACAGTAAGACACTGCCTCATTGTGCCACGATGAACTCAATGGTATTTATTATTTTCATTTTAGACTTTTTTTTACTAAATAAATATGATGTAACAATAGAACAAAAATAAATGGAAAAATTGTAACTAAATTAATGATCTTATTAATTTTTTTTTACAGCTTCACGCTATATCCCGCACAGCAGGGTAGGCAGAGGGAAACTAGTGTTAAGACACTCTGTTCCTCACTTTCCGCCGAATTCGGAGGCATTGCGTGTTAAGTGGCGGAACTTAACGTCGCCCTTTGACTTTGATACCAGAGCGAAGAAAATGAAAATACTAAATATTTCCATTCCTCGAGTGGGAATCGAACCCACAACCAGTCGTTTACAACGTTCGTGCAACTGCGCCACGACCGGCTCCTATTAATGAACAATAAATATTAATATTTTTTTAACAGCATAACTTAAGCATGTTAATTTTGACGCTTTTTTGTTTCACTAAACGTAAAGTAAAAACAGAATAACGAGTCACCAAAATCACTAAATTATCTTCTGTCTTTTAAAAAAAATATTGCACATCTACAATAATTTACTCTGTCAAAATTTTATATACAAATTTGTAACAAGCGATACCATCTCGCGGGGACGGCCGTTAATCGTAATTAGGGCGCTGTTTAGCTCCTTATAATTACTTAAATTTTACTTGTGACTTTCTTACTACCCTGGGGCTTGGGGAAAGGGGTGGATTAAGTGGATATGGTTTTAGTATTAAATTTGATTAATAATTTGACATTAAATAAAGTAATTAAATTGATGGTTAATATGAAAGTACCGTGATTATTTTCTATGTTTTTCTAAAAATTATTTCAATTTATTCATTGTATAAAAAATATTTTAAAAATGGTAAAAATAAAGATTTTTTACTTGGAAAATGTACAAAAATTTGAACGCAGCAGGATACATCAAAGCTTACTGAGATACGCTTTTCTAAAAATGTTTTTAAATTTCCTAAGTATATGAATAACAAAAATGTTCAAAATAAAGTTCTTTTACTTGTTTTATAATAATGGTGGAAAGAATATTGTTTTTTAACTTTTTTATGCGCTATTATATGTACCTAAATTAAAGTTAGAATTACAAAGATAACGAAATTGTATCCATATTTATATTATAAATGCGAAAGACTGTGTGTTTGGCTGTCACGCTTTCACAGCTAATCTACCGGTATGATTTGAATGAAATTTACAATGAAAGTAGTAAAAGTGACTGGGTATAACATAGGCTACTTATTTTTTCAAAAATCAACCTCTAAAGGAATTAAATAGGGGATGAAAGTTTACATGAAAAATCTAAACCGCTTGACTAATTGTAAAGAATTTTGGCATAAATATAGTTGATAAGCTAACCTTAAACATAGACCACTTTATTTTTTAAAAATGCGCCCCTAAATTTCGCATCATGCAATGATGCCAAATTGTTCACGCGGTGAAGCCGCGAGCGGGCCGCTAGTATGTAATATTTGTACAAGGCAGGATTTACTTTCATGTCTCTGCTATGGTAATAAAATAAAGCACGTCACGGCGTTAAGTTCCATCAGCATGTAATGTCTCGATTTCGGCGGATAGTGGACAGCGAAGTGTGTGTACACAAGGTTTTCTATGACTTCCCGCTGCGTAAAAAAGGGTACAGCTTTTTACTATTGTATCTAACATATGCTACTTGTAGCAATACTTGTGATATAATATAATTCTTTAACAAATATTCCTCTGAACTGGTTACGAACACACATTCAATTTCATTAACAGCTGTGCCACTGCGCCACTACGTCTTAGAATTTTAAAATAAAAAAAAAACAATATATAGGATAATCCACATCATATCCGCATTAATCTAGACGCGGCCGAGGTATGATACAACATTTAGAGTTAAGAGGCGGTGCGCAAATTTGCGGGAGACGACCGTCTTAGCTGGTACTGGTAGAGAGAAAAGTTACTCATTTCATAAAATGAGAAATACATCCATTTCTTACATATGTAATCAATGAAGAAAATCATTCAGTTACTTACTGAATCAGAATAAACTGGTCACAAATAACATACATACGAAATGACTGTGCCTAGAAAGATAAAGTTGGTCATTAAGGTTCCTTGGGTAGTATAGGATAGAATATTAAATAAAAATGTTTTAGGGGAAATATTTCATTGTCTCTAAATAAGTTTAAAATGGAAAATAGAGCCTTATCACTAGTGTCTCTCTTCTGTTTCATATAAAAACATACACAAAAACATTATAATTTACTTGTGGCATTAAAAAAAATAACACTTACGTGCTCCAATGTATCTCATATTGTAACTTAGCTCTACACCTTTGAGATATTCTTCTAAAGAGCACGAATAAACTCTTAAACCTCGACGCATTCAACTTGATACTTTAACAGATATCATAAATATCCTTCCTTGTTCATTATCTATGGCAAATAACAAAGAAAGCTGATAATAACGTGTTAAAATACCTCAGTCAGCATAGAAATTTTGAAATTTTGAAATTTGTCTACATTTACTCTATTTTTAAATTTTCACTATTTTAATTCTTTTTCATTTTCATTATTTTTAAATTTGACTACGCGGATGAAAGAAGCTCATACAGCAAAAGTTCCGGTTACTTAGCAACATTATATAAATAAAGCATTTGTTATTTACAGCTTCATAGCCAATACACAAGAGATCTGATAACGTACAGAAATATGTATATATAGACTACTATTCAAGGTGGCCAGTCGTGGCGCAGAGGCATAAAGTGTGACTGTAAAACTTGTGGGTTCGATTCCTACACGGGGGGTGGGAATATTTAATATTTCCATTTTCTTCGCTCTGGTGTCGAGGTAAAGCGCGGCGTTATGTTCCGCCACTTAACACGCAATGCCTCAAAGTTCGGCGGAACGGTGGGTGGAGAACGGAGTGTCTTAACACTAGGTTCCCTCTGACTACCCTGCTGTGTGCGGGTTACAGCGTACATATTCAAAGTGCATGACTAAAAGAAAAAATTTACTTAAAAAAATATTAAATGAAAACTAATGAATTTAATAAGGATTTATTTTTTGTTTAATTTCAGATATTTTAGGTTCATAAGTACATTTTCAAGCAAATCAGGTGACAAGAAGTGGATCACAACTTTGAAACAATTTCTTACACATATATTAATAGATGCAGAAAAAGCTAATAAAAATATATTACAAATAGTATCAAGACGAGTCGCTACTAATAAACCCCAAACCTCTTAAATGAAGTCGAGTCGTCGAAATAAATAAAGTTGCGTTTGCGAGGGACTCGCTAATTACCTATACGGGATGAGAACACAGCAAAATGGAAGTGGTAGCTTTTGGTTTTAATTTTGTCATATTTCCTATATGAATCAGGAAAAAGGTGGAGACACCAAAGTGTTAAGACACTCTGTTCTCCACTTTTTACCCAATTTCAATATTTTAAGTTTACGTTTTCACGACAAAGCAGGTAGTAGGTAATCAGTAATACTATTAAAAAACCTATTGGTTTTGTAGAGATATTTTTTTTCTTTTTTTTTTTAGCTTCACGCTGTATCCCGCACACAGCAGGGTAGGCAGAGCTAGAACCTAGTATTAAGATACTCCGTTCCCCACTTTCCGCCGAATTCAGAGGCATTGCGTGTTAAGTGGCGGAACTTAACGCCGCGCTTTACCTCGACACCAGAGCGAAGAAAATGGTAATATGCCATTTGTACTCCTCGAGTGGGAATCGAACCCACAACCAGTCGTTTTACAGTCACACGCTTGTGCCACTGGGCCACGACTACACACTGGCCACATAATAGAATCATAAAAGTCTATACCACCAATATTTGTGCATTCGATCCCTAGACAGAGCAAACATTTTCTATATAATTATAATATTTTTACTTTTTTCGTCGCATAATAGGCTAAGTTTTATTTGAATTCGGGACATTGCGTACTAAGTGGGAAGCTAACGCTTCGTTTTTCTTACCACAGGGTGGGAATAAAGATGATTTACGTATAATCATTCCTTCGAATGGAGATTCAAGTAAGTAGACTTATGAAAGCCAGAAATGGAGAACGAATTATTGAAAGAAT
This sequence comes from Dryas iulia moderata, assembly GCA_019049465.1. NCBI lineage: Eukaryota > Metazoa > Arthropoda > Insecta > Lepidoptera > Nymphalidae > Dryas > Dryas iulia. Next base: position 9,405,483 of record CM032437.1, read on the forward strand.
TATTGCAGTATGTATGCAATGTATGTACGCTATGTAAATATTGTATTGTTATTGGAACGAGACACAAATTTGAACACAGCGGGATTCAAACCCGCATTGAAAGCGTAATCAGAGCGCCTGAAAGGATGTCAGAAGGCGCGGGTTATAATCCTGTTGCGTTCAAAATTTTTATACGTTTTCTAAATGTAAGAGTAGTTCTTCAACTACCTGGGTCGCCACCTAGAGTCAAACATAGACTACTTTTTTTAAAAATAATCTCCTACAGGGTTAGGTAAATAGGACATGAAAGTTTGTTTTAAAAGTTGTATAGTTACACAGACCAAGCCGTGAGCGGTCGGTAGTATAAAATATATAAACGATAAATAAGTATAAATTCGAAGAACGTCTTAGATCGCCACAAATGGACACAAATTTCCCAGTAAATCCTATGACATAATAATAATATTCTACCTGCATGCCACTTCTAAAATATAATTAAAGTATATAACTTATGTCAGTTATTTCAGAAAGTCGGAGACGCTTACTTACAAAGTTGCAAGAAGGGTGAAAGATAAAACAGATTCTTATCATTATGTCTTAAAAATCTTTGACCCGTCCTTTAATCTGGACGAGTATATTTGACTGTCAAATAGACTGCCGAAAATGAGATCGTGGGTTTTGTTCCCATTCAGGGTACTTGGATGTTTGTGTGTCTCTGATGTTATGTAATTCTTTTATTAGTTTCATGCTTTACCACTTAGCGGAGTAGTCAGAGAGGAGTTAGTGTAAAAACACTCCGTCCCCCACTTTCACTCCACTTCGAGTTATGTCTTTGGTACCAAAGCGGAGAAATGAAAATTTAAATATGTATAATAATGCCTACGAGTGGGAATCGAACCCACAGCCTTTGTCATTGAACTTTCATGTTAAGCTTTAATGTGCTCAGCTAAATTTCGTGTTTAAAATTTCACATACATTTTTTTCTCTACATAGCTGTTATTATGTGTATGTCGCTTTATATAAAAGTATGTATAAGACTCATGTATAATATTCATATATGTTTTATTAATTAGATGTTTTTCTAACGCATTGTTATTATTGATTGACATTATGAACTTTTACCTCTTTATGTACACAACTTTAACTATACCAAATTTCATACTTCTTTGAACGCATCATTTACGATAAAGGGGTTGACAGTTTTTACAACACGTATTATTATATAGATTCTTTTCATTTACAAATATTCTATTACAAAATATGTCTGTTTCGCGCTTTCTGTTTTTGGAAATAGGTAAACTTAGACCCAGCCCAAATCGTTTTTTTTTGTGATATATTATATTACGAATTCTGATTCTAAATAGGATAGCTATAGTGCTTAAAATATATTGATTTTTATACGTGCTTACAAAACACAATTGTGATACTTTGTTGCATAGAGCCTATACAAAGTAAATTGATAATTCACTTCTAACATTGTCCTTTTAAAGAGTTTGGTTAGAAAATGCACAGCATTAAATAATGTTAATGAAAAAACTATCTCTATTGAGGCAGAATTACACTTTCCTTTCTTCTCTATTATTACTTTATTGACATAAATCTACACAGAAGTCTAAATTATGATTGTTGCCAGCCGTGGTCCTGTGGCACAAGCGTGTGATTGTAAACGACTGGTTGTGGGTTCGATTCCCACTCGAGGAGTGGAAATATTTAATATTTCCATTTTCTTCGCTCTGGTGTCGAGGTAAAGCGCGGCGTTAAGTTCCGCCACTTAACACGCAACGTGAATTCAGCGGAAAGTGGGTAACGGAGTAACTTAATACTAGGTTCCCTCTGCCTACCCTGCTGTGTGCGGGATACAGTGTGAAGCTACAAAAAATATATACATATCTACAGGTAAAAAACGAATTCTTTAGGTAAATAGTTTTAAATACACAATATCACATATAAACTATTCACAATAACTTTCAAAATTTAGCAAAAATCCATTCAAAACATTACCAATTTGTATTCAAATGTGACGGAAGCGTTGATCGGGCGCGGGTAGGAAAGGGCGGGAAATAATTAGCCGTACCGCCTAGGGCAAAGGAAACACGCTATACAGCCAGCGACTCGAGGATCATTGCTTATTATGTTGAAACGTATTTTTTAAGCTTAATAATTTAAAAAAAAATATGCATGTGACATATTAAATGACTGAAATGGTTTTTTTTTTATTTTATATATTTTTTTGTTGGCAGAATAGATGATTTCTATGTCATTTATGTTATGAGGCATTAAGAAATAGGTAATATAATACTATATTGTGTATTGTTTTGTTTTGTATTTTATCTTTACATGTCCATTACTATTTGATTGCTGGATTTTAAAGTCATTGACACTGTCTTAGGACAGAGATCGTTTGTAATTTAGCACAAAATGAATATGTTTCAAATTGTAGCAGACCTATTAAGAGACGGATAATATTGGAAATGACATAATATTATCTGTAGGCCATGGTAGGCAATAAGTCTTTAATTATTTATAATGTACATATTAAATGAGAAAATTAATGTTTAACTAATTAATTTATTCACTACGAAAAGATAAAATGTGGCGTTTAGTTCCGCCACTCAATGTTTGAAACTTAAGTGAAAAATGGACAATGGCGTGTCTTGATACTAGCTGAAAATGATAATAATAATCTGTTGTAGTTTTTATTTTTTTATATTGTTCCGTTTGCTGCCAATATTCTACTATATGAGGAAGTATATAAAACAAATGGGAAACGCATTATAATCCAATTTTGATATATTTTATTAATTAATCTTCATCAAATTCAAGTTATATAGGTACATACATATTCCAAAACTTAGGCAAAAGTTTTGGAAACCCAAATCCCTATATACTCTAGCGCAAAATTAAAAAAATATATATAAATCCCTACATGACAGTCACAAATAATATCCCAAAACGTAAATATATCCCCAAACGAATTGGTCACGTATCCACTCTATACCCATTTACGTCACTTTCAATTTCTCATGTGGCAACACACGAAAGGGAGAACAAAATGGCGTTATTATCATAGCTAATAAAAATTCAGCGCGCGAAAAATGGCGCACGCTGATTGGTCGACGCTCCCTCGAGCCCTCACCCCATTGGCTGTTTTCTCTTTATCCCATTTCCAAATTAACTTTCGCTGTCGTACGGTTATCCCCGAATTTATTTATTTCCACGTTTTATTAGCTGGGAAAGGTTCATATAATATGGCGAGAGAATTTAAATTTTTGTTTATGATCATTTGTTTGTTAATACATCATGTCGAACGTGATTTTTTTTATAAGTGAAGTACGTTTTCTTATTATCTTGTTTGTATATTTAATTTACTTTAGTTTTTGACAGACTAATTATTATGATAATGGAAAATTAGATAAGAAAATATGTTGTAAATAAAGTATACGCATTCAATTTTCTTTTGACTATTTTATTATTGTGTATATTTTCTAATTAAGTACATGACAGTTATGATATTTTTATTAATTTAATGAACACTATGAGCACATATATAAAAATTTTAGTTTTGCTGTGGCCAGTCGTGGCGCTGTGGCACAAGCGTGTGACTATAAATAACTGGTTGTGGGTTTGATTCCCACTCGAGGAGTGGAAATTATATTTCCATTTTCTTCGCTCTGGTGTCGAAAAAAAAAAAAAAAGAAAATAGTTTTGCTTTTCTTCTGTATATAAACTTTAACTATTAACAACGATATATTATTCCTATCACAATATTTTAGTAAAAGATATTTTTAAGCTGCCGCCCTTATGAATTGATATAAAAATAATAAGTGTTTCTTTTTTCTGATTTCGACCAAATGTATAGAAAGAGAAAATGGTCACTATGTTTTCTCCATTTATTGTAAAAGTATGAGAGATACTTGAAGGTAAACAAAATTATATTAAGAATCGAAACCCAAAAAATGATTGACATCATCTTAATGGAATACATTATCTTATGTTTATTGGCTATTATAGACCGTTGTGGCACAACGGGATAGCGTCTGAGTGTAAAAGATCGTTGTGGGTTCGATACCCAGATAGGGGGAATGATAAATTTAATTTTTCCTAATTTCCCAACTCAGTTAAGGCAAAGTGGCTTTCAGATAGGTTTTTTTACGGTAAAGTTTTGAATAGAACCAAAAATGGAGAACGGAGTGTTTATTTATCCTTAAGTTGTTAAGTTGCTTAAACTTAGTAACACAATTTACTAGAGCTTTACGAAATAATTGTAATACGAATAGTATTCTCAGGTCTGAGTTATCAATTTTAATGAACTAGGGGTAAATTATTTGACGTTCACATAATGAAAGATGGAATTTATTATTTTGAATAAAATTAATTAGTAATGATGACTTTGAGATTAAAATTAAATTAAATAGCTTCACGCTATATCCCGCACACAGCAGGGTAGGCAGAGGGAACCTAGTGTTAAGACACTCCGTTCCCCACTTTCCGCCGAATTCGGAGGCTTGCGTGTTAAGTGGCGGAACTTAACGCCGCGCTTTACCTCGACACCAGAGCGAAGAAAATGGAAATATAATTTCCACTCCTCGAGTGGGAATCGAACCCACAACCAGTCGTTTATAGTCACACTCTTGTGCCACTGGGCCACGACTGGCCACTAGTTTACTTTGAGATAGTTACGTCGGAAATACCTTTAAATAAAACGAAGTTCGAGGACATATGAACTAAACATATATAAATTTACAAAGTTCAATAAAAAAACATACCTAACTACGCCGTCGTGGCATAGTGGGACAGCAACTGTAACGCGATGGTTGTAGGCTTAATTCCTACTCGGGGGGAAGATTATATTTAAATTTTCACTTTTTCGCTCTAGTACCAAAGACAAAACGCAGTGATAAGTTCCGGCATACAACAATAACTTAATTTTCGGCGGAAAGCTGTAAAAAGAATAATTATAAAATTATAACGTTAGATTAGGTTAGGGACCAGTCGTGGAGTGGAACAAAGTGTCAATATAAAGCGACTGGTTGTGGATTCGATTCCCACTCGAGGAGTGGAAATATTTAATATTTCCATTTTCTTCGCTCTGGTTTCCTAGGAAAAGCGCGGCGTTAAGTTCTGCCACTTAACAACACAATGCCTCGAAAATTCCGCGGAAAGTGGGGAACGGAGTGTCTTAACACTAGGTTCCCTCCGCCTACACTGCTGTGTGAGATACAGCGTGAAGTTAAAAAAAAGCTATAACATTAGGTACCTTCAAATTACTCTTCTGTTAAGTTATGGTGTGATTAGTCGAATAAATTGTGTCTACCAATTTTGTTACATACATAAAAAAAATATTATACATTTTTTTATACACGATATACGCTGTATCCCACCACACATCAGGATAGGCAGAGGGAACCTAGTGTTAAGACACTTCATTCCTCATTATTCGACACCACAGCTAACAAAATGTCAATATTAATAATTCCACTCCTCGACTGGAAATCGAACTCACAACCAGTCGCGTTTACAGTCACACATTGTGCCCAAAAGCCACAACTGGCCTCGATTCTATTGTACATATATATAGGTTATACTAAGTTCAATAAAAAAAATCATACTTATATCTACCTACAGTATAAAATGATACCTTGCCTTAAGCCCTCGACATTGCCAGCTAAATTGGGAGCCTCCGTAATTTTCTTCTAAAGACTTAAAGTATTGAGATTGGGGGAATGGCGGTATTCCGCACAGTGTTGCTAGTTAAACGCGGTTTTTATGGCGTACACTAAATCTATCTTATTTTGTTTAGATCTTGCCAAATTGTTGTTTTTGTTTAGGGTAATTTTGGGTGGATTTTTTTTTATGGCAACTATATGGTGGGATGGAGGGAACGTCTTTTTTGTTTTGAAAATATATTCAAAGCCCAATGGCTTTGTAAAACATTTTGGGGCCATTTTAATGTAGTGAGATAGCGTCTATCCGTAAATCCGAATGGTTGTAGGTTCGATTTCCATTCGGAGATTGATTAATAAATATTGATTATACTTAGTTTATTTCCAGTTTACTGCTCTGGTATAAAGACAGAGCGCAGCGTTAAGTTCCTCTACTGAATATGTAATGTCTCGATTTCGAATTTTAAACCTGCAAAAGAAAAATATTATTATACTAAAAGAATTATTACATAGGGGTCAGTCGTGGCGCAGTGGCACAAGTGAGTGACTGTAAACGACTGTTTCTGGGTTCGATTCCCACTCGAGGAGTGGAAATATGTAATATTTCCATTTTCTTCGCTCTGGTCACGAGGCAAAGTGCGGCGTTAAGTTCCGCCACTTAACACGCAATGCCTCCGAATTTGGCGGAAAGTGAGGAACGGAGTGTCTCAACACTGAGTTCCCTTTGCCTACCCTGCTATGTGCGGGATACAGTTAAAAAAAAGAAATAGAAACAAAAATTATTACATCTTGTTTATGTTTTGTAGGTAGCTGTAAAGACCAGCGGACACAATCTAATATTAACTAACAATGGTGACGTTGCTCTCCACTTTTAAATACATTTGTAATAAATGTCTGTAGTAATATAATTGTTAGTAGTGTGAATGAAATATATAATTACATCAACGTATTAAACGTATTGAACAATAAAAATCATAAAGGATAAAATAGGGACATCATAGGGCTCCGATAATAGTTGCGGTCGGTTGTGGTTTCGATTCCCATATACACTGACCAAAGGCAAGACAAAACGTCGTCACTCGTCATGTGCTTTGTGTAATAGAAGGTAGGCTTTGTGTAATACAAACATTTCATGTCGTACAATTCACATTTAAATTATTTATTTTATGCTTTCAATTTATTTGTCATTATTATGAAAAATACAGTATCTGTTAAAATAAGAAATAATTATAAAATCGTAAGATTTCCAATTCTTCCCTTTCACACATCCTTTGACAACTTATGACACATGCGCGGATACCAATATATTTAGATAGTAATCCAGTCTATTCAAAGCACGACAAAATTAATCACCGGATAAATCGTACGCGAATCAAGAAACCATTTAACAACCAATCCGTATTTTATGAGCGGGCATCACAATTTGCCGCCAAAACTCGTTTGACGTTTCAATTTATACTCTATGCCAATTACCATAGAGTATACACGAAACGTTAGACAGATTATTTTGACAGAACACCATATTTAATCACCTACAAAGGATCTCGTTGAGTTCAGAGCTACATACACGCATTGAAAACTAACAAAAGAAAAAAAGCAATCTTCTCAGATTGGCATTTGGGGGGCACTGTACAAAAGGGGCCTCCTTTTAGGGGAATATTGTTAGTACAGATTGAAAAGCATTTTGTCGTCAACATGTTATTCGGTAATTTAGTGTTGCCCGATCGAAATAACTGGGGTTGTAATTGGAAGAGGTTTTAATGCATGTGTCTGATTGATTGCTTTTTGCATGTTTTGAATAGACATCATAAGATTAAAACACTGTTTACATTCCTGTGCTGAGGCTAACTTTGTAAGCGCGATGTAAAATAACAAATGTGTATATGTGCATATTTTCTTTAGTTTCATAGCTGTTCCTTCATAGCTAGGGGATGCGGAGAGTGTTTGGACACTCCGTTCTTCACTCTCTGTCATATTTTGAGACAGTGCCTAATTACAAAAGTGATGTTTTTGGGTTCGGTACCACAATATTTGATACAAATGGGTATTTGAGATATGTTTTTTTTTATAAAGTGATTTTTAGTTTCCCACTCTGTTAAGACAGAACGCGGCCTTGATTATCACCACGCAACACCCAATATCTAAATTGGGGCGGAAAGTGATCGACGTAGTGTCTTAATACTAGGAATTCTCAGTCTAACAGCTATGGCAGAAAAAAATGTGAAGTTATTTTTATTACGAACATATATCGTGTATCATTATTTCGATCTATAGTATTTATTGTGTAGTAAACATATCTAATTGTATTTATCGTTAGTTTTGTCACTTGTTTTTAAATAAAAGTTATTTAAAACGTTGCGTAATTTTTTTGCTGTGCTTTTGTTTTACTTTTCAAGTTGTTACTTATTTCAGATCAATTTTGGTGACAATTGAATCTGTCTTCATTGGAATTTTATATGTAATCAGCATATTTTAAGATTTCGTTGCCTTAGATATCATTGGAAAGTCTGACTGGCATCACGATTGGTTGCGAGTTGAAATACTATTTAGTGGAATTAACTTATTTCATATTTACTTGTCATTCCCCGAATGGTATCGAATTCGGAAGGAAAATGGATAAAGAAGTTTGTCAGGACTAAGTTATATAACTTGGTTATGTACTTATGACTATTTTGCTATACGATAAATAGAGTGAAGCTGAAAACAAGAAAAAGTCACATTAAATTTTAATATAACACAAAAAATATGTATTGTGGCCAGTTGTGGCCAGTCGTGGCCCAGTGGCACAAGCGTGTGACTGTAAACGACTGGTTGTGGGTTCGATTCCCACTCGAGGAGTGGAAATATTTAATATTTCCATTTTCTTCGCTCTGGTGTCGAGGTAAACCGCGGCGTTAAGTTCCGCCACTTAACACGCAATGCCTCCGAATTTGGCGGAAAGTGGGGACGGAGTGTCTTAACACTAGGTTTCCTCTGCCTACCCTGCTGTGTGCGGGATACAGCGTGAAGCTATTTTTTTTTTTAAATATGTATTGGAATATTACATAAATAATTCGTTAACACGTCTACGTTTTTATATTGTCGAAGAAAGTAAAGCTCCGTAGTTCAAAATTGTACTAATTAAAAAAAAAACTTTATTTTAAAGACATATGAGACATAACTTTGAGTTAAGAAATAGAAAGTTTTTTAGAGGCTTTGAAAATATAACACTAAGTTTAAGATAGAAGCTACTACACGCGTTTTCCTGCATAACATGGAAAGATGAGATAGTCTGCCGAAATATTATATTCTACATTTTCCGTCACAATTCGAGATTTTGCATAGCTCTATGTTACTTTGGTCTAGAGTAAGGAATGAGAAAGGATGTAAGTTATTTAAATACAAGCAACTCGTAAATGGATACGAAGTGATAACCATTATGACATAATAGACTACTAATAAAATTTAAGCAATCAAGAAATCATTAAAATTATTTAATTTTTGGTCTGATTGTAAACGCGATTTGTTAGTAGTGCGATTTCCACTCAGTTCCGCCATTAGTGTCTCGAGTTTCAGAGAAAGGAAAACTTAGTGTCTTGACACTATATTCTCTTTGCTTACCCGGTTATGAAGAGAAAACTTTGAAGCTACATAAATTTAGTGAAGAAATGAAAAGTTTATGCAATTGTTATCTAGTTTAAAGTGCTATTATTATTAAATGAAAGTCATATCATACATACCTATAGTTATTTTTTCACGTAGCAAAATTTCAGACACTGGAATTTGTTCCCTGACTTAAATATTATTTATAAACACCTAGATTCAAATTGATTGTCCAATATTAAAAAACACCTTCAAGCTTTTTCCCATATAATGGAATAATCATAGAAAACCTAATGTAAAGATAGTCCGCCCGATATTGCTTGTTGAGTGACGGAACTCAACACTGCATTATGACGTAGGTACCAGTGCGAAGAAATGAAAATTATAATCCATACTATACCATATAATCCAACCCACAACTATTAAGTTTACTTTGTCGTTATTATAGGTATATCGGCTAACTTTTCAATCTTTTTTTTTTAGCTTCACGCTGAGGGTAGGCAGAGGGAACATAGTGTTAAGACACTTTGTTCCCCTCTTTCCGCCTAATTTGGAGGCTTGCGTGTTAAGTGGCGGAACTAAACGCCGTGCTTTGCCTCGACACCAGAGCGAAGAAAATAGAAATATTAAATGTTACCACTCGAATGGGAATCGACTCACCCACAACCAGTCGCTTTACAGTCACACTATGCAGCCTCTGCGCCACGACTAGCCCCCTCAATATTTTCTAAAATTAAAAAATCTAAAATTTGCTTATAAGCTCAACTGAGGCAATCGTGTCACAGTGGGAATGCTTCACGCTGTATCCCGCACACAGCAGGGTAGGCAGAGGGAACCTAGTGTTAAGACACTCCGTTCCCCACTTTCCGCCGAATTCGGAGGCTTGCGTGTTAAGTGGCGGAACTTAACGCCGCGCTTAACCTCAACACCAGAGCGAAGAAAATGGAAATATAATTTCCACTCCTCGAGTGGGAATCGAACCCACAACCAGTCGTTTACAGTCACACTCTTGTGCCACTGGGCCACGACTGGCCACAGTGGGAATGCGTCTGATTGTAAACGTGATTTCTGAACTCAAGAGTTTGGGCAGAGAAAATGGAGAAGAAAGTGTCTTGACACTAGGTTTCCTCTGCCTAGCCTATTAATAACGTGACACTAAAAAAAAAAAATATTTGATCACCAAACTTGCCTTCTAAAAACCAAGCCTCTAATCTACTCAAAGCCTCATAACATATACATTATACCATTCATATTACATAACCCACATTCCCCTCCGTCATATCACCGATACATACGATACGAGATGAGATGAAAGATTCGATTTGGAAAACCATTTTTTCTATAACTCCATACCTTTCAATAATTCACTTGGGACGCCGGTGTTAGCTCTTGGACAAGTTTTAATATGAAAAATGCTATTATCATATCAGGCAAAATGTTGTTTGGTTTACAAAAATTGTGCTACAGAAATTTCAACTCTATTACTAAGGAATAGGGTTGTTGATGTTTATTTAGTACAATTCTAGAGGTTTTCAAATTTTGTACTGATATAGTATGAACTAACTATATTTGCGGTTTAATAAATATTATATAACCTTTATTTTACTAAAAATAAAGTCCATTTTTGTTTATTTTTCACTTTTTGAAGAAAACACAACGTATTTTTCACCTGACTTGCCATATAACAGAGAAATTGTTTAACATTCGACACGAGTGGTTTTTTCTATAAATATTAATGAGTTTCAGATGCCATAGGATCATTTCTGTTACCTTACTTTGATTAATAAAGTTTCGTTTTTTGATTATGAATATTCTCCGATGAATACGTCACGTTCCTATTTGTGATTGCGAAGTTACGGATAAAAACGGCGTTAGAATTTTTATCTTTACGTTTTATGTACAGTGCATCAGATATTGAAAAGCTAGTAGTGAAATTACGGGTTGTGAATATAGGGATTTTTCGTTTTTTGGTGCCAAAATGTATTAAAATAACGTTTTAAAAGTAATATTTCTAAAAAGTTTTTACTTTTCAGTTTCAGGCTTTATTCCACATAGCAGGGTAGTCAGAGAGAACAGAGAGGCCTTGATCTAGACACTTCGTTCTATACTTCGTTCGCCTTTGTGTGTTGAGTAGTTTTGTAAATCGCTGAACTGAGTTCAATACCGTGCTTTTTTGAGCAGGGTATTAAATATTATTTAAATATAATGAAATAGGTATCGAACCCACAACCAATGACGATACTTACACGCTGTCCCACTGTGACACAGTGGTCTCTATAATGGATGTTAGGAAGTTATAGGTTCTATCTCTACGTGAAAGATAAGTTATGTAATCCCATACGCTAAGAACAAGGAAGACAGATGTTATGTTTTTAAAAGTTACTTCGCATCTTTTAAGAAATATAAGAATTTCAATCTGATTTAATATATTTATAAATCGTATACATTTATAACTAAATAATATATTAATTATTATTTTTATTCACTCAATAATAACAAAGACTCAACACCACAATGCCAAACAACATAAACACATATAAAAACTTTTTAACGCGCCAACTATTTGAAATTAAAACAAAACAAAAAAAAAATAGATAAAAAAATATATAAAAATATCGATCTTAAACCGTTCCACTGAACCTAAAAGATCCAAAGCTTCAATCAAAAATGGCGTGAATGAAAAAAAAAAAAACATTATTTTTTTTCGCTCCACTACGACAAAGGCTCGACGTCAAATGCCATTGCTTAAATGAGAACGCAGTCATTCGCGAGCGTAGTGATATGGAAAAATCATTGGATGAAAAAAAAATATATACCCCCGTCGTAGTCATACCGTGAAATACTATGTAAATGAAATACGAGAGAAATGTGACACTAAATTGCTTTATTTATTTATGTTTTGATTTGGATTTTTTACTAGTCATCGTTTTGTGGCTTCGCCTGTGAAAACTAAAGGGACTGAACTAAGTTATTGAAATTGTCATTTAATAGCAATCTTGTTGATCAAGTTTAAATTTTTTATATCTTTTTTAAATGAAGCGATTCGATTGGAATAGAATGAATTTTAAATATTAAAGGATATTTACCAAAATACAATAGTTGAAACTGCATTTATATCGTTTAAGCCGTTACTGAGATTAGCGTGCACAGACAGACATAAAATACAATTAAAGTCGTTGTTTTAAGTTTCATTACTTTTTCTTTTATTCATACTATTTCCTTTTATTCCTACCTACACTTCCTACTGTCGTAATCATATCGTGAAATACTATGTAAATGAAATGCGAGAGAAATATGACACTAAATGGCTTTATTTATTTATGTTTTGAATTGGATTTTTTACTAGTCATCGTTTGGTGGCTTCGCCTTCGAAAAGCCAAGTTAATAAGGGTCATTTTATAGCAATCCTGTCGAACGAAATTTAAATTGTTATATATAAATAAAACATATTTGTGGAGTGATTCAAATAAAATTAACATTAAAATTGAAGGAAATTGTACCAAAATGAAGTGGTCAAAGCTACATTTAAATCGGTTAAGCCGTTTTTGAGATTAGCGTGCACAGACAAACATAAAAAATAATTAAAGTCGTTGTTTCTAGCTCCATTACATTGATAAACGTAATTAATATGGAAATAGTATATTTTCATTTATTTTTGATATTTTTTCTTATATTTCTTCTAACTACACTTCCTACTGTCGTAGTCATACTGTGAAATGCTATGTAAATGAAATGCGAGAGAAATGTGACACTAAATTGCTTTATTTATTTATGTTTTGATTTGTATTTTTTACTAGTCGTCGTTTTGTGGCTTCGCCTGTGAAAACTGGAGGGTTAAGTTAGTAAAATGATAATTTTATAGCGATTTTGCTGAACATAAATTAAAAATTAATAAATAAAAATAACATTAAATTTAACAATAAAATATCAATTAAATTTAAAGGGAAATGTACCGAAATGAAGTGGTCAAAGTTACATTTGAATCGGTTAAGCCGTTTTTGAGATTAGCGTGCACAGACAAACATCAAAAACAATTAAAGTCGTTGTTTTAAGTTCCATTACGTTGATAAATTTAATTATTATAAAAATAGTATATTTTCTTATATTCTTGATAGTTTATCCTATATTTCTTCTACTCCTACACTTCCTACAGTCGTAGTAATTCCGTGAAATGCTATGTAAATGAAATGCGAGAGATATATGACACTAAATTGCTTTATTTATTTACTAGCGGCCCGCTAGTCTACATGACTGCGGCCCGCTAAACTACATGACTGCTTCGTTGTATTACAACTCTCAGGGGTGGATTTTTGAAAAATAAAGTAGCCTATGTTTAAGCTTAGATTATCAACTATATTTATGCCAAAATTCATTATAATCGGTCAAACGGTTTTCATATAAACTTTCGTCCCCTATTTCAACCCTATAGCGGTTGATTTTTGAAAAAATAAGCAGCCTATGTTAGACCCACTAACTTTTACTGCTTTCATTCTAAATTTCATCCAAATCAGACTGGTAGATTAGCCGTGAAAGCGTGACAGACAAACACACAGACTTTCGCATTTATAATATAAGTATAGATTTAAATTGTTTTTATTTCTCCGCGCTGTTAGGTTTCGCCCTTCAACACACAATCCAAACTCTGGGGGTAAAGTTGAGAACGAAGTGTCTTGACACTAGACTAGAGAGCGGTCAGTGGTGAGAGCGCCTTATACTTTTAACAGTTGAATAGGTAATGAATTATAAAAATAATGTAATGGAATGGCAATAGTCATAAAGTCCACGTAAACAAAGTTGGGAGTGAAACTAATTTATAAAGACATTTAAAGAAAACGTATAAAAATTTGAACGCAGCGGGATTCGAACCCGCGCCTCCTGAATACCGTCCAGGCGCTCTCACCACTGAGCCATGCGTTCTACTATCCGCTGCGTCGAAATTCTTATACGCACTACGCACTTACAACTTATTGTGGAATAACACTTTAAAAATGTTTAAAAAGTATCTGTAAATTGGTTAGTCAGATTAGTAAAGTCAGATTTCTTAACATGAAATTTTCTCCTCCAACGCAGAATATGAAACATGAAAATATATTTTATACTTTTAAAGTAAAGAATAGAATAGAATTGTAGAAAGATGTATAAGTATAGAATACAGTTGTTAGAAATTCAAAAGTGTCACTTGTTTGTGTTGTAATTCTGGATTTGGGGCGCGGAATCGTTCGGAGACACCTTTCACGTGGATGCTGATTACGAACAGGCAGATTAGGGGTCAGGGTTCCCACTTGCTGGGTTTTAGTGACTATTTTCTATTTTTTAAACAGGGGCCGTTCAAGTATTATGTAAGCAGATTTATTACAATTATTTACCCCCTCATCCCCCTTTGTAAGCAAAAGTAAGCAAAGCTCTTCCCCCTTCCCCCATGCTTACGTAAACATTTTTTAATTCATGTATTGTTTTTTTAATAATTATAATATTATAAAAGTCTCGTGTAAAAAAGTAAATAACGATTGATGACGTAATTATCATCTAGACTCCCCAACCCCCCATATCATCCAAAATAGGCAAAGCAAAGACTCCCTCACCCCCCTATAATGCTCACCTAATACTTGAACGGTCCCACACTGCAAGTGGCAATTTTTTGTTTTTGAATTTTCTTTTCAAGTTTACCTGGAGAGAATTTAGTGAAACGTGCGATTCTTCTCTCTCTCTCTCTCTCTCTAATTTCTACCAACAAGTTACTGAGTTACCTGCCGTTTACAAAACGCTTAAATACAAAAAAAGTTTCATGTATTTTGAAACGGACATAATAAAAAAATTTAATCATTTGTATATCAGCATCGGTGGTTCAGTGGTAGAATGCTCGCCTGCCACGCGGGCGGCCCGGGTTCGATTCCCGGCCGATGCATGAAAAGTTTTTTATTTTTATCTTTTTTTTAATATTAATTCGACGATAGTTATAAATAAAAAAAACCTTTATTCATTTTTATATAAAATTTTATACATTATGATTTTTTATAATGTGTTGTTGAAGAAAAACTATAAAATATTATAAAAAAGAACTTAGTATGCCGAAACCCGGGATTGAACCGGGGACCTTTAGATCTTCAGTCTAACGCTCTCCCAACTGAGCTATTTCGGCGATGACGAAAACGTTGAAATTAAAATTAAGATTATAAAAGATGTTTTTGTTTTGTTGACATAATGTAAATCGCTGTTATAACTTGGAGGCTACAAATGAATTTCGTGAAAGAAATATTTCTTAAAATCGGACAAAACATAAGGAAATACATAATTTTAAATGGTAAGATTTTTAAATGCCAGTCATGGCGCAGTAGCACAAAGTGTGCCTGTAAAGCGACTGGTTATGGGTTCCATACCCACTCGAGGAGTGAAAATATTTAATATTTTCGTTTTCTTCACTCTGGTGTCGAGGCAAAGCACGGCGTTAAGTTCCGCCTCTTAACACGCAATGAACACCGCAAGCACCGAATTCGAAGGGAATTCGGTGGAAAGTGGGAAATGGAGTGTCTTCACACTAGGTTCCCTCTGCCTAGCCTGCTGTGTGCGGGCAACATCGTGGAGTTAAAAGAAAAAATTAGAATTGTAAATACCAGGAAACATAGAATATACAGTGCAGAATGTCGATATTTTTATTGATAAGTACAAAAAAAAACAAAAAATTTACACACACTGCCATGTGTTTCACATAAGTACATTTTTTACACGCTTTGCCAAGACAACTCATCAACGGGGTAAGGGTAAAGTAGTTTATTTAAAAACATTTAATGTTTTTAGACCATTAGGCATTATTATTGTGTGCAATTAAGGATATAAATAAATATAAATAAGATTTTAGGAATGTGTTGTGGCCAGTCGTGGCCCAGTGGCACAAGCGTGAGACTGTAAACGACTGGTTGTGGGTTCGATTCCCACTCGAGGAGTGGAAATATTTAATATTTCCATTTTCTTCGCTCTGGTGTCGAGGTAAAGCGCGGCGTTAAGTTCCGCCACTTAACACGCAATGCTTCCGAATTCGGCGGAAAGTGGGGAACGGAGTGTCTTAACACTAGGTACCCTCTGCCTACCCTGCTGTGTGCGGGATACAGCGTGAAGCTATATTTATTTATTTATATTTTAGGAATCACTTGAGTGTAGTGATAAGAATTTTGAGTGTAAACGCGACTGGTTGTGGGTTCGATTCCTACTCGACTAATTGAAATATTTAATACTAGCGACCCGCTCGCGGCTTCGCCACGTGAACTACCACTTTCATCCTTTATTGCTCTTTGGGATTGTTTTTTTTTATAAAAGGGGGTAGTCTATATTTGACCTTGTGTCTCTAATTATATTCTTGAGAAAATCATCGATACATCTAGTACAATGTCTATACTATTTGATAACATATAGCGATAACTGTTATAGTAAGAAAACGTACGAAATCTGCTATCATAGTATAGCTATATGATAGCAGATTTCGTACATATATACCAGATGGTATATAGTATTATAAACCGGTCATAATATCTTAAATAAACTTCACGCTTTTTATTTTACAATCTTGTTACTTATTGATATTAAAAAATAGCTTTACTTGCAAATAATCAATGCAATTTGACTTTGCCAGTTTTTTACTTTTCTGCGGGAACTGTTTTGAATACCAGGGTAATTTAATTAAAAAAAGAGCCTATGTTTGACCTTGCCTCATTAACTATTTCCTGAGAAAATTCATTCATTTCAGTCAAGGAGTTTAGATCTTTCATTCTCACTATATACTAAACATACATAAGTTTCATCCACTGTTTCAACTTCCTAGGGTTTGATTTTTTATAAAGTAGCCTATATGACCCTGCGTCTTCAACAATCTTCTTTACGAATTTCCGTCAAAACATAACAAATAGAAGAGATAGAGATTTTTGCATTTTTATAATAATAATTTTAATGAGTGCGGATATGTCTAATACAATGTCAACTATATAATAACAAATGGCGCTACCCGTTGCAGAAAACGTAGTGACATCTGTTGTCATATAGATTATATAAATATATAGATTATATAAAATTTTATAGACCGGTCAAATGTATATTTGATAAATGTTATGCTTATTTTATTTTATAATTATTTTAATTAGTGATATTGAAACAAATTTAGCTTCACTCGTGAACATGACATAATTTGAATGTTTTTTTTTTTAATTTTATTTTTCTGCGGGATTTATGTTGAATACTGGGATGAAAACTATCCCATATGTTGCTCTAACCTCTAAGCTAACTCCATACAAAAATTCATTAATTTCTACCCGGTAGATACCGATATACAAATGATTTAATTATATAGCTTTTTTAATTTTAACAAAAAAACTACATGGAATACCGGGATAAAAACTATCCTATATGTACCTTTGGACTATAAGCTATCACCATACCAAAATTCATCCATTTCTATCCAGTAGTTTTTGCGTGATTGGCGAACAAATTAACAGACAGACAGACAGACAGACAGACAGACAGACAGACAGACAGACAGACAGACAGACAGACAAAAATTCTACTGAGTGGATTTTTGGCCTCTGTTATCGATATATTAACGCACCCAATTAAAATTTTTCTGAAATTTTTCATGTACAGAATTGACTTTTCTACTCTTTTATTATATATAGAGATAGAGATAATTAAAATATTTTACCATTTACAGATGCATACAGATGCAGGTCACGGATTTAGAATCAGCTAATATAATTGAATGCATAATCAGAACACTCTGTTCTCCACTTTCCGTGTAGAGTGGTGGACCACAACTTTGCACTTTCTCTAGTTCATCAAAGTGGAAAAATGAAAATAATTAAATTATAGCTTTCCACCAAGTAGGAATCGAACCTACAACCAGTCGTAGCCTCAGATAGGCTGTTTTACTGCACTACACTACGATGGCTTCAAAGAAAAAATATATCTAGAGAAATATAAAATATGAGATTTTTTTTAAGCTTCACGCTGTATCCCGCACATAGCAGGGTAGGCAGAGGAAACCTAGTGTTAAGACACTCCGTTGCCCACTTTCCGCCGAATTCCGAGGCATTGTTTGTTAAGTAGCGGAACTTAACGCCGCGCTTTACCTCTGATACCAGAGCGAAGGAAATGAATATAAAAATTAAATATTTATTATGACTTTTTAAAGTAAAAAATAGGTATATTTAAATAAGAACGAAGGTTAACACCCCTAGAAAGGCACGCTATGATTGGCGCGCGCTGTGCCTTGGGAAATCAGCCGCGGTTACTCCATAGCTTGACAAGCACAGATTATATTCGTGACATATATATTACCTAAAATTGTCGTAGATAATATAAATAATGTCTTAGATTATTTATGTTTTAAATGGTAATTGTGACTGTGTTCGCGATGGTTGCACGTTCGATTCCCGTTTGAGGATTTTTTATTTTTTTGTTAGTTTAGGCTTTTGCTCGTATATGAGGGTAGTTAGAGAGGATCTGCGTCCTGTCTTAGGTACACGACGAATGATTTTTTTTTAGCTTCACGCTGTTTCCCGCATACAGCAGGGAACCTAGTGTTAAGACACTCCGTTCCCCACTTTCCGCCGAATTCGGAGGCATTGCGTGTTAAGTAAAGAAATAAACAGACGAATGAAATGAAAATTATTTTATTATAATAATTTTCTTAAATTAAAATTCAGCCCACAAAGATTGCGTTTACAGTCAAACATTGTATCACTAAGCTCGGATGGTGTCAAAGTATAATTTTATTAAATTTATTAAATTATGAATTAAATTGGTTAAATTATGTATTAAATTGGGGTCAGTCGTGGCGCAGTGGCACAAGCGTGTGACTGTAAACGACTAGTTGTGGGTTCGATTCTCACTTGAGGAGTGGAAATATTTAATATTTCTATTTCCTTCGCTCTGGTGTCAAGGCAAAGCGCGGCGTTAAGTTCCGCCACTTAACACGCAATGCCTCTGAATTTAGCGAAAAGTGGGGAACGGACTGTCTTAACACTAGGTTCCTTCTGCGTACCTTGCTGTGTGCGGGATACAGCGTGAAGCTATAAAAAAAAAGACTAGTAATCGGTTCGTGGCTTCGCCTGTGAAAACTGAAAAGCCAAGTTAATAAGGGTCATTTTATAGCAACCTGTCACACAACATTTATGCATGTATCCCGCATACAGCGTGAAGCTAAACGAAAAAAACATTAAATACCGCTACTTAACACACAATGCTACGATTTCTGACAGAAAGAGGAGAACGGAGTGTCTTAACACAAACTTCTCCGCGTACTGCGTAAACAAAAAAGTGTGACAACCGCTAATAAATAATAAAACAAAATCTAATTACATATTAAAAATACATACATATAAAAACCATCAAAATAACAAATATGTTTCTATCGAGAACACAATTACATTACGAATCAGGGCTTAGCTTCCATTTGCCCCCGAAATCACTATCGGATAGATATCTTAATAAATATTATTATTATATATTTAAACAAAATTAAATCTTATTTCTTATATAATAAAAAATATTTTCCTTTGAATTTGAAACGTACAATCGTAGAGTAGAGAATCGAAGTAAAAAAGGTGTCAAAGATCGAATTTACGATTCATTATACTAAATCCTTATAAAATTGAGGGTGGATTTGTTTGTATTTCAAATTTGAACCTTATACCCTGAGGATAAAGTTTATTTTTATATGTATTTAATATTAAAAAAAAACATTCCACTAACAGTGCTCATATAAGTGCCCATTGTGGCGACAGATGGTCGTTTTAGTATTAATTAGAAAACGTCGTATGTGGAATGTACTTAATAATATAAATGGTAGAAGATATCGTGGTATTGTATCCTTGGTTTGTCCGCGTTTAATCTCACGCGGCGTTGAACTCCGCCGTTGAACACTCAGTGTCTGAATTTGGTGAAGAAGTGGACAACGGAGTGTCTTGACACTAGGTTCTCTCTGCCTACCCTACTGTGCCGAATGAAGTGTGAAACTGGAAATAAATCGTGGAGGCAAGTGTAATTTCCATTATATGGGCGATGGTGTGAGTTCGATTTCACAACACATTACTTTAGCATTTTTAAAGTGTTATTCAATTTATTCATTCATCTTAAAATATTAAATATAAACATTTTTTAGGAAAAGTATAAAAAACTTAACGAAGCAGGATTCGAACCCACACCTTTTGGAGAGCTCTGACTGCTAAATGATCTGGCTACGTTTTAAATTTGAATAGATCCGTTGCTAAAAAGTTTACTTAACTATATGGGGGCTACCCCTTGTAGATAGATCAGTGGAATACAGAGAGAATCTAGTGTCAAGAGATTCTGATCTCCACTTTTTATCTTAATTCGAAACATTTCGTGTTAAGTGGCGGAACTTAACAAAAAATAATTTAAAAATAACCATTTATAATAAAATTATGAGGTCGTCGTTGCGCAGAACTGAAGTGTAACTGAAAAAACGATGGTTGTGTGTTCGATTCCCTCTCAGGGAAAAAACGTAACTACCTAAGACAGAGCGCGGTGTTAAGTTCCGCCACTCAAAGTGGACAACGCTGTGTATTGACACTAAATTCTTCCTTTCACTATATTCTGCTATGCGGGAAGCTGAAAAAGAACCATTTCATCGAATTCAAATCAAACCTACTACCACCGTGGTTACAGTCAGACACCGTACTCATTAGAATAGCTTAAAAAAAGTTCAACCATTAAAAAAACTCGAGGAGGGTCCCATAATTAACTCAGTGAATCAGTTTCCGTGACAATTACATTATGAATAAAATGATTAGCTTCCATAACGCTGGGGTGTGCCTCTAAACTAATAAGGCGAAGTTAGCTGTAAATAAATGACGTAATACGAAAATTAATACAATGTGTTTCTAGAATGGAAAACATTAATTTTATACTAATATAATGGGCATTTTAATTATGGCGTAAAAGCCATTGAGTGGAGTGATTTATTTTGTTGTGTTACACGCGATTAGTTGGCTGGTTCGAGCTTTTTTTATTGCTGGAGAGGGAGAGAGTGTAGTGTCAAAATATTTCGTTCTTTATCCATGTCGCTTTGCTGATACAAATATAAAAATAATTAACTTCACAGTTTCTACTGCATAGTGTGGGAGTTAGGTGTAACTTTGTGTCAAGACTCTCCGTCCTGTGAAATCAAGAGAATTTTGAAGACATATTATGGAAAAATAATTATTAAAATCTATTACCAGTTATACAATGGTAGTGTACGCAGTTATTGTCAATTAAAATGTCTACGAAAACCATTATTTCCAATTCTGACTTTTAAGATTTTGTAAGAATTTTGGAAATTTAAAATCTTATCCTAGTGCTGGTAAAAGAATTTATTTATCAAACTTACGCTTTCTCTCTACTGTGCATTGTCTGTCAGTTACTAAGTCAACTGAAGACTTTTACATACATTTATTGTGCCGCCGTGAGAGCCGCCAGCATATAAGTAAGAGGAACCGAGCGTACTGCCAAATTTTAAATGATTTTTTTTTAAGCAATTACATTAATAATGCTCAGTGCGTGACATAGAACGTTTTGAATATTAGCATGATTTAGTGGTAATAATTCGAACATTACAATTACTACCGTAAAACAAATTTACTTTTAACTCTCCTCTTATGACCAATCAGATATAACACAGAACAAATGTGGAAGCCATTTTTTGGAGAACGGTACGGAACATATTTTAGCACTGGGGAAAAACCCAACCCTGCTGTATGCCGGATATAGCATGAAGCTAAAAAACAAAAAAATGTAAATAGAAAACAGAGAGTCACCTCACTAAAGTCTCTCTAAGCTAAATATGTAAATAACAAATAAAAAATAAATAACACAAAACCCAGAACAATATGAAAGCACCTATTCTCACTGACATAATATAAAGAGGCCAATCGTGGGCACAAAGTGAGACTGTAAACATGACTATTTGCGGGTTCGATTCCCACACGAGAAAATATTTAATATTTCAATTTCCTTCACTCTGGTGTCGAGGTAAAGCGCGGCGTTAAGTTCCGCCTCTTAACACGCAATGCCTCTAAAATTCGGTAGACAGTGGAAGTATCTTAACACAAGATTCCCCCAACCCTGCTGTGTGTGGGATACAGTGTAAAGTTAAAAAAGTGTAAATTAAAAACAGAGAGTTACACCGCTAAAAATATATCTAAACTAAATATATAAATTACATATGAAACAAAACTCAAAACAATATAAAGGTATAGATAGATAGCATAACATCGTAAAGAATTGATCCGCAATAAAAGCGGGGCTAATAGGCGAAATGAATTCAAAATATGTGTTGGACCATTAGTGGGCCATTATGCATCCCGCGGGCGCTCCGCCTAATGCGGCATAGAGTATTGTACGTACAGACATAATACTAGATTGGTGTATTTTATTATTTTTAAGTAAATATATTATTTTTATGTTCATTTCTAAGCTGTGGTACTTAATAGTAAAATATAACACGGCGTTAAGTTCCGCTACTTACGTGTAGTAGTATTTTTAGTGGAGAATGGATATGAAGTGTCTTAACAATAGGTTCCTTCTGACTACTGTATTATGCGAGAACAGTGAAGGTGATGAATTAAATGGTATATATAGATAATGTAGGAAACATAATCTAGTGTTAAAACACCATATTGTCCTTTTTTGACAATTTCGGAGATATTTAATTTATTCCAGAGGTTTGTTTAATTAAAATAATAGCTACTTTAAACTTTTTCCCACCCATCGAAGAGAGCGTAGTTCGAAAATTCCGCTTGAAATTGAGACAATAGTGTTTAACTGGCTGAAATTTAAAACAGACAAAGAATAATAATACATACAAATTGCACCAAGTGGAAATCGAACACATAACCATCGCCTTTAAAAACATATGCTAAGCACGACGGCCTTTAAAAACATATAAACATTATTAAAAAAAATATTCCTTTTTAGGACCACAACATGTATTCTAGAATACTCAAAACAAGTACATTCAAATGAAAC
The DNA here is from genome assembly GCA_019049465.1 of Dryas iulia moderata. Taxonomy (NCBI): domain Eukaryota; kingdom Metazoa; phylum Arthropoda; class Insecta; order Lepidoptera; family Nymphalidae; genus Dryas; species Dryas iulia. The sequence goes on from CM032437.1 coordinate 9,428,717, forward strand.
TATAAATTTATTAACTTAATAGAACGATCGATGAATGTAATTAAACTGTTTATCTCTATTGTCTAATACGCAGTGTGTTTTATAGTCGACGCGACGCCCGCCCCAATGTTTTAGGAATGGACGAGGGTCGGATTTCGCGCCATTTGGCCAACCGGTCGTGTAATAGCGGTAAGGATTGCTAACATTGAAATTATTTTATCATGGACCAGTTTTGATTATAATTTACTATATGTAAAAAAAAAATATAGCTTCACGCTATATCCCGCACACAGCAGGGTAGGCAGAGGGAACCTAGTGTTAAGACACTCCGTTCCCCACTTTCCGCCGAATTCGGAGGCTTGCGTGTTAAGTGGCGGAACTCAACGCCGCGCTTTACCTCGACACCAGAGCGAAGAAAATGGAAATATAATTTCCACTCCTCGAGTGGGAATCGAACCCACAACCAGTCGTTTACAGTCACACGCTTGTGCCACTGGGCCACGACTGGCCACATTTACTATATGTGTTAGGAAGATTTTAATCTAGAAAATTAAGATAAGTATGAACAGCTTGTGATTAATGTAAACGTGATTGGTTATGGGTTAAATTGTTATTGGAGAAAAGAGTTTATCTAAATTATTACATTTCCCGCTTTCGTCAGTGGAACAATGTTAAACGCCTGATTAGGAATAAAGGACAGATTATAAATTAATTATTTTCTCTTTCTTGTTCTAATAAGCGAAAACGCGGCGTTGTGTTCCGTCAGTGATCAGTCAATCTAAAAATATGGTAAAATAAAATGACATTTTCATAAATGAAAAGAGCTGGGGGCCTCCACTAGTTTTTTTATTGAAAAATATTTCATCCAGGCAGAAAGTTGTGAGTGGCTAATTACTTCGTTCTCCGTTATACATCCAATTTCAAATAAATAAACCGAATTGAGATCCGAAACCACAACTATATAAATTAAAAAAAAATGTAACAGCACTGCTATAGTATTAATTCTTGACAATATGTTTTTTCTTTATATTAATTTAATTAATTAAGGGGCAAAATCGTGGCGCAGTGGCACAAGCGTGTGACGGTAAACGACTGGTTGTGGGTTCGATTTCCATCCGAAGAGTGGAAATATTTAATATTTCCATTTCTTCGCTCTGGTATCAGAGGTAAAGCGCGGCGTTAAGTTCCGCCACTTAACACGCAATGCCTCCGAATTCGGCGGAAAGTGGGGAACGGAGTGTCTTAACACTAGGTTCCCTCTGCCTAGGCTATGTGTGGGATAAAGCGTGAAGCTATAAAAAATATATTAATTTAATTAATGTTAAAAAATAAAGATCAATTATTAAAAATCAAATGTTTTTTTCATAATACCTTTTTTTCTTAATATTAATCTATTTAATAATATTAAAAAAATATATAACAATAATTTCACTGTACGTCCACCTTTACAGCTAATGTGCCTCAGCCATTGTCTATTTGTATTTTAAATAAGCCCACTCAAACCGAGATGTTTGTTTTCGATTCAATGGTGACGGTTAAATTTGATTCGAGGAATTGTTAAGGATATTTTAGGAAATAAATGATTTAATCGGAGCAGAAATTTCTTAGGAGAGAATGTCATAGGATTTTTCTTATATATTTTTATGTTATTACCATATGGGTACGATATCATAACGCAGGGACATAAGAGTGTTTTTTTTGTCTTCTTTTTTTTTAGCTTCACGCTGTGTCCCGCACACTGCAGGGTACGCAGAGGGAACCTAGTGTTATGACACTCCGTTCCCCATAGAGTGAGTGAGACATAGAGTGTGATTATTTATTACAATTAATGGTTGGGGGTTCCATTCTGCTGAAGTACTGTACTACTGATTATATAAAATTTTTAGTAAGTCAAATCGTGCTGATTGGCGTTAAGTTACACCAATCAAAATGTCATATTGTCTCCAAACTAAGCAGAGAGTGGATAATGGAGTCTCTGATCACTAGACTCACTAGACTATCTCCATTCAAATTGTTGAATATTTTTGCATATGAGTATTTATATAACTAATAGTACTTTACGAAACATTAGGAAACAGACAAACACAGAAAACGTCTATACATTTACGCCCACAAACTTCCAGAAAGTCTTAATTAAACAATAAATTAATATTAATAACAAAAACCGACAACACTGTACCCGGCTCGAAGGACCAACATCAAAGCACATCAAAGGGTAGTAATTACTCCAATAGTAGCGTTTTTGTGAGGGTTGGTAATTGGATGAGTAGTGGCGCCTTAGGGGGTTGGTAGCCATAAGATTTACGTTATTATTCTATATGGAAAGAATGAAAAGATAATAAACAATGGGTACAGGAGTATGGAGGACGAAAATAACATTAACAAACCTTAAGTTGTTATCGTTGCGCAGTGCAACATTTGACTTGATGCGATTGTGAATTGTATTTTCATTTGGTAAAATGATCATTTTTTTTTCACCTTCATGCTGTATCCCGCACACAGCAGGGTAGGCAGAGGGAACCTAGTATTAAGATACTCCGTTTCCCACGTCTCGCCGAATTCGGAGGCATTGTGCGTTAAGTAGGGGAACTAAACGCCGCGCTTTACCTCGACACCAGAGCGAAGAAAATGGAAATATTAAATATTTCCACTCCTCGAATGGGAATCGAACCCACAACCAGTCGTTTACAGTCACACGCTTGTGCCACTGGGCCACGACTGGCCACAAAATGTTAAAATGATTATAATCGAATTACTTTTATTTTAGATAGCACGGCGTTAAGTTCCGCCAATTGACAATCAATGTCTATAGTATTCATGTAGAAACCGGAGAACGTAGAGTCTTAACATTAGGTTCTCTACTACTACTGTTATATTATGTATGAAGAAGGTTGAAGCTATATATAAATAACAGCTTTCTATTCTATAACAGTTATTATTTTAGTTGTGGGCTCATTTTCGTCTATATTTAACGGATAATTTAGGTTCGTGGTTCGATATTTTCATTTTTGTAAAAACAGGTTCCAATTTTTTTATACACATATCAATAGTATGGTCGAATAAATATGAACTTTGGTATACTTATAACTTATATGCTGAACAATTGCAGAAGCCAATATGTTCGATTGTTATCTATTTAAAATGTTTTAAATAAGTACACTATATACATATGTTATACATACTGACATAAACACTACAAATGGCCAGTCGTGGTACAGAGGCACAAAGTGTGGGTGTGAAGCGACTGGTTGTGGGTTCGATTTCCACTCGAGGAGTGGAAATAATCAATATTTCCATTTTCTTCGCTCTGGTGTCGAGACAAAGCGCGACGTTAAGTTCCGCCATTTAACAGGCAATGCCAAAAATGGGGATCGGAGTGCTTTAACACTAGGTTCCTCCTGCCTACCCTGCTGTGTGCGGGATACAGCGCGAAGCAGATACAGCGCGAAGCTAAAAAAACATTGCGTAGGTAAAGTGACTTTTCAACTTCAACTATTATAAGCAAGGGCCTTAATAGAAGTATGGAAAGTTTACTAAAATAATTTTATTCAAAATAGAACTTTAAACAACAATTCGTACCTTGTACACTTATTTTGTCTAATTCACTAATTATTAGTTACTACAACACGAAGAATTTTGATGCTAACTAATTTGTGGCTCTAAACCTAATTGAAAGTTTGTTGTTAATAATTAAAATATGAAGTAATTAAATTTATAGAGTTATTCTCGCATCATTCTCTTTATAACTTAAACCATATTAATATATTTAAGATCTTAAAATCTTTAGAAAACGTATAAGAATTTCAACGGGTCCGGATATGGTATGCACGGCTTAGCGGTCAGAGTGCTTGGACGGCTTCCTAGAGGCGCAGGTTCTAATTCCGCTACATTACAATAAATAATAACAACACATTTTTTAGCTTCACGCTGTATCCCGCATACAGCAGGGTAGGCAGAAGGAACCAGGATAGTGTTAAGACACTCCGTTCCCCACTTTCAGCTAAACTTTCCCATTGAATATTTTTTATTTTGATATTTTGTGGATTTTAATTTTTTTCATTCACTTCTATAGCGAATGCTCACTGACACTATCCCAATTTTTGACCATTCTTTACACAGGTAATTATTATATATTTACATTACCTTCACGCTGTATCCCGCACACAGCAGGGTAGGCAGAGGGAACCTAGTGTTAAGGCACTCCGTTTCCCACTTTTTGGAGCTAGTCGTGGCGCAGAGGCACAAAGTGTGATTGTAAAGCGACTGGTTATGGGTTCGATTCCCACTCGAGGGGTGGAAATATTTTCTTCGCTTCTTTCGTGTCGAGGCAATGTGCGGCGTTAAGTTCCGCCAACTTAACACGCAAAGCCTCCAAATTCGGCGGAAAGTGGGGAACGGAGTACATTTTCTTTACGTATACTTTTTTCCTCATAACGGGGTAGACATGCGGGGTTGTTTGGCGCATTTTATCGCTGATCTTGTATATCTAAAACTTGTAACCGAAAATGTTTTACGATATAAGTTTTTTTGGGTCTTTGTAGCGCAGAGGTACAGCGATGATTGTGATTTCGATCCCACATCTGGAGGATAATTATATATTATTTCCTTTCCTCCACTATAACCTAAGACAAAGCGCGACGTTAAATTCCGCTACTCAAGACACAATTTCTCGATTTAAAAAAAAAAACTATATACGCAATGAAAACCATTAATTAAGCATAAAACTTTGACAATCCGAAAATGTGACATTTCACTGTCATCCCTTCACAACTTCCAATTATTAATATTTACATTCACATCCAATACCACCATAATAATATAACCACTCAATTATCCCAAAAAAATGGACCATAAAAAGCCACAACCCCATGTATTGCTCAAACAACTGGCAAAACATGGCAATTTTATGGACATATCAGATGCACTGTCCCGTGGGATGAGGATGGCTCTCCCGGGATTCCCCACTGGGATTCGGAATCCCGGATTCGGGATTAGGGGACAAATCCTAGTACTTAATGACTATAAACACTAGTTAAATGATTGAACACAGGGGTGTCTGTTCAGAGCATTGTAGCGGGTGAATGATCGAAAGTTTTGACTCAATTATTTGGATATTTACTTGTTATGTTTTATGTGTGTGCATTGAAATTGGTTTATTTTTAGGGTGGTTTCTAAGTGCTTCTTGATTTCTTTTCATATTAACTGCTAGTTGATGTGGTGAAGAAATTTTATTTAAATAACGTTAATGTATAATAAATATCGTAATTATCCATACTTTTATTTTACAAATGTGACAGTCTGTTTGACTATCTGTCTCTTCACGTTTAATCTAGCGGCCCGATTTGAATGGAATTCGCAATGAAAATAGTTAAAGGCCCAGCATCAAACATGGCCTACGTTTTTTTTGGAAAATTAACCTGTAAAGCTTTGAAATAGAGGAAGAAAATTTGTATGCAGAATTGTGTAGTTACACAGACGAAGCCGTGATCAATCACTAGTTGTGATAATATAGTAAGTTTGATTAAGATATTGAAACACATTTAATCGTTCTAAGGGTGTGTATAATTTTGAATAGGTTCGATTTGATTACTTTTAAAGCTGCTTAATATTATTGTGTTTAACTACATACAATTATAAATCTATAGATATGAATTTATAAATTTAAGTATTGTAGTAAAGATTAAATACCGTCCCAACTTTCGCAATCTTAATAAATAAAACAAAAACTCTCTGAGAATGGAAGGGAGAAAATAAACTCATTTTTTACAAAATATACGTAAAATTGTCAAAGTTATTTTTATTTTTTAGGCAATTTAAAATAAAATTTGATACGAAACCCCCATAATAGACGCTATTAAATATGACTCCATAACCCACTCACATACTCTACACCTCTTCCAATTACACGCCCCATGGATATAAATAATGTGAATCATTTTGTTTACCAACATTTGGGATTGTTATTTTTCAGCTATAACTTTTTCCACACATAGCAGGCTAGTCAGAGAACGTAGTGTCCAAGACACTCTGCTCTCTACTCTCCGTCCGGATTAGAGACCGAGTGTTTAGTGATGCAACTATGTATTATGTGAAAAAAATCGCTTTTTCCCGTATAGCAGATTTTTTTTTTGTCGCTGGGAAATGCGTTTATGCAGACCATCCATACACAAAGCGGGCAGACCTATCTTACGTACAGATGATACTGTGGAACTCACCGGAGAGTCCGATACTACCCACTAAAACCCAGCGGAAACCCTCTCCACCCTCGTGAGCTGGATAACCTAACGTTAAGACACTTCATTTATACAATGTTGTATTTAAAACATATTTATTAAAACTTCATGGGTAAAGTACGCCTGACAATATTTAATTTTGCTATTCAATATTTTTGAAGAAAGCTAAGACACTGCGTTCTCGACACATATAAATACCGTGATATAGTAATTTAACGCCATGCCATATAGAAGCTATTTTATTTTAAAAGATATACTAACTTTTTATTTTCTTTTTCATTAACTGCAAAGAGTCCTTAATAACTTTCAGAATGTCAGATAAACTTACATTCAAAAAAAAAAGATAAACACGTCAAGCCGAACAAAACCTAATTATAACTATTAGAAAATATTTTGTACATCAAAACAATTATCACAGTGCATTACACTGCAATGAGACGGTCAACGAAATTGGTAAATTTCAAATTACCGCCATCTGCCATGTGACAGTTCCCAAAGGGGTTTTGGCGCGGTTTTACATCTGTCAAACGGCCATCTTTGTGCCACAGACGAAATTTGCGATTTTACGCACCATAGAATACTGTTTGGTGAAATTAAGCGTGTGCAATCCGTTTATTTTAATTTATTACAGCTTTTTTTCTGTTTATTGGACCCGTTAGGTCTATTTATTTGTGTATGTTCATGTGGAAGTAAATGGTTTTGAGTATACTTAACTTACCTTGGTTGATATTGTAAGAAAAAATAAGAAGAAAAGATAACTGATTTTATTTGTTCTTCGTACTTGTCTTGTAATTTACGGGATAGATTAAGAGAATGTAATGAAAAATAACTCCGTTATCAACTTTTCCTTTGGTATAAATATATAGCAGCTTGGTTACAAGATTCAACTACGTATAAAATATGTATGTACATTTTAAATAGATATAATATACAGTTGTCCGTGGAAGGTAAGAGAGCCAATGGACTTACCACCGAGGGTGCCAAAGACTGTGCAAAGTGGAGGAGGTTAAGCAAGAAGGCAGACCCTAGCTAAAGCTGAGACAGTTGGCAGGAAGAAGAAGATAATATAAAGTTGTTAATAACGAAATTGAAAAAAAATTTTGCTATTCAGAAACTTAATTTTGAATATTATTTTTAAAGTACAATAATAATTGAACAAATTAAACACACATATATTATTATGTTATTTATCTATTAATATAATACCTTTTTAATTAAAAATGAACGATAATTACGAAAAGACAAAGTAACTAAACGCTACACCACCCAGTCAGTAACCAAAAAATACTTAAAAAATCGAATCTATTAAACCACTTAAAAGCTATCGATTTTCCGCATTTATAATAATATAATATAATATAATAAAAATAGCAACAAAATAACAAATAGTACTTGAGGCGGGCGGTCATACAGTAAGGCACTCCACACGCCGCCGAGCGTGAGATATGGGAGCATCGACAAAGGAGCTAATAACTCGTGTGAAACACCCTTAGCGCACCCTCTGAGTGGTACAAGGGGATGATTTTTGATAGTATTTTATTTTAATTGTATATATTTTTGTTATTTAATTTATTATGTTTAGGCTTGGTGGCTAGGCTAGTTGGGGCCAGTGGCACAAGCGTCTGACTGTAAACGGCGGGTTGTTGGTTCGATTCCCACTCGAGGAGTGGGAATATTAATATTTCCATTTTCTTCGCTCTGGTGTCGAGGCAAAGCGCGACGTCAAGTTCCGCCACTTAACACGCAATGCCTCCGAATTCGGCGCAAAGTGGGGACCGGAGTGTCTTAACACTAGGTTCCCTCTGCCTACCCTGTTGAGTGCGGGATACAGCGTGAATCATTTTTTTAAATTAGTATTATGCATAAGAATGTCATGCTTATTACTTAATTTATTATTTAAGTTAAGTCATTATAGCGTGGCACATTGTTTGACTGTAACCACAGATTGTTGTGGGTTCGATTACTACTCAAAGAAATATTTTTAATCGTTTCAATTCTAGCTTATAATTCTCAGCTATTTTAAAGAAGACAGTTAAGGATCGAATTAAATTTTAAAAGTTACTTAAACAAAAAATTAAAAAGATATGACTTACTCGAGGGTAAGTAACATTCGCTCACATATATCCATACTTATATTATAAATGCGATTTTCTGTCTGTTTGTCTGTCACGCTTTCATGGATATTTTACTGATCCGATTTGGATGAAATTTAGAATGAAAGTAGTAAAATTTACTGTGTCAAACACAGGCTACATATTTTTTCAAAAATCAATCTCTAAAGGGTTGAAATAGAGGATGAAAGTTTATATGAAAAATCTACACCGGTTGACTGATTGTAATGAATTTTGGCATAAATATAGTTGATAATTCAAGGTTAAATATAGGCTACTTTATTTTTCAATCCACCCCCCAAAAACCAAACAAAAATCCACTCCCGAGGGTTGCAATATAGAGAAACAGCTATGTACCTTACGCGGTGAAGCTGCAAGCGGGCCGCTAGTAGGTACATATATAAAATCGCCAAAATCTTCCCTTTGTACCATACTAAACGGTGGCCATGGAAAAATATTATTTATCTGTACTAGCATCGGTAATTCCTTTGTCGGATATAAAGACTATTGTTGGTCATAGACAAGCCGTTTTTTTCTTGGCGTCTGCCATTTTTTTTTGTGATTGAATATTTGTTTTATTTTTACCGAAGCGAAATGCTTTATTATTCAGAAATAATATAATTATTGATATTAATTTACTATGACATGTATAGAATGAGGTGTTCGGATTATATTATTAAATTTTATAGAAAAAAAAGCAAACTGAAGTTTTGAATTTTTTTTTGATAAAAGTTTACGAATATTCATAGTTTCTGTAGATTTAAGAAGATAAGGAAAAATATTAAAATTTTACTTTATATTTATAAGTTGAAGCTCTCGTGGCGTATTGTAAAATCGCCTAACTGAAAACGTAATGGGTTGTGGGTTCGATTCTCGCATTTGGGGATGACTACATTTTTTTTTAGCTTCACGCTGTATCTCGCACACAGCAGGGTAGGCAGAGGGAACCTAGAGTTAAGACACTCCGTTTCCGCCGAATTCGGAGGCATTGCGTGTTAAGTGGCGGAACTTAACGCCGCGCTCTACCTCGACACCAGAGCGAAGACAATGGAAATATTAAATATTTCCGCTCCTCGAGTGGAAATCGAACCCACAACCACTCGTTTACAGTCACACGCTTGTGCTACCGGGCCACTGGCCAGTGGCCATATAATTATTAGTGCATTTCTAAAAAGTGATAATTATGTAGTAGGTAAAAGTTATTTGGATAAATCCTTTATCCCCTCTGGAGAATACCTGAACTTTGTACATGACCTGATTATGTCAGACTATTATACTCATATTGTATATAGATATATCTTGAATAAAATCTCGTAATGTGGTTCCTTACTACATGTTCTTCGTTAGACATAATATCATATTTACTCAAAACGTTTTTACTTTTTGCGTGTTTAAATTTCTTTTTTTTCTGGAACTTCACGCTGTATCCCGCCCACAGCAGGGTAGGCAGCGGAAACCTAGTGTTAAGACACTCCGTTCTAATGGATCGTCGAATTCTAGGGCATTGCGTGTTAAGTGGCGGAACTTAAAGCTGCGCTTTGCCTCAACACCAGAGCGAAGAAAATTGAAATATGAAATATTAACACTTTTCGAGTGGGAATCAGTCGCGTTCACAGTTACACTTATGTGCCCCTGATCCACAACTAGCCTCGAACTCTAAATTTATATCTGCTTTTAACTATGTTGAGACCAATCCTTTGACAACCGTCAAACCTAATGCTTTAATTATTTCTTGTCCTGAAACTTTTATGTAGTAAACCCTATATTATGATAAGGATTTTTATAGTAATGTGCAAACTGGAATTCGGAAGGAACGGACGGTGGACGGAGTGTCTTGATTATACTAATGAGCTTATGAGCTTAACACGCAAGCCTCCGAATTCGGCGGAAAGTGGGTAACGGAGTGTCTTAACACTAGGTTCCCTCTGCCTACCCTGCTATGTGCGGGATACAGCGTGAAGCTAAGCTAAAGCTTATGACCGGGTAAAAACATGAATAGTAGTAATTATATATAGGTAGTCAATGAAAACTTAGTGTTACAACATTTATTCTTTAGTTACCGATCTTTGCCTTTACATTTCTTTAATGGAGATTTGAACAGGTACCCCGCATATCATAAAAACATACTTATCGACTAAACCATCAGGTTAATGAAACTAGCGTACATTAATAACACCTTGTATATTTAAGAAAATGTAGCCTCGCTGCGACTTGTAATACTAATAATATTTATTGTATTATGTAAAACAAGATATTTTTTATGTATAAAGTACAGTATAACCATAAACTAATGCTCTAAACGATAGTTGAAACTAAAAAATATTGCTTTAAACAATAGTTGAATACCCTTCATTTAATGTCAAATTCACCGATAAACCATAAGGGTGTGAACTATGCGCTAATTTCGCATTTATATTCTATTAATATTATAAACGCTTAAGCGTTTGTTAGTATGCTTCTTACTATTTAACATAAAAACTATTGAATGGGTTTTAATGAAACTTTGCAATAATATAGCTTATATATCAGAATACAACATAAGCTACAATTTATAAAGATATTTTGTAAATTGTCCAAAATATCAAGTAAGCAAGCTCCTTTGATTTTACAGTTATAACTGCTTTGCACTGTCAATTCCGCGTGGACGAAGTCGCGGGCACAACTAGTATAAGTAATAACACCTTCAGTTATTAAGAAGAAAATCTAAACTCGTCAGAATATTTTCGCTTCCAAAAATATTGTACGTACCAATAACAGGAGAGTAATCCGAACTCAAAGCCGGTCGTAATAACGTTACTTTGATGGTTTTCATTCGATTTTTTGCAACCCATTTGCAGTGCACCACTTTTTAATTCTTTTGACGATGGGCGCCGGCATGTAGGTTTAGGGTGGGGCGGAGCTTTCATCGATGTTTCTCAAAATGTGTTTTTATTTTTAAATACTGGCTAGTAGTGACCCAGCGGCACAAGCGTGTGACTGTAAACGACTGGTTGTGGGTTCGATTCCCACTCGAGGAGTGGAAATATTTAATATTTCCATTTTCTTCTCTGGTGCCGAGGTAAAGCGCGGCGTTAAGTTCCGCCACTTAACACGAAATGCCTCCGAATTCGGCGGAAAGTGGGGAACGGAGAGTCTTAACACTAGGCTCCCTCTACCTACCCTGCCGTGTGCAGGATACTGCGTGAAAGTATAAAAAAAATTAAATATCGTGGGAGATGATTATGTTCTATATTTTTATTTCACCGCTTTGGTAGGACAAAGTGCGATGCTTAGGTCAGTCACTCAACACGTGATGGATCGAATTCAATTGCGGAATAAAGAGGAAAATGTCTTGATTCTAGATTCTCTCTGCATACTCCGTTATGCGGGTAAAATTAAGAAACACTGAAAAAGACATTGTAACGTGTAGTAGTTGTTTTCTATTTTCCGCTAATAGTTTTTTCTCTTCTAGTCTTGAGTGTCTCGTTTCCTTGTCGTACTGAGATTGCGTGTTGCGTGGTTCTACACAGTGCGTTGTCCTATCAACCCTGAGAATAAAAATATTCTAAATATAATTAGTTAGTGGAAATCAACTTACCACAGCCACAATTATAGACAAACTAATGGCCCGCTCGCGGCTTCGCCTGCGTAAACTACACAACTGTTCTATAGACACGCGCCGCCGCGCCGATATCACATTAGAAATCTCTAAAATTATCAGTGTTTCTCTACTATATTATGGACGTATTATACATATAATCTTTCCTTTTGAACCATTCTATTTATTAAAAGAAACCACACCAAAGACTAAAATATTTTTGAATATCTAAGCATATATAGATACAGACAGACGCCAGAAGCGACTTTGCTTTATACTATAGTAACATCCTGTGCCGCGATGGACTCAGATTTAGGTTCCAATATATTATTTTTTACTTTGAATACTTGCAAAGAAAATCAACTGTATTAAATAAATTTATTCCTACCTAAGCAAGAACGGCCAGAACATCTCGATATATCACCCGCTCGTCACTACTACCTGCACGCTCGCATCGGGAGCAGCCTTCATATTTCATTTTTATCATTTTATCCAATCCTTTGCCGAAACCATACTTTTAGAAGGCCCGCCTTTTAATTCGTTTTGCTATGATAACTACGGCGGGCTTTTTATTCGTCGAATATTACTTTTGACTGCACGGCTTCGGTGTAATATACACTCTTGTTGTTTATATCGAATTTGATACTGAAATAAATAAAAAGGAGATATTATTGTCAAAGTAGTTGAGAAATAACAAATTGGATTCGATTAAAGATTGGTGTTTTATATCGTTCGATATGAAATTGTGTGGGTATAAAATTATTTCCATGTTTTTTAATGTAGGTAGCTAACCGGTATCTTGGTTTAGCGACCTAATGTTCAGATTCTTGTTGCAATAAAGCTTATTTAATTAATGTGTAAGACAACTAATATGGAGTTCTGTATCTGGAAACCAAGAGCTGGACCGCGCAGTAAGCAAGCCCCTTAAGCCGCCATCAGGTGGAGCCACAGTCATACGTCCAATATTCACATAAACTGTATTTATACATATATTAGACAATCTCACTTGCCTACGATGGCAAGGCATGTAAAGGCAAACATGGTGATGTATTCCACCGCTGGATACGCAACTTCTGAAAAAAATTTTTGCAACAGTTTTGCAACTGTGCCTTAATTGTTGCCTCTGGTTATATCGTCATATCCTTGTCGTGTAAAAAATGTGAAATTGAAAATACATGTATTTCAAATGTAACAGTATCAAAACCACTGCCCTTAACGAGAACACCGCTTGATGAAACGCGTAAATATCAGTTATGGAGTCATTACTGAGTTATTTTATTTACGACCGCTCCGTCCGGCGTTATCGTAACGTATGACATCATGTATTTATTTCTTGTTCCGTAGCTTTTGGTCTAATGGTCTTTGTGCAGACAATAGACGAATTTTGTATACTACATATATGTATATAAATATGTACATAAATATTCATATATTAACCTAAGTTTGAGTTAGCTTAATACGCAATGTTTCTATATTTCGAGCGGATAGTGGCGAACGGAGTGTCTTGGCACTACGGTCTCTACGGTAAATGAATATTCAGTCTATCGTGACGCAGTGGCAGCGTTAGCGCAATGATTATAGGATTATTCGAGAACAATTATGCTTTAGTCATGTTAATTTCTTGAAGCTGGACATTCTCAATAAAATAAAGCGTTATGTCAAGCTAAACTTTTAGGCGAGTTGTGGCGCAGAGGCACTTAGTGCCAGTGTAAAGCGAGTGGTTGTGGGTTCGATTCCCATTCGAGGGGTGGAAATATTTAATATTTCCATTTTCTTCGCTCTGATGTCGAGGTAAAGCGTGGCGTTAAGTTCAGCCACTTAACACGCAAGCTAAAAAAAAATCGTTTTTCCGAGTGGTAATTGTTTGTTTCAAAGTGAAATCACTGTTTCAAAGTGAAATCTCTACCCACTGCACAGCGAAGACCTGTTCCCAATGTATTATTATTATGAAAAATATTAGTTTAAGGAAAAAATGAGTCAAAATTTACCTTAAAGTTTGCCTTTTTTTTAAATATATTAAATTCAGTATAAAAATAATATTTTTCTAAGCAACGTTAAACATATGGGTATGTCATAATCAATTACCACGTATAAGTTGTTGATGATTCACAAAGGGCGGTCGTGTATGTATGTATGTTAATATATTATAATAAAAAACACTATCGCTTCTAACGTTATTTAAATAAAAACACAATTAGACGCGCTGTTTTGACTGCCGCCTGTTAGATTAATTTTGTATTACTGATAGTGGGTTTGACTGCTTAATGTTTGGACTTAGGCTTATATTTGTTTGAATGTTTTTAGATGTGTCGAATTTATTCTATGATTTATTATTGTGTAGTGTAGAACTGTTGTGGATTTTACGTATGACAACCTACATAACTAAAAAGTACTTGACTGAAAACTTTAAATATGTTACTTACTTGAAATATATTTTTACGTTAAAATCCCAAAAAAAATCATGAGAAACAATAAAAAGGCTAAACAAGGTTTAAATTCTTTATTTAAAATATTTTTTAAAAAAATATACCATGTAAATACCGTAGCGTTTGGCGCTCCGTTCTCTCTGACTACCCCGCAAGGGATACAGCGTGAAGCTAAAAAAAATCACCATGTTAATTTATTATTGGAGCTACATTTGTTTTTTTTTTTTCAACTATTCAGCGATATTTTAATGATGTAAAAGAAATGCCAGAAACAACGAGCTATTATTAAGGAAAGAAAAACAGATCAAATACAGCATAGCCTTTGACACACTTTTCTCTCTGCCTGCCACGAATAAAACCAATATTCAATGCATATAAGCCAAGCTTATTATAAATTAAAGAGACTTACGGTCTTATTCATAAAAAGTTATGGAACAGTTAAAGTGTTCTATAAGCCCACTATAAGAGAAACGTCAAAAAATGGTATTCATAACAGCATTTTAGCGCTAAACAGTACTATAAGCGTACTATAAAGTTATAATGGCCAATACCCTACTATAGCGGTACTATAAGATAAAAAATGGCCGATTCTCAACAGCTGATCATTGAAAATGACATTTGACGTGAGTGACTCGTCAATGTTAGCTAATCGAATTTGCATAACTTATTAACCCAATCCACTAATAATTATTGCTTTTTGTCAATTTTCCACTTTTATATTTAAAATGAAAGCTTTACAAAGCATACATGCTTCGGAAATGATAGCAATAATGGAGAAGAGTTCGGAGCGAAGAAAAGTGTATAGAAGCAGGGGTTGACCCGTTTTCCTTATACGATGAAGAGTTTCGGAAGCGTTACCGCTTTCATAAATATACTGCTTTTATGATAAACCTTGTGCGTAGATTAACCATGGAGACATGCAATTAGACAATATTATTAATAAAGTGAAGTTTTAACTAGGAGAAATTTTAGTTAGTAAATTTTATAAAATAGTAAGTTTAACGCCGAGCTTTCCCTCAACACCAGAGCAAAGAAATGAAAATATAAATTGAAGTAAATATTTTATTGCCTGGAGTGAGGATCAAACCCACAACAAGTAGTCTTGTTACATGTTCACTTTGTGCCGGTGCACCATGACTGACCTCAATTTGTTGTATTTTGGTTAATAAAAAACAGTTTATTTCTATAAATTTTATTCTTTAGATGTGTAATACAATAATTTACATTTGAGTAATTCTTCTTTTAATAGTGAATTATTTGATTTTTGTTCTAAAATTTTTTATTTTTGCCTTTCTACAGCCATCTGGATCTCAGGAAGCTCCTTTCTGTAAGCAATTACATTTGCTGCTATTCTTGAGCTTATTGTCATGCTGTAACCAAAAATGTAATATATCTATTATTCTTTTTAATATGTTTTCCAAAGAAGTATGTATTATAAATTAATAAAACTTATTTTGTTGAAAACTTAACACATTTTATTTATTATTTCAATTCAATTTAAGTTTGTTAATCCAAATATAATATTGCTTGTAGATATAAGATAGTACTGAATGATTTTAGTGAATCTAACTTAGTAATATATTATAGTAATAAAAATAAAGATAAGTTCATTCAACATACACATTTCTTTAATCTACCAAGATTGTGTGCTAGTGCTAGTACTTGGATGCATCATCTAAAAAGAATATAATCAGATTTCCTTGCTTAGCTTTCTTATGTAGAATTAGCTATTTCATGTATTATAATGGAAAATAAATTGTGTCTCGCTTCCCATCAAATTATTTGTTGAAAATAAAATTGAACTAAATTGACTAAAATAATAAAATTGAAATGACTTTCTGGGTATTGTGGTATTATCGTTCATTTAATATTTCATTCACCACAATTAATTATACTTAACATGTCTTATTACTTATGAATATCATTTAAAATAAGATAGGTGACAGAGTGAGATTTGTGTGCTGCTGTTTATTTCATAATATTAATATATTACACATACTTTTTTCTTCTTTATATTATTTTCTGTTCTATTCTTAAACAAGAATTGATAATAATTACATAAATATTTCTTTATTCAAAATGAAACACTAATTGGCCAAATGTTCGTATTTTTATATGTACCTGGTTATCTGAGTAAAATTAATTTGAGTATACTGTGAACTCATGAGGGAGCCAAACTGAAATATCATCACCAGCAACTGGTTCTGTAGTAGGTGGTGAGCTACCAACTGGTTTTAGTATTTGTTTTTTTTTTCTATAAATATCAGCTGACATTTTATAATACCCTGAGCTTCTTAGCTGACATTTTTATAATACCCATTGAGCCTTAATTTGTCCTTCTTCTTCTTCAAGGGGTTTTTGCCATATTGTTAAAACTGAAACATTAAGTGCCGTGTTATTAAATAACTACACAAATACTTTTCCTCAGCAATTCTTTCAAGATCATCTATGGAATAGAAGCATAAGCATTGAAACATAACATACATATGAATGTTTACAAAACAAAACTTACGTGTTCGAATTAACTGTATCAGTAAAACCAACCTTATCCTCCTCCAATTCTCACTTCTCTGCCTTTTCTTGCTCTCTACAATTTTTGATTCCGATGCCATATTATAAGTAATGGAGTAATATTTAAAATAAAATTAACGTACTACTAGTAAACAAATGTCAATAGCTTATCGCACCACAAACAACAAAATATGGTTTTTATCCTTAATAATGTCTATGATCAGTCGAATTTAGTAAAATTATACACATTATCTGTGGCCAATTTGCTAAGTTTGACAAACTTTCTTGCTAATTTCATCGTAGTGGCAACATTTTAGCTTATAAACAGCATATTAGTTATAGAAGGCTTATAGTACTGTTATGAATACGCATTTTTATGGAACGTTTCATAAGCTTATAGAGCATTTTAACTAATGAACGTTTTAAGCGTTCTATAAGCATTTTTTATGAATAAGGCCGTTAGTATATTGGCTATCTAAGAAATTTATCTTACCATAAAGAAAACGTATAAAAATTTGAACGCTCTCTCTCACCACTGAGCATTTGCTCAAACTTTACGTTCAACAAAATGCGTTCATTCAACGCGTTGCTCAGTGGTGAGAGCGCCTGGGCGGTATTCCGGAGGCGCGAGTTTGAATCCCGCTGCGTTTAAATTTTTAAATGTTTCCTTTAAATGTCTTTTTCAATTTTCCTAAGTGTGGAATAACACTTTAAAAATGTTTAAAAGTTATCTTACCACAATAGAAGCTAAGTTTACAATTTTAGTAGTCACCCCACACATTTTCGGGGTGGGTGTAGATAGTTATCGGATGTTCTTGTCCGAAAATTAATTGTTAAAGTCGCTTCTTGGAATGCTCACGTTTAATTTTTATTCAATAACTTTTTTATTACACAGTCATGTTTTATTATTAATTTTAACCAACTTTGAATTAATTTAATAGCTGATTTTGCATTAAATAATTGGCTTTGTGAGGACATTGTCAGTCAGTGGGTGTGTTTCTTGTGAAACACAATTATTTGTAGATTATAGTCCTAATATAATTTATTATATCGGTGTTTACTATATTCTGGAGGAACATGGAGGATGGAGTCTCTTGCCCCAAGTGTAGCTAAAATAATAAAAACAAACGCAGCGTTAAAATCCCCATGTAAAGTTTTGATTTTAGACAGAAAGCAGAGAATGGAGTATCTTGACACTATGTTCTCTCTGACTGAGTAATCAGAACGTTTTTCCCGTATAGCAACTCTGCTAAAAAGTTTTTTTTTTTCGATTTGATTATACAAAATACAACGTTGAATTTCTCATGCTCATGGGACTATATCTGTAGGAGACGAAATTGTGCTTTTTATTTACGAGGAACCTAATTCGTTAATATTCTGTCAAAGGCAGGTCCATGACGTTAAGAGAGCTTAGTGTCTAAACACTCCATCCTCCACTTTCCGCCTGAATTTTAATATTTGTTGTTGGGTAGCGGAAATCAACACTGCACTTTGTCTTACCCTAGCAGAGAAAATCAAAATAATTTAAATATAATCATTTCCCCATGTGGGAATCGAACTCACAACTAACCACGTTACAGCCAGACGCTAACCACTGTGCCACGATGGCCTTAAAAATAAAGAGAAATAAGTAAAAACTTACAATGTAGAACAATTTAACTATTGTTATTCTAATGCCAGCAGATGGTCAGTGCGACGATTAGAATTTAAAAAAATTACATAGAAACGAAAGTGACAACCCCACGGATAACGGTTTAATTGTTACCCCTTATCGTATAATAGATAAAATTATTATTTATTATCAACATATATTAGGTACTTTAGAGGTTAAGTCAAGTATGTCAGTATTAATTATAAATTACGTTAGTATACTTAGATATAGTGGTAATGTCGGGTTTCATAGTTATATGAGAGCCTAAGGCCATTGTGGTACAGTGGAATAACGTCTGGCTTTTAACACGATTGGTTGTGAGTTCGATTCTCACTAAGGGGGATGGTTATATTTTATGGAATAAAGGAGGCAAGCGAGCGGAAGGCCCACCTGGTGTTAAGTGGTTACCTTCGCCCATAGACATCCACAACATTCAAGTTATGGATGCGTTGCCAGCCTTGGGAATGTAGGACAGAATGAGGGTGGAAGGATGGGAATGGTAGGAATAGGGATAGCTGGCTTACATGTCATCGAACCGGAACACATCATAAGATATTTGGCGGTTGGTCTTTGACATGATAGTGGTCGCGAGTCAGTCGGAGAACGAATCTCCTACCACCAAATTACTGGGTTACCCGCCTTTTACGGGACGCTACCCAGCGGCGGGGGGGAATTGTATTCTTAACCCGTCCCCCCACGGGACTAAAAGCTTAACAATGAGGTCTGCCAGTCTATACGCAATGCTTATGTCGGGTGCTAATGTCAACACGATTTGTCGGGTGGAATGTATGGAGACAACAGGCTCTCTCTATCTACCCTGCTATCCGTGGAAAAGCGTGGTGCTGACAAGAAATAACTGAAAATAACTGAAAATAACTACGAGTATTGAACGTTAGTCGTCGCAGTCTAATTTGTATAAACTTTATGGTCTTTTTTCGTATTTTCATATTTATCCATTTCATTTAGTTTCCCTAGAAATTTTGGAAAATACTCCCCTAGTGATCCTTTATAGCTTCCAAGGTATATACTGTTTCTGTTGTACGTTGTATCGTTGTTATTTTATATTAACTAAATTTTTTATTATGGTCAGTCGTGGCCCAGTGGCACAAGCGTGTGACTGTAAACGACTGGTTGTGGGTACGATTCCCACTCGAGGAGTGGAAATATTTACTATTTCCATTTTCTTCGCTCTGGTGGCGAGGTAAAGCGCGGCGTTAAGTTCCGCCACTTAACACGCAAGCCTCCGAGTTCGGCGGAAAGTGGGGAACGGAATGTCTTAACTCTAAGTTCCCTCTGCCTACCCTGCTGTGTGCGGGATACAGCGTAAAGCTAAAAAAAAAAACTAAATTTTTTTAGGTTATATTTATGAAGATAATTTTGACTTAAGACATGATATTGACTTTAAATGTCACTTAGGAAAATATTTATATACACTTCTATTTTAATGAATAAATCTTTGAATACCTATTTTTTACTCTAATACACGAGTAAACATATGTATATATATAAAGGCTAGATTATGAACAACATAGATTGTGTTATTTTAAAAAAATGGGAAATCGAGATGGAAGTTTCTATTCTACACATATTGTTCAAAAATTTGTCATAAAAAATTTAAAATAAAAATCTACTACAAATAGGAAAAATAAAGCTAAAACACTCCGTTCTCCACTTTCCACCTATATCTTTCTACAATTTTTTTTTACGTGAAGGTGTTTTAGGCATCTGATGATGTATCCCGGTTCAATGGCATATAAGCCAGCTCTTCTCTCCCTATTCCCACCATACCCATCCTTCTTCCCTTCTTCATCTCCAAGGTGGGCAGCGCATCCACAACTGTAATGATGTCCATGGGCGAAGGTATAGTCACTTACCATCAGGTCTTTTTGCTCGTTTGCCTCCGTTATTCAATAAAAAAAAATACGTGAAGCGTTGGGGATGTCGTTGCGCTGTGTAACGGTGTCTGACTTTAAGGGCGATGGTTGTGGGTTTAATTCCCACTTGAGGAAATGATTAAATTTAAATTTTTATCTCTTTGCTCCGGTACTTGAGACCAAAGCGTTGACTTTTGTTACTTCTATGTAATATCACAATTTTGTATGAAAAGCAGAGGATGAAGTATACTACTGTCATAAATATACGCTAAAAAAGAAGATCAAGTGTGAAGCATAAGTGCAGGAAGCTAATTAATGAATACATTAAATTAGTAAAATATTTCATATTTCCATTTTATTTTATTTTTTAATCTATTAAGTATTAAAAATCCAATGCCTAGCTCTTAATAGAACTAAGAATACAAAAATAATTCAATAATAAATCAACCTACTGTATACTAGTTTAAATTTACCATACCATAATAATTACATCAAAGAAAACGACTTTTGCACTACAATTTGAACATTTAAGCTTATTATCTAAATACACTTTAATTTCTACGCTTATTTTATAGAAAAGTAGCTTTAAAATGGTAGAAATAAGGTAGAAAATATATTTTAAAGTCAAAAAAAGCACTAACATTAAACGATTTGTAATAAGACTCTACAGTATTTACCTATTCAGTTTACAAAAAAGCATTTCGACGCCCCAATAGATGTATAAATATGTAACAAAGAAAAATAAACGGCTTTGTATGACGCGACCAAATTAAATATGCGGTTAAAAAAAATCATAATTTACCTTATTTTTATGGGTAAAGAGTACATTTTCTATTTGGCAGGCTTATAAAGGTTGTTCGAGAGAAGTTGAAAAGAATAAAACGCGGGTCCTTTAATTCTTTTTTTTAAACTGTAATTCGTAGTTTCGTATTGCGAATCTAATTTCAAAACAACAGTAGGTGTCATTGGACACTCCTACCGGTGGTGGAGCTTGAAAGTTTAGTATGGGTTGATTTTTTTTAAATTATGTGTGAAGAACGGAGTTTTTTGACACTACGTCCTCTCCGAGTAGTCTGTTATGTGGGAAAAAGCGTAACGTTTTTTTACGTTAAGTTGTTTTAGGCACCTGATGATGTGTTCCGGTTTAATGGCCAGCTTCCCTCTCCCTATTCCCACTATTCCTATCATTCCTCCCTTCTTCCCTTCCTCACCTCCAAGGTCGGCAACGCATCCATAACTGTAATGGTGTAGATGTCCATGGCCGAAGGTGTAGCCACTTACGATCAGGTCCTTCTACTCTTTTTCCTCGTTTATTCAGTAAAAAAATACGTGAAGCATTGGGGATGTCGCTGCGCTGTGTAACGGTGTCTGACTGTAAGGGCGATGGTTGTAGGTTTGATTCCCACTTGGGGATATGATTATATTTATTTATTATATATTTTCATTTCTCCGCTCTAGTACCTAAGACTAAAGTGCAGCGTTGACTTTTGTTACTCACATGCAATATCCCAATTTTGTATGAAAAGCAGAGGATGAAGTATCTTAACACTAAGTAAAAGATAATAAAATAAAGATCAAGTGTGAAGCATAAACGCAGAAAGCTAATAAATAAATATATACATTATATTATTTTCTTCGCTCTGGTGTCAAGCAACGCAATACGCAATTCCTCCGAATTCGGTGAAAAGTGGGGAAAAAGTAGGTTCCCACTGCCTGCCTGCCTAACCTGATGTGTGCGGAATACAGCGTGAAGCCTAACCTAACCTAACCTGCTGTGTGCGGAATACAGCGTGAAGCCAAAGAAAAAATGAATAGTAAATTAAATATTATACACACTATCATTTGTTTCACACACACTTTTGGGTAAGTGACTTGTGTATGGACGTTGCTATGGCTACGCGTATTTTCAACGATCATTATAGAATAAATAAATAAAAAACAAGAAAATGATTATTTACTTATAATTTTATAGATATCATATATTTTTTTTCATATATATTTTTTTTATTTTTACACATTTCAAGTATTTTTTGTAATGTACACATACAAAAAAATAATACATTGTCATATCTTGTCATAGTAGTCAATATATTAAAAATATTAATTCTGATTAATAAAATGAAGATAGCTAATGTCAAACCATACGTAAAATAAAGCACTTTTTAACTCACCAACTTAGTATAAGAAAATCTACATTAGTATGCAACATCTAGTCCAAAAAAGACGTGAGAAAAAGAAATACGCATAAACTTCTTTCAACTATAATTACTTAATAAAGTTACTTTCTACTCTAAGATATTTGGGGAGTTTGACCTTTGGTAAGAGCCTACAGTGCCCACAAGTCACAAATAAGCCATGTAATTAAAACGTGGGAGAAATACAAATTTATTATAAAGTCAATTTGTTAGCATTGTTTTTTTTTTAATTAATTAATTTATTTATTTTTTACAATTAATACAGTCGTGGCCCAGTGGCACAAGCGTGTGACTGTAAACGACTGGTTGTGGGTTCGATTCCCACTCGAGGAGTGGAAATTATATTTCCATTTTCTTCGCTCTCGTGTCGAGGTAAAGCGCGGCGTTAAGTTCCGCTACTTAACACGCATGCCTCCGAATTCGGCGGAAAGTGGGGAACGGAGTGTCTTAACACTAAGTTCCCTCTGCCTACCCTGCTGTATGCGGGATACAGCGTGAAGCTAAAAAAAAAAAAACAATTAATACAAATATATTTGTGCTCGCCAAGCTGTTAAGTTTAACGGCGAAACGCGCTCGTTATTACAAAAATAAAAAAGAAAAAGATAAATATTACAGCAAAAACAACAAAAACATCATTCACTTAAAATAAATATTTAACTTCACTAATATACAAATAACATCTCACTCCGTTGCAGTTTGTTTCTGCAATGGAGGTTAGTATGCTGTTGGCCAGAGCGGCCTTGACAGCGTCACCGGGCTTTGGGGGAGGCCGAGCTATATGAGCTCTGACCTTGGCTTGGAGTCCTCGCTTGTGAGGAAGCCATCAAATGACGACGACGGCGTGGCAAGGGCGCCTCAGTTGAGACTCGAACCTCGACTGGCGATACCATTTTAGTAGGGACTTTGTTTCGCTCAGTTCGAGCTAGGCCTAACTAAGGATGCTGGAGCCCGGGGCGGTATCGGAACATTTGTTAGCATTGTATATGAGATGCGTTTTTTACCACTTAGTATTCTCATAGGTTCCAACCGTTCTTGTTACTCAATGATAGCATCTGATGTTCTCCCAAACTGCAATTAGGCGAGACCACGTGACCACCCTAGTCTTCCGCGGACATCCTAATATTGAAAGCATTTAAAACCCATGTAAAAGAAGTAGCGGGCGGCAACATATATCAAAATAAGCTATACAAATAATAAAATCAGTAATAACCTATAGCTTTCACTAAATTTGAATCAGAAATTTGTACTTCATTATCGTTAATTTGTTTGATTCTCGTTTAATTAATACGGTTGCTTATTGAGCCGTTACAATTGCAGGCAAATAAACTTGAATCGTTATTATGTATAATAAATTACGGTTCATGATATACAAATTGGGCCAGCCGTGGCCCTGTGGCACAAAGTGTACCTGTAAAGCGACTGGTTGTGGGTTCGATTCCCACTCGAGGAGTAGAAATATTTAATATTTCCATTTTTTTCGCTCTGGTGTCAAGGTAAAGCGCGTTAAGTTCCGCCACTTAACACGCAATGCCTCCGAATTCGGCGGAAAGTGGGGAACGGAGTGTCCTAATACTAGGCCTACCCTGCTGTGTGCGGGATATAGCGTGAAGCTATTTTTTTTAATTTATAAATATATAATTTCAACGCACGTTAAAACTTAATATATAGAAGAATAAAGATAAAAAAAATATTTTATCGAATATAAAATTAATTTTAATAACAATTAAATCTTATTTAGATTGTATTGACATTTTACTTGCATAACATATGTCCTGTACCTAGTGTCAAGACACTCCGATTTTCACTTTCCTCTTGAATCTGAAACATTGCATGTTAAATTGCGGAGGATATATCAATTTATTTAATACAATTATACTTAAAATACATAAAATTTTTACATCCGCTCTTTTAAACCCCCTTAAAACTTTCAATACGCGTCACACAGATATCAAAGTTGTAACAAGAATCAAATGTTTTTGAAGGCGAAGTGTAAATGCGTATGAATTGTCACCATAATGGCGCCTCATGTTACTAAACGTATTAGAATTAGAAAAAAAAATTAAAAATATACAAACTATTTATTGAAATTTAGAGCTTAGGATCCTTTAAAAACGTGAATTTGATATTTCTTAGTTTTTATTGATATTTTAAAGTTAGTGGCGTTAAAGTAAAAATGGTTATTTAGCTCTATGATTTTTCGTTGTGAGAGAGAACTTAGCGTAAAGACACTTGGTTCTCCACTTTCCGTCTCAAACGAGGAAAGTGTTTGTAATAGTCCTTTCGGATTTCACATCACATTGCGACATTCCAGTTTCCGTCCATGTGGCAACGACACACCATTGTAACGCAGTGGGACGTCTGACTGTAAACCAACGCCTGTGTGTTCGATTTCCACTTCCACTTCGATTCGAGATGATTAGATATACATTTGTTATTTTAATTTCTCCGTTCTAATCGGGAACCATGTGTATATCAATAAGTTGTCTGTAACTATCCCACTATGCAAGAAAAGGTATGTAATCGCTGTAAATTAACGTAAAAAAAAATGATTCATGAATTTCTTTTGTGGACTGAATTCTAGTGAATTAGTGGAAAATTATTTGACATTCAAAAAAACCGACTCTTCATATACGAAGCTATATCGTCATATTTTAAATAAAATTATTTTACTTTTAGTTTGATAGCTATAAGAACAAAGCGACGGAGAAGCTGAACCAATAATTTTTCATACATACTACTTACATACGCATCCCGACGGCAAAGTGAGATACTTTTTAGTGGGTAATAATTAACAGGTATATCATGGAGTTCCGTAACGGTTACCGAAACCATCGGTTATCCGGAATATAAAGCTGTTTAAATGCAATCGTAACCAAATTCAATATACATTGAGTTAAAATTTAGCTTTTAATGTTTCTTAGTAACAATTTTTTTTAAAAACACAGGCAAAATTTTTAAAAAGAATGAAATAAACAGTACATTAAAACAAAATGTTATGCGATTTTTCAAAAGATATGGATATTTTTTAAGTTCATAATTCAGTCTTTTTTTTAGCTTCACGCTGTATCCCGCATACTGCAGGGTAGGCAGAGGGAACCTAGTGTTAAGACACTCCGTTCCCCACTTTCCGCCGAATTCGGAGGCATTACGTGTTAAGTGGCGGAACTTAACGCCGCGCTTTACCTCTGATACCAGGGCGAAGAAATGGAAATATTAAATATTTCCACTCCTCACGTGGCAATCGAACCCACAACCAGCCGTTTACAGTCACACGCTTGTGCCACTGCGCCACGACTGGCCCCAATTCCAATCCAGTTATTAAACCGAAATAATTGTAAACTACCAATCACCCTAAATAATTCTATATCTGTAACCGAATACTGAATCTTATACGCTGGGAATAACGTAAAACTGTAAAAATATGAAAATAATATAAAAAAACAAGTAAACCCGTGAGCAAAAGCTAGTGTATTTCCAAGTAAGAGTATTTAGTTTTCATCGCTAATGTTTATTTTATGTAAAGCGCGCGTCCTCACTAGGAATTAGTCGAAGCCAATTACAGTTAGTACAATGTTGTATAATGCTATACTGATACTGGTATACGACTTTGCTTGCTTTTTTTAGGACTTTTTAAATATGTTTGTTACATAAAAATTAAAGAATTACTTTTTGTTTTGTTTTAACATAATTTTGTGCTTCAAAATGCTCCGCCAAACTAAGCGATATGTATATTTTTATAGTCTAATAATAATTGAAGAGTTTGACTATGGAAGTATATTGTTTTTTTAGCTTCACGCTATATCCTGCATACAGTAGGGTGGGCAGAAGGAAGCTAGTGTTAAGACACTCCGTTCCCCACTTCAGTCGGGAGTATATCATTTAAAATATATAATAATTTTCCAAATAATTTCGCATATATTACAATTTTAATTATAGTAACGAACACAAAAAGTTATTGTATTTCATTTTTTATTTATGTTTAAGGTGTAATCCATATAAAAAACATTTTTAGGAGAAGTATAAAAATTTGAACGCAGCAGGATTTGAACCGGCACCTTTTGGAATCCGTCCAAGTACTCTGACCACTAAGTCACTAAGTAAGTCCACCAAGTTTTAAGCTTCAAAATCATCTGAAAGTGCCTTAAGTTTTTAATATATACTGTAATCGGCCAGTGGATGAATTATCAACTTTTGAAAGTTAACATCTCCATAACTGTTTAGACTTTTTTATGAAATTTAGACTTCTAGTTAATCTAAAAGACTTTAATACTCAAATTAAATTTCGTGCTTAATAGAATAAAAGCTATGAACTTTTAAAGGTAGCCCGAAATGGTTCGGCTTTACCAGGCAGCTGTGTCACCATTTCATTCTTTTAAATTCATATTCAGCTTATTAGCATTATAACATCTTTAAGACTAGGTGCGGAAAATATAGAACGGAGTGTCTGGACACTAGATATCTTGCTATACGAGAAAAATTGTGAAGATAATCTAAAAATAAACTAACATTCTTTTAAAATTTCCAAATTTAAACTATAAATTCGATTTTTTTGTGTTACAAATTTATATTTACAATTTTTTATTTTTAATATATTTAAAAAAATACAAAATAATTTAAAAAATACTATATATTAATAAAACATATAATGACTATTAACACTGCCAAGGAGAATCAAAATTAAATAATTTATAACCATAAAAAAATACTTAAATTGAAAGAATTAACAATAAAATTTATCCTTCTTTCAAAATAGTGTTATCTACATACATTTGTCTGTCTGTTTTTGTATAATTAGTATACGAGTATAATGTATGCAAGCCCAAAACACAATTAATCGTTTGTTTTAATGAGCAATTTATTACTTTAATATATGGAAATGCAGCTAATTTCCTGATTTAACGGTCGACTGGGGTAGTTAGATACGGTTTTATTTAATCTTTTTGCAGCTTCACCTTTTTTCTCGCATAGCGGGGCAGTGGGAGAGGACCTAGTGTTAAGACACTCCGTCTTCCATTTTCTGGCTGAAATCAATACTTTATGTCGTCGTGTTGAGTGGCGGAACTCGTCACTTTTTTCTTTGTTACCAGAGCGAAGAAATGAAAATTTCAATATAATTATTGCACTGAATGGGAATCGAACCTACAACCATCACATTACAGCCAGACGCTGCTCCAATGCGCCACGATGGCTTCACTTACTGCTCCGTTAGCTTTCAACTTGTTTTAGAGTTGTATCTTGGATTGTAGGTGACGGAACTTATTGCCGTGATTTAGCCATTGTGTTGTGGAATAAATATTCGAACTTTAAACCATGGCATGTGCTAATGGATATAAGCTAAGGGGACGACAATTGTTGTCTCGTCTTTAAGTTGACAACTCAGTCAAGTTAGTGACTCAGATTATAAAGACAATGGAGGATTTAATTGAAATCCAGTGTTAAGTACCGTATGTATATAAATTATATTTTGCCATTAGAATTGACACATTGGTTCAGCGATGTCCGACTAGAAACGTGATGGTGGTGGGGTCGATTCCCAGTTGGGGTAATGATCATATTCCCATCTCCTGAGTGAAAATCGAATTCACTACTAATGGTGTTTACAGTTAGTCGCTGTTCGACACCGCCACCATGCCCTTATTTTTTTACCACGAATCATATATACATACATACATATAGCTTCACGCTATATCCCGCACTCAGCAGGGTAGGCAAAGGGAACCTAGTGTTAAGACACTCCGTTCCCCAGTTTCCGCCGAATTCGGAGGCTTGCGTCACCACGAATCACCTATATAGAAATAAACTAATTAAAAGTGCCTAGTCAATATTGATGAATTGGATATTTCGATTACAAATACATTTTACAATACGGAGAAAAAGGAGAGTCGACCGTAATATCACTACTTATTATGTAAAATTCGATTTATCGGAGACTTTATTTGAGGCTGTGGCGCAGTGGGACAGCTGCTGACTATAAACGCGACGGTTCTGGATTCGATTTCCATTCGGAATGATTATATATTTTAATTTTCTTTATTTAAGTCACCTGAGGCAAAGTACGGCGTTGAGTTACGCCTCTCTCAATGTTTCATGATTTCTCTGACTAACCCTTCTATACGGGATAAAGGGTGAAGTTGAATTGATTTTAAAGGACGTAATCAATATACTATTTTGAATGGAAATACGATGCGGAGAAAAAAGAGAGCGGTATGTAATATCACTACTATTTTTACGAAAAAAAAATATTTTCATACTTACGGCGTTGACCACTACAATATTATAAAGGCGTAAGTTTATTTGGATGCTTGTTACTTTTTCACGTAGAAAGTACTGAATGGATTTTAATGAAACTTTACAATAATATAGCTTATATATTAGAATAACACATAGGCTAGAATTCATGAAGATGTTATGTGAATTGTCCAAAGCGTCAAGTAAATAGCGGAAACATCTACAATCTGATCATCTCAATTTTCTGCTACCTTAAGATTAATCTATGAACAATCGTTTGACAACAGGACAAGACAAGAATGCTATTTATTAATAAATTCTTTTCTACATTTTTAAACAGTTATTCACACACTCAGGAAATTGAAAAGACATTTAAAAAACGTATAAAAATTCAGCTGCGTTCAAATTTTTATACATTTTTTAAATGTCTTTTTCAATTTCCTAATTGTACGGATAACTCTAACTAGCTTCACGCTGTGTCCCGCACACAGCAGGGTAGGCAGAGGGAACCTAGTGTTAAGACACTCCGTTCCCCACTTTCCACCAAATTCGGAGGCATTGCGTTAACTAGCGGAACTTAACGCCACGCTTTGCCTCGACACCAGAGCGAAGAAAATGGAAATAATAAATATTTCCACTCCTCGAGTGGGAATGAAACCCACAGTCAGTCGTTTACCGACACACGTTTGTGCCACTGTGCCACGACTGGCCCCCACTAACTATTTAACTAAAAATGTTCTTAAAACCCACGGACAAAGTCGCGTACACAGCTAGTATGTACATATAGGATTATAAATGCTATTTGCGTGTACGTAATCTTGTTACCACAGGTAGGTAGGTATATGGGAACGATGCACAACCGTTTAAGTTGCTTTTACGTGATTTAACAATGTTCTTAACTTAAATAGAATTAGTATTCATTAGTTACATAAAAATAGATTTTCTTTTTTTTTTATTTTTATACGTTGAAGTTTTTATTTTTGTTTAGGTTATATAGTGGTCGGTTTGGTTGATATAGAGTGTGAATTTGGGGGTAAATGGAGGATGGAGAGTGTTGTCACTAAGTCACTACCTAACTTGAGTTATTATAGGCGTGAGATGGGGTAATCTAAGAAGTGTATTATGATATAGCAATGCTTTTTTACTGTATTTAAAATAAATACGTCCGCGGGCCAATAAGACGTATATAAATAAAATTTTATTGGTTCGATGATAGGTATATTAAGTTTTAATGCATTATTACAAGAACTGTCGACTTGTGCTCTCGTCCATATAAATTTTAACTAAGTATGCCAATTTTCAGCATACAGAGGGATATCGTAAGTTTTCCTTCACATTTTATTAAAAAAATAGATAATTACAAGAAAAGTATACTTTTTATAACTTTCGCGTTAAATTATTTTTTTTTTTAGCTTCACGCTGTATCCCGCACACAGCAGGGTAGGCAGAGGGAACCTAGTATTAAGATACTCCGTTTCCCACTTTCCGCCGAATTCGGAGGCATTGCGTGTTAAGTGGCGGAACTTAACGCCGCGCTTTACCTCGACACCAGAGCGAAGAAAATGGAAATATTAAATATTTCCACTTCTCGAGTGGGAATCGAACCCACAACCAGTCATTTACAGTCTCACGTTCGTGTCACTGGGCCACGACTGGCCCATTCATATTTTTTGGTTTCACATTAGTTATTTTAAAAGAATGAATTAATGTTTTGTTACCACAGGTAGGTATATGGGAACGATGCACAACCGTTTACGTTGCCTTTACTTGATTTAATAATATGTTAGAACGACTTTTTAAAGCTGAAAAAGCATATGGACTTTTTATTTTCATTTACAGTGTCACGTTTTTTTCCGCATAACAGAGGAACCAGAGAAAACCGAGCGTCAACACACTCCGTTCTCCACTTTCTACCTGAATTTGAGATTGCCTTTTAAGTACACACACCTTCGTCTGTTTCACACGAGCAAAGAATTAATAACAATTAAATTATGGTCATTCCTCCATGTGGAAATCGAACCCAAAAATAATTACAATTACAATCAAATGCTGAACCACTATGCCACAATGGTCAAAACGAATTTCATGCACAAAAGAAAAAAAATTAAATTCGAAATCTATATTTAAGTTATAAATTTAATATAAAAAAGGTCAAAAAACTGTCACACTAATGACTAAACACATCGCGTGATGCTCATCCGTAAATAAAAACCACATTTGCCCCGTGGCCCATCAAAATTGGGGCGAAAGTCAAAATTACTGCGCGCGCGCATCGAAAATTTGATAATTATCTACTAAGATCTAACCGAGATACGCCAACGGCCGGTCTGTTTGCATTGTCATGTTAAATATGTTAGAACGACTGTTATTATTCACTTCGGGTTAAGTGTACGTTTAATTTGATCAATTCATGCTAATATTGTAAATGGGTAAGTTTGTTTGTTTGTCTTCAGTTCATGATGATTTCCTATGATTTTTTGATTGACGATACCATAGCATATCATGATTTCTTTCAAAAGGGATGTTATGTTATGATTTTTCGATTGGCCATAGGAGGTTAGAGATTCACGTAAGATACTTTTTACCTGGACAAAACAACTTATTTACGTACATAGAAAGATTCACAAAGACATATCAATGAAGCATTGTATACTACGTGGCCAGTCGTGGCCCAGTGGCACAAGAGTGTGACTGTAAACGACTGGTTGTGGGTTCGATTCCCACTCGAGGAGTGGAAATTATATTTCCATTTTCTTCGCTCTGGTGTCGAGGTAAAGCGCGGCGTTAAGTTCCGCCACTTAACACGCAAGCCTCCGAATTCGGCGGAAAGTGGGGAACGGAGTGTCTTAACACTAGGTTCCCTCTGCCTACCCTGCTGTGTGCGGGATATAGCGTGAAGCTATTTAATTTAATTAATTTAATTTTATACTAAAAGTGACAATGTGTTCGTCTTTATTGTATTGTATAAAGTATATTATATAATGGTAAATTATTGAATAATGTAGGTTACTTTTCATTCCCATTTAAATAACAATTAGTTATATGTAATATGATCGCAATATTTTTAAGACAGTGATAACTTAGTGTTAAGACACTCCGTTCCTCCTTTTCCGCCCCAATTTGTGGCATTGTGCGTTGAAGCAAAACTAGCTGAACAACACTGGGGTACTTATAACGAGAAAAAATCTATAATAACAATTTAACAATTTCAGTCACACTCAGTCCCATTGCACCACGGTGCCCTCGCAGAACTAAGTTGTGAATAATTGTCAATAGTTACATACACTTGAAGAAAAGACCAGCTAAATTTCCTAAACTGGATCTTCTTAGATCTAAGAAAATCATTTTAGACAACTGTTAGTAAGTTGTAAGTCTATTTCAAAAAGTTATTTTATAAAATTTTCAAATTGTATAAGCGTACATACGAGTAGTTACAACTATCATGTTATACCTTAATAATCCACGCATTTATGTTATCGTAGCGCAGTGGGACATAAACATGACGGTTGTGGACCGAGAAATACCGGGAAGTGATTTTTATAAAGTATTTTTATTTCCGCGCCTTTGTAAGACAACGCGTATAGTTGAATTCCGCCACTAAACACCTCTTAGGCCTATTTCGATAAAAAGAAAAACTTGAAGCTGAAGCTACATCTCTGATTTTTTTTTTCTTTTTTTTTAGCTTCACACTGTATCCCGCACAGAGCAGGGTAGGCAGAGAGAACCCAGTGTTAAGATACTCCGTTTCCCACTTTCCGCTGAATTCGGAGGCTTGCGTGTTAAGTGGCGGAACTTAACGCCGCGCTTTACCTCGACACCAGAGCGAAGAAAATGGAAATATAATTTCCACTCCTCGAGTGGGAATCGAACCCACAACCTGTCGTTTACAGTCACACGCTTGTGCCACTGGGCCACGACTGGCCATCTCTGACTCTGATCTAGTCAAATAACGTCATTGGGTTTCGACCAGCAAGCAATAAATGTAGAAGAAAATGGAGACGGAAGTATCTCAACACTACGTTCTCTCTACCTACCCTGTCTCTGTAAATTGGGAGAATACGTGAAATTAAAAAATTCTACTTAGTTAGTGTAACTCTTACAAGGCACATAATTTATGATCACATTTAAAAATTGGGTTTCAAATTTCGGACGAACCGCTTTTAGTTTTGACCCTCTGGCAACTGTCCAGTTGAAATTTATGTAACCGATATATCTTAGCGAGTGATCTACACGGCTTTTGCCAAAATAATTATAATAGCCCATACATTGAATTAAGAGGCCCTCTTTTAAACATTTTTTTAACATGCTCAGTGGTGAGAGCGCCTGGACGGTATTCAGATGGCGCGGGTTCGAATCCCGCTGCGTTCAAATTTTTATACGTTTTCTAAAAAAATGTTATCCGTTTTCTAAATGTCTTTTTCTTAATGTCTAAGAGGCCCTCGTTTGTTCGTGGGGCCGTCGGTCTGTGAACTGTGAAAGCGGTTGGTTGTAGGTTTGATTCCCACTCGGAGTTATAACTATATTTAAATTATGTTCATTTATCCATCTTAGTTAAAGAAAACACGGCATTTAGTTGTGTCATTTAATACGCTATATCTCGCATTCCCTCAAAAATGAAAAAAAAAGAATATTCCGTTCTTAACTGGCGGGCTTGTGCAACTACATAATATGTACAATGCTAATCTTTCCGGACGAAACTTTTCAAATTATTATGATAGAACTTCACTTAAGGTAAGTTCGTTTAATAATCACATGTCTCGCATTCGGGTTCAATTAGAGAACGGAGTGTTTTGTGACCTGAATTTCTCTGAGTGCCCCACTATGCGATATTATTTATTTTCTTCTTTTTTTTTAGCTTCACGCTGTATCCCGCATACAGCAGGGTGGGCAGAGGGAACCTAGTGTTAAAACACTCCGTTTCCAACTTTCCGCCGAATTCGGAGGCATTGCGTGTTAAGTGGCGGAACCTAACGCAGCGCTTTGCCTCGATAACAGAGCGAAGAAAATGGAAATATTAAATATTTCCACTCCTCGAGTGGGAATCCAACCTACAACCAATCCTTTACAGTCACACGTATGGGCCACTGTGCCACGACTGGCCACACAATATTAAAATTAATTTAATTTATCCGTTTTGGTAGGACAAAGAGCGGCGTTGACTATTTAACTTAGCCCGCTACATTTTAAATTCGAATAACAAGTGGACGGAGTGTCTTGACTCTAGTATCTTTCTAACAAACTTGCAATACGTAAAAAACTATTGAATTAAGTTTTCCTAACAAAGTTAAAGCGTAACTTAACACCGCGTCTTGTAAATAAAAAATAATACTTACAAATATTTAGGATTATTACAGAGACTAACGAGATACCTTCATGCTCATACAAACGACGTATTAACGATCGATAGTCAAGTATTTGATAGCACTTTGTGTTATTAATGCCTAGAAATATGTTAAGGGGAAGATCTATCTATCTCTTCATAGTAAATTTTAATTAACTGAATATTTTACTTTTTTATAATCCATACTTATATTATAAATGCGAAAGTCTGTGTGTTTGTCTGTCACGCTTTCACGGCTAATCTACCGGTCCGATTTGGATGAAATTTAGAATGAAAGTAGTAAAAGTGACTGTGTCTAACATAGGCTACTTATTTTTTCAAAAATCAACCGCTAAAGGGTTGAAATAGGGGATGAAAGTTTATATGAAAAATCTAAACCGCTTGACCAATTGTAATGAATTTTGGCATAAATATAGTTGATAATCTAAGCTTAAGCATAGGCTACTTTATTTTTTAAAAATGCGCCCCCGAGGTTTACAATATAACGAAATAGTTCACGCGGCGAAGCCGCGAGCGGGCCGCTAGTATATTATAAATGCGAAAGTCTGTGTGTTTGTCTGTCACGCTTTCACGGCTAATCTACCGGTCCGATTTGGATGAAATTTAGAATGAAAGTAGTAAAAGTGACTGGGTCTAACATAGGCTACTTATTTTTTCAAAAATCAACCTCTAAAGGGTTGAAATAGGGGATGAAATTTTATATGAAAAATCTAAACCGCTTGACCAATTGTAATAAATTTTGACATAAATATAGTTGATAATCTAAGCTTAAACATAGGCTACTTTATTTTTTTAAAATGCGCCCCCGAGGGTTGCAATATAACGAAATATATTACACGCGGCGAAGCCGCGAGCGGGCCACTAGTATTTATATATTTTTTTATTCTTTTTTAATTTGAAACCGTCGTGGCACAGTGGTTTCGATTCCCATTTGAGGAAGTGATTATTTCAATTTTCTTTTCTTTGCTCTGGTACAGTAGATAAAGCGCGCCGTTGAATTCTGCCACTCTACACGCAATATCTCGATTGCCGTCGGAAAATGGAGGACGGAGTGTTTCAACACTAGATCCTCTATAACTACCCCACTATGCGGGAAAAAGTGTGAAGGTGCTTGCTTAATACATCTATTTTAATATACCGTTTTAGTATAAAAATAGTTATATTTATATAACATTTTTCATTACTTATGAACTACTTCCGACCGAGTCGCTTTTATAACGCTTTTTACAACTATTTTTGATCTCCAAGTGGCGCGGATTTGAACCACGGGGTGTTCAAATGTTTACACATGTTCTAAAAGTCGTTTTTCAATTTTCTTAGTATATGAATAACATTTAAAAAATGCTAAATATATTTTACAAATAGCATTCTCTCACGCGAAAGATTATTCGTAGAATAATCTTTGAGTAGGAGAAATATGTAAAAATCTCTCTACAAAGATGCTTACAACAAAAGTAAGTTAATAAAATATTATTTTCATTTCTCCTCTATAATACATATATTTTCTTCGTCAAAATACAACATTTACTTTAAAATCAACAATGCAACTAACAGTCTCTTAACAGTGAATTATATTAATAAAACATCGTTCGCACGACATCCGCTCATTATTGCTGAGATCGCTTACGTTAAACTATTTGTTCGACTCCTGGGTTGGGTTATATCCATTCTATCTTATATTATAAATGCGAAAGTCTGTGTGTTTGTCTGTCACGCTTTCACAGCTAATCTACCGGTCCGATTTGAATGAAATTTAGAATGAAAGTAGTAGAAGTTACT
Source organism: Dryas iulia moderata (assembly GCA_019049465.1). Lineage (NCBI taxonomy): Eukaryota > Metazoa > Arthropoda > Insecta > Lepidoptera > Nymphalidae > Dryas > Dryas iulia. The sequence goes on from CM032437.1 coordinate 9,464,622, forward strand.
GGGTCTAACATAGGCTACTTATTGTTTCAAAAAACAACGGCTAAAGTTTTGAAATAGGGGATGAAAGTTTATATGAAAAATCTAAACCGCTTGACCGATTATAATGAATGTTGGCATAAATATAGTTGATAATCTAAGTTTATACATAGGCTCCTTTATTTTACAAAAACCCAACCCTGAGTGTTGCAGTATAAAGAAGCAGTCATATAGTTCACGCGGCGAAGCTGCGAGCGGGCCGCTAGTATGACATAAATCTATTTTCATAATTAACATAACTTTGTGAGCCACTCAAATGCAATAACTTAAATTCGGGTGGTGAGTGGGGAACGGAATGTGTTGACACTTGGTTCTCTCTGCCTGCTATGCGGGAGAAAGTATGATGAAACCTTTTAAAATTTTACTAAAATTGTCTTATGGTCCAAACTAGAGGTCCAAACTAACTATGGTCCAAACTAGGTAGAGAACAAGTGTGACAGCGAGCTTAGTGTCAAAATACTCCGTTCTCTGGTGCCCTCCTGAATTTAAAAGATTGTGTGCTGACTGGCAGAACTCAACGCCGTCTCTCCATCTCAAGATGCGCAAAATGGAATAAAATCTATAGACGTAGTTCCACACTAAGAAGGCAGAAATGGAGAGATGTATAATATTTTACTAATATATATATATATATATATATATATATATATATATATATATATATATATATATATATATATATATATATATATAATTAATAATTTTCAAATTATGTTTAGAGTTTGTTTATATAGTTATTTTTTTTTTGATCATTATAATTTAATTTTAATACGTCCATTATAATTATAATTTTATAGTTGATATGTGGAGACTTAATTGGTTTATGTGCTATTTTTTCTTATATGCTTATTCTATGTTTGTAATTCACTGTTTGTCTTCCGAATAAATAAATAAATAAATAAAAGTAGACCAATACTAAGTGCATTCTAAATTAATTAATTATGTTGACAAATAGTTATTTTTTTATATTATTTTTATTCCGAATTTATAAAGTTACTGCAGCGTTACTCTGAATGTAGCTTTAAAATAGACTAAATAAATGATGAATGCAATAAACGCGTTCAAGTTTATATAAAATAGCAAATTAATAGTCAGAAAATAAAGTCTTTAAAAATGTTTAAAATATATGTTGTTTAAATTTTACGTTTTAACAAAATACTATTTAAAAAAAATAAATTGTACTAAATCATTTATTTTCAAATCATTTTAAGCAAATATTTTGATAATTACTGTCATAAGGCATAAAATAAACACGCGGCGTCCTTTAACGATGCAGATTAGTCAGTATCATCGACATTCACGAGTCATTAACCAATTTAATTGATGCGCTACAAACTTTTAATTAAACACATCATTACTTTGCTGCGGACCAAATGTAATTGACCGTTTTATTTTAACCATTATATTCCTCAAAATAAGATCCATAACAAATTATAATCGACGTTAAAAACTAAATAATACATTTAAAATGAAATGTCGCTTATGTCTATCTAAAAAGGTTTCATATCGTTCAAAATTTTCATGTACGACCAAACGAGCACGCGTTGAAATTCGATTAACGTATCCGAACGCATCTGCCGTTCGAAATTTGAATAATTACAAGTATTAAAAACAAACATGGTTGACAGCGAGCCGGCCATTAGCGGCCATTTCGCTTATCTGTCACGTTTGACAGCAGGATATATGACATTTGAAGTAAATTACTCAGTAATTAATGGGATCACTTTAATTGTTGTGACCATTACACAATATTCTATGAATTTTGGGAATTCGCTAATGAATAGGTCATTTATTTAATTTATTATTTGTTTGTAGATTATCTTAATGTCTTGGCAACTTTTAACTCTTTTTGAGAAACAGTGTAGAATGGAATGGAATGATCAGTCTTTCAAAACCGCAAAAAACGAGAGGTACATTATTTCATAATATCTGTAACGTATACTTTAATTATCAAACCGCCAATAAAGAATTACACATTTTTTACACATTTTGAAATGAATCTATTGAAATACAAAAACATCCTAATTTCAATAGAGAAGACGCTTGGAAACTTTGTACGACCTGGGACCCAATTCTAAGAACTTTGAAGTCTCATAATCACCACACCAGACATCATGATACAGTCAGCTCATTCTGCAAGAATCCAGGGCAATACGCGAGACAACTATAAAATCGTTGGCGGTAGTTTGATATAATAATGTATCAACTGACCGACGAATGCCACCTTAGTCTACCCGCGACCTCGGACTGTAAAGTGTTCACAACGTCGGGTTTTCTAAAAATATATTTTCGAATACCAAAAATATACACGATAAATCCGGTTAAACATAATTTGATTTCAAAATACTAACAAATTCCTTTATCCATCAGTGTATAATTAACATGTTTATTTAATTGACTCTTAGAGATTCTAATATAATAAATAACTCTACAAATATATAAAGATAATTAAATTTGAATACTTGTTACAATATTTCCCGCCAAGTAGCTTCTTTCTCTCTCTCTCTTTCTCTGTCTTTATAAGTTTACGATAGTTATTGTTGTTAATATAAGGTTACAATAAATATATAAATGCCTGTAAGAAATCACTTTTAATGATAACGGACATACTGATCTGTTCTACTTACTAAATTTATAAATATTGTATTTATAAGAAATAAATAAACAAATATATCATAATTTTTAAAAATCTACTCATTTTTAAAGTATTATTCCACACTCAGGAAAATTGAAAAAGACGTTTAGCAAACGTATAAACGTTAGTGGAACGAATGGTTTAGCGGTCAGAGCGCCTGGACGGTTTTCAGGAGGCGCAGGTTCGAATCCCGCTGCGTTCAAAATATTATATACGCTTACTAAATATATTTTTCAATTTTCCTAAACGTGGAATAACACTTAAAAATTTTCCTAAACTACTTAATAAAAAGCATTCTCTCTTGCCAAACGATTGTTCGTAAAATATCCTTTGGGTAGCAGAAATTTGTAAACTTCTCCACAGAGACGCTAACAATAAAAATAAGTTATAATAAAGCGTATAAGAATTTCGACGCAGCTGGTAGTAAAACGCATGGCTCAGTGATGAGAGCGCTTGGACGGTATTCAGAAGGCGCGGGTTCGAATCCCGCTGGGTCCAAATTTTTATACGTTTCCTAAATGTATTTTTTAAATCTATTCACTATTTACACGCCGATTGCTTAATTTTGATAATAAAAAATTTCTTAGTTTTCTCTCTATTTTTTACTTATTATGCCTTTACGATACGTTATGTTTTAGGTAACCTAATGCACCTTACCTAAATCACCTTTATTATTAGTTGTTAATATATTTAAATTATTTTTGCTTTATTCAGTTAGCCTTTAAGAGTGGTGTATGTATGGTGTCCCATAACAATATCTAAATGTAATCATGTACAAAAGATAAAAAAAACACTGTAGACTATTTTGGCGTCCTAATTAAATTAATAAAATAATTGTGGCCAGCCGCGGCCCAGTGGCACAAGCGTGGTTGTGGGTTCGATTCCCACTCTTAGAGTGGAAATATTTTATATTTCCATTTTCTTCGCTCTAGTGTCGAGGTAAAGGGCGGCGTTAAGTTCCGCCACTTAACACGCAATGCCTGCGAATTCGGCGGAAAGTGGGGAACGGAGTATCTTAATACTAGGTTCCCTCTGCCTACCCTGCTGTGTGCGGGATACAGCGTGAAGCTAAAAAAAAAAGAAAAGAAAAGAAAGAACTTACAAGACACTCAGTAAGCCAAAGCACTAATAATATATACACATATATATCCCCTTGAAAGGTGTCCTATTTATAACCACCATGTTCACCAGAGGTGTCCCTACTGGCCATCGATAGCAAAAAGTTTCAAGTTTCCTATTTGACAAATATTAATTTGTCATTTTATAATACTTTAAAAGCAGCTTTAGGGATGCATTTTAAAACTTGAAATTAATTAAGTTATAGGTTGAAATTTGTCTCCTCAAATGAGGAGAATGACTCCTCCATTCACCTCCTCCTCATTGAACTTAAACTCCCATTCATTCCAGGTCAGTTACTCTTCTCATCCAATATCAGTCCATCATTCTGACAAGATCCATCTCTATGGCTGTCGTCATCCATGTATGCTTATTAAATTTTATCGATAAAATGTTAAAGATGTGCCACGGGTGTCTGCTTTTAAAATAACATAAATCTAACAAAACCAACAATCAGATAAAGAAAAATACACAAAAAGCGTTAAAAATACAATTTCAATAATGGAAATAACAGTTAAAAATCAGTAGCCACGTGGCAACACTTGGGGGCACGCGTCGTGTCATAAAAACCGTTCACTTTTTAATTAAATTAAAATTCCCCGCCTAACTCGATCTAACTGCCGATAGATGACACCACTTCCAATACTAACGATTCACACGCCATTCAAAAATCAATCTTATCGCTTAAAAATAAAGTTAGAATTCCTTCACGCTAATTTGATTGGAAGTGTTAGATTATGTTTTTAAAAACACAATTTAAAATCACCTCTATTCTAGTTCTGTTAAGGTATATTTTACAACATTTTTTTTCAATGGCGTGCAATTTTGTACGGTAATTAGAGAAGTTGTGATAAAGCAATTTAATCTGTATTACGGGGCGATAAAAACGAAATTGGTTTATTACTCTGTGCTTCCGTGACGGCACGTCGTTTGCGCGGCAAAAGTCTGTTTTAGCTTTTTTACGACGAGTAATAATCGAATTAATATCGCGAATCGCTTAATTAAATAGATATCTTTACATAACGATAAGGGTGTACAATTTTGTGGGCATTAGATTATGAAGTATGTATAATTTGAAACGTTTTTAATTGAAATTAATGTATGAAATAATTGGATTCGGTATAACTGTAATATATACATATATAGATACGTATATAAAAAGCAGTATGCCTAGCCTAGTTATATAAAAAGCAGGTTAATATTATATCAATATGAGAAGAAATTATACAGATTATAACATCAACCAAGTATTTTTACATAAATAATGATGGCAGAGTGACGTTACCCAATTTTAACTTCCAATACAGAGACATGCCTAAAAACAAAAGAAAAAAGATTTGGTCTTTGCTATTTTACAGAATTTTGTTTTTTCTCCAAATACGTCAATATATCTGATAATAAGATAAAAAGACATATCTGCTTAGTGTTAGAAATCAATTTTCTTAATTGACAACAACATATATTTAATTTTTACCTGTGGGTGATGGATTCAAAATACAATCCCCTCCCCTGCTGGGTAGCGTTCCGTAAGGCGGGTAACTCAGTAACAGTGGCAGAACCTTCATCCCCCGACTGGGTCGCGAACACTAAACGAAGCGCCAAATATCTAATGATGTTCTAGATCAATGACATGTTAGCCCTAGCTTGCTCTCCCTATTACCTGTCCCCAATCATCCCTCTCCCTCCTTCACCCTCAAAACCGGCAACGCATCCATAACTTCTCTAATATTGTGGATGTCACGGGCTAAGGTACCATCCACTTACCATCTGATAGTCCTTCTGCTCGTTTGCTCAATAAAAACGCTTATAAGGATCCTTTTTTGTTTTAAATCACTGAAATGGCTTATTATTGCTTTTTTTTTAAATAGGAACACTGTCAAACTCTATCCATAATGTCGTAAACAAATTACTGTTTTATCTATATTTATTCAACTAAAAAAAAAAAAAATATGTCAAAGTGAACTAATGTGACAGTAACATTCACGTGCATCTCTATCTATAGTTATCAAAGTCCGTCAACGTGTAATCCACCCTCGTACAGGAAGCATGCGGTGTTGACCGGAAACATTGGTTTGTTAGCGTGTGCCGACACTTAGCGTTATGCATGTTTAATTTACCCCTTTTTGTTTATTTCTTTTTTTAATCTGTTGTGAATTTAATTATTGTTTTTTTTTGTGTAATCTGTGACAGTAAATTTAAAAAGCAATTACAATAACTTTGTTTTAAAGTATGTTAATGTGTATTTTTTGATTATTTAAATAAATAATGATACAAGTAGTATATATTGCGTGATTTCTTTATTCATCTTCTTATCTCAGCATCATTATAATAGTTCAATGTAATTTAAAGATAGTTAACTACTATCGTAACATTAATATTTAGAATCATTAGGCAAGCATTAGGCTAGCATTTATTAGAGTGACATTGACAATGTGGCAACACTTTTTACAAAATCAGGATTACCAGACCGCCGTCTGGGTTGCTAGCGTTGATAAATATTTCTACCGATTTTTCAACCTTTCAAAAATACTTCATCCATTCATGTTGAAAAGGTTTTAGTTTAGTTAAAATTTACTTATTAAATTAAGTTATAATAGTAATCGCAAACTATAATTGAAATTCACAAGATTCGCTCAATAATAATGAAACAATAGCACATTGCAAGAAGCACTCCGCCCACAGATTCCACTAAATCTATTTACAATATTAGCTAGCTTAGCACAGAATAAATACAAGAAGATATTAAAACATTTCTATTTACAATAATATACAATGTGGAATGACAACGATTTTGTACGTTACATTTATTCTATTATATCTACTCACAACTAAAATATCAATTACAAAATACAAATATTAATTTGGCATTTGACAGCTATGACACTCACTGGTATGACTAGTCCGCGCCGTTACAAAACTGTTTTTATTTAAAAGAGTCCATCAGCCGCGTCGCTTGGTCGAGCGGCCTCAAGCGGACACTACACTAGACTAGAGAGAGGTGCTCTGGAGGTCACGGGAGAGGCGGGGAGAGGCTGCAGCTGCTGGGGAGCCTGCGGCTGGAAGTACACTCCGGTATCGTTCGAGAACTGAGGATGTATGGGCAACGGAGTGTGGGGCATCGATGTCGGCCTTGATTCATGATATAATATCGGCACTCTCACCAATCTTTGGGCTGCATGTGCCATGTTCGCTGCCTCTAATTCAGCCGCTAGCTGCCTCTTCCACTTATTCCGTCTGTTTTGAAACCAGATTTTGACTTGAGTTTCTGTGAGATGCAGACTGGCCGCAAGACCAGCTCGCTCGGAGCTGCTGAGGTATCTCTTCATATCGAAGGTAGATTCCAGCTGGAATACTTGTGAACGAGAAAATACCGTTCGAGTCTTTTTCTTTCTTTTGCCCAAGCTGGAGGTAGGATCTCGTTTTTCATCTTTATCAAAGTCATCGCTTTCGTCTACATCTGGGTCAGAGTCTTGTGCGTCGGGTTGCTGAGGATAGAGTGCAGGGTGCAGACGCGGTGAGCGCGGAGAGGAACGTGACGGCGACGGAGGAGAAGGGGCGCGAGGTGGACTGCGTGGTCTAGGGGAACCTGCAGCCGATCCGTCCTCGTTGGTCGTTGAGTCTTCTGTAACAAAAAAGTAATTTTAAAACCTGCATGAAATCTATTTCTTATTTCTTTATATGTTTATTTTGTTCAAAATTGCATAAATAATAAAATTAATGTAAATCCTTCATTTATAATAATGCATTATATTTATTCAACTAATATTATTGAAAGAAAGGATCACTTTAACATAAACTTTTATACAATCGTTTCCTTTGTTACCTATTAAACAACCATAAATAGTTTATCGTACCTTTGAAAGGTTTCTCTACAAATCGACATGTTATTTCAAATACGATTTCGATCCAATTACATTATTAATCTAATCGAAGGATTTTACGCCATTACGCCCGTGATTGGGCAATTTGGCGGTGTTTCTTGTTAGGAGTTTAATGAACACGGAAGCCGTAGGAGATTAATTAAATACAAACATTTCGAGGGAAGGTAAATGGGTATATTTTCATATACTTTATATAAGAAAACAATTATTTTTCATTATAATTGAGACTAGTGTGTTGAAGTGGCAGAGTGTCTGATGATTACGCGATTTTAGTGGGTTCAATGCCCATAATCAATGATTATTTAAATTATTTGTATATCACCGTTTTGGTGATCAAGACAAAGAGCTATATTCAGTTCCAGCACTCAACTCGCAATGTCACGATTTTTCATGGAAGGTAGAGAACGGAATGTCTTGACACTAGGTTCTTTCTTTCTACCCGGTTTTAACGGAGGTTTGAGGCTTATAATTCAACTTATTACGTGATATACAATAATATTAAAAAAAATATAATATTTTAAATAATAAGTAAATTAATTACAAATTGTAAACCCGTAGTGAGTTTACAAGCTTACAAAAAAATACTACAGTGAACATTGCACATATTTTCTGCAAAACCTTAATGTACTTCATAATAATAAAAATAGCTGTAATATGTATTAAAATAGTATTTAAATTAATATTAAGCAAATTACTTTTATCAAAAATCAAGTTATTAGTGTAGGCAAATAGAAATATCAAACTGGCGGAGGCGCGAAGTCAAATGTCATCAACGCCGTTGAATGAATCACTACAACCGAATCGGGAACACTCCCATTATTCACTACCAAATTGAACTTTAACACAATAACATAACGTTCAAATTGACCTGTCACATTTTTTGAGACCACCATCCAGCCTAACTTGGTCTTTGTTAGTACACACAACTACTAATAAGGGAGGTCTTAGTAAATGGCAGTTTTGAGCAGTGATTCTCATTGATTTTAGAAACCATATCAGGTAATCCTTTGTTACCGTTGGCTTGCTGTTTACACAAACGCTTACTAGTTAAGCAGTTTATGAATACGGAATTGTGTTTAGAAATTATTAAATGGGCCGTTGTCTTATATTTGTCGCTTATGAAAATGTTTTACGTATATATAATTGGGTTAGTTAATATATGATAAACTTTTTTTATAAGGTTGCTTTGTAAACTAAGTCGATTATTGCTGTGTAAGTAACGTAAGTAACAGGTTCATATGCAATTAACACATATTTTTATTCTAATATCAAATTTACTCAGTATTTAATAGAAAATGATCAAACATCCGAGATTAAACAAGTCTACAACTCATTTTACAGCTGATTTCCAATTGAAACGTATCTCTTCCATTTTCTACCAACACAAATACATCTCTTAATAAAAGCAGACACACAACCTAGATATATTGAGTATCGTTTAATAGAAAAAAAACCGGTATTTATTTGGAGCGTTCATTCCTGTCGACATCGATCACCGTAAAAAGTAAAAGAGCAAATGCACTCACAGCAATCCGAACAAACCGCATTCGAAAATTAAAAGAACCGCATGCGACATTACCGCGCTTTCGGTGCGGGGAGTTCCCCACGCGCGAGCGAGACGGATATATGTTTGACAGGCCAGTGTTGCTATATCTACTGGCGTATAGTAGAATATGGTAGAATGGTAGAAAACCATTGTTCGGTCGGTTTGGATCGCGTGAAATGGCGCCGCCTTTGTTTCCCCCAGAGATGGGTTTTGGAAAATTAAAGCGAAATGAACGGGGTTGAGTGCAGACGAGATGACGATTGCTTGTTGGATATAAATATAGCCCGCTAACATACAAAATGTGTTGTCGTTGTCACAATGCGGAATTAATGTTTAAAACTTCGATTTTCGCTCAATAGTTGTTGCTCAATGTTGGATTCTTGTGTGTTTTGTTTTTGTTCGCGTTGCAGTTGCAGTTGTTTTTCGAGTTTTGATAGGTTGTTGGTATCTTCTGAACTCTGTATATTTTTATATATATTTATAATATATATTAAAACATACAAATTGCCAGTCGTCGCGCAAAGGCACAAAGTGTGACTGTAAAGCGACTGGTTATGGTTTCGATTACCACTCGAGGAATGGAAATATTGAATATTTCCATTTTCTTTGCTCTGCTGTAGAGGCAAAGCGCGGCGATAAGTTCCGCCACTTAATACGCAATGATTCCAGAATTCGGTGGAAAATGGGGATTCTGCTGTGTGAGGGATTCTGCGTGAAGCTAAATATACCTATAGAGATAGTTTTGTACCGAAGAAGAGTTGTTATTAACGCTATGCACTACTTATAATAATATTAAGTTAAATTAACAATTTAATCATAATCGAAAGAGCTACCGTGGTGCAGGGGACGTATAAAACATGGTGACTGTGGTATCGTCCTCACTCGGAGGAATGATTTCCTAATATATTTTTACCTGAGGTATATTTATATGATTATATTAAAAAAATATATTCCCGTTGCGTTTTGACACTAGATTTTAACTACCCTGCTGTTCGAAAATTAACGTAAAGCTGATTTTCCCTTATTAAACTTAAGTGCCAAATTAAGCGTAACAACAAAAATGAAAATAAATATTTTTTTTATATATAAAGCAGAAACAATAACACACAAAGTAGTAAAAAACAATAGCCTTGAGTTCCGTTACTCAACACACTATGTATCAGATTCAGGCCGATAGCAGAGCGTAGTGAAGTGTAAATTGTAGAGAGTGTCTTATCACTATGCCCTCTCTCTCGCTCCACGTGGGACAAAGTTAAACTTGTAAATAAATTCTATTCTTACCGAGAAGTCGTTTGATTTACTTAAACTGTTTTGATTAAATCATTCACTCATCCCATTCCATTAATATTTCAAAATTTTAATAAAAAAATCTACTTATACACATCCTATTTACGCCACGGTACAAAAATAACATTTTTAAAAGTAAAAATAAAATCATATGATAGCTAAATCAGGTGTAAACGTATCCAAAAGCTCCCCTTTGTAAAATCTCGACGGGCCTCAAGGCTTATACAAAATCGATGGTGAAACATAACACCACTATCAGCTGCTTTGAAAAACTGCTTTTTATATATTTTTTATCTATAAAATATTTTTGTTTTGACGTTGTTTTGATAATAACAATGTATTTTATGTATTTTTAAAGTGAGTAAATCTTTTTTAAAAATATTCGGTGGTTGGAGAGACAGAGAGACAATTAGTGTCTAGGCACTCCGTTCTTCATTTTCTGACAAAAAACGAAACTTTGTTGAGTGGCGGAATTTAATGCCGCTTTTTGTCTTAAAACAGTGTAGAAATGAAAGGAATCTGAGAATCAAATCCTACATTGTGCTTTTAAATTTTTTTTATGTATCATTTGTTACCTAAACCTATTTTTTTTTCTTTTTCCGCTACGTTCATATATTTACACGTTTACTAAAGTATACTATATGTTTCGTTTATTAAAGTAAATTGAAACAAATTTTTAATAGCCGAAGAGTGGAGAAAAGAGACATATTTCTCATAAAATTTCCAAATAATCTTTAAAACTCAAAAGCATTATGAAAATAAAGAAATATTACCATTATACGTCATAAATGCGTACGTCAATTTGATTTTGACAGATCGATGCTTAAATTGTCAGTATATGTAATTGAATACACGGAATTGTTTTTAGCCCGCAACATCTTACACGTATGAATTTCACAAGAGACCTATTCGTCACTTAAATTTGACAATTTACGTTTTTTTTAAGAGAGTGGAAGTGTTGAAGGTACTAGTGGCAATATTGGAGCGTAAACTACACGTTGCCTGGCAACGTATATGTTGCTGTGTACAAAAGTGTATGTTTGTGGAAGTGCGTAATATCATATGTTTTTTTTAGCTTCACGCTGTATCCCGCACACAGCAGGGTAGGCAGAGGGAACCTAGTGTTAAGACACTCCCTTCCCCACTTTCCGCCGAATTCGGAGGCATTGCCTATTAAGTGGCGGAACTTAACGCCGCACTTTACCTCGGCGCCATAGCGAAGAAAATGGAAATATTAAATATTTCCACTCCTCGAGTGGGAATTGAACCCACAACCAGTCGTTTACAGTCACACGCTTATCCCACTGGACCACGACTGATATCATAATATTTAATCATTTACGTATTTTCAAAATATCATAGTCAACTATATCAAATGTTTAATTAAATCCATACAGTTTCACGCTATTTCCCGCATATCAGAGATATGCAGGAAACTGTATTTTCAAAGGGAATCTAGTGTCAAGACAGTTCGTTTTCCAACTGCCCGTCTGAAATGAAACATTGCGTGTTGAATGGCAAATTTCAAAGCCGTACCACACCTTACATACCAGAGATGAAATCTACTTAAATATAATCCCCCTCCCGAGTGAGAATCGCGCCCGTAACTATCGCGTACACACACCCACTGCGCCACGAAGGTCATGAATAACTGAATAATTGAAAAGTAACTACTGAATTTTGAATAGAAATGGCAAAATTTCTTTACTGTTTAACTAGAAGATATACCTATACATAAGCATTTGTTTTTTGCTACTAACTAGGTCTTAAACGTGCAAAATGCTGTCACATGGCGATAAATTGACTTTTCCTACTCCTATATTTCCTTTCCTACTCATTATTTTTTTTTTTTAGCTTCACGCTGTATCCCGCACTCAGCAGGGTAGGCAGAGGGAACCTAGTGTTAAGACACTCCGTTCCCCACTTTCCGCCGAATTCGGAGGCTTGCGTGTTAAGTGGCGGAACTTAACGCCGCGCTTTACCTCGACACCAGAGCGAAGAAAATGGAAATATAATTTCCACTCCTCGAGTGGGAATCGAACCCACAACCAGTCGTTTACAGTCACACGCTTGTGCCACTGGGCCACGACTGGCCACACTGGGCCACGACTGGCCCCTCATTATATTTTCCTAAACTGTGGTAAAACAAACATATAGATAAATAACATTACAGAAATTAAGTTAGCAATAGTTAGGAAAGAACAGTACTAACTGTTGTGACACCTTTCCATTTATATATCCAATTACACTACATAATGAGATTTGTTTACTTAATATAAAACGTTTATGTCGTTTTACATTTACACATGCCTACGTACACACAGCTATGTGTAATTTTGTAATTGTTTTACGATGAATATGTACTTATTATAATAATAATATTCTCTTATGTTATCATTTGTTAGATTAACGAGTTATTTTAATATATTTTATTACTTTTAAAACGTAGTTAAGGAAAAACGTAAAAACGTAGTGTCAAGACACTGCCTGTGCTCAGGCACAGGCAGTTGAAACATTATGTGTTAAGTGGCGGAACTCAACGCCGTGTTTTCTTAACAGAGTGGGGATAAATATATAATATGAATATAATCGCTCCGAGCGGTGATCAAACCCACAACTTTTTTTTACACTCTCGCTTTCATCTCTACCCCACTGCACTGCGATAACCATGAAAAGTTGATTAATTGATAAAGGAATTATTAGATAGAAATAGCAAAATTTCTTTACTTAGCCAAAAGAAAAAAGTCTACGACATCATGTCAAGTCATAGCATATTTAGACAGTTAAGACTGTATATATAAAAAATATTGTATATCTTTTTTTCTTGGGTTACTTTCAGCTTCTCGCTTTATTCAGGGTACGTAGATAGAACTTAGTGTCAAAACACTCCGTTCTCTGCTCTCCACTCCAATTCGAAACGTAGAGTGAATGACTGAATGAACTGAATGAATATGGGCAATTTTAGTTGTTTCTTCTACACTTCTATCACAATATATCAATCAATAACCGCAAAAGAGGTTAACTTAGTGATGCAGAATTAAGTCTTTACCGTGACCCTTTATTTGTGAAATTACGATAAAGGAGATTATTTACATCAGTATATACATCAGTATATATAATCTATCCGCTTGTTCGCGTTTATGTTTGACTCTGGGTCTTCAACTATATTTATTTCGAATTTCATCCAAATCAGTAAAGTAGATTAGCTGTGAAAGCGTAACAGATAGACAAACAGACTTTTGCTGTTATAACATTAGTATAGATTGTCATTGGGCGCACAGTGGACAATGGAATACCACTATGTTTTTTCTGCCTACCCTAGTATATCCAGGCTTTGCGTAAAGCTTAAAATATCATCTATACATATTCATTCAGCTACGCTAGTTATAGCACATACAATAAAGAAACAAACAAACAGACAAAAAGACAGCTTAACTTACGTTCCCCATATATTAACTAGTAATTAGAACAAATCACGGCATACAATCGATTACGCGAGGCCGTAGCAGTGTTCACCGCGTGTCGGTGACGAGATCGATGTCACCGTGTTTTATGTCTTTCCATATTATATTATATTTTTAACCGACTTTACAAATATTATTGGGTACATGACTTTTTTTATATGATGCTGTAATCTAGTGTTAAAAACACTCTTTTTCCCCTTTTTTTGTTTTATTTCATTAATAAGCAAAACATTGAAAACGACATTTAGAAAAGGTATCAAAATTTGAACGCAGCGGGATTCGAACCCGCGCTTCCTGAATACCGTCCAGGCGCTCTCACCACTGAGCCATGCGTTCTACTACCAGCTGCGTCGAAATTCTTATACGCTTTATTGCAACTTATTTTTGTTGTTCGCGGAGTTCGAATCCCGCTGCGTTCAAATTTTTATACGTTTTCTAAATGTCTTTTCGTTCACTCCGTTTGTAAAACATTTTTAGACCACTTATAAAAATTATACATAATAAAAATCTGGACGGTTTTCAAGAGACGTGGGCTAGAATCATTAAAATCGTTGAGCTCCACTTAACACGCAATGTCTCGATTTCGTCTAGACAGTGGAAGACGGAGTGTCTTGACACTAGGTGCTCTCTGACTACGGCACTATGCGAGAAAAAGCGTGAAGCTGCAAAAAGCGTGAAGAATTGTTAGCGCGTTACCAAAATGCTTGTTAGCCTTAACTTTCAATTAGCATAAAATAATAATATAATATATTGGATATATTTTCTTAGACTTTGAAGTAAATCTAAGCTATACAATAGTACCTAATCGTAGACACGTCGAATTGTATCAGTAAGATTGGCTGTCTTAGACGGAATTGCCGAGGAGCTACTGTTAATTATTACAGATATTCCAGCATATTATTGCATGTATACTGTTGCATATTCAAGGGAATTACTATTGCGTGTTAATTATAATCTTATCGGCGTTAAGTTCCGCTTAACACGCAATGCCTCCAAATTCGGTGGAAAGTGGATAACGGAGTGTCTTAACACTAGGTTCCCTCTGCCTACCCTGCTGTGTGCGGGATACAGCGTGAAGCTAAAAAAAAATACAATAATCTTATACAATAATATAAGAAATATTTTCAGGTTCTACCCGCATTTAGAATAGTTATTCCGTTTTCAATCTTCTTCCCGAAATCGAGATATGCATGAGTCTTAAGTATAGGATCTAAATGCCGCGCTTTGTCTTAGGTACGAGAACGCAGATATGAAAATAATATTATACCCCCGATTGGAATCAAACTTAGAACCATCGCGTTTACCGTCAGTCGCTGTCCCACTACGCCCCGAATTAAAGTAATATTTAAAAATTTGCTTTTAAGGCATGTAAATGCAGTACAATGAATGCAGTAGTATCGAATTTAATTCCCATGTGGTGAATATGTTGTTTTAATATTTATTAAAAAAGTAAATATATATGACCATCTCTTGACAAGCAATTGATTAGGTAGCAAATTCGTAAAAAATATCTCTACAGCAATCGTAAAAGAATTTCAACGCAGCCGGATATTCAAACGTATGGCTTAGTGGTCAAAGATATTGGACTTTTTCCTCGTCGCGGGTTAAAGTCCCATCACGTTCAAATATTTTTGTGTATTTTTTAAAATTATATTTACCTCTAGGTGGAGTTCTTTCGTGAGGCCTCTGCCAATACCACGGTGCAGGTACGAGCCCTCCGTACCGGCCCGCTAGTGCACTCCACTGAGAAATCAGGCCCAACCTATAACAAAAGAATAATATATTTAATTTTGTATCTTTATACATAATAAATTATTCAAATTCTTGGAGTAAGCAAATTTTAACCCTACGCTTTCTCTACCAATCTTGTTGTTAAATGAAAAATATGAAAAAAGAAAATAGTAATGGTGCAAACGACATTGGTTACGTATTCGATTTTCGCTCGGGGTCAATTATTTTACTCAAATTATTTTAATTTCTTCACTCTGGTACTTAAGACAAAGCGCGGCGTTAAGTTCCGCCACTCCTCACGCAATGTTAACAGTAAAGATATCCAAATACTAATATGCCCTCTCTGATAACCGCGCTATACGCGTGAAGCTAAAGAAGAAAATATTTCATTTAAAACTTAATTTACATTATTTTTAACATTTTATATATTACATCTCTAATGTTATATTCGCCATAACGGGCATATGTTTATTTTTTTTATTTTTAAGCCACTCTTACACTTCTAGTGATGGAAGCCAATTTCATGCTTTATTTAACGGGACGGGGAAATCTCACGCTCGTCTTGCCTGAGCCTCTACTAGTTTTTAGTATACATGTTTTTTTTTTTAGCTTCACGCTGTATCCCGCACACAGCAGGGTAGGCAGAGGGAACCTAGTGTTAAGACACTCCGTTCCCCACGCACCGCCGAATTCGGTATTTAGTATACATATGACGCAGAATTCATCATATATTCAAAATGTTCATTTGGGGGGCTTAAATTTTAATTTGTTTACTTTTTCAGATTATTTTCTTTAGTTTCGTTAGATTAGTATTATCAGAATCAAGTTTATTTTTTAGTTTCGTGTTAAAGGCCAATTTCGATTCCAATTTTATTTTAAATTATTTTTATTTTCTCGCTTTGGTAGTGGTCACATTCTCTCTGACTGAAAGCGCGAAGCTATTTTTTTTTATCAATAATAAAAAACTAATATTAGAAATAGTATTTGAAATAGGTTTTAATACGAGACCTAACAAATGCCTGCGAAGAGTGAGTAAATCACCTTTCAGGCCCAACTAACCGTTAAACGACGCACTACATAATACAAAGTATAAAATCAATTATATGACCTAGTGGATAAGTTGATTCTGCTGATTGAAAGTAGTAAATATTATTTCAAAATTATAATGTGAGGTATTATTTTGTTTTTTTTAGCTTCACGCTATATCCCGCACACAGCAGGGAAGGTAGTGGGAACCTAGTGTTAAGACACTCCATTCCCCACTTTTCGCCGAATTCAGAGGCATTACGTGTTAAGTGGCAGAACTTAACGCCGCGCTCGACACCAGAGCGAAGAAAATGGAAATGTTAAATATTTCCACTCCTCTAGTGGTAATTGAACCCACAACCAGTCGTTTACAGTCACACGTTTGTGCCACTGGGCCACGACTGGCCCATAATGTGAAGTTGTTTAAATGAATAATAATTACTGTGAGAATTTCTGTTATATCTTATGTTGATATATTATAAAAATATGATTTTAAAGTGAAGCGTTGCAAAAAGTGGAACAATATCTAGATTTTCAATTTCAAACAATTAGCAACTGGAAATCGGAAACTTATAAAGATGTTTTTTATAGCTGCTTAGTCGATAAATAGATTCTGTTTTATTATTATTTATGAAAGCTAGACTCAGAGAGAGCTGGGCGTCCAACGCTACGGAATAATACTAGCAAAGGCGGCGTTGTGTACCGTCGTAGTACGCCACATCAGAGACGGTGGAAAATAGAAGACTGAGCTACAAATAGCTACGTACCTAAAATGAATTTAACGCTCAAAATTGTAAAACATTGAATATTACATTAAAAATTTTCGTTTATCTGAATGAATGTGATGAATTTGAAATCAGCATATGGCGCGTCATTAAGTTTTATAAATAATGAGATACTTTTTAAGTATATTGTACACAGTGAACTGTAGAAGCGAAACGAACTGAAACTTAAAATAATTTCTATTTGAATACATTTCTAGATCTCTTTAATAACATATGTACAATATTTTTTTTAGCTTCACGCTGTATCCCGCATACAGCAGGGTAGGCAGGGGGAACCTAGTGTTAAGACACTCCGTTCCCCGTTCGTTCCGTTTATGTACAATATTTAATTTCAATTTTTCCCCGTAGCAGAATAGGCTGAGAAACTTAACTTAACTTTTCTCCACTTTCTACTTGAATCTTAAACATCATATATTGAGTGACGGAATTCTACGATGCATTTGATTGTACCAGACTAGAGAAATGAAAAGATAATCATTTCCCCAAGTTCAGAATTTAAATTGACCTCAAAACATTTATATTTACCGTCATATTTAATCCCACTGATCCCACAAGAGCTTCAAATACATATATTATACATATATATAAAACAAAATAAACTAACAAACGTCAAGCAAACTAAAGTAGAAATAAGTGCACTGTGATAAATCACCAAATGAAACGTTGTTTGGAAGCCATTGACACCAACAAGCCCACTCGATCTGTAGATATATAAGTAACGCGAGGACAAAGAGGATTGCAGCACTCGTGGGATAGTGTCGTATCAATATTGAGTCTATCGATGAAATATATGTTTATGTGGAAAATATTGGAATTTTATTATTTTATTTAAGATTATTGGTTGGAGTCCTACTTGGAGGTATGATCGTATTTCAATTTTTATTTCCTCGCTTTGGTAACTAAGACACACCCGACGTGGAGCGGTTCCGCCCCAGAACACGTAAAATGTCTCGATTTCGGGCTGAAAGTGGACGTTTAGTGTGTTGACACTAGGCTACTCGTGGGATAGTGACGTATCAATATTGAGTCTATCGATGAAATATATGTTTATGTGGAAAAAATATTGGAATTTTATTCGTTTTTTTAAGCTGTTATGGCACCGTCTGACTGTAAGGGCGATGGTTATGGGTTCGACTCCTACTTGGAGGTATGATCATATTATTTATATTTTTACTTCGATATGATACTTAAGACAAAGTGCGTCGTTGAGTTCCACCATTCAACACGTAAAATGTCTCGATTACGAGCGTAAGTTAGGCTAGGTAGGCAGGTAAGGAAGGCTTAGTGTATTGTCACTAGGTTATTTTTGAACACTCCACTATTCGGCGGAAAGTGGGGAACGGAGTGACTTAACGCTAGGATCCCTCTGCCTACCCTGCTGTGTGCGGGATACAGAGTGAAACTAAAAAAAAAATCTTACTTCTTACTTGCTACTTCGCTCTGGCAGTTCCGCTATTTAACACTATGCGGAAATAAAATTAATTAAAATATGACCGAAGAATTGGTTCATTGGGATACTGACTGTAACCGTAATTGGCAGTGGGTTAAATATATATTTGAATTATAACTATTTAATTTAATTATTTTAGTTTATCCGCTCTGATGAACAAAAAAAAATGTTCAAGTCCAACGCTAAATATATAATGTCTCGAACTAACCAATGCTATACAATGACGAATCAACATTTACTTATTATATCACTGATTAATCATTTTCACATAGATAGAAAAAATGAGACTTAGACTAGACCTAGATCTAGTCTCAAGACATGCTATTCTCCCCAGTCTAGTCTGGTGTATATCCATTACTTAGATAATTTATTATATATAGTACAATAAATATAGTACCTATAATATACAAACAAATAAAAGTTAAAGAAAAAAATAGCCATAAGATTTTCCATACATACATAACATCAAAAATAATTACTAATGACATACAAGCTTTTCCTACAAGCTTTTCCAACCATAGCAGGGTAGGCAAAGAAAATCTAGAGTCAAAACACTCCGTTCTCCACTTTCCTCCCTAATTCGAGACGTAAAGTGGGGAGAAAAGTGGAGAAAGTGGAAACATTGAACGGCAGTAAATTAATTTGACATACATAAATAAAATGTATACATCTTTTTAAAATAACTTTTTTTTATATTATAGAATAATTTAAAAAATAACAAAATAAAGAAAAAAAGTAGTCATAAGATTTTCCATACGTACATAACATCAAAAATAAAAGGCGTAGGGACAGCATCTACGAGGCTCTACGTGGTTCTACGAGCGTAGTACAAAACGTCTACGACGTAGCATTAACAATTGTAGCATTTGTAGACTCGTTTCAAGTTATAAAAATTGTTTATATATTTTTTTTGTTTGTGTTTTTCTTATATATTTCTTGTTTTTGCTTAGATTGTTTATCAAAATATATTAGGATATTTATCACAGAGGTGTGGGTTCAAAGCTGTTCAGAAAACTAAATAATAAATATTTCTAGTTTGTTACTTCTATGTTATTTCTGTATTTATACAACTAGAGAGACCAAGAAGAGAGAGAGAAAAATATCACTCTATTTTTGGATTTCGCCGATTATGATGTATAGATTGGTTAATGAAACTGAACGCCGAACGCCGAAGTATATTATAGCTTCAGTGTAGGCAGAGGGAACTTAATATTAAGCCACTCCGTTCCCTACTTACCGCGGATTCTGGAGGCATTACGTGTTGATTGGCGGAACTCAACGCCGTGCTTTGCCTCGAGACCAGAGCGAATAAAATGAAATACTATATATTTCAATTCCTCGAGTGGGAATCGAACCCACAACCAGTCAGAACGTTTACAGTCACACTTTGTACTGTTCCACGACTGGCCTCCTTTCCAAAACAATTCCCATACCCAATATGGTATTTAGAATTGCTAGTGATGTCTTTATAACAGATGCATTGTGATGTTATCGATCGTTTCATAATGAATAACTGAACAGATATCAATGTATTCCCATCACTATTCCCAAAGCATCCTCGCTCTGAGCGCTACGATTATCGATATTCGCAACAATGACGATAGCGAGCTTTCTACTTATTTATCGACTATGATTTAGATTCTATACAATCAGTTCAAAGTGCTAATGGAGCTTAGAGTATAATTAGTTTTTGATAAACGCTTTTATAGGCAGTAATAAACTTTATTTATTTCAAGGGTTATTATATGTAGATAAAATAAATAAGATGGAGGATTTTTTTCTATTTTCACGTTATATTAGATTAAGTATTATAATATATAATATAATAAGTAACTCTTAATCCAACAAAATGAAATCAAAACTCTAGCAAGAGTCAATGGCGCACAAAAAAGAATTATAACCAATTTGCATTGGAGCCACATTTAATCCTCGCAGAGAAGTTGCCAACTGAAATTCCATTACTCGATAAAGTACTGCTTGCTTTAAAAGCGGAAAGCAAGAAGCCGCGTGATTGGTCGGCTCACCGCGCTCTGATTGGCCGACTCGTGACCCCGCCCCTCTCTAGGGGTATAAAAATCGATGCCCGTCACCCGCGCACTCTTTTTGCCGCGGCGCGTCCGCCCGACACTCCACGCTTGTTACTAATAATGGCGTTTGTACTTTCTTTTATAGCATAAAGTGTTTAGTTGTATCTGTTGTCCGTGCAAGCGACACGGGAGCCTTTTGTTGGTTGCAGATAGGGAGGTATTCTCGGACGCGTTTAAAAGCTTCTCAGAGATATCTTTTCACTTATTTCCTAGGTTACTGACGACAATGTGCCGCGTAACGACCATTCAGCGGGTGTCTACAGCTTTTTAGTGTTTAACTGTCAAGGCAATATAGCTAACGTTCTCGCTCCTAATGAAAAATTGCTTTTATATTAAAACAGAAATAAGAGTGATCTCGCCTTCTATCTTGATTTTTTTTGTGCTACGGATAATGTAAATGTGAATGGTTGTACAAGTTATGGTACCTGGCGTTGTTCAGAATGTTATAATTTTAGGTTTTCTTGCCTTTAAGATTTCAAAAATTATTAAAATTATTTTGAAAATACGTCAAAATTTTAAATAAAGGAAAAAATAGAGTTACAACATTTTTAATTTAATGGAAGCGATTTCATGTTAGTTCGATTTCATGTCAGTTCATAATACCCAATCTTCTACGTTCAAATAAAACATTTATATATTTTTCTATAGAATTCTTTTTAGATTATCAACAATTCCAGGACTCGGGGATGTGGAAAATTAATAATTGGTTAAAGTTAGTTGATGGTTTCCAATATTAAAAAAATGCTTTTCTACAGAATATAAACGCCAATGACATGCATGCAATATTATTTCCCCATACAAAATGAAATAGGATGAGAGTACTCTCCATTACTTTAACTTAATGAAAACAAAGATTCAATACTAATTTAAATAAAACAGCAAAGTAATTGAGCGATTTCAACTTATAATATTTCAGGTAAAGCGTGGTGTTAAGTTCCGTCACTTAACACGCAATGCCTCCGAATTCGGCGGAACGTGGGGAATGGAGTGCCTTAACATTAGGTTCCCTCTGTCTAACCTGCTGTGTGCGGGATACAGCGTGAAGCTAAAAAAAAATAATATATAATATCAAAACACTCCGTTCTCCACTTTCTGTCCGAATCTGAGACACGAGTGGCGGAACTCAACACTGCTACCTGTCTTAAGAAAGCGAGGAAATGTAAATAATCTAAATACAATCATTTCCCCTCGTAGAAATCAAACCCACAACCAATCACATTAACAATCTGATACTGTCATACTATATCCACTATAGCTTTTCCATCTTAAAATGAAGCTATTATACTCTTATACACTACTAGATCACCATGATTAGTATTTAGTTGTACCACAATAGATTTAGACTCTGCAAAATGCCTGAAATATATGCATGGAGGCATTCCTTTTGTGCGACATATATTAAAATCTCTCTGTGTAGACCTTTTGGTAAACGTTTTCCTTTTTTGCCTTTTATTCGTGTTATTCGTACAATGCAGAACACTTAGAACTCTAGTTTAAAGGCTTTAAAAGCTGAGTGTAGTAATATACAAGCACTTTTCTTACAGTAATGAAAGAATGTATTGCATAAAGTTAGTTTAATATGAAACTTGAATGTGGTGTATTAATATTTCTTTTTCTTTAGTTTTAAGCTTTGTCTCGTTTAATGGTGTTGGTAGAGACTCTAGTGTTACTACACTCCGCCGTTTTATTTTGAAATATGTCATAGTTAAAATGATAATTTGCACATATACCTCTATATTTAACCATAGATTGCTTTTTTGTCTTTTCTTTTTTTATGAAATAACCACATTTAAAAAGAAAATAACATGTAACCGATCCTTTGTATCATAACAAAGTGACATTATAACAAATCAAATACAATTTCTAAAAATGACATTCCAGAACTTAAACACTTGTTCTGATTCGAGAAAAGCTTAAGTTTTAATCAAAACACATTGATGGAAGTAAATACACTTAAACTATAAATACTAGTAACTAATCTCTAAAGAAGAAATAATAATCTATAAGAAAAAAATACGTGGGGAGCGGAGTGTCTTAACACTAGATTCCCTCTGCTTACCCTGCTGCGTACGAGATACAGAGTGAAGCTATATAAAAAATACGAAATCTAGCGCAGCCTATGATATAAAGACTCATATTATAGATATCAAAATAAACTTAAGTATAACCATAAAATCAGGTAGCATTAATAAAAAAAAACAATATTCACAAAATGCTTTAAACCCTAAACTTGCTAATCCAGTATCAGGTTACTAGCATAAGAAAAAAGTAAGAAAAAAAAATACAAATCTGTAGGTATTTTAAATAAAGACTCGGAGGTAAAGTCTGAAATTCTCTTAAGGGATAAGAAAGTAATGGTCTCCTCCCCAGCTACTGGTATATAGCTAGTGCAATTTGGTCCAAGATTACAAGCGGAGCTCAATTTTACATGAAAGCTAATAGAAAATGTTATCTGGCTTGTTATGCGGGTTTATTTGAGGTTTCTTTTTATATATTTATGTATCTAGAGATATATCTTAGAAGATAGAGATAGTCTGTGAAAGATTTGTATTATGTACATATTTTTGGGGCTGACTGTATTAAGGTGGTATCGATATAAAAACTGTAAACAATACACTGATTGGAATTTCTACTCCTAATAATCTTGTATATTCATATATTGCACAAGTTTATTTTTTATGCTCATTTCTATTATGTGTAGTATGCATATACATTATAGTACAAAAGTTAATATCATACTATCGTCGATACATACTTACTTAAATATGTAAAAGTTACGCATGTAAGTAAGCTCTACCAAAAATAATATTGTATTGATTAATGTTTTTACCAAAAATATTTATTTTATTTGCTTGAAAATTATTTGTAATGTATGCAAAGTAAAATCAACTTACTATATATAAAAGTTATAAGATAGCTCCTTATTCAAAACTGTAAGAGCGCTAATATTTTTAACGCCAGCTATTTATATCCATGATTTTTTATTAAATACTATCACTAAACAAGCTTTTCATGTACATAATCTAAATAAGCAGATTTTAAGACATATTTTTATTTACTATATTTGAAAATGCTATTTTGCACTCCCCGTAGGTAAAGTATGATTAAAATAATAAAAAATTAATAAAAATCCCTATACATTCAATATTTTATACGAAAGTTCAATATGTAATATACAGAGATCACAGTTAAATCCTGTCAAATATTTATTTTTCATTTTTTAAATAATGTTTTAATATGTGCCACAGATATTTCATGTCTGTGCCTTTTTTGATTTTTCATTATTTCAAATTATAGTTCCTATAATAATTTTTCGAATATATTCAGTTACAAATCTGTTGATTGTTACAAAAATAAAAGAGTTTCTTTCCACCTGACAGAAATGATTATATTTTGTTTTTATTTTTTTGCTCTAGTACGTAGACAACGCGTGGTATTGAGTTCCCTTACTTACCATATAGAATCTAAATTTTCAGACGGAAAATATAGAATGGAGTGTCTTGACACTAGATTTTGCCTACCTAAACTACAATTATATATATTCAGGAAAAAAACATGAAGTTATAAAAAAAGAAATCTCTACACATTTCATCGCTTCCGCTCACAACTCGGAACACACGAAAGTCGTTAAGTTATTTATACTTAAGAGGGGCAAGTAACTCACCCCAAGACAAGGGGTGTAGCATATTTTGTGTTATTAGGTGTTTAAGTTGGGGTTTATCAAAAGATTCCATTATATTTACTTGCAGGGGAAAAACATTGAATGAAGATATATGATTCGCAAAAGAAACTTTATTTGGATGTATTAAAATACTTTTTGTTTATTATTCCTTTGGTATGAAAGGACAGCATAATAGCTTATATATTATATGATTTTGTTCAAGATATTGCTTATTATTGTTAGAAGTGAATGTATAGGGGAAAGATGTTAAGTAAAAATCCAATAGGGTTTGAAAGGTAGCGTTAAATTCTTATACATGCATTTTTAATGTTTTCCTATTTCGTGTTGCTCGAAATTCAGGAATAGCCTATTAATACATCACTCGGTTCTCCACTCTCTGTCTACTCTACAATCATAATCTTAGTTGACGTTGGATATAACTAAAATTTAAGCAATTTTTAACAGAACTAGCTGTGATTGCATTACATTCCAAATTAAGTAATTGTAATAAGCAACTGTAATGTAAAATAGAAATATAAATAACAAAGTTAGGTATATTGAGTATGGTATGGTATGATGTAACCCTAAATATTGTGCAATGTGTATTGCTAAAGTGAGCCGTAAAATATCTTAAGTCTTGAAAATAGGACCATAAAAACCCCATAAAGTATGGGGTGGGATCAACTGTGGAACACAAAATTCATCACTTTGCTCAGCTAGAGAGAAGAAACATACTTTATAGTATATTTTTTTTGAATGACAGTCAAACCTACAAAAAAGTTTATATTAAAAAAAAATAATAGAAATATTGTGGAATTAATGAAACTTAAATTATCTTTCTATTTGGTAGGACAAAGCGCGGCGTTTAACTCCGTCACTCAATATAAATGAAGTCCTGACAGGAAGTTCTCTCTGATTACCCTGCTTTGCCGAATACAGTATAAACAAAAAATATTGTAAATCAATAAGTATAAAGAAGACAATATAAAATTAAAAAGCTACATATTATTTACCTTTCTTGTAAATTCCCAAGACAATTTTACGTTTATCTTCTCAATTAAGCCAGCCATTTATAAATAATATTTCGATTTTATATAATCTGCCCCACAGGCTAAAAAATCTATTTCAATAAAACAGCCTCCGTCAAAACTCAGTTTCTAATTAAGACAAGATAAGGTTTAAAGAAAAGGATAATTCCCCTCGTTTAATCATTTTATTTTTCTTCTAAAATTACCTAATTAAGAATCTTAAAGGACAAAAGTGTAAACCGTTAAAAAAGGGAAAAAAGTTTAAACGTCAACAATAATGGCGCGAAGAATGACAGATGGTTTACATCGTAAACAAAATGTCGGCCGTCACCGTGGGCGTAATTAAAACTTAGGGTGGAAAATGAAGACAATTTTCTTTTCGACTTGTTATGTTTTAATTTGTCCAATTTATTCTGTGTCACAAGTATTTATGTTTTATTTATTGGGAGAAGACTAATTTCTGTTGCCATAAATTAAGTTGATTGAATGAAACTTGATTATTATTCGCTTAGTTTAATTTAAATTGACAGTTGACTTAATTGAAAAAAATGGACTGTATTTGTGTTAATAAAACAACAAGCCGTCTTAAGGAGTGGGTGTAAAACGAAATATATTGCTTAACTAAACCATGAAATATATATTTTTCAGCTGTATACTTTTACCTTCGTAGAAAGGCAGACAAAGAGAACTCTTCGTTCTCCACTTTCCGCCTGAATTCGAGACATAGCATATTGACAAACGAAACTCAACTCCAAGCTTTGTCTTGTTACCAGAGCAGATAATTAAAAATCATGCATAATCATTGCCCCGAGTGGGAATCGAATTCTTGACACTGGATTCTCTCTGCTATGCGTTAAAAAGCAAATGCTAGAAAATTACAACATAATTTAAGTAATTTCGAAGAATAACAAGAAACGTCAACACATCTCGACCTCCATCAGAATGTTTACACCATCCAATTTGTTGGCCACTATATAAAAGCGTGCAGATAAAAAGGCCCGTTCTTACCCCATAAAGGGGAAACTACTTGTAACCCTTGATTAGATGGGGGTAATGATGTTTCCTCATACGGATTAAACGGATAAAGATTTTTGTAGGGATCACTGTTACATGGCTTCCTAGTTAGTAGGTTTATACGTTTAGACGTTAAGGGGAATGGGAAAATGGGAGATTTTTTTATGATTTTAACTGTAAATGTGAATAGAATATGTAAGTTTCATGTATAACGTGGTAGGCAGAGAGAACCTATACCTATTGCGAAGACACTCCGTTATCCACTTTCCGTCCGAAATCGAAATATTGCGGGTTAAATGGCGGAAACAAAATCGCGCTTTGATAAAAGACTTTCTATTTTTGGAAAATATTTATATTTGAAGTTATTTTATTTTTTCAGTTTGACAAGACACATTATGCTATGTGAAATACATATTTAAAGGCGCTACACGTTTTTCCCACATAGCGAGGTAGACAAAGAAAATACTTGCACTCTCCGCCCGAAATCGTGACATTACAGGTTGCATAATGGAATTAAACGCTGTGTTTTGTCATAAGTACCAAAGCGAAGAAAAATAATAATTTAAATAGGAGATAGAATTATTGCCTCCTATTAGTAGCTAGATAACTGTAAATTAAATAATATATTACCACATTACACTCCTCTTTTTTATCTCGCATAAAATTCTCAATTGTGCCGTGCGAATGCCTCTACCGTACTAAGCCTAGCTTGCAATTAGATATATAAATATTCCTCCACACTTTGACTTTAGTCCAAAATCAGTCCCATCCTACCTCATAATAACAACTATCAAATCAATTCCAAACCCTCATACGAGACCAACCTAAAAAATCGAAAGATCAACCATAATTCAGAACGAAACATCCCAATCAACTAACAGCCTACAAAAACATCAAACGTATTCCTATATAAAAATGCAAGTTAAACAACTGATACTTGTTAGGGGGTGAGTTTAAATTAGTTGTAAAGTAGTGGTGGTAGACCGTCGGATCACGATCGGCCGACCGTCGTGGCCGCTATGGGTTTAATCTACCAAATCGATCCGCCCAGTTTGAATGGGATAGCTGCTTGGATGCTACTGGCTGGATACTTGCTAGTGATGTTGAATTATTATTTATTTTGTGATTATAAATTTGATTTGATCATAATTCTGGCAACAATTAGAGGTTTTTTTTTATATAAAAACTCTTTTGTTGCAAAATTTGAGATTTAAGTATTTTATTAATAAAAATGTTAGTTATTTATTATATTGAAATAAACTGGGAAAAGGGAGCTTATATTCTTTTACGCATAACAGGGTAATCAGTGTAAAACTAATGTCAAAACATGTAGTTCTCCGTTCTCCGTGATACCAGAGCAAAGGAAATGGAAATACTAAATATTTCCACCCCTCGTGTGAAAATCGAACCCCTAACCAGCCGTTTACAGTCACACGCTTGTACCACTGCGCCACAACTGGCCCTTAATGAAATACATAATAGATCTTTCTAATTTTCAGCTATCTACAGACATTTTGCCTATCTATCATAGATCAAGGGAACATTTACATATTATTTTGACCAAATGAATGTTTAATTTACAAGTAATTCATTTAATCTCTACAACTATACCTTAATAGTATCAAAACTACTATTAATATAAATAATAATATTAAACATCTATTAAAATAGTATAAATTTAAAACATTCTTCCAGCTAGTTAGCAATGGCTGGTCTAAACGGGCCGCATTTGATCATTGCAAGACGCTTTGAAGCTTGCTGGCTCGGTCCATGGCAATTAATTCGGAAGATTCATCCAAGCAATTATATAGCGCTAGAATTTAATCGCTATAGTATTAATTACTGGGACTAGATCTTAACTGTACTTGTTTATATAAAAATGGTTATTTTTGAAAGTTATTTTCTAGTTTATATTAGAAAATCGTTTTATATTCAACTATGTAGAACAGTTCTTGGTCTAACTTTGCTATACCGCGAATAAGCAAACTTTTTCATCAATGCAGTGGATTAATCATTTTAACGTCATTGTCGTCATTTTCATCAATATATATAGCTTCACGCTGTATCCCGCACACAGTAGGCTAGGCAGAGGGAACCTAGTGTTAAGACACTCCGTTCCCCACCCGTTCCGTTTTCATCAAAAAAGTTTAAAAAAAGTCTAATTCAAGATATTGCATGTTGAATAGTAAATCTTCATTCCGAGCTTTGCCTTACAATGGAATAAAATAATTTATACATCCAATATGTCTATTACATATGTAATTAAAATAGCTTCACGCTATATCCCGCACATAGCAGGGTAGGCAGAGGGAACCTAGTGTTAAGACACTCCGTTCCCCACTTTACATATGTAATGTATACCCCAAGTAGAGATAGAATTGAAAACGATCGCGTTAACAAAATCAGACGCTGTCCCATTGCGCTACCATTTCCTCTTTATACAAATTGTTAAACAAATGGTCAAAAAAAGTCTTTTATTTTTTTATCTGAAAATAATTATGCCAAAAATGAATTACTTTCTTGTAACTTGTAATTATTTTCATTTGTCCACTCTTATTACCTAAGAGAAAGCGCAGTGTTGGGTTAACGAGGAATGTCTCAGTGGAAAGTGGAGAGCGGAGTGTTTTGACACTAGATACCAGAACTACCGTCAGAGATTATTTTTCTTGGTTATTGCAAAGAAAGAAATGTTTTTTGTTCTTCTTCAATACTATGTATTGTTTTTATTTAAGTTTACTATAATAAACAACCTTGTTTACTATAATAAACAAGGTAAAACGCAGTGACTTCTCACCAAAATCTCTCTGCCTTCTTACTTCATATAGGAGAGTTATTGACAATAAATATTGCTTACACTTGAACGGTTAAGTTTTGAATAATAATTTGAACGAAACATACAATGTTAAGTAGACGGACACTAATCGGATTAAAAACGGTAATATTTAAATATTCATGTAAACATTTAAACTGTTATTGCTGTTATATAATAATAAAATCGAGGCGATCGTTTCGTTTTCATATATTTTATGTAACTACTTGCAGTTGGAAGATCTACTGTGTCCAATAATTATGGATACAAATCACAAGAAGTTCATGGTGGCGCAGTGGAACAACATCCTGCTTGTTTCGTTTAGGTTCGATTCCGAAACGAAAAAGATTAAACAATATATTAATAAACGGTGTATATAAGTACTCTATAGCATCCCTTAAAGGATTTTTGGCTAGAAACTTGGTTAAAAAATGTGCGACGTTTTTCAGTTATCACATTGTTTCTTTTCTATGCATGTAGTTGCTCTATATAATAAGTCAACTATAATAAGGACATAAATTGAAAGGAAAAGAACAGAGATCATTTTCTTTTATCTCACCGCAATATTATGAGATTACCATGCACATAGTTTAGTACAGGTCAAAATGTATCAGATTATGATAAGTATTCTGTTGTCTATAATCCTATACCAATATTATTTTATAAAGGTGCTTTGGAATACAGACGAGTAGAACTATCATTATTTGTACATATCAATTATTTATCAAAATATCACCTCTTTACTCATTAAACTAAATTAAATTAAATTAAA
This sequence comes from Dryas iulia moderata, assembly GCA_019049465.1. Classification (NCBI taxonomy): domain Eukaryota; kingdom Metazoa; phylum Arthropoda; class Insecta; order Lepidoptera; family Nymphalidae; genus Dryas; species Dryas iulia. Next base: position 9,494,950 of record CM032437.1, read on the forward strand.
TAGCTTCACGCTATATCCCGCACACAGCAGGGTAGACAGAGGGAACCTAGTGTTAAGACACTCCGTTCCCCACTTTCCGCCGAATTCGGAGGCTTGCGTGTTAAGTGGCGGAACTTAACGCCGCGCTTTACCTCGACACCAGAGCGAAGAAAATGGAAATATAATTTCCACTCCTCGAGTGGGAATCGAACCCACAACCAGTCGTTTACAGTCACACTCTTGTGCCACTGGGCCACGACTGGCCACATTAAACTAATTTCGTATAAATTAATTTACAATTAACCAAAACTTAACATACCTGGATAGCATAGCGTCATTAGTCCCAAAATGATTAGCAGCAAGAGCTGCCTCCAACACATTCTCTCTTCGAGGTTCAGATCGATTTAGGATGGAACTAATAGAAAAACTGGTATAGGGAGCACTTCCGGTCGCTTTTTCTTCTTTATCCTTCTTTAAATCGTAGAACGGACTCTTCTGATCTCTGGATGGGGACGACGTGATGTCAGGGCTACTGGCGCCTGACACGACGTTGACCTCGATATCGTTGTCTTGGGAAGACACAGGAGAATCCATTTTGGTTTTCAGCACATCGTTCTGGAACCTTGGGAAGAGTAAAAATGCAGTTTAGTTGATCAGTTCATTTACTTTGTATGTTTTTTATAAATATAATGGAAGATGTAGGTAATTTAGGAGACTTAAATTTAATAAATATCAGTTTTTGTTTTCTACATTAAGTTTTCGTTGAGTTAACAAAGAATGATTAGTAACAAGTCATTCTCTCTTACGCTATTTGCTCTATTTAAGCCATTTGTACAATTTTTTCTATACGGCTTCATTTTGTCTAACAAGTATCATAAGATGGGAAACGCTTACAATATTATATACCAGAAAATAGAAATTAAAATACCCTGCATTATAATTCAGATATAAGACAAAGCGCGACGTTGACATGTGCTACTCAACCGAAATTGAAATATTGCATATATTTCAATTTCGGGCAGAAAGTGAAGGACGGAGTGTCTTGACACTAGGTCCTCTCTGATAATGAGTAGACGCACAGTAAGTTCATATGTATGTCATTTATTGTAGGTAATTTTTCCATATCTAAAGTTAGGCAACTCAAGATAAGAAATGCTGTCTATAACATTTGTGAAATTTTAAAAAATGGTGGTATTAATGTTCCCTTTATTTTGATTATTTCTTAAGTATGCAGAAAGCGATTATTAATATATTAATCAATATTAGGCAGCAGGGTAGGCAGAGGGAACCTAGTATTAAGATACTCTGTTCCCCACTTTCCGCCGAATTCGGAGGCATTGCGTGTTATGTGGCGGGCATTAACGCCGCGCTTTACCTCTGACACCAGAGCGATAGATATGAAAATATTAAATATTTCCACTCCTCGAGTGGGAATCGAACCCACAACTAGTCGCTTTACACGTTCGTACCACTGCGCCACGACTGGCCCCCAAAACTAATTTCATACCACAAATTTCTTGCAGCATCCATTAAAATCTTTTAAAGATTTTTACTAAATATCTACTTACTTATTCACTACCGGGGGCCCACCAGGACCCTCTTAATATAATCTACGCTCACGGGACGTCCCAAATAGGGCTAACAATAACGCACTTAAGATTTTGAATTATATATTAGTCAAACGTCTCGAGATGGTCCGTATCTGTCTATCGTTTACATTGACTACTTATTCGTATTTCGACGTATTATTTTACAAATAAGATAATAAGATTGGTTTTCTTATGAAATATATAATATATAGTATTTGACGTAAAATAGGATTATAAAGAACCTAATTTTGATGTTTTCTAGGAATTTGTTGTTTGTAAGTAATGTGAGGCCAGTCGTGGCCCAGTGGCACAAGCGTGTGACTGTAAACGACTGGTTGTGGGTTCGATTCCCACTCGAGGAGTGGAAATTATATTTCCATTTTCTTCGCTCTGGTGTCGAGGTAAAGCGCGGCGTTAAGTTCCGCCACTTAACACGTAAGCCTCCGAATTCGGCGGAAAGTGGAGAACGGAATGTCTTAACACTAGGTTCCCTCTGCCTACCCTGCTGTGTGCGGGATACAGCGTGAAGCTAAAAAATAAAGTAATGTGCTTGTTGATATGCCAATAAGGTTTAGATTTGGTTTTTATATAGCTGTTACCTTTTTTTGTGACCTGGCTAGTCAGGTGTGTTGTGCGGCAAAAAACAAAAAGCGGAAAAAATGCATTATTTTCTAAAATATTTTCTTAATATTTCATCTTATTTAAATTTTGTTATATTTATATAAAATTTTAGTATCGATTAAGAAAGAAGAAAAATCAATTTATATAGGTTTGTTTTTAAAACAGCTATAGGGTACATATATATATTCAAAATGAAATTATTTTAAACGACTTTATTCGCCATATTTTTGATTTTTTAAAGACAAATTTAAAAACATTTTGTAGGATTTTATATACGCAAAGTTAAAAAAACCTAGTGTCAAACATAACCTTTCCCTGAGTATGGATGAAACCGACAAGTATAATGGCTACAAATAGACATCTCAAAGCGATATTTAAAAAGAAAAACGTATACTTCTACGCCGAATAACAAAAAAAATTAAATAACCTTTCTCAACAAGCATTAGCAACAACAGCGCGGCGTTAAGTTCCGCCACTTAACACGCAAGCCTCCGAATTCGGCGGAAAGTGGGGAACGGAGTGTCTTAACACTAGGTTCCCTCTGCCTACCCTGCTGTGTGCGGGATATAGCGTGAAGCTATTAAAACAAACAACAAGCATTTCTATTTTAAAGTAACATTCACATCTTATCTATATGTTAAAAATAAACGTAAAAATATGCTATACTCGGGAGAATATTAGGCGGCGGGATGTTCGTATCGCTTGTATAAAATAAAAAAAAAACAAATGTCTATGGCATATAAAAGTGACAATATGTAGTCTGTGGTCTGAAATACAGATGATAAATTTGTTTGTTAGTATTTGCTTTATCTGTTCCGAATTTTTAATAAGTAATGATTTATTTAAAATTATTTAAATAGTTATTTATTTAGAATTTGTATATATTTTTTTCTACTCTATAATTAATGTTGTATTTTGAACTTATTAACATGTATATTACTGAATAAAACTAAAGTCTTTCTCTTTCTCTAGAGAATTCTAAAGACTTTGAATACTCAAATCTTTAACTAATAATTTTGTAGATAAATACATGTTTTAAAATTTTTAGTTTAAACCTACACTTGTAACTCATCTTGAGATTTCGTAATTTAGTGAGAAAGTGTCGAAACACTTTGTTCTCCTGTTCTCACCTAAAATCCAGACATTGTTACAGACGGAAGTGTTAAATAATAAGGGTCAACACCCGCTTCGTCTTACTAAATAAAAATATATATTTTTAATTTTTTTCCGTTCCCCATTTTTCGCCGAATTAGGAGGCATTGCGTGTTAGGTGGCGGAACTTAACACCGCGCTTTTATCTCTGATACCAAAGCGAAGGAAATTGATATATTAAATATTTCCACTCCTCGAGTGGGAATCGAACCCACAACCAGTCGTTAACAGTCACACGTTCGTGCCACTGTGCCACGACTGGTCCCGAATAAAAATAATATAAATAACTATTCATTAAGTAAAATACCTATACACATACAAATGGCAATAGAATTCAGAAGCTTGTTTTAAAGCAATTTCTTCCTAACTGTTGAACGTTAGCGTGTTTTTACTTAAAACAGAATAAAATGAGAACACTAAGAAATATACATTCTTAAAAAACTTAAGACAAGATGTGAATGCCTTAAATTCTATACTAAGATACCTACCAGCTTTACCGCAAAAGAAATGGCGTAGAAAAGTCGTTTCTCTTAAGATTAAGAATTTGAAAAGGACCATTTACTTTGCACTGTATGTATTTATATACGACTAGCGGCCCGCTCGCGGTTTCGCCGCGTGAACTATTTCGTTATATTGCAACCCTCGGGGACGCATTTTTAAAAAATAAAGTAGCCTATGTTTAAGCTTAGATTATCAGCTATGTTTATGCCAAAATTTATTACAATTGGTCAAGCAGTTTAGATTTTCATATAAACTTTCACCCCCTATTTCAAGCCTTTAGAGGTTGATTTTTGAAAAAATAAGTAGCCTATGTTAGACCCAGTCACTTTTACTATTTTAATTCTAAATTTCATCCAAATCGGACTGGTAGATTAGCCGTGAAAGCGTGACAGACAAACACACAGACTTTCCCATTTATATTATAATAATATACGATATATTTCTCTAATATTTGTGATTTCTTCTTAAGTTTTTTATATGAATTTAGAAAAAATCACGTTCTTATTGATATGTACCTTTATGGTGCAAAAGGGTATGTAACTGGCGAGTTGTGATAGCTTTTAATTCAAGTCTCACATTGAATGTTCTTTTTGCAGCTTCACGCTTTCCGTGAATATCAGTGTAGTCAAAGACCTATTTTCACGCTCCATTCTTCACTTTCTGTCCAAAATTGAAACATTGCGTGTTAAGTAGCGGAACTAAACACCGCGGTAGAAAATGAAACGACATAATGTATGACAAATGGTTTTTATCTTCAAATACTCACTGATAAGTGAAATAGTTAAATTAATTTCAAAATAAAATGCAGTATAATACAAATAATGGTTAACTAAGAGCCATTTTAAAAAAAGCATAGAAAATTTGAACGCAGCGGGATTTGAACCTGCGCCTCCTTGAAAACATCTCAAATCTCTAATTCAGGAGGCGCGGGTTCGAATCCCGCTGCGTTCAAATTTTTATACGTTTTCTTTAAATGTCTTTTTCAATTTTCCTAAGTGTGGAATAACACTTTAAAATGTCTAAAAAGTATCTAAAATCTGCTCCATTGAAATTTTTATACGCTTTCTAAAGTGTTATTTTAAATTCTTTTAGCATATAAATCTGGCTTACTGAACTTCTAACCTAACTAAATGCCACAAATATTTACCTCACCAATAAAAATCGAACCTGTGACTTCACAAACACAAACCAACATAACTGTAAAAGGCAGGCAGTAGGTACATTAATGTAATACAACCAGATGTAATTTATACCAGCCGATGCGATGGCTAGTTGATACGCAACGCAATAATATCGGTCGGACCGGCCTTTGAATGGGAATCGGCCGTTTGATTGCCACTTTTGGTATTTTAAACACGTGTATTTGAATTTCCATGGACATTTTATTTATCTGTTGCAAAATTTTATTGGTTGTGAAGAGATAGTTATTTCATATGTATGTTATGTATGTTTGTTTGTACTGATTTTGTTAATGGGAAATGGTCTAAATGTCGGTATATAGGTACGAGTATGCGAAGGACGTTTGTCTGCTAATGTGAATGGTTGCGGATTCGATTTCTATTTAGGGGTTATGAAATCTGTTAAAAAAATGAAAAAAAGAAGTTAAAACTGAACGTAAAACTAAACGTAACAATAAACTCATAGAATCGATGATTTTATGAGCTCTTTGCATAACAACGAAAACCACTAACTTGAGCTTTCGCTTAAAGTTTTTTTCTATGTATGGAAATAAAATTACAAGATTTACGCTGTTTTCAGTATCAGAGCTGTGAAATGAAAATAATTTATTTACCACAAGTGGGAATCGAATTCACAATCAATCAAATTTACAGTCAGGCGCTATCCGTAGTAGGTTTGATTGCCGCTTTTGGGATTTTAAACACGTGTATTTGAATTTCCATGGACATTTTATTTATCTGTTGCAAAATTTTATTGGTTGTGAAGAGATAGTTATTTCATATGTATGTTATATATGTTGGTTTATATTGTTTTTTTTTTTGTTAATGGGAAATGGTCTAGATGTCGGTATGTATGCGAGGAGAACGTCTGTCTGTTAATGTGAATGGTTGCGGATTCGATTTCCGTTTGGAGATGATGAAATTAAAATTATTTGCATTTCTTGATTTTGGCTAGAGAAAGTGCAGCGTTGAGTTACGCCACTGACCACGGAATTTAGGCGGAAAATGCTTAACACTAAGTTCTCTCGATGTTTTTAAGTTGTATTAAATATTACAACGTTATTACGCCAATTATGTTTTTAGCCATTAATTGTTTTTTTTTATGGAATAAAGGAGGCACACGAGCAGAAGGCCTACCTGTTGTTAAGTCGTATCTTCGCCCATAGACATCCACAACATTAGAGTTGTAGATGCGTTGCCAGCCTTGGGGATGTAGGACAAAAGGAGAGAGGAAAGATAGGAATGGTGGGAATAGGGAAAACATCGACATGTCATCGAACCAACACATCATCAGATGTTTGGCGATTCGTCTTTGACACGATAGTGGTCGCAAGCCAGTCAGAGAACGAATCTCCTACCACCAAGCTGGTCGGTTACCCGCCTTTTATGGGACGCTACCCAGCGGCGGTGAGGAATCGTATTCTTAACCCGTCCCCCCACGGGAAAAAATGTAAATTTATAAATAATTATTCCTTCGGGTTGGAATCAAACCCACAATAATTTGTTTTGACTTTCTCTTAAATGTTACATCATTAATTCTTTAACTTCCATCCATTTTGTATCAATTAATTGTTTATACAAACAAAATCACGTTTTAATCGACGAAATAAGATATGGTAAAGCCTCCTCACCCCAGGTGTGTGTGCTTTCGAGCGAAATGTAATCGATACTTTTTTACATATAAATCGATTCTGACGCTCGATTACGTTTTCTAATCGATTTTTTTAGATTTTTTAATTATTGTGACGCTTTTTGTGGCTTTTTTGAGTGTCAAAATATTTTTTTTTTCGTGTGGGAGAGTGTTTGTAATTTGATAGATGCAGGTTTTGAGAAATACGTTATTTTTAATCTATATTGTTATTTTGTTCCTAAAAATTTTGTTAATTTAAAAAATATAACAATGATTCAGTTTTTTAATAAAAATCGTTATACAATGCGTGGTAATTTGCTTTTCTTTTGACAAATAACTAAATGAATAAAATATAACAAAATAATATAGAGTTAATGAAATTTATTATTCCACAGTATTGATCACAAGCTTTTATTAACTTGTGTCAATATTATAGGTTAACCTATTAATTTTATTTATTTATTTATTTATTTATTTATTTATGACATGCCAACAGCACAAGTAACATTGTGTATCATATGAGTTATGTGTACGCAGTTCCAGTCCCGAAACTTGTACTAATTACAGGCACATACAACGTTTATAATTTTCCCGGTAACTAATATATGAGTACATTTAAAGAAAAATTTAAAGTTGGGTTTGCGTTAACAAAATTTAAATTTACAAATACAATATAACTTTTTTTTTTTTAAGAATAATTGTAAAAAATTGAGAAAAAAATTGCAATGACATTTTGACTCACTTCTAGCTAACATAATATTTTTGTAGCAAAAATCTAATAACTTTGCCAGGATGATCAGAATAAAGAGAAAGTCATATATAAGCTTAAGCTTTTTCTTATTTATTTATTTTAACGAATGCGCAGTGGCACAAACGTGTGACTGTAAACGACTGGTTGTAGGTTCGATTCCCACTCGGGGACTGGAAATATTTAATATTTCTATTTCCTTTCCGCCAGTTAACACGCAATGTCTCCTAATTCGGCGGAAAGTGGGGAACGGAGTGTCTTGACACTAGGTTCCTTCTGCCTACCCTGCTGTGTGGGGGATACAGCGTGAAGCTAAAAAAAACCAAAAAAAGGTTGTTTAAAGTTAAAATTGAACGATTAAATAAGCCGTAACAGTCAAAGATTTTATGAGCTCTTTGCATAACAAAGAAAGCCACTAACTAGCGCTTTGACTTTCTAATTTTATTTTTTGTCTATATAAAAAAACAATGTTACATGTGTACTTGTGAAATTATTTTTTTTTAAATAAATCATTCTCCCCAAGTGGGAATCGAATAAATGACCAATGGCGTTTAATCAGGCACCACTGCGCTACCATGACTGCTATAAAGCAATTTCAGGTCCTCTCTTAGACTTTCCTTAAAATCTCTAAGGTACATGGCTGATTTCAGCTCTTTATGGCCAGTAGTATTAGCTTGCCGTTCAAGTGCTCTGACCGCTAAACCATGCGTTCTACTACCAGATGCGTCTTTTCTAAATTTTTATATACATATTACAACTTATTTATATTATTAGCATCATCCCGCTGCCCTAAATTTTTTATAGCTTTTCTTAAAGTCTTTTTCAACAAGTTCCTAACTGTGTGAAATAACAATTTAAATTGTTAAAGCTATTAGGGATAAATTGTTCTCACTATATCATATTACTACTCTTATCTTAATTTTTATCTTAAAATTTCTACGGAGGAAATATTTCAAATATAATAAGCTCTCTTGTTTTTGGTTAGACTTTGGTAGACTCAGCCTACCCGTGACCACGGACTACTGTAGTGTTCGGAACGTCGGGCTTTCTAAAAGTGTACTCTCGAATACCACAAATAAGTTATATTTTAAAATATTTAAAGTAATATCTTGTTTACAGTCTTCCTCCAGACTTATATGTCTCGATTACAGGCGGAAAATGAAATGTATTTTAGTCTGTTTGTCTGTCACGGCTAATCTTTCGGTCCGATTTGGATAAAATTTAGAATGAAAGTAGTAAATAATCCAGAGTCAAACATAGGTTAATTATTTTTCAAAAATCAACCTCTGAAGGGCAGAAATAGGGGATGAAAGTTTATATTAAAAATCTAAACCGCTTAACCGATTGTAATAAATTTTGGAATATATATAGTTGATAATCCAAGGTTAAACGTATGTTGCAATATACCGAAACGATTATGTAGTTCACGCGGCAAATCCGCGATTGGGCCACTAGTCCATACTTATATTATAAATGCAAAAATCCGTCTATTTATCTGTCATGCTTTCACAGCTAATCTACCGGTCCGATTTAGATGCAATTTAGAATGAAAATAGTAAAAGTTACTGGGTCTAACATAGGCTACTTTATTTTTTAAAAATCCACCCCCGAGGGTTGCAATATAAGGAAACACTTATGTAGTTCACGCGGCAAAGTCGCGAGCTAGTCTATAATAAAATTGTGGGCTACAAACATTAAACACAAGCAAAGTCACAGTAAAAAGCTAGTCGGCTAACAAGATTGCTCTAATGGCAGATGGTCACTTAGATAGTATCTGACTCGTAAACTTTACAACGCGACGCCAACCCTTTGCATGGTAATTTTACTGCCTATTACACTGTAGCTTAATTCATTATAATATTGACCGTGTGCTTTTATTGAGGCCGACTGGAAAGGTTTGGTTATGGGTTCGATACCCGGTGAGGGGAAATGATTATTTTATATATTTACGTACTAGTAAGATAAAGGCGATGTTGATTTCCGTTGTTGAACGTGAAATGTATCTACTTTGGGCGTAAGACAAAGAACGGAGTGTCTTGACACTAAGTTCTCTCTGACTATTTTACTAAGTATGTAAAGCTTGAAGCCTAAAGCTTTTTTTAATATTATTTGTAACATTGTTTTTCATGCGTTTATTTTTAAATGTTTATTAAACAGATCAAATGAAATATGAAATAAAGCTTTAAAACAATCACAAAATAGTATCATTACATTATTTTAAAAAAATAACAATAATTTTAATAAGGTATTGCAACATTTCAATCGGAGCAAAATGTAGAGAACGTAGTAGAAGATATTACTAGGTTCTATTCTTCTTCACGTACTTTCTCCCATAGCAGTGTTGTCAGTAAGATTATAGTGGTAAGACATTCCGTTCTCCACTTTCAGCCCGAAATAGATATATTACTAGACGCAGACGAGACTAGACGCATCATTTTATCTTAACCGCTTGAAATAATAGAGGTAAAACGCGGCGTTAAGTTCCGCCACTTAACACGCAATGCCTCCGAATTCGGCGGAAAGTGGGGAACAGAGTATCTTAACTACTAGGTTCCCTCTGCGTACCCTGCTGTGTGCGGGATACAGCGTGAAGCTACAAAAAAAAAAAAAGAATGAAAAAATAATTTAAATATAATTAATTCTCCTAGTGGAAATCGAACCCACAACCAATAGCATTTACAGTCGTGGCCCATGACGATACCATGGCTTTAAATGGCGATTGAAACTATAAAATTTTATAATACAACGGTTCAGTATAGAAAAGTCGTGTTATTAAACAACAAAGTCGCAATAATAAAAAGATTGAAATAGTTACTTACTAATTTACTTCCGGTTACTACATATTAGGTATGTAACTTATAAAAAATACTTTATAATTTTATCAGCGCCTATAAAAAGATCTACAACAACCAAAAGAAAGTAGCGTATATAAACAACTTAAAATGTCTACTTAAAAGAACAGCTTCATATTTTTTTCCCGTTTAAGAAATTATTTAGATAGAACCTAGTGTCAACACCCTCCGTTATATACTCTCCGCCCAAATTCGAGATGTATGGTGCGTAGCCAGATTCAATGTTGCGGTTTGTCCTGTCATCAGAACGGAGAAATGAAAATGTGCTATAAGCTAGTTATTTAGGTAACTTACGTATTCATGTACATATAAGTACATAGTACATACCATATAAGATATTACGAGTATATACCCAGTAGAACAATTGTTTCCGGCTTTCATTTTTTCTATTCTGATAATAATAAATTATTTAGTGGCCAGTCGTGGCCCAGTGGCACAAGCGTGTGACTGTAAACGACTGGTTGTGGGTTCGATTCCCACTCGAGGAGTGGAAATATTTAATATTTCCATTTTCTTCTCTCTGGTGTCGAGGTAAAGCGCGGCGTTAAGTTCCGCCACTTAACACGCAATGCCTCCGAATTCGGCGGAAAGTGGGGAACGGAGTATGTTAATACTAGGTTCCCTCTGCCTACCCTGCTGTGTGCGGGATACAGCGTGAAGCTAAAAAAAAATAAGTAAATAATAAATTAAGTTGAAAATAACCTATTATTTGCAAATAAGCTATTATTTTCATTTAGCCGCTCTGATCAAGAGATTTCAACTCAATATCTCAAATTCTGTGTAAAACTTGGACGTTGGGTAGTTTTGACACTAAGCGCTCTCTCGCTATCTTACTTTGCGTAAAGCTGAGCAAACAATTCGTCTTACCGAAACAAAGAATTAAAAAAATTGAAATACAACCATTCCTCAACTGGGAATCGAACCCACAACCAATCGCATAAGTATATAAACTGACGACGATTCCACCACAAAACATTAAAAATACCGTATTAAAACATAACTTTTCAAAGCACAGCCTACGAAAAAAAAAGCGTAAATTAAATTAAGTAAAGCTTCTTCAAAACAAAACGATATTAATTAATAAATGTATTCAAATTAGTTAATTACACGAATAACGTTATGTTTCAAATGATAAGGGAGGAATGACAGCTCGTGGCCTAAGGGCAATTTTTAGGGGCTGGTTGGTGTCATACACACTTTGGCCTGAGGGTATGCTTATCTATAGTACAATTTTAAATATATAAATGTCAATTAAAAAACTACTTTACAAGGAATTGAAGAGTAGAATAGAATATACCATATTTTTTTAGCTTCACGCTGTATCCCGCACGCAGCAGGATAGACAGAGGGAACCTAGTGTTGAGAAACTCCGTTTCCCATTTTCCGCCGAGTTCGGAGGCATTTCGTGTTAAGTGGCGAAACTTAACGCAGTGCTTTGCCTCTAATACTAGAGCGAAGAAAATGGAAATAATAAACATTTCAACTCCTCGGACGGGAATCGAACCCATAACCAGTCGTTTACAGTCACACGTTCGTGCCACTGCGCCACGACTGGCCCCAATATACTATATTGTTAACGACAAAAAAGTAAATATAAGGAATAAAATAAATGTACAAATATCGAATGGATTTAAAAGCGGTTTTATCGCTTCAATTAATATTTTAAATGCTCTTTGTTTATTGAAGAACAATAATTACTGCATCAATATTTAAACACACATACACATATTACTTCTTGCGTTTCTTTTTCAATCCCTTGTTTTTTTCGTAAGTTTTGCATAAAAAATGATTTTGATATAACTTTTTAAATTATTATTATTATAAAATTCTATAAGCACAGTGTTGTGAAAAAGAACATAGTGTTGAGACACTCCGCTCTCCACTTCCCTTCCAAAATTGAGACAAATTGTAAAATAATTTGTTTAATTATATATAGTTTTTATTTAGATTCCCTTTCGTGACACAAAACACTCTTGAGTTTATAAATTCTAATTAAGTGGTAAAAAATAATATTTATACGAATGTGATTGATTATTTCGTAGAAATTAAATTTATGACTTTTTAGCTTCACGCTGTATCCCGCACACAGCAGGGTAGGCAGAGGGAAACTAGTGTTAAGACACTCCGTTCCCCACGCACCGCCAAATTCGGAGGCATTGCGTGTTAAGTGGCGGAATTTAACGCCTAATTAGTGCACTGCCTTTCAAAATCTATAAATCATCTTAAAGATCTCGCTTGTTACAGACACATTATAATAAAATTATTAAGTTAAGAAAATTCAATATCTCCTATTTTATGATTTACTTGTAACTGTCTGTTACTTTGTTTAAAAAAAACTCAATGATCCTTCCCACCAAGATATCCATCACGTTGAACACTTTTTTTAAGTCGCTATTTACTCACACCTTGAAAAAGACATTTAAAGAAAACGTATAAAAATTTGAACGCAGCGGGATTCGAACCCGCGCCTCCTGAATACCGTTCAGACGCTCTCACCACTGAGCCATGCGTTCTACTAGCCGCTGCGTCGAAATTCTTATACGCTTTATTACAACTTATTTATGTTGTTAGCATCTCTGTAGAGAGATTTTTTATACGTTTTCTTTAAATGTCTTTTTCAATTTTCCTAAGTGTGGAATAACACTTTAAAAATGTTTAAAAGTCCTCACGTCTTATAACATAGCTGGTCTATTATGGTCCTACATCATATGTTCCACTCTTTGAAATCATATATACGCTAAGTCCTACTTAAGCTTAGGAGTACAATTATATCTAAAAGGTTTCATTCAAATCGGTTTCAATCCATCGAGTATATCCGAAGGTTGTCGCGGACAAACGTTCTGTTATTACTGAGTAAGTCATTATAATATAAATTGGAGAGGCAAGTAGGTAAATATCATAGGACATGGAAAGCCTAATTGGCAAGTCAAAGTCAAAGTCAAATAATTTTATACAAAATAAGAAGTTACATGCTTCATTTTTTGAACGTCAAACAATTTACCACCGGTTCACTAAAGTTAATGCCGCAGACCTGAGAAGAACCGGCGCAAGAAACTCAGCGGAACGATTTTTTTTTTATTTTTTTTTAAAACAGTTCTAGGTACAATTTAAACAGTAAAAATAAGACTATATTTTTAAGAAACTAATAATTTTTAATATTATTTTCTTAATTATAAAATATGTACTCATATTTCTCTTACCATAGTGTCTTCAGTCTATGTTATAAAGCTAAGTTACTGTAACCAACGCAGAAAACCAAAAGCTAAATAAAATACCGGCATACGATTATTCCTACAGGATGATAAATTAATTAAAAAAATGATTTTTAGACAAATTCCGATATAGCTAGGTACGATGTAGGTTTAAATTCTGCTATTTATTATTATCTTTATAATGCGTATAAAAAAGGAAATATCTAGCCTCATTTTACTCTAAATATTAGGGGGACCGGAAAGTAATGTCGTTTTTTTACATTAATTTCATTTAAAAAAAAATAATAGGTTTTTATTTCTGATCAATAATACCATCGCCCTCGTTATTAATAACTCTTCGCCATCGAATGTGCAAATGTTCAATTCCGGATTTACAAAAATCTATTCGATTTTGAGAAAAATATCTCGAGATGGCATTTTGGATGTCATCCAAATTTTCAATATTTTTGCCACTAAGAAAATGTTGCAGGGATCAGAATAATTGGTAATCCGAAGGTGAGATATCGGCTGAGTATGGTGGATGAGGCAGTACCTCCCACCCCAATTCATAAATTTTTTCTAGTGTTCGCCTTGAACAATGCGATCTTGCATTGCCGTGTTGCAGAATGACGCCTTTTCTGTTGACAATCGCCGGATACTTTGCCAGTAAAGATTGGTTCACTCGATCTATTTGTTCACAATAAAGGTCTGCATCAACAGTTTGTCCAGGTTTTAGGACTTTAAAGTGAACAATTCCGCGTATACTCCACCAAACACACAGAAGCGCCTTTTTGGGATTTAAACCCGGCTTTGCAGTACTTCGTGGTGGTTCATTTGGAGAAAGCCACTGCCTTTTTCGTTTTGGATTATCATATAGGATCCATTTTTCGTCTCCAGTGATCAAACGATCAAAAAATGGTTCCGTTTGGCGCCGTTAAATCAATGCGTTGCAAGTGATGCTACGGTTAACTTTGTTTTCTTCAGACAGATTAGGGGACCCAAACATCTGCTCTGCTTATTTTCCCAATCTGCTGTAAATGTTCTTGGATGGTTGGTTAAGGGTGTTTGAGAGTTCCCCGATGGTTTGGCATTGATTTGCTTCCATTTCTGCCCTTAGCTTGTCGTTGTCTAATGTTGATGGTCTTCCTAATCGATAGGAGCCAGAAAGATCAAAATTACCCGATCTGAACTTGGAAAACCATCTTTGACATTTACGAACGTCTAATGCGTTTGGATAAACATTGCAAATGTTTTTGGTTGCAACTGTTGCGTTACTATCCTTGCGAATCTCAAAAACCATATAATGCCGGATATGCTCTTCTGGTCTTTGGCCGGCCATTTCACGCCCAAATTACAAAAAAAAAGTTCGATATTTTTCTATTTAGCAAAAAACAAGTCACAAAAACTTTAAAAAATAACTCAGACACCCTTTTGAGATACACAATAAGTTAACAAATTACAATCAAATAACGACATGCACAAAAACGACATTACTTTCCGGTCCACCTATTATAATACCAGAGAAGTAACCTATGTATTAATTATAATAATTTTAAAAATATATAAGCTTCTATTGAGTATTTAGTATAATAAGTTATTAGTATTGACCACACATAACATTTGAACTATTAAACTTAACAATTTTTCATATATGATTACTTAATACCATCCATTTTCAACGCTTCAACCAAACACATTAATAATAATTTAATAAACACACATAAATATAATAACTTCTTAAAAAAAATGCAATTTTAACATAATTTCAATCAACTCACCTCTCACATAAAAACCATCCTGTATATAAAAACACAGTAACAACACAAAAAACCAGTTCAGTTCAGTCACATAACATGAGTCCGTCTACAGATATATCGTAACAATATATATAATATTTGAATCGACATGCGCTATCAGCCACTTCGGTAGAGTAACTGAGAACTACCCTCTGGCTTTGGGGCGTTACTGTACTATCTCCACCCCTGGCCGTCCCTCCACCCTATATTCCATCCCTGTCGTACAATAACACCCCTGTAAGCAAAAATCACCCTTAGAACGAAGTGTTAAGGGATTTCAACTCGCATTTACAAATTGTGGGAGCAATCGATCGTCAAAAGTAAGTACTATTACCGAAATCTTTAACACAATTAAAGGTTACTCAAGGTAAAATTGCACGCATGTATATGTATTTTGATTATATATTTTTTATATGTGATTTTTTTGGTATTAGTTTAGTTTCATATATTCTTTTATGAATATAGATAATTGTAATAGGTCTCAGAGATGTTGATTGGTATTTAATTGAGATTAAATTGGTGCATCGGTTAAGTGTTATGCCGATTGTACCGTTAATGTCGGTTAAGCAATAATTTATGTTTACACATGTATTATCGTTTTTAATTGAATGTATAAATTATTTTACAGTATTTTTTTATATTGTACAAGACCATGGTGGGTCAGTGGGACAGCGTCTAATTGATTGTCGATTTGATTCCCATCTTGAGGAATGATCATAATTTAATTATTTTTATTTTTTTGTTCTTTGTTGCTCAAAACATTTCGCGGTGTTGAAACTATTATGTAATTATTGTTATTAATAACCCCCTCTTGGTAAGCCAGACATATCACAGTGTTAAAATCCACTACTAAGCGCAATGTGTCAAATTGGAAGCCAAGGTAGGTAACGGAGTGTCTTGACACTAAGTGCTCCCTGACGAATCTACTAAGCGGCAAAAAGCGGGATCGGCCGAAATCGAGACATTGCGTGCTGAGTGGTGAAACTCAACGACAATCTTTTGGTTTACAAGAGCGGGGAAATGAATATAGAATAGGCTTATAAATAAATAATATATTAAAATATATATTTTTATTTAAGATTTTATAATTATTGTAAGTTTAAAAATTTACCGAAGAATAATGGCTATTTTTTTTTGAGAGCTAAAGAGCAGAGAAAATCTATTGTTAAGACATACCATTCTACATTTTCTTTCTTCCACACCCGAACACTAATAACTTAATTGTCATTATTACATCGATTTGGAATCGAACCGCAACCAATTTTCATAACAGTCATACACTCTCTGGGCTTAATTTAAGCAAACAACAAAAATAAGTTGTAATAAAGCGTATAAGAATTTCGACGCAGCGAATAGTAGAACGCATGCCTCAGTGGTGAGAGCGCCTGGACGGTATTCAGGAGGCGCGGGTTCGAAACCCGCGTTCAAATTTTTATACGTTTTCTTTAAATATCTTTTTCAATTTTCCTAAGTGTGGAATAACACTTTAAAAAGGTTTAAAAAAAAATATGATTTATGCTTATTTACAAAATTAAATAAATTTCAATATTAAAGAATAATCTTCCTTCATCTCCCGTATTTAACGGTGTGTAAGTGTACCGTATGTAGGTATACTTCGTCCTCAAGTCACTTTGTACGGAGTGGTGAATCTCAGCGCTACGTTTACCGGAACGAAAATATCGAAACATCAGTAACATAAGCACTCTTAAACATTGATTTTCAAGATTTTTACACGTTTTAAGTGTAACTTTTTTGAGAAATAACTATTTAAAAAAAACCTAGGACCGAGGACCTAGAGTCAAGGCGCTACCTCCTCTACTTTCCGCCTGAAATCCAGACATTGCCTATTGAGTGGCGGATCTCAACGCCGCGCATTATCTTAGGTACCAGAGCGAAGAAAGAAAATTTGAATATAATCACTCCTCCGATTGGAAATCGAACCCACACCGTCGCATGTACAGTCAGACATTAGCACACTGCGCCGCGATGACCTCATAATCAGTTGATTTACTATTTTAACATTTCATTATTTAGAAAATACATTTTAAACTCCATGTTGCCTCGAATACTACAATTGATAAAATCATTGTATCAACTGACATGTAAAGACTACCATAGTGTACCCGTAAGTGTATCCACGGTCTAGGTTTTTTTTAAATGTATCTTTGAATACCAAAATGCATTTGAGATAATCGAATCTACACTAATCACGTTACTAATTAAAATTTTGCAACAGACTCACTACTACGTCGATGCACCAAATTCCTTTATATACCTACTTAACCAATGAATATATCGATGTACCAATATATACAAAAATCTACCTGCTAAATGACTGATGGACAACGTACGAAATTTACTTAAATTTATTTCCCCATTTTATTTAAGCTACTCTTAAATAAAATGGGGAGTTTCAAGCAACATTATAAATATTCCTAAAATAAGCCATGTTATTTGGCACAATATGGCCGATTATGATAAAATGGAGAAAAAATCTAAAAAAAGATAAAAGAAAAAGAAGATAGAAGGAGTACTTTTAAACATTTTTAAAGTGTTATTCCACACTTAGGAAAATTGAAAAAGACATTTAAAGAAAACGTATAAAAATTTGAACGCAGCGGGATTCGAACCCGCGCCTCCTGAATACCGTTCAGGCGCTCTCAGCACTAACCTCTCTTTAAATGTATTTTTCAAGATAGAAGGAGATTTATAAACATTTATTATTTTTTCTTGAAATTCAGCATATTCAATAATTTTAATTATTTATTTTTACAGCGTCAGGAACCTTAAAATCACTCTGCTGTTCTTTCTCTTTCTTTCTTTCTTGCATTTGCTCCAGTCTCTATGGATTACGTTGGTTTCATTGATTTGTAATAAATGAAAAATATTTGTATTTAACAATTACTAAGGCAATTGAATTCATTTCATAATATAGAATGTTTTTAAATTAGCTTTCCACAAAGAGCCTAACTCAAGACCTAGTGTCAAGACTCCGTCATCTATTCTGCATGTAATAGAGGCATTGCAAGTTTCGTATCGGCTGAACTCGAGACCACGCTTTGTCTAAGGCAGCAGAACGCAGAAATGTAAATAGATGAAAATAATCATTTCCCCGAATGGGAATCGCACCCACAAGCAACGGCATTTACAGTCAGACGCTGTCTACTGATCTACTATAGTTTATTTTCTTCACTTTATAACCATTTAGCGCTAAAGAAACAGAAGGAACCTGGTTCACATTAGGTATTTAATTTTCTAAGTTATAATGTACTTTATGATAATGCTCAAACCACGTTTCACGCTATATCCCGCACACAGCAGGGTAGGCAGAGGGAACCTAGTGTTAAGACACTCCGTTCCCCACTTTCCGCCGAATTCGGAGGCTTGCGTGTTAAGTGGCGGAACTTAACGCCGCGCTTTACCTCGACACCAGAGCGAAGAAAATGGAAATATAATTTCCACTCCTCGAGTGGGAATCGAACCCACAACCAGTCGTTTACAGTCACACTCTTGTGCCACTGGGCCACGACTGGCCACAAACTTTTTTTTTTTTCTCAAACCACGTCATGCCTAATCATTGTTTTACGGTTTCTTTACACCTTCTTTTTGTCAAGACACTCCGTTTGCCACTTTCAGCTGAAATTGAAGACTTAGCCGGTTTAGTAGCGAAAATTAAACGCGCTCTCTGTCTTAACATTGTGAACAAATGAAAGTTATCATTCTCCTGACTGAGAGTCGAACTTACAACCATCGTGCTTATAGTCAGACACTGCCCCACTGCAATACGAGTGTAATTATATAACTGTAATATATATAAAAATTTGAAGTATCGATATAAGATATAACAATTTCGATTAAAACACAATTTTTTCGGTCTTCGCCGTTTTTAAATCAACTTTTTTAACCACCTGCTGGTCGTGTCTGCTTTGATATTTAACATTTCTTTCTTTTTTTTTTTAAGCTTCCCGCTATATCCCGCACACAGCAGGGTAGGCAGAGGAAGCCTAGTGTTAAGACACTCCGTTCCCCACTTTCCGCCGAATTCGGAGGCATTGCGTGTTAAGTGGAGGAACTTAACGCCGCGCTTTACCTCGGCACCAGAGCGAAGAAAATGGAAATATTAAATATTTCCACTCCTCGAGTATGAATCGAACCCACAACTAGTCGTTTACAGTCACACGCTTGTGCCACTGGGCCACGACTGGCCACAATATTCAAAATGTATTATTAAAATAACTTTAATATTCCCCTGAATGCAATTCAAACTCACGACTATTGTATTTACAATCTGACACTATCCCAATGATGGAACCAATACAGAAGATCCACATAAAAACTTGCATAACTTGCATAACATGAATTAGAGCGGGATTCGAACCCAAAGTCATCATTTAAAGTCAAACATCCTCTAATAATTGCCTCCATATATTTTCATTCAAAAAATTTAAAAAAAATGTAAAAGTCTAATTGAAATATTAGCAAAAGCTTCCAAATAACAACAAACGGATACGGAAATGTGTCTTCGCAAGCCCTTCTCTCCACCCTTTAGCCCTCGGGCGGTATGAAATACTTTTACTCGAAATTTATTATGAATGGCGTTTGCGCTTTGTTCGATGTACATTGCTTGTTTCTATGTTATTTTTGAAATAATATTTTATATTGGTTGAAAAAGAAAATAACCAGTTTGAAATTTAAATAAAATTTAATGCGTAAAAGAATGAATTTTGAAACATATAAAAAAAATGAAGTAAAAAATGTATCTATTGTTTTTTCTTATAAAATTCATTAATAACTTGCAAATATTACAGTCAATAATGACAATACTTAGATTTATTTAACGTCATCATGCTGTGGATATTTGGCTGGAATTAATTTGCAATTTTAAGTTTATTCCTTTTAGAATAAAGCTTTTACTTCAGTGTGATTTTTCTAAGCTGGTAATATTTTTCTACCATGTTTGATTTTTTGGGCACCCTGAAGTTTATATTTTAATTCTTCCAGGATTTGGAATAATTTCACATATTATTTCTCAAGAAAGTGGGAAAAAAGAAACTTTTGGTTGTTTAGGAATAATTTATGCTAAAATAGCTATTGGTTTAATAGGATTTATTGTTTGAGCTCATCATATATTTACTGTTGGTATAGATATTGATACTCGAGCATATTTGTGTATTTGGCATATTTTCATCTGAAAATATGCCAAATACACAAATATTTAAGCTCATGGTGGCGCAGTGGGAAAGATTTTATTGGTAAACGTGATGGTAATGAGTTCGATCTCCACTGATGAAATGTTTAGGTATTTTGAAATGAAACTATTTTTAACCGGATTGATCGCGTGTATTTTAGGTATTCGAAAATACATTTTTAGAAACCCGACGTTTCGGACACTTTATAGTAGTCCGTGGTCACAGGTAGACTGAGGTGGCATTCGTGATATAATGATGTATCAACTGACAGACGAATGCCACCTCAAACCAAAACAAAAGATCATATTATGGTTAGGTATGTTAAAATTATTAGATTAATTATAGTATGTTAAAATTATTACTATGTTACTTGTGCCACTGCGCCAGTCGTGGCGCAGTGGCACAAGCGTGTGACTGTAAACGACTGGTTGTGGGTTCGATTCCCACTCGAGGAGTGTAAATATTTAATATTTCCATTTTCTTCGCTCTGGTGTCGAGGCAAAGTGCGGCGTTAAGTTCCGCCACTTAACACGCAATGCCTCCAAATTCGGCGGAAAGTGGGGAACGGAGTGTCTTAACACTAGGTTCCCTCTGCCTACCCTGCTGTGTGCGGGATATAGCGTGAAGCTAAACAAACAAAAACAAAAAATTATTTTCATTTCCCCACTTTGATAAGATAATGCAGAGTTGAATTACGAAACTCAATTAAGTTGTCTCGATATCTCACAGAGAATGGAGTATCTAAACACTGTGCCTCAAAAAACATAACCTACCAAAAAATATCCAAAAAAATAACCTCATAACCATCAATGTATAACGTCCCAACAATATAATCTTAACGTTCCATAATAAATTCGTATTAGTACTGAACTTCCAAGCACTTCCGAGCGTTGATGCTTGCTCCTAATGACTAATTTGCCCTTATAATTGCCCTTGTAGGAATCCAAGGGCGGGTTGTATCTAGCTAAGTTCCCCAGCCGCCTATTTTTTATTATTTGACCGTTTAATTACTTTGGGAATTGTGTTTTTTGAGGTTAATATTGTATTTTGAAAATTTTTTCTTAAATATTTTTGCTTAAAATGTAATAAAGAGTAGATAAGTGTTGCATATATTATGTTAATATTTATTTTTTATCTTCACGCTGTATCCCTTGCGGGGTAGTCAGAGAGAACGGAGCGCCAAACGCTACGGTCCCTGCATACTTCTTTCGCCTCGTCCACTATCATCAACCTCTTCATACATGCCCTCCGGGGGTCCTCGTGCTTTTTATGTCTCGTTCCTCCAGTATCGTCGATACTGTTTTCGAAAGTCAACTGAGGTTAAGATTAAAAACCGAGGTTAATATTTAAAACATATCTTAATTTCTTAATTTGATATATTTATTTGTTTTCAGCTTCACGTTTTTTTCCGTATAGCAAGAGAGAACATATAGCCAAGAGTCAAGACACTCTGTTCTCCAATTTTCGGCCGAAATTAAGATATTGTGCATTAAAAGTTCGAACTCGACGCTGTTCTTTATGTTAGTTATCAGAAAAATATTATAAAATGTTTACAATAATTATATTTAAAACGTAAGAATTTGTAACGTTCTTTCCAACGTTTAATCGTGAATAGTAAATTTTAAAGTTTATAAATAACATTATCCATTTACTTATTTTATTAGCAAAAACATATAATAAGCGCCATCTAGTATTGAGTAGATACAAGTGAATATTATCAAATATTTAAACCTTTATGTCAAAATACATAAAGACTCTCGTTAATTATATAACAAATGAAAATATTTTTTTATTTAACATTTTAAAAAAACATAATTTGATGTTATTGAATTATTTTGAAAAGTTTACCAACAATTTTAATTTCAGCGCCATCTACTGTGTAGTAGGAAAAAAGAAAATTTCGTTTCGTAAAATTTGCATAGATGGTGGTAAAAGCTTCCTCAATTTCTTTAGTAATACTTTCGTTCGTTGTCGTAAAGTATGTACTTTCGTTTATATACTTTCATTTAATAATTTATATTCAAATTATGTTCTTAATAAACACAAAATATGGTTTATATTTTGTGTTTTTCTCAAGAATGTATAATTAAAATATACAAAAATATATATTGGGACCAGTCGTGGCGCAGTGGCACAAAGTGTGACTGTAAAGCTAGAGTGGAAATATTTAATATTTCTATTTCCTTCGCTCTGGTGTCGAGATTAAGCGCGGCATTAAGTTCCGCCACTTAACACGTAAGCCTCCGAATCCGGCGAAAAGTGAGGAATGGAATGTCTCAGCACTAGGATCCCTCTGCCTACCCTGCTGTGTGCGGGATACAGCGTGAAGCTAAAAAAACGACTAATTTTTTTTTATTTAATTGTTAGTATTATTAATGTATGGTAATCTATTCACCTTATTATACATTCAATTGCGTAATTACTTCCGTTATCTACCTATTTATGATTACAACGGCTTCTTTTAGGCCTAAAGAATGACTGTTAAAGAGTTCTTTACCCTTAAGGCGGCCTTTTGCTTTATAACAAAAAACCATTTTCTTTTGTCTCTTTCGTTAATTTTAACATTTATATTTTAAGTTCAAAGTTCTGAGAGTTATTTTTGAAAATTATTAGATTAGCAGATATCAATAATACTTAAATTTTTTTTTTTTTAGCTTCACGCTGTATCCCGCACACAGCAGGGTAAGCAGAGGGAACCTAGTGTTAAGACACTCCGTTCCCCACTTATAAAAACTAGAACATTATTTAAAACTACAGTCTAAAGAACTAACACTTACACATTAAAGGACATTAAAAAACAAATAAAACCAAACAAAAAAATCTGATCAAAATACTTTATTTCTCAACATTACGTATAAAAAACCTTCTCACTGCATTATAATGCACATTGCAAAGCCATAGCTCCGAAACGACCCAAAGTCAAGGAACTATACACTTTAAATTTACACCATGTATCATTTATTTACAAAATTCCTATTGAATATATCAATTCCTTTGAAGTTTACATAATTTTTGCTTAAAAAACGAATATTTCTCTAACAAAAATCCATCATCCGTCTCTGTCTTTAGTAGGATGTTAGAAAGAGACGCAAAATAGCAATTTATGCATAGATTATTAAAACCTATTTCGTAAGTATTTTATCGAGTATTATTTTTTGTAGTTTAGTTTTTTTTTCTATTTACAATAGTTGTTCTCTTTCCCACTTTTGACTGGACAGAGACAAGTATATATCTTTTTTCAACGTTTTCCCCCATTAAAGATGATTTTTATACATTTTTAAAACACATGCTAATGAAAAGTATTATAAATGTTAAGCATATTTTGATTCAACATCTGAAACTGACAAATCTCAGCCAACTAATACATTGGGGTTTAAAATTTTAAAACTAAAAAACGTATTTAAATATGTATTGCTTAAAACTAGCGTAAAAATAAATATGATCACAACGAGAAAACACAATATCATCTAGTTACATTGACTAGGTTTCCATTTTTTTTTTATTTTTACAAAACTAACGCACAAACAGTTAATCAGAAATTAATTGCAATTAACAATTAGATATTAAAATTTCATTATTTGACGGAAAATCACATAAAAATCACTTAATCAAGTTAATTAGCTCATAATGTTTATACTACATTTAACAATTAATTAATTATTAACTGTGATTTTCGCACAAACAAAAGATCAATTGTTAATATTTAATTGTTAATTGCAATTAAATTTCGCCCAAAACTGCGCACAGATTATATCGCTTAAACGTCAATGTGACAGACAGCATGATATTGGTATTAAAAAAATATTTAGAGCAATTCCATTTTGACATTTCCTTATATTATTAATAACGCTGCAAGAAGAGATAATTTTATTTATTTATTTATATCTTTTATATATATTTTAATAATTAATTTCAATACGATTCCATTTAATCACTATCGATATCAAAATGTAAGGGGGCAGTATAAAAATATATCTACATTTTTTTTTTAATATTTAAAACATCGCAACAGATTCCTTGGAAAGCTGTAAATATATTAACAGTCTGTTGTGAGCAGTCTTTTAAGCAAACAGTGTTTTGGGTAATGGCAACACTAATTGACATAATTATATTATGTTTTTTTTTAAATATATATAGTAAGTAGGATAGGACATTGGCCTGATACCAGAAAGTGTAAGAAAATCTTATTCTAAATTGGTTCCAAAAGATGTTTTGACAGTCCTTTCTTTTTTTTTTATACAGATAAAAAATCACAGTCTATGACGTGATATTTTCTACGGCTAAGTTTTTATTATTAATGATTCTGGCAGAAGCAATATAGCATTCGACTTTAAAAGCTTACCCCCCGTTTTTAAAAAATGCGTGTAAAATAGAAATTAGGAACAGAATTGATTTTGGCACTAACTTTACGGAAGCAGTTGATCACTTTCATTAGCTACCCTTTTATATAAAAAGTTGTTTTTTTTCTCAAAACGTTTATTTTAATTTTTATTATTTTTATATAAAGTATATAATTTTTTGAATTTTTGTTTTATATTTTTTTAGGTATTCGTGGATTCCAACATATCGATTAATACATTTTACACCTAAATCTAAAATATCAGTGTTATTCTTAAAAATAATATGTACATTTAATTCGTAATAGTATACGATAAAGTTACAAAAAAAAAACGAAATGACAACAATCGTAATAAAAGTGTGGTAACAGATTCGATACCCGAAAACTTTTTTAATTAAAAATTAACTGCAAAAAAAAATGAATCAAACGACAAAACATTCAGTTAGTAACTAATTACATAAAAAAAAAATAAAGAGCCTCTATAAAACTATTGCTAAATAACGTAAAACGATGAGCGATAATAAATGTCGATTTTTTTTCCAAATTTTTAGCCTTCATTATTCATATATTATCTATAATACATCTCATAGATTAAAAAGGCTCAATACATAAACCGTAAATGTTAGAAATAAGAGGTAGCGTTAAAACGTACATAAGTACGAAACTATTCTACTATATACAAAATGAAACAAATAAAAGAGAAAAAAAAATGTACTAAAATTTCACTAAAGGTACGTTGTGAGCACAACAAAGTCTTTTCGATTGCACAACGAGCGCGACTGTCATTTTGACAGTGACGTTGACAGCTGTCATCGCGAGGGTGCACGTCAGTTTGACATGAGTTTGGGCGCGGTAAAGTGAATGTCAAGCTGAGTCGTCGCGGTTTTTGTCGCCTTTTCGTTTGTTTAGTTTTTTTTTAATGTCTAACAACATTTGCTCGAAGGACATGTCGTCGTTGCGGCGGACTTGCAACGCCGGCTGGCCGTGGAAAGCGCTCTCTGTGTATTTCGCTTCCAGGCCATCTGTTTGCATTAAAATAATATATATACAATACAATAAATATTATATAGAGATACGATAAATATTATAAAGAGATAGCAATTAATAATTACTTTTTAACATGCATTTTTTAACTAATTGTCAGTTATCAGTTTATATTGATGATACACAAATAAATAAAACACTTGACATAATATTATACATAGTTTAAATTTTTTAAGGCCATTAAACCATTTTGGTGCAGAGAACAACGCCTGACTATGACCTGAATGCGATTGGTTCTGGGTTTGATTTCTACTCGGAGGAACGATTATATTTCTTCGCTCTTGCGCAAATGGCCAAGCACGGCGTTTGAGTCTCAAACCCAACTCACAATGACTTCGGTCAAAAAGAAGAGAACGGAGTGTCTTAACACTATATGCTATAAAGCGTCTAGATTTTTTCAAACTTAATTCTGTGAGTATCATAAAATAATTTTGAGTACTTTGTTTAAACAGTTTTTAAATTATTAACACAACTTTCAAATATATATTTTTCAAACAAATTCAAAAAAAAAATATTTCAAATTTGTTAAAATAACACAAATAATTTATCAAAAAAAATATGGGAAACATTGGTATATGAAGAAATAAACTTTCTTTGTTATATTAATATTACAGTTTACTATAATATTATTATATTTGTATAAAAATGTACCATATTATATTTTTATAAAAATGATTAACAAAAGCGTGTTAAGGTCAATAAAAACAGGTTCTATTAGAAGCACCTATCTTAAAAAAAACGCTGATACCCTGATTACTATGTAATTAAATTATAAAATACAGATTAAAAATGCCAATTAAAAGTCCGTCATTTCATTTTTAAATTTAATAATATAAGTTAAAAAATATTTTTATATAAAAAAAATTAAAACTTACTAACTAATTTCGACGTAACTCAAAAAGTTGCAGGTTCAATTTAAAATCAAAAAATAATATTAAAAATCTAGGGTCCCTTGACAAATAATTTAGTACAGTGATTCTCTACCACTGTGCCACGGCACTTTTGAGTACAGCCAAATTTTGCAAATATATAATAATGTTAATATTATTAAATTATATCATTTAAAATCTTTTTTTTATGTGCCGCCAAATTTTGAAATTGCCAAATTTTGAAAAATATGTGCCGCAACAAAAAAAAGGTTGCGAATCACTGATTTAGTACGTAATGAGGGTAAGTCGATGGAAATCGAATTATACCGACACTTCGGCACTACTGTCCAATCATTTTCACACATCACGCCTTTCCCGGCATTGAAAGGTAATCAGAGAGAACCTAGTGTCAAGACACTCCGTCCTCCACCTTTAAGTCAGTCAGTAAGTTTAACTATAAATTAAAACTAGGCCTACCAGAGTCAAATGACCACTATAAAAAATTAAGCAAAATTGTTAATTAAAATATAACAGGCAGGTTTGGATTCCAAAAACTTACCTCACAACTTTTTCCACTCAACATAGCTGCATAAGCATAGAAAAGTCGTGTGAAAACAAAATGAAAGTCATTTTACATATGTTATTATTACATTTAACAATTTTGATTAAAATTTCAGGTCATTTGACCGCTACTTATAATAAATAAGCATAAAGCCAAGATTAAACATGAGGGTAGTTGGTTCGATTCCCACTTGAGGGAATGATTATATTTCAAGACAAAGCTCAGCGTTGTACGCAAATAGGGAAGAAAGCAAAAAACGGAGTGTTTTTATATTAAATTTAAAAAAAGGGTAAAGCTGCACAATTCTTATTATATTAATCCTAATTTTTAGAACTTCTTAATTTTTATTGAATAGTAACTATAGTATTGATAATTTTAATAAATATTAATGATAGGTTTACATTTTTAATCTGTACTTTATAGTTTAACTACAAACCAATTTCAATTTTTCAATCATCGTTTGTTTTATTCCTAATAAATTTTATAATGAGTCATTTCATTTGATATATATAGATATCCTTAGATATAGATAACCTTATATTGTGTTCTTCTGGTGTTAAATAACACTATTTATTAACTAAATTGGATTTACAATTTAAAATACACTAAATAAAAATAAAAAATCTCTATTTCAAATCATCTGTCTACAAAAGTTAATTTAATTCAGTCAAAAAAAAGAAAACGAATGAATGGCAAAAAGAACGAACTAAAAAACTAATAATATATAATATTAATTGATTCCCTAATAGATGCCGTTAATCTGTCTCCTAATAACATTGCAACACTGTTATTTGACGACTAATATGGTCGTTTTATGGTAATAATATAAACTACAAAGCTTAAAGGTATCGTAGATATAAGGCGATATGTACAACATAATAAGATTTTGGCGATTTTTACACATTTCGAAATGAAACGACTTCCACCGATCGATCATCGTAATCGGGTATATTTTAGGTATTCAAAAACACATTTAAGAAAACTTGAAGGTTTAACATTTTACAGTAGGAAGCATTTTAGTAAAACGTATAAAATTGAAAACGGCGGGATTCGAAGCCGCGCTTCGAAGATCTATTTTAATTTTTTAAATGTTTTCTTCAAATGTCTTTTTTTCTTTCAATGTAAGTATTTGCATAACAGATTAAACTGTTAAACTTAATATGTTACTTAATATGTTTACTTGTTACTTTAATAGTTCGTGGCCAACCAAAAATATACATAATTAATTCGGTTTATAAAGTTTCATTTCAAAATATGTACAACAACTAGAAACAGATAACAAATAAATAAATGAATAAATTAATGAGTTAGTGAATGAATTAATTAGAAACGGCAAATAATTACATGAAGGAGTAAATGACTGAATATACAAACAAATAACGAATGAGTGAATGAATGAATGAATATATGCGTGAATGAATGATATAACGAATGAACGAAATCTAAACACAAGCAAACAAATACGCAAACAGTACTCACCAAGATCAGCATAACTCTGCCTACAGAAAGCCCTTCTGCCTCCAAAGCCGACATCGTATTGCGGGAAGGTATTCGCGGCTTCGACGGCCGACCACGCGTCCCTCGGTCTTTGGAAAGTTACGAAACCGTAACGCGATCTACGAATAATAATAATATATAGAATATATAATGAGATTAATGTGATAAAATGTTTATTTAAGTATATGTAAGCATAGGAGCCAGTCGTGGCGCAGTGGCACAAGCGTGTGACTGTAAACGACTGGTTGTGGGTTCGGTTCCTACTCCAGGAGTGGAAAATATTTATTATTCCCATTTCTTCGCTCTGGTGTCGAGGCAAAGCGCGGCGTTAATTTCCGCCACTTAACACGCAATGCCTCCAAATTCGGCGAAAAGTGGGGAACGGAGTGTCTTAACAATAGGTTCCCTCTGCCTACCCTGCTGTGTGCGGGATACAGCGTGAAGCAAAAAAAAATTCAAATTTAAAAAAATCACAAGAATTTAAACAACAAAAAATTAAGCAAATTTTTCTGATACAAAGTATGAATTCGGCCAAAAAAACCAACTAATAACGAATATATTATTAATAAATGAATTTTAATTTCTCACCCATCTTCCTTAGAATGCAATCGGACTTCAGTGACAGGGCCGAACTTGACGAACTGCGCGCGCAAGGCGTTCTTATTCATGTCCTTTTCTAACCTACCCACGAACACTATGCGTCTCTCTTCCACGGGCGTGTTGCTCTCTCTGTAATTATTATTTCTTTTGTTTATTTAATATTATAAATATATATATATGTATGTATACGATTAATTTAAATTATTAGATTTTTTTTAAAACGGTTGACGGTGTGATATTGTAAATGCGATTGGTTATGGTTTCGTTTCCTAGTCGGTGTAATAATTATGTATTATTTTTTTTTCTTGTTCCTATCTGGTAAGTCAAAGCACGGCGTTTAATTCCGCATCTCAAAATGCAATGTATCAAATTCGGAGAATAGAGTGCCTAAATATAAGATTGCCTAATCTTAACTATTTAGGAAGAGTAGTAAAACTAAATAAATATGTACCGTTATAAAACATAATTCATAATAATAAAAGATATTTTTTAATTTTTCATTTTACTTTCATTTTTCATAAAACTAAAAAAAAAAATATTAGAAAGTTTAATTCTCACCTATCTTCAGAGCTGTAAGAGCTTCTATAGCCCTTCCTCTTGAACGCATCGTCTTTCCTATACGGGCTGCAAGACCTCCGAGACTTAGAAGACGAAGACGTCGAACTACTTGACGATGACGAACTAAAAATCGAAAGCAATATATATTAAAAAACGTCCAAAATGGCTACAAAATCCTCAGATCCAAATAAAGATTTCAAAAATCTAAAATACCTTCTAAGGGTTACCCTTAAAACATACCTGGAAGACGTCGACGAATCAGAACTTTCTGATACAGTTGGTTTCCGCAACGGCGGGGTTAGCGATTTCGCTGGTTTCTTCTCTACATTTACACTGTATTTGGGCGGGCTTAGTTTCTTTTTAGGAACTGGACTGCGCGATTTCTGTTCAGCGTGTTTCGATCTCGAACGGGATCTGTTCGCTCTGTAGTCTCTCCGAACTGACGGCGAACGGCGCGAGCGATACGGAGATCTCGTTCGTTTTCTCCTATACGGAGAATCTGAGCGACGGTAACGTCTGTAACGACCACGTGATCGTGAACGAGTCCTGCTTGGCGACCGTTTCCGTCTGTGCCCTCGAGAGTGAGATCTAGATCGCCTATACTTGATATCATGCCTGTCTCTCGACCGAGATCGTTTCTCTTTAGACTGCGACCGGTCCATATGCCGCCTGCTTTCAGGCCGGGGTTTGACAGCCTTATCATTAGACTTTGCCGGCGACATGTTTGGAACCTTCTTCGCACGAACCGGGCTGCCTTCGCTTGACATTGACATGTCACTGTCATTTCGTTTCCTGGGTGACGGACTCTTGACTTTCAGGACAACTTTTTCAGGTATCTTTTCCAAGTCGCCAAACTCAGGAGTGGAATCAGTTTGAATGTCAACGACAGCATATTCCGGTTTTCTACGATTTTTCTCTAAATGAAGTATAATCTTATCTTCACCGTGTTCGCCGTTGACATCGTAATCACGAACTATTGTCGTTTTTGTATATTTGATAACTTCACGTCTCTCTGTAGGTGAGGTCGCTTTAGTTTGCCCATTAGAGGAAGTCGCAATAACTGAGGGCGCTTTCTTCATGACAATATCTTGTATACTAGCAAACAACGAATTACTCGAGATTTTAGTATCGACCTGTTTCTCAACACTCTTCAGAGTAGCCGTGATATCTTTAAGTCTTTCCTTATCAATTTTCATATCAGATCGATTTTTATCGTCAACTGGAATCCTGTTATTTTTAACCGCGTCGAACACGTTGTGCTTAGAAACGTGATCGGATTTTTTAATCTTAAAATTGATCGTCGATTTGTTTTCAGAGGGTGGCGTTTGTGATTTACGCTTTTTGTTCTCTGGTGGTTTTTCCACTTTTATGAAAAGATTTTCATCAGTATTTGTTCCAATACTAACTAAAACAATTTCATCATAATCCTTTTGTTGTTGCTTTTCTTCTCGAACAATAGTTGGCGTTGCGATTGGCACTGGCAGCACATCAGGTGTCATACCAACTATTTTCATCATTTCGGCATCACTTATAAGCGGTTGCAACTCCAAATTTTCCACTTTAGGTATTTTGCTCATGACTATGTCTTCGTCTCTCTTACGCATGGCCTCAGCCTTTTGTTTTCTGGAATTCATTAGAATTTTTCTCGAAGCTTCTCTAATGGGATCGAAAATAGCTTTAGGAGCTAACGAATTCTGCTGTTCTTTGGGTATTAAAACACTATGCGCTTGATTTTGATTTATCGGCTTAAAATCTTTATCCAAGTTAAGATTGCCTGATAAATCTGGGAATATTGCTTCAGGGCTCACTTGGGCCGAATTATTATTAGAATTGACGCCTCGCCTCATTTTATATTCATGGAGATTCAATTTTTTCTTTTTCTGTGGCTGTTCTACTACATTAGCAGGAACATCAGCTACAACTTTCACTTCACTGTCATTACTTTTCTTTTCTTCTTTTATCGTAATTTCTTGGGGTACTTGCACATCGTGCTTATTACTAAACAACGCAGTATAAAAATCTTCCGGTTTAGAACTTCTTTCATGTTTCGTATTAACATTAGAGTGCTTATCTATACTAGTCATGTCTTTATTTTTGTTCCTATCTACTGTTTCAACTATTTTAACATTGTTCGCTAATTTATTAGTACTATACGCACTAGGCTTAGGTTTAGCAATGACTATGTCTTTATGATTGTCTCTAACATCACAGTTTTTGATTATAACTTCGGATTTATTTTTAATCGTTAACTTAATGCTACCATTAGAATTTTGACTACAAGGAGTATCACTTGCTTTACAAGCATTTTTCACCATCACAGAACCGTTACTTTTATCAATATCGTGTAAAGTACGCGCGGGAGATATTTTCTTACGATGATTAGAGTTCACTGGCGGTTTAACACTTAGTTTAGCACTAGATTTTTTGTTTATTTTACTGTCACTGTCATCACTAGCACGACTTGTCATAACTTTGTTTTTCTTAGCACTGGTAACATCACTTTCGTCGTCACTACTGAGATGGTACACTACTTTTTTATTTTTACAAGACCTGTGTCTTGAGTTGAGTATCCTGTTGTTGCTCGATAACACCTCTGGTTTGAGGAGGCTTTGACCTCCCTTCAAATTGGGAAGGCTGTGCCTCTTTTTGGATGAACAATAATCGTGATCAGAGTGAACGGGACTTGGCGATCTCCTGATCACGGTATTAACAGTGGACGGCATCTGTAATAATTTTTAAAGTAAAATATTGAATTCTTTAAATGGACCTGAGAATTACCTATCAACGTTGCGATACTTACCAATATTTGGCGCATTTTAGTTTTGTTCAGTTGAACACCGGCATCCTGGAGTCGCATACCACTTGTTAAACATAAACTTTTTGGTTTTGCCTCGTTCACATTTACGATTGGTTTCCTAGTTTTATTGTTTAACTTTTCAGTTGCTTCGAATTGTTCTAGGAGGGAGTTTAGGTTATTCGCTTCTAGAACTGGGATGACGGCATCGTTACAAGATTCTACATCAACAAAATCGTCTGGTTCAAGTTTTATGTCTGGTTCTTTTTTGACTGAAGTCTTTTCTATGCAAAATTCTAAAACATTTGCGCCTGGTATTGGCGTAGAAGTACATTTCCTATCTGGCAACAAAGAAGTGTCTACATTATCAATTATTGAACCAACAGGACGATCGATATCCATATCTTGGGTACTTAAATCGTCTTCCTCTTTAACTGTGGTCTTGGGTTCGATTTTGTCTGTTATAAGAAAGCTGTTTATGTCCTCTTCAGTCAAAGTACGAGGAATATCGTCACTTTTCATGCTAGTTGCCGATTTTTCCTTGTCATTTTCGAACGTAAGATCAGACAAATCGAGGTTTAGATCTTCGAAACTTAAACACGTTTTCGCATCAGCTATGTCCATACAAAGATGCATAGGAGAATGTGGTAGAGAGACTGAACTAGTTTTTTGCGCGTTCTTTAACTTAGCGTACGGCATATCTTCCAAAAGATAACGTTTCAAGTCTTCTATATTAGGAAGAACTTCTAAATCGGATTCGTTAATCGAAACTTCAGCAACGGGATCTTCTGTATCTTCCTCAACTTCATCGTCTTTGTCTATAGAAGTGTCGGGAGCAAAAATCTGTTCTGGCAGAGTTTTTGATATCCGAAAGTCACTTACTGCCGGCATTTTGTCTTTTTTAAATAAAAGATCAACGTTTGGTGGCAAATCATCTTTGGAGTCTTTAATGAAATATTCATCTACATCCTTAACAACTGGTTCCTCTTTAACTTCCAATATATATTGCTCTTTTGTATCTTTTATAAAATATTCGTCGACATTTGAAACTACTGGTGCATCGAAATTGATGTCTAAAGCATCTTGGCATATATTGGTAGTTTGATTTTCAGGTCTGTGTTGGTTTGGATGGACTACGTTTTCAGGCATTACATATTCGCCATTATCAGATTCGTCATCTTCTTCTTCATTTATACAATAGTCTACTTGTTCCTCATCTGAAGATGCCTCCATATCTAAATCAGGGTCTACCGCAAACACTTGAATGACATCATAATCATCACCTTCTACAAGAGAATTCTCCTCATTGTTTTCTGTATCCATTTCATCTGAATGATCATTATACTCTGAATTTCTATCATCTACAGAAACTTCATGGACTTCTATATTTTCATCTTCATCTATACTAGTGTCTTGATTTGTCTGTGTTATATTAACCTGAAAGAAATTATTTATTTAATAATTATGAAAATTTACACAAAACTACAATATATAAAACAATCTAGTGTAATTTAGTTTTCAAATGAAATATTTTTTTTTAGAAAAATTAATATTTAAAAGAAATTTACCTGTCAGCTTTAATATACTTACATTTTGATTATGACTCCACACTCTATGTCTCTCCTGAGGGTCCCAATACTCTCTTTCATTATTTTCATCCTCATATTGGTTAGACCTTTGACTCTGAGAATATTCCGGGCTATTTTGATTACAACTACTTTCTGAGGAAAGTGATTCACTTGTGGATCTCATAATTTTATGTCCGATGCTGCGGTAGGCAGCTTGGTGGTACATATTCAATATATGTGACTCCATCTCTGTAAAAATAAAATAATACATATTAATAATAACATTCATGTTATGAGAGAAAGGTTAAGTTTAAACCTCACCAATTATTTTTTATTAAATCAAAAATTTAGTTTTACATACTTAGTAGTAAAATTACAAAAAACTTAGTAGTAAAATTATAGCATTTTAGTTTTTACATGTGAGTTCAATCGCTACTTAAAAGGGCTATAATTATTTATATTTTCCAAATCTGGTAAGTCAAACTGTAGCATTTAAATCTGCCACTGTACAAAATGCCTCAATTCCTAACGGAATATGGAGAATGAAATATCTTGACAATAGTTTATCTTAAAATACTGTGCTTAGTGGAAGAAAGTTGAAACACCAATATATAGCTAAATATAAAAATAACAGATAACCATATTACCAGTTTATGAGATCAAATTCTTTAAAATTGATCATATGCCAAATTCTAAGGTAACACAAAGGTCATAATACAATATTACATATTTTTCTTAAAGTTTATTAAAAGAAGACACTATTTGGTCGAAACAATACTTTAGTTTATATGAAAAAAAATCTTTTGTTTTGGCATATAAGTTACACGGCTATTCAAATTGTTTAGTTCCCAAACACAAGGTCACAAGAACATTGAACTTAAATAATAGACACAGTGGAGTCATTGGACTATCGTGGATTTAAGATATTATATATTACTCTGTATTGTTCTATAAGAATATATATGTATGTACATTTAGTAAATGAATCATCAATAGTAAAATTAATTCTGAGTTTATCAAACATTACTGTTAACATATATGTTTTAATTCACAATACTCAATTACGAGGATGTTTACAAGAATACTATAAATCAATCTAAAATTTAATATTACTCTATTTTAAACTACCTTATTTCCTCAAATACAATTCTCAAGCACTAAAATAATAAACTTTTTTATTTAAAAAAAATAAAAATACAATTTGTCAGTCATATGTCATCATGTAAATGGTTTGACAATTATATAAAAATACAAAAATAAATTACAACTAAAAACAGCCAACTGATCACACTAAATACAATTCCAAACAAAAAAGCAATAAGTATTTAAAGGTATGTTTATTTTAAACACCTTTTAGTTAGTACTAGTAGATATATGAGTAAAAACTATAGAATTTTCTTCTAGTTTCATGTATTTCCCATTTATATTGAAGTAAGCAGATAGAACCTATGAAGCCGCACTAAGAATATCTTACATAATATTATATATGTTCTGTTATATATTATATGTAATATTTGCATTTGAAAGAAAACAACATTAACACCTTATTAAACAAAAGTATATAGACTTTAATAACAAGTATTCTGAATTTAAATACATTTAAATTTCTTAAGACAGACATTTTTTTAATATTTGTATTTTTTCTGTCAGTTTCTCTGCGCCTATAAAGACTATACCAACAAAGTTTATTACATTTAATAACCTTATCACATTAAACATAAGGTTTGGACCTGATTTAGTGATTTAGTGTATTAATAACGAATTTGTAGTCAAATTTTAATATTTATGTATATAGTTTTAGACATGCTTTTATCAAATTATTAATAAATAATATATTGTAGTGAAATATTTATAATAAACAAAGTGTATCATGTGTTTCTTTTTTAAATTATAAAAAGTTTTATGTTCCATAATAATCTCCATTCTATGAAAGTATATTTCTTCTATATTTTTTTTTCTATTTTTTCTATAAATTGAACAAAGTTTGCACATTTGTTATCAACCAAGGTCCGATACGCGATACTGTCAATCTATGGGAGATAGCAGTTAAAATTATACACATCTGTCAGATGAAAGCAGATCATGTGACATAAACATGTAATTCACACCAAAAACGCCATTAAATTACCTTCGAATCACATTGTTACTCCCAAAATCGATGTATATAACGGTTATTTAAGTAACAATAAAAACTGTAGCAAAAAAATGACCACGACTCACGTTTAGGTTAAGTCCGAAAAACGAGATAACTTTTGATAGCGACTTGTAAGGCACAATATCTAGTGCAAAGTAATTAAATAATAAGTTGTTTTGCGATAATTATACTTTCTGAATAATTATGTAAAACAAAATAAACATGAACCGAATGACATAAAACGCGCGCACTCAATCCTAACCTTGATAACGAAAAAGGCTGATACAAGTTTCTAGTTCAAGGTCCCGTGAAAAAACTGAAAAGTCACATGAAGGCGTTACACAAACAAATCTGAAATATCATTGCAACCCGCACTGAAATCTATTTTAAGACAAACAACAGACGAAAAAAGCACTAACCTTAACAACCTCAAGTGACGGCTTTATCCATGTAATATAATTTCGTTGCTATTTCACTATGTACACTATTCACCAGTTATAAAACACTAATTATAATATTTTTATAACACTTTCAGGCACAGAACAGTCCAATATTTTATTAGTTTTTCGTAAAAAAATTAACACTTCACGAAACATCACATGCTACAAACTTCACGCACGACAGCAAATTCATATTTATGATGTTGCCACACTTTATATTTTTGACAGCTGCCACTGGCACATGGTTTGGTTGAAATTATTAAAAAATAAATAAAAATCCTTTCACAATTTCACTAAATAAGCGATCACCTTATTCAACAAAACAGTTTTATTTACTTGTAGACATGCAATAGATATGAATTACGAAATATGGATGACGATATCTATTTATAAATTTATAATGTTAAAATAACGCGCTAACTCGTATAATTATGCTAAAAAGTATTTAAATACAACTACAATAATATGTATTTGCTATAACTTTAAAATTTTACTTAACACTATATTGAACGAGTGCATTTCAGGAAGTGCAATGCCCTACATATTTTTTGCGTAAATTGAGATAGCAACAACGGTGACGCGTGATTATTTGGAGTTAATTACGATGCCCGCAAAAAGTGGGTTGTTTAACCTTAATACGAGCAAAGAAGTCACACAATCTGCCTACGTACTTTTTTTAAAGATGGTTGATTTTTTCATAACGATACAAAATATGAAATGTTTATTTACAGATGTTTTTATAAAGAGATGTTTTTGAAGTTAAATGTAATATTTTTTGCTACTGAAATTTTTGATGTGAAAAACTTTTTTTTGTTTTAATTTAACTATTTTTTGCATTGTATGCTAAAGATAATTAGATTATAAAAACAAATGCAAATATTTCAAACAAAAGAAAATTTTCAAATTATATTTGTGTGGTCAAATTGTCTTTTCTAATATCATTATTCAAAATATTTTTTTTACTTCTTTCTCTTGAGTCTTGTGACACACATTGTAGGTAAAAATTAAGTAGCCTTAGTTGCTACTTGTGTTATTCATTCCGTTTTCGCGTACATTCCGATTTTTTGTCACCCTCCGCCTTATACTTATTCTTCACAAAAATTTTAAAGGTTTCGCTATAGAATTACATTATGAACAAGGGCCAATCTAGCCCTCAAAAATGATTATGGTCACAGCCACTTCAAAATCGCCCGACGGGGCCGATTATAAAACATATAATGATATTTGATATTTATAATTGAGATAATTATAATTGAGAAACTTGCAATAATATTTTTTTATTTTATTAAGGAGATAAGGTACTGAAATCCGGCGTAAATCAGTGAACTTTGTTAAAAACCTGTAATTTTTACTCCAGTCTTGCTAGGCAAACTATACCGCTTCCGACATTGCTATATTCCTAAATAGTCGCAACTCACAAAGTAAATAATGAAAGGGTAGGTAGCAACTATATCCCTTGACTTAACTTTTACTAAAACATACTATAACAAACTTGTGTTGTGTTGGTTGTTTAACTCGTTTACTAAATCCGTTTCTCTCATATTAAGAGAAAAGATATTTATTTCATTCTGTTTTAAAATAAAATGGAGAAAAATAAATACAATGCATACAATAAATGGAAACTAACTTGCATACGGAAATATCCCCAGAGTGCAGTTTAAAAAAGATATGTTGTTTTCATTATAATAATTTAAGTGGCATCTAATTCCCGAGCTTTTATTGTAGATGTACTTTTACCCTACTCTAGTATATTTTTGATTATTAGTTATTATAATTATTCTTATGTTTCGTTTTATCTAGCTAATGCCTAAATAAACTTTAAAGTTAAACATATTTTACTGTTAAATACAATCTTTTATAAATTCTGTACAATTAAAGTTTAAGAAACAACAACATTGGCATTACAGACAGAGTTAAATCCCTTTTTATTTTTTTTAATATAAAAATAAAAAATTGAAGATAGTACGTACGTACCTTTCGAAAATATTCCATAACAATTTTTACTTCAACTCCATAATATTTGTCACTTTGTACTTTTTTCAATTGAGCTCAAAAACTCACGTCTAACTCAAGTTCAGAAAAAAAAAAACACAAACACGCACTTAAAAGTTTTTAACACACAAATTAAAATAAAAAGAAACTACTTTCTTAAGATGTTTCCAGTTACACTTTTGGATATGTAATGAGAAATATTCAGGACTTCGTTTTAAAGTAAACTTAAATTTTGGTATTATTATTAGAGCCTAGAACAAAAGAATGGCAATTGTAAAGAATTGTAGATCGTTGATTTTTACCTGCTAGTGTACTGTAGACAAGACGGCGCCTTTGCAATGTTATTTATTTTAAAATACTTAGTTATTATTTAGTTTCGAATAATAACATTTTATGTAGAATTTAGATTTAGTAATTTTATTACTTTAATGCTTTTTAAGCGTTTTAACTTTTAAGTTAAATGCCGCTTAAGAGTCAAATTACTTACCTAAGTATTTTTATTTAGAATAGGTACATACCTACATATTATTTTAACACATTTTTATTATATTTGCCTATATCTATTTAGTTATGAAATTAAGAAAATATTAATATAATATTTTCACGACATGAAGGAGAAGTCCTTTTTAGGATTACGAGGATATGGAGAAATTACGTTTGTCCGCGTTAACTTTAGTTTACTTTTTAAATTAATTTATTACTATGAAAGGACTATAGTTTTAGGAATATAGTTTCGTATAATGTATAGTTAATGTAATATTATTATATTTCTTATTTCACATTTATATATTCCAGAATCTATAAGTAACTTTAGAAAATTCTAATATATTTTAAGCTTATGTACATATATTTAAAAGAAAACATAGCTTTTAATATAACATGAATCATATATCTATGTGAATATTGTTAACACAACATATGAATGTTTATTAAGTATGATCTTAAGCTTTCTGTCATTAATATTTATAGTTGAAACATTAATTTTACCGCTTTCCGCATAACATGTCTTCCAAATGTATTACTATTATATATCAACATTAATTTTTGAACTACATATTTCATCTTTTGATTTGAATGAATGAATTTTAAGACCCAACATAAAAAAAAACAATTTATCCTTTAACTCCCGTAGAAATCATCGTTAGTAGATTTAGATTATTCGCACAATTAAAATGCCATACATGTGAAACGGAGAACGGAGTATCTTGATACTAGATTCTCTTTGAACTAGTGCTACGTGGCATGTTACGAATTCATACAAAAATACACATAACCGTAAAACTATTTATAGAAAATTCAACCACATTTATATATTTTTTTGAATATAGTTAGAAAATAACATTTTTAATAAGAAAAAATTAAAATATTTATCCTTAATGTTATTTTTTCTGATCATAGATGTCTCGCCGTACCAGCCACGATAAATTATCAAATGAAAGTACAGGTGTTCTGGGATGCATAAAGGAAGAACAACCCTCGCCTTGTCCTTCAACAGTCATAAACAAATCATCGAACATATCAAATAGTGAGGAGAAAGAAAATAATGAAACAGAAAAAATTATTATATGTCCATGTAAAGGTATCTATAATGTCTAAATTATTATATATATTATTTATTTTGTTCCGGATATTTAAGGAATTTGTTTGCAATACAATTCAAAAACATGACATCTATTTAAAGCTTTTTTTTATACATTTACTTATTATATTAAAAACGAAATCCATACTTATATTATAAATGCGAATGTCTATGTGTTTGTCCGTCACGCTTTCACGGCTAATCTACCGGTCTGATTTGAATTAAATTTAAAATGAACGTAGTAAAAGTTACTGTGTCAAATATAGGTTATTTATTTTTTAAAAAATCAACCCCTAAAGCGGCGAAGTAGGGGATGAAAGTTTCTATGAAAAATCTACACCGCTTGACTGATTGTTATGAATTTTGGCATAAGCATAGTTAATAATCTAAGCTTAAGGCTACTTTATTTTTTAAAAATACTCCTCCGAGGGCTGCAATATAACGAAACAGGTCACGCGGCGAAGCCGCGAGCGGGCCTCGAGTATGTACATATATATTATTTATTTTGTTCCGGATATTTAAGGAATTTGTTTTCAATACAATTCAAAAACATGATGTCTATTTAAAGCATTTTTTTTATAAATTTCCTTATTATATTAAAAACGAAATAGAATATATTTAAGGATTCAAATTCAAAAAATACCTAATAGGAAGTGTCTATGATTAACGCGCAAAGTGGACATGGGAGTGCATTGACAGTAAATTCTCTTTATCTGAAAAGGAAGAAACTGTCTTTTTTTAAAGTATATACTAAACGATTTTTTAATATACAGTTCTTGGCTTTCCGCATAGCGGGATAGTTGAAGGGGACCTAGTGTCAAAACACTCTGTTCGTCATTTTCCCCGAAATCGAGACATTGCGTGTTGAGTGGTGGAACTTAGGTGCCACAGTACAAAAATAAAAATTGAAATATGCCTGAGTAGGAATCGAACCTACTAATCTAACCATCTCATTCCAGTCAGACGCTGTCCCACTTCACTACAACGGCCTTTATTTAATAATAAATATTAATAATTTTACTTAAAACACAAGAGAACAAAACAACAGTAACGCAATAAAACTTTTGCTTCTAAGCCATGTATTTAAATAAAGCCAAGCTTACTCGTATTTCGCAAAAGCGTATCCAATATTTTTCTTGCTATTTACAAACAAAAGAAAATTATTTAAAAAATAACTTTTTACTGCCATATCGTATACAGATGTTATATTGTTTTAAAAATGAATGCCAGGTAGTTAACGGATATAGTATAACAAAAGTTATTACTAAGATTACCCATTAATGACGCATTCTTTAAGGTTTACCGCCAATTGAATCTCAATGAAAAAAAAGGTTTAGGTTTTAGCTATTAAGTAATGGAAGAATAATCTTTTGTTCGTGGAAAATGATTTGGTCAAAACAAAAATTAGGTAGGTAGGTACATATCGCTGTTAAAGCTTGCTTCTTATATGAAATGTGATTTAGGCTAGGATTAGGTTTCTGAAGGTTTCGTTTTACTTGTAGATTTGAGGGACTTATTTGTAAAATTTCTTTATTTTAATTATATACTTATTAATCATTTATATACATACTAGCTGCCCGCTGGCGGTTTCGCCGCGTGAACTGCATGACTGTTTCGTAACATCAAGTAAAGTCAAAAAATAAAGTAGCCTATGTTTAAGCATAGGTTATCAACTATATTTATGCCAAAATTCATTACAATCGGTCAAGCGGTTTAGATTTTTCATATAAACTTTCATCCCCTATTTCGAACATTTAAAAGTCGATTTTTAAGAAAATAATTAGCCTAAGTTAGATCCAGTAGCTTTTACTATTTTCATTTTTTTTAAATTTCATCCAAATCGGATCGGTAGATTAGCCGTGAAAGCGTGGCAGACAAAAACACAGACTTTCGCATTTATATTTATATATAAGTATGGATTAATAATTTATTAACATATTGTTATTGGTTGAAGTGTACTGCTACCTACAACTTTATAAATTCTTATATATGAATTGTTTTTGTACTTTGTTTGTTTCTTATTAAAAATGTTTTTCTTCTCTATCGAACTTCACTTAAAATTGCTCCAACAATTATTCGTTGGAGCAAGTTCTTACTTTATACATATGGTTATATAGTTTCTTATTCTTAGTTTCATCCTTTTTCCGCGTAGCAGAGGAGCCAGATCGAACCTAGAGTGTTGAGACACTCCGTTCGACGTGAATATTTGCGTGAAATCGAAATATTGCGTGTTAAGAGACGAAAGTCAACGCAAAGATTTGTCTTACCGGAGCGGGGAAATGTGAATAATTTTAATATATTAATTTTACCAAGCGGACATCGAACCCATAACTAAACGCGTTTACAATATACATATAATGAGTCACTAATGTTGTTTATTTTATTGTTTTTTACATAATGTTTTCATATATTTTAGCCGTAATAGACGCAGAGCGTGATCAGAAACATGCAGAAGAAATTGAAAGGCTGTTACAGAAAAAAGAAATGGAAATGGAAGAAATATTCAAAGACCGTCTCGACGGCGAGATGGAGTACTTGAAAGACAGATTTGAGTATATTTTACAGTAAGTAATTCTAATATTTAATATATTTAGCAATAAGTAGTAATAAGAGCCAGTCGTGGGCACAAAGTGTGAATGTAAAGCGTTTAGTTGTGGGTTCGATTCCCACTCGAGGAGAGGAAATATTTAATATTTCCATTTTCTTCGTTCTGGTGTCCAGGTAAAGCGTGGCGTTAAGTTCCACCACTTAACACGCAATGAATCCAGAATTTCGCGGAAAATGGGGAACGGTGTGTCCTTAACATTAAGTTCCCTCTGCCTACCCAGCTGTGTGCTAAAATAAATTAAAAAATATATAGTAATAAGTTATTATTGTTTATTTTTTTAAATATATTTAAAGTTTCCTGATATTGTACCAGCCATTTGCACACTCCCCTACTAACATATAATGTTTATCCTTGCTTCCTTGTTTTTATTGTATTCTTTGTGTGCAATATGGTATTTTTAATGATATATCTAATTGTCTTCCATTACGTTTCCATAGACTTATTATGACCATTATTTAATTATTATTTTTTCTTCGCTCTGGTGAACAAAGCAAAACGCGCCGTTGGGTTTTGCCACACAACCTACAATGTTTCGAATTCGGAAAGTGGAGGAAGAAGTCTTTCAATATTAGATTTTCTGTGATTATCCTTCTAAGTACTAAGACGTGTGTGTAGCTACAAAAAGTATACTGTTATAATGAAAAAGGGCCCCAAAATTCGTTTTTTGTTTGTTTTTTTTAGCTTCACACTATATCCCGCACACAGCAGGGTAGGCAGAGGGAACCTAGTAATAAGATACTCCGTTCCCCACTTTCCGCCGAATTCGGAGGCATTGCGCGTTAAGTGGCGGAACTTAACGTCGCGCTTTACCTCGACACCAGAGCGAAGGAAATGGAAATATTAAATATTTCCACTCCTCGAGCGAGAATCGAACCCACAACCAGTCGTTTACAGTCACACGCTTGTGTCACTGGGCGACGACTGGCCGCAAAATTCATATTTTAGCAAATTACATAGAAAATTAATTCCAAATTTATCATCAAAATTATAGAAGAAGTGTTAAAGGGCTAGTACTGTTGTTTTATTAAAAAAAACGGCTGTGCGGAATTTTTTTTAGCTTTACTATTTTGCCCGCATGGTAATTAGAGAGAACATAGTGTCAAGACACTCCGTTTTCCAATTTCAACCCGAGTTCTAGACATTACG
Source organism: Dryas iulia moderata (assembly GCA_019049465.1). Lineage (NCBI taxonomy): Eukaryota > Metazoa > Arthropoda > Insecta > Lepidoptera > Nymphalidae > Dryas > Dryas iulia. The sequence continues at coordinate 9,539,106 of CM032437.1, forward strand.
TGTTGGATCGCGAATCTAAACGCCGCGCTTTGTCTTATTCACTAGATGGAAGAAACGGATAGGTATTATTAAACTATGATAGATGGAGCTAATAGAAAAAAATGTAAATATTTTAAAGTAAGGTGCCAGTAGAAAATGAAAATACGTCATAGTAATTCTTTCTACCTACTTTCAAAACGAAGTAGCGTACTTTACTATTGGGATAGTACCTATATAAGGACAAAGAAGAGATTAAAACAATAAATGTATACTATAGTAGTATACACCAGGGGTGCCCAACACCCGGCTCTCGGGCTGTATGCGGCCCGCTTGATAATTTTATTGTCAGCCAAACATTTTATTAATGTTACCGATATTTTGTACTATTAAAAAGGTGTAATTTGGTTCGGAAAAAATTTAAAAAACTGACAAAGAAAGCAGGTTTACGCTTTTTCCCCCATAGCCGAAAGGACCTCATGTCAAAATACTCAGTCCTCCACTTTACAGAAATCGAGACATTGCGTGTTGAGTGACGAAAATCGATACTACTTTTACTAAAAAAGTTTGCTCACCCCTGGCATAGACAATAAATGATCCTCTCGTACCAGGAAGGTTCTTATTAGTTTACCTGAACATGCCCTTGAAATGGTATTACAGTTTATTTTACATTTCCAAAGTTTTAAATGATTATATTAACTAGTGGCTTACTCAGTTGTCGCATGAATTTAAATAAGCACTTTATATAATTTCTGAGTATTGAATAGGTACGGAGAAACGGAGTGTTTTGGACACTCGGTCCTCTCTGACTACCCTGGTATTATCCCGGCATATGATTTAAGGGGATTTGTTAAAAATGCGATAATAATATCGTGATTTCCATAAATATCGTAATTATTTTTAACATTTAATAACAAAAAATGTTATTTTTAAAAAATAAGCTATTAATTTGATTGTGTTTTCTATATAGTATAAAATTTATATTATCATGTCGTAGTAAAACAGTGATGTATTGTAAACGCAAATGGTTATGAATCCAATTTCTACTAGGAATGACAATTCTATAAATAAATTATTTTCATTTCTTCCCTTTGGTGCGTAAAAAGTACTAGGAATCGCCTCTTTGCTCTGCATGGCGGGAAGAGCTGAGCGAATAAGGTACATATTTATTGTTATTACATGTTAAAAAGTTTGAAAAGCAAACACTTAGACAACACTAATATAACACTTAACTAAACGTTCCACAGCTAAGTTTATGGTCACTTTTTGGCCATTTAATTACCATTTATTCAAAAACTACAATTACACACTGTGTTCGATGTCCCTGCCAAATTTCAGAGGTCTACTACAAATAGCTCAGGAAGAGTTAAACCATAACGAAATACACTTTTGACTAGTAAGAGCTCGGTTCGCTCAGCTCAATAAAGTATCCACTTCAATACGTAATGTATAAAAATATATTTTAAGCGCAAAAAAAATAAGCGATTTTTGATACTTATTCGTTTATTTCAGTAACGAACAAGTCCGAGCGTCTTTCATGTTAAGAGAAGCGTACAGAGAAAGGCAAGAAAAGATATCGGCGTTACAATCTCAATTAGAATGCAAGAACCTGGCTGGTGTAATGTACGTACTGTGCTCAGAGAGACGGAAATGTAAGATGGAGAAAATGAATCTGTGTGAAGGTTTGATTACTTCTTTTTTATATTTTGTATATAAATTTTAATGTAGCAGTATATTTAGGTTCCAGTTTTTTTCTCTTTTAATAGGGTAAATATATAGAACCTTATGTTAACCTAGTCATTCTTCTCTACTTTCCACCCTAATGTAAGACATTGACTATTCTGACCAAGCTTAACGTCGCGCTTTGTTTTGTTACCAGAATTGACCGGTAAAATGAAAATAATTTAAATGTAATGATTTTTTCAAGTGGGAATTGAACTTGCAACCATCAGTAATATCAGGTCATCATTTTTATCATATATACAGTCAGATGCTAGCACACTGCGCCACAAAGAACTATTTCAATTATAAAATATAAATGTTATATTTTTCTTAATAAAATGTTATATCTATGGTTGTCAATTTGATTTTTTATCAATTTTTAGTCGAATTTATTATATTTAAAACTTGATTCTTTCATTTTCTTGATCTGGTAAAACAAAATTGTCACAAAACTGGGAAAAAGTGTCTCAGCACTAATTTGCACTGCACACGCTGTGACTAATACGATACGAGTAGGTAAAGCGTAAAATACATGCCAAATATAAACTCTTTAAATTTATATTTTTAATCATTTTTGCTATGAGTCGTCTCCTCTGTCATGTTCGGTATCATATATTTAGTCAAATAAAATTGAGCATATCATGAAGTGTCGCGTTTATTTAATTTGGTCAATACACACGATCCAATCAATCGATAATTGGTAATTTCATGAAATACGACCACTTCATGATATGATCTATAATTTTATGAAATCGTCAATTCTACGATGTTTCCAAGACGTATATGTAACTTCACTGTTTGCAACTTCACGCTTTTCTTCTGCACAGCGGAGTATTCAGAGTGAATCTAGTGTCAAAATACTCCGTTCTCAACTTTCCGCCCGAAATTGAGACATTGCGTGTACGGAACTCAACGCTGCGCTTTGTCTTAGGTACCAGACCGCAGAAATGAAAATAATCATGTATGACATATATGTATGTACTAGCGGCCCGATTGCGGTTTTGCCGCGTAAACTACGTAACTGTTTTGTTGTATTTCAACCCTCGGAGGTGCATTTTTGAAAAATAAAGTAGCCTTGGTATGTTTAAGCTTGGATTATTAACTATATTTATGCCAAAACTCATTACAATCGATCAAGCGGCTTAGATTTTTCATATAAACTTTCATCCCCTATTTCAACCCTTTAGAGGTTGATTTTTGTAAAAAAAAATAAGTAGTCTATGTTGGACCCAGTAACTTTAACTACTTTAATTCTAAATTTCATACAAATCGGATCCCTAGATTAGCCGTGAAAGCGTGACAGACAAACACACTTTGGCATTTATAATATAAGTATGGATGTAATAGATTAATATATATATTTTTATAATTCCTAGAATACACGAAATACATACAATATTTGCAAAAGCTGTTAACTGACAGTCAAGCATTGATTTTGCATCTCTCCAGAGGATATAAGACTGCGGCGAGAGTTGATTACGAGTGGAGGGAAAAAATGAAGAAAATTCTTAATCATGTACGTCATTATTCAAATTTTATTATGATATTACTTAGCAGTTTTACGCTTTGGACCGCATAACGGGATGGTCAGAAAGAATATAGTGCCAACATACTCCATTCCCCACTTTCGGCCCAAAATCGAGGCGGAACTCAACGCCGCGCTTTATATCTGATATCGGAGGGTAGAAATAAAAATAATAAATAAACATTTCCCGAGTGGGAATCGAATCCATAACCATTGCGTTACTGTTAGCCTCTGTCCCACTGCGCCACTACGGATGACGGTATAATATTACTTAATAAAAAAAAACCTGACAGTTATTTTTGTGGAGTCTGAAATTTGGTATATTTAAAGTTTATATGAAAAATAAGTGCAGAAAATCAACATTATTTATAACAATGCTTTTAATTAATAAAATAAATATTACACACTTTACCATATGTTTGATCTACCATATGAGTAGGGTGGCCATTTCAGAAATATGTAAACCGGGACAAGAAGCGCTGCGTTTGATTAAACTCTATTCAAGTTACTTAATAGAATAACATTTGGTTTTGGTTGTCATAAGTCTACCTTTATTTATTTTAATACAACTTTCAAAATAAAATAGGGTCTTTTTAAAGTTTTAACAAACTATTGGCAGTCTTGTCATATTTTCAAATGACTTATTTATGATCAAAATCCGGACTAAAATGTGTGACTAACAAAAAAAATCACGTCAAACGAAAAAAAAATTAAAAGGCATTAAAGACCCCAAAAAATGTAGTGTCTTAAAATTTTATAATAAAAAATATATATATTTATAATTAAATATAAAACAAGTCCGGACGGATGGCGACTCTACATATGAATGTGGCAATGTGTTTAACTCGTCTTATAATATTGCTTAATACGTATAAGACATCCTTTTTGTCCTTTTTTAAGTAAAAAGTTTAAGTTACTAATATTTAAAAGTGTTATTCACATACTTAAGAAATTAAAAAAGCTTTATAGAAGACTTTAAATTTTTTTATAGAAAACAACAAATTTTTTGAATGTAGTGAGATTTGAACCAGCGTCTCTTGGAAACCGTCCGAGCTCTCTGACGGCTAAGTCACTCGTTCAAAATTTTTATATGTTTTCTCAAAATGTATTTTTCAATATTTAAGTTTATATGAAGAAGAAATTCAGAAAGACAATATTTGTTCAATAATGAATACATAATTAAAGGTTATGTCTGCCAACTTTATCTAAATAAATAAGATTTAAATAATTTACGTATTTCCTGCAGTTCCTACAAAATTTAAAAAACATCGAAAAATATAGAAATTTATTTACAAATATTCGTTTTAAAGAATATTTGGTATTCATATGTATATTATTTACACATTTAATATACAAACAACGAAGTCGTCATGGCGCAGTGGAACAGCGCCTGAATGTCGTTTAGTCGTGGCTTTAATTCCCACTCTTAGGAATAATTATAATTTAATTTGGAGTCAGTCGTGGTGCAATGGCACAAAGTGTGACTGTAAAGCACCTGGTTGTGGGTTCGATTCCCACTCGAGGAGTGGAAATATTTAATATTTCCATTTCCTTCGCTCTGGTATCAGTAAACCGCGGCGTTAAGTTCCACCACGCAATGCCTCCGAATTCGGCGGACAGTGGGGAACGGAAGTGTCTTAACACTAGTTTCTCCCCGCCTATCCTGCTGTGCTCGGGATACAGCGTGAAGCTAAAGAAAAAAAAAGGAAAAAACGTGAAGCTGTGATATACCTACAAACCGCATTCAATATAATATTTAAATTAAAAAAAAAGTTTATTCTTATCTCATAATGTGAAGAATTTATCTCTGAAATCGACCTATTTGGCACAAGTTCAAACACCTGCTGATAATATTTTTAACTTTCGTTTCACATATATATGTGTGTGTATATAAAAAAATAAATATGGCAGCGGTGGGATTCGAACCCACGCCTCCGAAGAGACTGGTGCCTTAAACCAGCGCCTTAGACCGCTCGGCCACGCTACCCATGACGATGTGTAAGGAAAACTTTAATATTTATTTTATAAGCTGTAATATTTATATTTTTATCTTCATAGGCAGAGGGAACCTAGTGTTAAGACACTCCGTTCCCTACTCACCATTGTGAAATAACTAATTGAATGAATGATTTTATACAAGATTTATAAGTTTTTAATATCTATTTAATTCAATTGAAGTTCACCAAACACGTTTTGTATTATAGACGCCGTCGAATCTATAATCGTAAAGTTGTGAGTTTGATTCCCACTCGTAATGCTTACATTTGAAAAATATTATTAATTTTTTTTTCGCCCTAGCCAAATAAGGCATGTTGATGATTTTTTCCGCTCTAGTAACGACATAAAGCGTGCCGTTAAGTTTCTCTCAACGCGTAATGTCGCATTCGGGCAGAAAGCGAAGTGTCTTAATACTATGTTCTCTACCTGCCCTGCTAGGGGAGGTAAAGGAAACATAATATTAAGACACTCCGTTAAGTAGGGCTAGAGGGCTAGGGACAAAAACGTGAACATATTAGACCTTGAATGCCGATAATAGGCATTTTTTTAAATACATTGAAGAGAACGGAGTGTCTCACCTACTAAAACTAACGTTTTTCTACTTTCTCTTTAGCATATAAGCATAAATTGCGTAAAATTAAAAATAACTTTGGTACCATTTCTCCCAGTAGGTATTAAAAAATAATTAATAATACATATCCGTACTTATATTATAAATGCGAAAGTCTGTGTGTTTGTCTGTCACGCTTTCACGGCTAATGTACCGGTCCGATTTGGATGAAATTTAGAATGAAAGTAGTAAAAGTGACTGGGTCTAACATAGGCTACTTATTTTTTCAAAAATCAACCTCTAAAAGGTTGAAATAGGGGATGAAAGTTTATATGAAAAATCAAAACCGCTTGAATAATTGTAATAATTTTTGGCATAAATATAGTTGATAATCTAAGCTTAAACAAAGGCTACCGTATTTATTAAAAATGTGTCCCTGAGTGTTGCAATTTAATGAAATAGCTACATAGTTAGCGTGGCGAAGCCGCGAGCGAGCGGGTAGTAATAATATATGTTGTGCAATATATTGGAGCAATAATGTTGGTTTAACAGTTTCAGGCGTTTGTAAATGATTTCAATGGAGGCACGACTGAAACCAATCAGTTCTTGTACGACATTACGAATTGGCTTAAAATCAAAGCACCCACTGAAGACAATCCTATGGAAGATCCGTGTGAAAAGGAAGATGAGGTGGCAGTTGAAGAGAATGGTTGCTATTTGACGCATTTAGTCTTATTTTTTTTATACTTTTTCTATACTACATAGAAAAAAGCTGATTGAATACCAGAGCGAGTAAATAAAATTATTTAAAATAAATCGTCCGAATGGGGATCGAACCTACAACATCTTCTTCGCCCTTTTCCCATATTTCGTGTTTTCCCCCACGATTCACTTTAATCACAAACTTTGCTTTATTTATTAAAATACAACTTATTTAAATAAATAAACACTAAATGTTGAGGGAAATTGATTAAATACAATAGTCAAAACTGCATTTAAAACGGTTAAGCCGAGATTAGCGTACACACACACACAGACAAACAGAAAAAATCATTGTTTTGTATTCTAAGACATTGAACAATGCCTCCTATAAATCATTCTTATCCCATATCTTCCATGTACAGACAGCGATCAGAGTGTCTTAACACTAGGTCCCCTCTGCCTACCCTGCTGTGCGCGGGAACCAGCGTGAAGATAAAAGATAATTGCATATATGTAGCCAGTCGTGGCCCAGTGGCACAAGAGTGTGACTGTAAACAACTGGTTGTGGGTTCGATTCCCACTCGAGGAGTGGAAATTATATTTCCATTTTCTTCGCTCTGGTGTCGAGGTAAAGCGCGGCATTAAGTTTCGCCACTTAACACGCAAGCCTCCGAATTCGGCGGAAAGTGGAGAACGGAGTGTCTTAACACTAGGTTCCCTCTGCCTACCCTGCTGTGTGCGGGATACAGCGTGAAGCTATTTATTTTTGTATATATGTATGTATGAACTCTAGGGGCACTCTCAAGACACTCCGTACCCAATTTTTACAACTTAACGCCGCGCTTTTGCCTCGATACCAGAGCAAAAAAAAAAATTAATAATTAAATATTTCCTTCCACTTCTCGAGTGGGAATCAAACCCACAACCAGTCGCCTTTACAGTCACACTTTGTGCCCATAAGCTACGAATAGCCTCATATTACTTACAATCATTATATAAGTATTATTATTATTTTTAATATAGTGGAGGTAGAACAAGAAAAACCCTGGTACGAATCATTAGACGGCGATCATCCCTTCGTCATGTATGGCGATATATCCGCATTCAAAACTTGTGAGAGACGGGAAATACTAAAAAATATAAAAGCTGAGAAATCTGCGCCGAAGGAATGGAAGAAATATGGTTAGATTTTTGTTTTTTTTTTTTTTTTTTTTTGTTAAAAAATGGAGTGGTAAACCATGTTGTTTACCACTTTCTACGAATTTTGTAGATTTATCGGAATTTAACGCCGCATTTTGTTTACCTGGAATACCTGGAATACCTATATATCGTTTATTTAAAATATGTCATTGGGATCGGAACTTATAACCATAGCAGACATTTAGTGTTTTCTAATTATGGAGAAAACGATATGATTTGGTTGTTTATTAATAAATTAATTAATTAATAAATAGTCTTATTTGGGCTTTATTATTTGTTATACTGTAGAAGTTGAATTAAATAAAAATAAATATTTCCCAAGTCGAGAATCAAACTTTATGACATATCCTTTAACACCAACATGGCTCAGTGTTGCGATTCTGATTAGGCTTTTCTGATTATGCTTCATGCATTTTGAATGATAACAAATTCTGAATACTGAATATTGTGTATACTATACTGAAAATATAATTATTTCCTTTAAAAAATAACAAAATTTGAAAGTTGTTAACAGCCTTTTAAGTCGCTCTCCTGTAAAGTAGTGTTTTTGCGCTTGTACCATTTTACATAGATCCGTCCATAAATTGAAAACATATACTTATTCATATTAGTATTCTTAAGTATAGTTTCTTGTTTTTTATCATTTTTTATCTGACATAACCGAAAACGCAGAGGGCCTAGTGTCATAACACTCCATTCGCCGCTATTCACCATAATTCAATACATTTTGATTCAGTTTTGATTAAGATTGTTGAGAGGCAGAACTTAAAGTCGCATTTTGTCTTACCAGAACAGAGAGATGCAGCTAATTTAAATACGAGATTCAGTTAAAAAATTTCGGACTGTGGCCAGTCGTGGCGCAGTGGCACTAGCGTATGACTGTAAACGACTGGTTGTGGGTTCGATTCCCACTCGAGGAGTGGAAATTATATTTCCATTTTCTTCGCTCTGGTATCGAGGTAAAGCGCGGCTTTAAGTTCCGCCACTTAACACGCAAGCCTCCGAATTCGGCGGAAAGTGGGGAACGGAGTGTTTTAACACTAGGTTCCCTCTGCCTACCCTGTTGTGTGTGGGATACAGCGTGAAGCTATATAAAAAAAAATACATTCCACAATTATTTTGACACCATGATGTTTCTGACTATGCGACGAAAGCGTGAAGCTGAAAACAATATATATTATTGAATATTTTTTACATTTTTTGCCAGTTTTCAATGAAATGTCACTAAAATCGGGGTGTCCCAACGCGGAAGCGATTAGTCGTGAATATTTCAAAGTAAAACCTGAACCGGATAAGTGGGAGTGTACCTTGCAAATGGACAGACAAGTTTCACGTAATGTTAGTATAAAAATATTATATTTATATTGTTATTACATTTTTTTTTAATTCAAGCGTTAATTAATCGTTAAATTAATAGTTTTTACTGATTTATTTTTCAATACGTAGTGGGTTAGTATTTAAGTCGATTTAGCCTTTTATTGTGGGTTCGATTTTCACTTTGTGCAATAATCATATTATTTTTATTTCTCCGTTCTGGTGAACAAAACAGTTTGGCGTTAAGTTCCGCCACTCAACACATAATATTTCACTGTCGGATGAAATGTGGAGAACGGAGTGTCTTGACGCTAGTTTATCTCTGCCTATTCTATGCATATTCTCTGCTTATATCAGCTATGCAGGCAAAAGCGTATAGCATCTTTTTAACTAATTAGTATTACACACTCAATCAAGTCACTAAAACGAATAAATGTTATATTTCTAAAATAACGTATAAAAATTTCGGGATTCGAACCCATGCCATTAGGAAATAGTCCTATTATTGAATGAATAGTTTAACGGTCTAAACGCTCTGTCGGTTTTAAAAAAGCATGAGTTCAAATTCTAAAATTTTAAAATTTTTATACGTCTTATGAAAATGTATTTGGTTTCCTAGTGTCCACTTTAAAAAATAGTAATATATTTGTTTAAATATTAATATGCGCATTTTATATTGAACAGTTTACGAGTGACTGAGACACTACATTTCGCGTAATGGAGTCACTACTAATTGTCTCTCACGGATCTCTCCGCTCTCCGCCTCTTACCACCAAACACTCCCTAACAGTCGATTCCGCGACACCTTTTGTATGGTAGGCTTACAAGTTAGAATACGCGTACTATAATTAAATCTGTCTTTTTGCTCGATTAGTCAGAGGCAAGTCGTCGTGTGACTACAGCGTCTGTGGACATACGAGGGAACATGGGATCTATTATAAAAATGATGTTAGTCATTTAACTAATTACTTTAATAAGACTTGGTCACTGTTTGAAGTCATTAGCGCAGTGGTAAAGCGTCTGACTGTATCGAATGGTTAGGATTCATTTCTTACTCGAGGGAATTGTTGTATTTAAATGATTTTCATTTCTCAGCTATGGTAAGACAAATCGCGGCGTTGAGTTCCATTTTATATGTGAAGTATCTCTAATTTAGGCAAAAAAGGAACTATGGAGTGTCTTGACACTAGATTCTCTCTGAGTGACCCTCTGCTATTACTACTAATCATATTAGCAATCAGATACTTTCCCACTGCGTCCTTATTGCCTTATATAATTTATTACTAATAATTTTCTTCTTAAGAGGCTATTCGTGGTTTGTGGGCACAAAGTGTGACTGTAAACGACTGATTGTGGGTTCGATTCCGACTCTACAAATATATTTTTTTTTAATTTCAATTTCTTAACTCTTGTTTCAAGACAAAGCGCGGAATTGAGTTCCGCCACTCAACACGTAATGCCTCTAGAGGTCGACGCTGCGTGGGGAACGGAGTGTCTTAACACTAAGTTCCCTCTGCCTACCCTGCTGTGTGCGGGACACGGCGTAAAAGTATAAAAATAATAATTTTTCCTTCAGTACGTCTAGTGCGACTCCCCAAACGGGAAGAGCAACTCTCCTAGGAGCTAGAGATTCTATGGAAATTGCATCTACTACCAAATTGGTAAGTACATATTTGTTTAATAAAAATAATACATTTTTCAGCTTTACACTTTTTTCCGCATAGCGGGGAAGTCACAGTGGCCCAATGTTAAGACATTCGGTCCTTCACATTTAGCTTGAAATCGAGACACTATGTGTTGAGTGGTGGGACTCAACTCTGCACTTTGCCTTATATATCAGAACGAAGAATTGAGAATTTATATATAAGTAGCGGCCTAGCTATTTCATTATATTGCAACCCTCGGGGGTGGATTTTTGAAAAGTAAAGAAATAGACATGTTTAGCTTTGGATTATCAACTATATTTATTCCAAAATTCATTACAATCGGTCAAGCGGTTTAGATTTTTCATCTTAATTTTCATTTTCATCTTCAATCCCTTTATAATAAATCAACCTTTTTGAAAAAATAATTAGCCTATATTTGACCCAGTAATTTTACTACTTTCATTATAAATTTCATCCAAATCGGACCGGTAGATAAGCCGTGAAAGCGTGACAGACAAAACAGACAGACTTTCGCATTTATAATATAAGTATGGATTATTCCACCGAGTGGGAATCTACTAAAAAACTGTTGAGGTCGTCTTAGCTTAGTTGGACAGCGTGTGACTGTGAACACGACGGTTGCATGTTCGATTCCTACCCGGGGGAATAATTATATTAATAAGACTAGCGACCCGCTCGCGGCTTCGCCACGTGAACTGCCATTTTCATCCTCTATTGCTCTTTGGGATTGTTTTTTTTATAAAAGGGGGTAGTCTATATTTGACCTTGCATCACTAATTATGTTCTTGAGAAAATCATCGATACATCTAGTACAATGTCTATACTATTTGATAACATATAGCGATAACTGTTATAGTAAGAAAACGTACAAAATCTGCTATCATAGTATATCTATATGATAGCAGATTTCGTGCATATATACCATCTGGTATATATGTACGAAATCTGTAGATTACCCGTGAAAACATAAAAGATATAGATATAGATTTTTGCATTTTTATAATAATAATATTAATGAGTACGGATATATCTAATACAATGTCAACTATATAATAACAGATGGCGCTACCCGTTCCAGAAAACGTAGTTACATCTGCTGTCATATAGATTATATAAAGTTTTATAGACCGGTCAAATGTATCTTTATTAAATGTTATGCTTATTTTATTTTATAATTATTTTAATTAGTGATATTGAAACAAATTTAGCTTCACTCGTGAACTATCGACATAATTTGAATGTTTTTTTTTTAATTTTATTTTTCTGCGGGAGTTGTATTGAATACCAGGATGAAAACTATCCCATATGTTGCTCTAACCTCTTAGCTAAGTCCATACAAAAATTCATTAATTTCTACCCGGTAGATATCAGTATACAAATAATTTACTTATATCGGTTTTTTTATTTTTTCCAAAAAAAACTACATGGAAAACCGGGATAAAAACTATCCTATATGTACCTTTGGACTATAAGCTATCACCATACCAAAATTCATCCATTTCTATCTAGTAGTTTTTGCGTGATTGACGAACAAATTAACAGACAGACAGACAGACAGACAAAAATTCTACTGAGTGGATTTTTGGGCTCTGTTATCGATATATTTTCATGTACAGAATTGACTTTTCTACTCTTTTATTATATATAGAGATTATGTATTTTCATTTTCCCACTTTGTTTACTTAAGACAAAGCGAGGCGTTAAGTTTTGCCACTTAAAACACCATGTTTAGAATTGGGACGGAAGGTGAAGAAAAGTGAGCGTTGATACTTGATTCTGAAGAAATGTTTCTTACATCTGAGATGAATTGGCAAAACTGTTTTTTTAAACGAAATTTAAAAATTAAATAAATGTTTGAAAAAAGACATTTCAAGAAAACGTATAAAAATTTGAACGCAGCGGGATTTTTATACGTTTTTTTTAAATGTCTTTTTCAATTTTCCTAAGTGTGGAATAACACTTTAAAAATGTTTAAAAGTAAATGAATGTTTATTTGACTATTGATTTTCAATTTGAAGTTTAAATTAAGACGCAGATAATTTTAAAACAGCTTTGTTTATTCTAGAAAGAAAAACATCGTCACACCATCGACCATAGCAAAGTCGTTTTGAATATAGGCAATAAAATTGTGAGTATTCATTTTATTTTAACTTAAAAAATAGAAAAAGAAATATAAAACATATAAAAATTTGAACGCAGCGGGATTCGAACCTGTGCTCAAGCTCATGCGTCCAAGAAAACGCAAGGCTTAGCGGTCACAGCGCCTAGGCGGTTTCCTAATGCCCCAGATCCGAATCCCGCTGCAATCAATTTTTTTACGTTTTCTAAATGTCTTTTTCAATTTTCCTAAGTGTGGAATAACATTTTAAAAAGGTTAAAAGTATAAAAAAATACTATACAATAATAGTAATAATTATTATTTATATTGATAAATTAGGGGGCCAGTCGTGGCACAGTGGCACAAGCGTGTGAATGAAAACGACTGGTTGTGGGTTCGATTCCCACTCGAGGAGTGAAAATATTTAGTATTTCCATTTTCTTCGCTCTGGTATCGAGGCAAAGCGCAGCGTTAAGTTCCGCCACTTGACACGCAATGCCTCCGAATTTGGCGGTGCGTGGGGAACGGAGTGTCTTAACACTGGGTTCCCTCTGCCTACCCTGCTGTGTGAGGGATACAGCGTGAAGCTAAAAAAACAATAAAAAAAAATAGTATAAAGACCGTCTTGATGCAGTGAAACAGCATCTGATTGTAATCGTGGCTGGTTACAGGTTCGATTTCAACTCAGTGCAATAATTATATATTGTTTAATCTATTTTCATTTTCATTTTACTGTTCTGGTAATATAAAACGTGGCTTTGAGTTTTTCATCTTTCATCTTTCAACAGTGAGTGGAGACAGATGGTCTTGATAACAAATTATTAGAATAGTAATAACAATACGAAGTAGTACAATAACAAAACAACAACAAGTAGAATAACAATAATGAAATTATAATCATTTCTACGATGAGGAATCGAACCCGCTATCAACCGAGTGTACAGTCAGAACTTGTCCCACTGCACCACAATGACCTCATGTATTTTATTTTGCTTACTTTATTCTCCTTATACTAGGATTCCCTATTCAAAGAAGTACCTGCAGTAGAGGAAGAAGAAGAACAAGAATTTGAAAAACCTGCAATAATATCTAGGTTAGCAGTATTTTTAATTAATGTACGTTTTCCCTGCATTTTGCCTAACTAAGGCAGAGAGAACTTGTGACTAACGCCCAATGTCAAGAATTGATCCTTATCCAAAAATTGCAAAATTAGCTTGATGCGCTTACTGTGTTAAATCGAGACATTGCGAATTGAATGGCGGAACTCAACGCCGCACTTTCTCTCTTCTATATCAAACTAGAGAAATAAAAACAAAACAAGTTATGATTACTTCACTGAGTGGGAATCCAACCTATAACCAATAGTGATTAATCAAGGGTTGTGCCACTATGCTACCGTGACCTCCATTAGTTATTCATATATTTTATTTACCTTCACTCTGTATCCTGTATACAGCAGAGTAGGCAGAGGGAACCTAGTGATAAGACACTCCGTTCCCTATTTTTGGCCGATTTTTGGAGGTATTAAGTGGCGGAACTTAACGCCGCGCTTTGCCTCGACATCAGAGCGAAGAAAGTGGAAATATTAAATATTTCCACTCCTCGAGTGGGAATCGAACCCACAACCAGTCGCTTTACAGTCACACTATGTGCGGCTGCGCCACGATTGGCCTCAGTTACACATTTTGATACAAAATTGTATTTAACAGAGATACTGCATCTATAATGCGTGATGAAGAAGTCGAAGACGAATCGTTTTCTGCTCTAGGGTTAGTATATTAGCTTATATTTTTAATATTTTTCAATATTTTTTTTATTATTATAAAATAATTTCGTAAATACTATAGAAAATGTATCAACGATTTTGTTTTAAGCGCATAAATGTAAAATAATTGAAGTCTACATTTTTTTTAGCTTCACAATGTATCCAGCACACAGCAGGGTAGGCAGAGGGAACCTAGTATTAAGATACTCCGTTTCCCACTTTCCGCCGAATTCGGAGGCATTGCGTGTTAAGTGGCGGAACTTAACGCTGCGCTTTTACCTCGACACCAGAGCGAAGAAAATGGAAATATTAAATATTTCCACTCCTCGAGTGGGAATCGAACCCACAACCAGTCGTTTACAGTCGCACGCTTGTGCCACTGGGCCACGACTGGCCACAGAAGTCTACATCTACTATTCTTTAATATTTTTAAAGTACTATTTCGACAATTAGGATATGAAAAATCAATTTTTAAATGTTCAATGTTTACGTGTACGTTGTCGTATAAAAATTTAAAAATTTAAAAATTTCAACAACTTTTAAAAATTTAACATCCTTAATTTCTTAGCTAAAGTATTAGACAGTGTAATTAATAATATGGGAGGCCAATAACTTTGTTGAAATTTACAATATTTATTTAATTTACAAAATGCAAAATGCCCCCGAAAAGTTCGTTCCCGTCGTCTTGTTACATAAAAATCTTTTAGTATGGATTTTCAATTATTTTATCCTTTATCAATTAACACATTGTAATCGTAATGTTTTTTTTCTAAAATTTTAACTTCTGCTTAACATCTAGATTGCTTCGAAGACTCATTCTTAGATTAAAGGACGCCTTTTAGCATTTATAATATTATTAATATAAGTATATATATATATATTTTTTTTTAGCTTCACGCTGTATCCCGCAGACAGCAGGGTAGGCAGAGGAAACCTAGTGTTAAGGCACTCCGTTCCCCACTTTCCGCCGAATTCGGAGGCTTGCGTGTTAAGTGGCGGAACTTAACGCCGCGCTTTACCTCGACACCAGAGCGAAGAAAATGGAAATATAATTTCCACTCCTCGAGTGTATTATTATTTTTATATATTATTATTATTATTTAAGTATATTATTTTTATAACATATAAGATTTATGTTATGTCTTAACATTTTAGAAGTCTTCACAATGACAGCTTACAAATAATCCCCTCTCATGTGCCGGATCAAGATCACCAAATTCATCGTGAAAAGGTAATTGACATATTGTTTTAATATTATTCACATACAAAAAACAGAAAAATGCTTATAATATATCTGTGCCCCGGAGGTAAAGGTCACCATGTCCATTTTATCAGTAAATTGACTTAACACCATGTCCTGGATGTAGATTTTTCGATTTATTCAATGGTATGATATACTATGTCTTAGTCCCATAAATAACGAAGATAAGGCAGTGAAAAATATAACCATGTCCGTTTTCATCAGAGGTAGAAGACACCTTTACCTCAAGAATAAGTCTAGGATCAATTACTTACTAATGTCAATAGCAATGTGAGAAACTTTCGTTAAGCTGGTTCTACAAGTGACGAAGAAATAAGCTCTAATATTTCAAAAATATGGAAAATCGGCTCTCCTGAACAATTACTAAAATGTGACATGGTGTCTTTTACCTCCGGGGTACAGATATGGATTTATTAGAAGCCATTAAAATATCAGGTCTGCTTTCATTCGTTATTGATTGATTGATATAAAATCTGAGGAATGAAAATAATTTAATTATTTTAATTTCTCTGTTCTGGTATATAATTAAAGTTGAAGCACCTCGTTGAAATCCACCACTTAACACGCATTGTGTGGAATTTCTACACTTTCAATCAAGCCCACCATCAATAGCGATTAAAAGCAAACCTGGTTTAATGGCTTCTAATCCATACTTATATTAAATGCGAAAGTCTGTGTGTTTGTCTGTCACGCTTTCACGGCTAATCTACCGGTCCGATTTGGATGAAATTTAGAATGAAAGTAGTAAAAGTGACTGGGTCTAACATAGGCTACTTATTTTTTCAAAAATCAACCTCTAAAGGGTTGAAATAGGGGATGAAAGTTTATATGAAAAATCTAAACCGCTTGACCAATTGTAATGAATTTTGGCATAAACATAGTTGATAATCTAAGCTTAAACATAGGCTACTTTATTTTTTTTTAAATGCGCCCCCGAGGGTTGCAATATAACGAAATAGTTCACGCGGCGAAGCCGCGAGCGGGCTTCTAATAAATTTATATATTCATAAACATATTTCCACTCCTCGAGTGGGAACCGAATCTACAACCAGTCGTGTTTACAGTTACACTTATGTGTCCCCAAACCAAGACTGGCGTCTATATGTTTCTTTTTTTTGTTTTTTATTCCCTATTTAATTCAGATATGTCCTATGGAGAAATGTCAAAAGTTACACGTAGACTCCTTCATGAGGAGTCTCCCCGCGTACATGCGAGACAGTCCGTTCACTCATTTCGAACAGACCTACGATAATTATGAGGCTTGTTCGCCAGGTGATGTAGTTTTATTTAAATTTAGTATTAATTTCTATTTTTTACTATGAAAAAGATAATAAGAGGCCAGTCGTGGCATGTCGGCACAAAGTGTGACTGTAAAGCGACTGGTTGTGGGTTCGATTCCTACTCGAGGAACTGAAATATTTAATATTTCTATTTTCTTCGCTGTGATGTCAAGGCAAAATGAGGCGTGGGTTCCGCCACTTAACAAGTGATGCCTCAGGATTCGGCGGAAATGGGAAACGGAGTGTCTTAACACTAGGTTCCCCCTGTCTACCCTGCTGTTTGCGGGACTCAGCGTGAAGTTAAAAAAAAACAAATTTGCGATCTTAGAAGCAATGAAGGTCATCGTTGCACAGTGGGGCTGTTCCATTGTGTATTGTGTTTATTTTAATTAGTTTTGGGTTCGATTCCCAATCTTGGGAATTATTGTATTGCAATTATTTTAGTTTCTTCACTGTAGATTTCAGGTGGGAAGTGAAGGATGGAGTTTCTTGACACTAGGTTCTCTCTGACTATCTTGCCACGCGGGAAAGTGCGTGAAATAAAATATATGAACTTGTTTTCCGTTATTCGCTGAGTGATAAACAAAGCACAGATTAAATTACTTTAATTCTACGTTTAGATTCTTTGCGAAGTGTAGAGGAATACCAAAAAAAACTTTTTTTATAGCTTTTAACTCAATACTAAGTTACAAGAATCTGTAACCTAACCACTATACCAACAGGTCTTTGCAACTTAAATATAGAATATAAAACAATCAATTATAGGAGTATAACTAATTATAAAATTTAAATACATATTTGCAAATGTAATTGATTGAATACTCGTTCATTACTTATGTCAATATACAGCTATGGAATAATAATGAAAGTTAATTTACTTAAAATCTTTAGCTTTAAATCTTCATCATTGTCTAATGATTCATTAACGATTATTGTTCATTGTGTGCAGTGGATTAGTGTCTGATTAGACGCAATGGATGTAGGTTCAATTCCCAGTTACGCAGTTCCCCATTTAATCACGTATACTAGGGTAGAAGAAAATAAGTAATGTCAAGACTCTCTATTCTCCTTTTTTCGCCTGAAACCAAGACATATAGAACTCGACGTTCTATAATAAGTGGCGGAACTCAACACCGCGTTTTGTCTTTCTAACCACCATGGCGTCACAATGCAATGATGCAATGGTAATCGCAAAGGTTATGAGTTTTATTTCCCTAACCGGAGCAATACTTATTTTTTAACTATCCATACTTATATTATAAATGCGAATGTCTGTGTGTTTGTCTGTCACGCTTTCACGGATAATCTACTGGTCCGATTTGGATGAAATTTAGAATGAAAGTAGTAAAAATGACTGGGTCTAACATAGGCTACTTAGTTTTTCAAAAATCAACCTGTAAAGGGTTGAAATTGGGGATGAAAGTTTATATGAAAAATCTACACCGCTTGACCGATTGTAACGAATTTTGGCATATATATATAGTTGATAATCCAAGGTTAAACATAGGCTACTTTATTTTTCAAAAATCCACCACCGAGAGTTGCAATATACCGAAACAGCTACGTAGATCACGCGGCGAAGCCGCGAGCGGGCCGCTAGTTATAAATGAAACACAAGTCTAAAGTCAGTCACCATAAACCTAAATATGGACAACGGAGTGTCTTAACACTAGTTTTTCTCTGCTTTACGTGATGTGTTAAAACACAATATTTCATAGCAAAAATAAACCATATTAATTTATATTAAAACATAACAAACAGAACAACTCAAAGTACTACAAAATAGAATAGAAGAGAAAAAGAAAAGAGAGAGAATAGACCACAACACAAAGGAACAAAACCCCCTCCTGTCCTGGGCGCCCAGCGCGGAAGGCATATGTGTGCAGACGTCCGACGTGTCTCTCTCCATACCGCCTTGTACTTGCCACGCGCCCAGTCCCACGCCTGTGTCCAGCTGTGGGAATATATTTACTGGTGAGTTTTAATTAAATTGTGGTAGAGTGTTTAGTGATTGTATTCTCCGTTTTTCAAGTTTTTATTTTGGTTCTAGTAGGTTTTTTTATGAAGGGTATTCGTGGCTTGTGGGCATAATGTGTATGTGTAAGCGCGACTGCTGTGGGTTTAAATTCTTACTTAATTCATTATTCGAACCTTTATATATCACCTTGAGAGAGAGAGAGAGAGAGACAGAGAGAGATACTTCCAATGTTTGTATACATGTACCTTCCCAGTGCAGAAGGCATATGAATACAGACATTGCCAGTATCTCTCTTCATACCGCCTTGTACTAGTTCAGCGTCGAGTCCCACGCCTGTGTCCAGCTGTGGGAATATGTTTATTGGTAAGTTTTAATTGAATTGCGTTGGTATTCTTTTATGAAGTTTTCATTTTGACTGTGATTTTTTTTGGATGTGATTTTTTTTTGAGGGGTAATCTTGGCTTGTGGGCATAATGTGTGAAAGTAAACGCGACTGGTTATGGGCTTAAATTCTTACTTAATTGATCATTCGAAACCTTATTTATAAATTTGAAATTACAATATTAGAATTATAGAGAGCATTGGGGCCAGTCGTGGCGCAGTGGCACAAGCGTGTGACTGTAACCGACTGGTTGTGGGTTCGATTCCAACTTGAGGAGTGGAAATATTTGATATTTTCATTTCCTTCGCTGTGATCAAGACCAAGGCCAAGCGCGACGATGGGTTTTGCTACTTAACACGCAATGTCTCTGAAATCGGCGGCGCGTGGGGAACAGTGTCTTAACACTAGGTTCCCTCTGCCTACCCTGCTATGTGCGGGATACAGCGTGAAGCTAAAAAAAACTTTAAGATAACAATATCTGTTTATATTTTTTTTACTTGGGCAAAAATAGGCTTTTTTGTTAAAAGAAAAGATTTGCGATTTTTCCTGCGTAGCGGGATAGTCAGAGAGAATCTAATGTCCAAACGCTGCCATCCCCACTTTCTACCCAAACGAGACATTACATGTTAACTGATGGAACTCAACACCGCGCTTTGTCTTACCAGAGCGAAGCAATAACAATAATTTCAATATAATCATTTCCCTTAACGGGAATCGAATCCACAACCAATCACATTTACAAGTAGACTACAGTAGGTTAGAAAAGAGTAAAATATTAATTATTTTAAAAATATTTATTATTCTAATTTTTAGTGGCTGACTTGGTACCAATCAAACAAAAAGTGGATGAAATAAAAGCAGACTGTTTCTTCGACAATTACATCGATTTCGACAGATTCAAAGTTATTGGGCAAGATGAGAGCGTTATACATTTGTTAGTAATTTTTCCCTACTTTCTCCCGCTAAATAGGTTATTAAGAGAATACGTAGTGTCATGCCCGAAATAAAGATAAGACGGAACTTAACGCCGCGCATTGTCTTTTATGTACATTTAGATACAGATTTTCAACGCTGTAGTATACTACAAGCATACGATATACAATATATTGTATGCTTGTAGTATTTAGCAAAATAATTTGAACCCGGAACCTCTTACGCCCATTATTAATAATCGATCTTAAACCGAAAACGACAACTTTATTGTCAATAAATAACTAATCAAAGGATTGCATATTCATTCAACCTTTACAAAAAATTTATTTACTCAAAAAAATGATCAATCTAAGGTTGCAGTTTTTGGATTAGGATCGGTTGGGCATAATATTAGGCATAGGGGCCAGTCGCGTGGCGCAGAGGCACAAAGCGTGACTGTAAAGCGTCTGGTTGTGGGTTCTATTCCCACTCGAGGAGTGGAATTTTATATTTCCATTTCCTTCTCTCTGGTCTCGAGGTAAAGCGTGGCGTTAAATTCCACCACATAACACGCAATTCCTCGGAATCCGGCTGAAATTGGGGAACGGAGTGTCTTAACACTAGGTTCCCTCTGCCCTGCTGTGTGCGGGATATAGCGTGAAGCTAAAAAAAATACAGCGTGAACAATTTAAAAAAATCCTATTTCAGGCAAAACACATCAAGAAAAGATAATAATATCACCTACAAAAAAAGACTTCATGATATTAAGAAAACGTTGAAACACCATCCAAGCTTATGTGAAATATTCCAAGCCAATATTCGTTGTTGAAGGGAAATAAAAACTCAAATGTTTGGTACAAATTTATTTCTAAACAAAAATTAGACTAATAAAAAATATGGAACTACTAAAGTACTTTATTTCTGTATGTAGTTAAAAATAATCTAAAAATTATAATAGAGTATTTAGAACTTTATAAATAGGTATAATATTAGAAAAAATGTTATTTTTATATAGTTATTGGGTATTTATTTAATTATCATCCATACTTATATTATAAATGCGAATGTCTATGTGTTTGTCTGTCACGCTTTCACGGCTAATCTACCGGTCCGGCTTGGATGAAATTAAGAATGAAAGTAGTAAATAACTATGGGTCTAACATAGGCTACTTTTTTTCAAAATTAACCACTAAACGGTTGAATTAGGGGATGAAAGTTTATATGAAAACACTAAACCGCTGAAATAAATATAGTTGATAATCGAAGCTCAAAGATAGGCTACTTTATTTTTCAAAAATCCACCCCCGAGGATTGCAACATAATGAAACAATTAGGCAGTCCACGCGGCGAAGCCGCGAGCGGGCCGCTAGTTTTAAATATAGCGAATTTTCCAATTAAATTAGGAAAACAACAAAATTTTAAAATTTTAATTAGGAATATAACAAATTTTTGAATTTAAATTTAGAATACACGAAAATTTCCAATTTAAATTTATTTCTATACAAAAACTAGAATCTATAATAATAATAAATATGTAACTATTAAAATACTTACTTTATTTCTGTATGTAGTTAAAAATAATCTAAAATGTTTAACTACAAAATTATTCTTTATAAATAAGTATAGTATTGGAAAATTATTATTATTATATAGTTTATTAGTTTTTTTTTATAATCAATTAAAATTTAGCAAATTTTCGAATTAAAATTTCAATTAAGAACTTAAACAAAATTTCCAATTGGAATTAAGAAGAAATTTTACAATTTAAATAAGGAACAAAGCAGGATTCTAATTTTAATTAAGGACATACGAAATTTTTCAATTTAAATTGAGAATATAGTAAATTTTGTAATTTAAAATTAGAATATAGCAAATATTTTAATCTAAATTATGGAAATGAATGGAACATGGAAAATTTACCAATTTGAATTTCCAATACTATTTTAAAAGAACAATCCAATTTTTCTAACGAGTTAAATTTCTAATTTATTTCGCATTTTAAACTTTCAAGTTATTGATGTTCTTCTTATCTTATGGCTTTTCAGGTCTGAGGCATTAACTTTGGTGAACCGGTGGTAAATTGTTTGACGTTCAAAAAATGAAGCATGTAGCTTCTTATTTTGAATAAAATTATTTGACTTTGACTTTGACTTTTTACGCGTGCCCGTTGAGCACAATTTACTTCGCCATATATCCCGTAGAATGGAGAAGACACGACGAAGGAGAAATTCTCAAGTTACAACATGACACAAAGATTTTATTATCATAGCATATGATACCTCATGGACCTCATGGTCCTCGCCAGCATGGCCAGTACACGATAACATTAAAAGAGTGGTCCATTTAGTTTGTTTTTCAAAATAATTCCATAATTTTTATTACATACAAATCTACAGACATTATAAAATACAGTATATCTATATAAAATTGCTTCAACACATCCTCATAATTATAGAAAATCGTAAACAAACTATTCAAGGCACGTGTAGAAATAAACTTTTCAAATTTACATTTATTATATTAAATGAAAAAAAAAAAAATAACTAAAAAATCTGCAAATACAGATAATACAATTCTACGATAAATAAATGACATCTGTATCGTTCTGACAAATGTCATCAGCTTCCTTCTCTATAGTGGCCACTATAGCTCCTTGCTTCTCTACTCTATCCATATCACCCAATAATTCATTATTATTATCAAAAATACCTTTACTCTCATTCATACTATCAATATCTTTAAACAAATTCAATCTAGATTTTTGGAAGCCATCAATTTCTAAACACTCCTTTGACGTTATTTCAGTAATACTGGGTTTCGATATAGATTTAGTTAGATCTATTATTGGGATGGGTATTCTAGATTCTTCTTTAGGTAATCTAGGCATAGATTCAGCTGATTTTACAGGTAAAAGTCTAGGTATTAAGTCGTTTATATGCGGGGAAGGAGGTTCTTCAAACGGTACTGATAGACTGTTCTGTAAATTTTCCACTTCTTTGCGTTTGGCTTGTTTCCTCTCTAGCTGTCTTTGTAGCTCTTCTATTCTTTCTTCTTTGAGTTTTAACAAATTGTCTAAATGTTCTACCTGAAATACATATTTTTTGTTAATAGCGATAAATAATTTAAAATAATAAAAAGAAATCAAAAAATGAAGCTTGTAACTTCTTGTTTTGAATAAAATTATTTGACTTTGACTTTGACTTTGAAAAAAAATCTTTTAGAAGAGATGCCAACAACAAAAGTAACTTGTTTATTACAGCGTATAAGAATGAAAATGTAGAACACTTGGCCTGGGTACATTCAAGTTTCTATATCATTTCAAAAACCGTCTTTACTTTTCTATGTAAATAAATATTAAAAAAAATCATAAAAACGACTTCTTAAAGTATTGTCATATTCAGAGCTTGAATCAGGGGGGATCCAGTCTCTAAAAAAGATTTTAGTCATAACCACCTTAAAATCGGCCAAGTGTAAACATGAGTATGCTAAGAGTAAGTTACAATTAAGAAACTCGCACGATTTTTTTTTTCATTATATTAAGATGATACTGAAACTTGGGCGTAAGTTAGTGAACTGGGGCGTGGGCGTGGGCAAACTTTTTTAGCAAGTATTACTCAAATATTTTAAACATAATTATGTAAGCCATATGCTATTAAAAAAAATAGCTCGCGAGCCGTACTTTTCCCATCACTAGTTTAGACCAAAAAAATAGCTCTTATAGTAATTGACAAATGTAACCTTACTACCTTTTGTTTAAGTAGATCAGTTGAATCTTTTGCATCCTTCAATTCTTCTTTCAAAGCAAGATACGATTCGTGGCTGACCACTTTCTTCTGAAGAACTTCTAATACACCGTTAACTCTAACCTTAACGGGTACTACAAGAATATTGTCTGAAAGAAAAAAAATAAACGAAATATCATGAAAAGAAATTAATTACTTTAAGAAATTATAAGTGTAGGTAATGATTTTATGTTGTTGGACGCCTTTTTCGTGGACAGCGGGGAAGTCAGAGAGAAAGTAGTGTTTAGACACTCCATTCACTAGATTCCACCCGGAATGAAGACATTGCGTGTTTAGACATATGACGTCGCATTTTGTTTTAGGTACAAGAGCTAAAAAATTAAAATTTAAATATAATCAATCCACCGAGGGGGATTCGAGCCCGCAACCATCGCATTTCAGTCGAATTGCCCCATAGCGCCACAAAAGCCTCAAGGGAAATGATTAATTTGTAAAAAAGTAATTTTGGATTTCTTTCTCCTTTGAATACTGACAAATCCAAAAATCGCAGTCTCTGTTGTCCAATTATTTAATTAGTGTATATTTAAAAACAGTTAAAAGTAACTAACGCACCGGAATATGAAGACTAAACATAGTTCTCAAGGATAATTATAGAAAACGTATAAAAATCTGAACGCAGCGGGATTCGAACCCGCGCCTCGTGGCAAGCGTCCAAGCGCTCTAACCACTACGCTATGAGTTCTCTAAAACGAGTTAAAACGCAGCGTTAAGATCCGCCACTTAACACGCAATGCCTCCAGAATTGGGCGGTGCGTGGGGAACGTAGTGTGTTGACACTAGGTTCCTTCTGCTTACTATGCTTGGGATACAGCGAGAACCTCTAAAAAACGTTTTCTAAAAATGTATTCTTTCAGTTTCCTAAGTGTTTAAATAAGACTTTAAAATGTTAAAAAAATATTTAAAAAAAAAATAAACGTGAGGAACGGAGTGTCTTAACACTAGGTTCCCTCTGCCTACCCTGCTGTGTGCCGGATATAGCGTGAAGCTATTTTAAAAAATATTAAATTCAAATATACCATCTTCCCCACAAGCTTCATAATAACTGCCTCCGCTGGACGCGTTTTGTTCACCTTCCTTCAAACTCTTATTGAGGTCTTCATCTCTTCGAATTTTGTCTCGAACTGTAACATTATTGTATTTCTATCTATTCTTTATCAAGTAGAGATCATCTATTTTAAGAATAAATTTGATTCCGAAGGCGATTTTAATACTCATTACTATATTATTATATTATTTTACATATAGGTAATCCATACTTATTTGTCTATCACGAAATGCGAATGTCTGTCTATTTGTCTATCACGGTTTCACGGCTAATCTACCGATATGATTTAGTTGGAATATAGAATGAAAGTAGTATATATAAATAAAGGGGCCAGTCGTGGCGCAGTGGCACGAACGTGTGACTGTAAACGACTGGTTGTGGGTTCGATTCCCACTCGAGGAGTGGAAATATTTAATATTTCCATTTCCTTCCTGGTATCCGAGTCAAAGCGCGGCATTACGTTCCGCCACTTAACACGCAATGCCTCCAAGTTCCGCGGAAAGTGGAGAACGGAGTGTCTTAACACTAGGTTCCCTTTGCCTACCCTGCTGTGTGCGGGATACAACGTGAAGCTAAAAAAAAGCCAATTTCCATACATATTTCTGTTAAATCCCTATACACTTAAGGTTACATAAGAGTGTATTATTAAATCAACTCTTAGCATATATGTTACTTTAAAATGTGTTTCTATATTTTATTAGTGTATGTTTTATTAGTTGTCCTTAATAAATAAAATGACAAAAAATATATTTTTATAGTACTTTTTATGTATAAATGTACTTGTTTATATTGTATGTACAATATACTCGTATATGTTCAGGGTAATTTTTTATGTATATGTGTAAGTATGATGTTTTTGCGTACGTACACTTAAATATGGCATGACAAGGTTATGGAACAGAATGCTTTTTTTAAGCGTTAAGCCCACCTATTGTGCATTTTTTTTTAAATTGGGTGCAATAAAGAGTAAATATATATAGTAAGTAAGAAAAATAAAGTAGCTATCTATATCTATGGCAAAATTCAGTTCAATCAGTCAAGCGGTTTAGGTTTTTCATATAAACTTTCACACCTATTTCAACCCTTTAGAGGTGAATATTTGAAAAAATAAGTAGCCTATGTTTGACACTGAGTTTTTTACTACTTTCATTCTAAATTTCATTCTAATCGGACCAGTAGATTAACCGTGAAAGCGTGACAGACAAACACACAGACTTTCGCATTTATAATATGATTATGGATTATAGATAATGTCTCTAAAACTCTCATGTGCCCAAGATCTCTCACACTTCCAAAAATGACGGAGAAATCTTGTATTTATGTCTAGTCACTCTATTCTACACCTTCCACCTAATCTAAAACATTGAGGCTTAACTATTTTCACAGTTAAGCACTCACTATTTGACCAAATCAAAGAAAAGAATATAATATTAAAAATTTGAATCTGCTGTTATGACCCGTATAATTACACTTGTAAGAATAATAATCAACTAAAGTAAGCCGACTTGTCTTCGTAACTACTATGAAATAAAAAACGGTTTATGACGAGCGACGTAGATACGATTTTAGCATCTTTATATAAGCAGGTACGTTTCATTTTCAAGACATTTATTAATATTTTATTATATTTTTATCTTCTAATATTGTTATTTAAGTATATAAGAGTGCCTTCTTCCACTTTTTGCCACTACGCCACAAGGAAAGGAGTCCGACTAAAAACTCGATGGCTGTGGGTTCGATCCCTACTTGAGGTAATGGCGCTTTATAAGTATTAAAGAGTAGCTCTTAAGAATTTCCTTACATAAAAAATATAAATTTAATAAATTTAATTTACCCATCACAAGAACTCTTTCAATAATGCCAGGCGCACAATTCGCAAGCTGCTCCATAGTGTTGTTACACAGGTTTAACTTTAACTTCTTCAAAACCTTCCTATTTAGTGTCATCCAGTTATTTAATTTCAACGATTGACTGTTTCTCGGGGGGTAGTTGTGCATTTCCACTAACTTGGGGTAGTACACGTTCAGGATTTCAGCTAAGAGGACTGAAATTTCAAAGTTTTTTTTAACTTTACACTGTGTATCCTGCACACAGCAAAATAGGCAGAGGGAACTTAGTGTTAAGATACTTCATTCCCCGTTTTCCACCGAATTCTAGAGGCGTGTCAAGTGACGGAGCTTTGCCTCGCCACCAGAGCGCGGGAAATGGAAATAATAAATATTACCACTCGTCGAGTGGATATCGAACCCATAACCCACTTCGTGCTGCTGCACTGCACCACAACTGGCCTCTAAAATGTTTCAAACTAATTTTTAAAAAAGATACTCTAAGTATTGCATTGTCTACGATAACTTTTATTAAATTTAATCTTGAATAGAATAGAATTAAACACATGCTTTTTGGGGCGTTTAAAATTAACTAAATCATTTATTCCCGTGAAGATTCTTTAAATCAGGAATTTCTCTGGAAATCTAACCTTAAAAGAGCGCAAGAAAGATAATAATGATGAATAACGTATGTCATATTAAAAAATCTTACGATACGGTTATTAACTTTATGTTTAAATTGAGGAAATGGTCATATTTAAAACGTCTTGTGTGTAGCAATTGGACCTATGTATGTAATAATTTAATTAAATACTTAGTGCTTCCCTTTTTTAATTTTAAAATTGACTCACGAGTCCATAGTGTAAAACATTTGACGTATTATTATAAATAAAGTATCTTATATTAATTAAAAATAATTAAGCCTTCTTTAGCTTATTGCCAATCCGCCACTCGAAATGCAATGTTTCGATTTCAATCGATCCAATTCGATAGAAAGGCAAAACGGAGTGTTTTGACACTAGGTTCTCTCTGACTTGTAAGCCGAGTACAAATAAAAGGGTGAAGCTGACAACCATATTCATAAGTGTATTTATGAAAAACAACTTACCAGCATCTGAAAAGTCACGATTAATCTTTTTAGTAGGTCTAGATAGTTTAAAAGTATCGACCCAAGCTAAAACCGACTCGATGTCAGACAACGGCATAGGCGAATCTATAGAAGACATTTTTATTTTTGATTTTATATTAATTTTTATAGTTTATTTATTAAAATGACAGTACAAATTTTACATGTTTATCTGTAACGTCATAATTACATATCGTCGTTTTAACTGCCAGTTATTTTCTAAAGTAGAAACTGTTTTAATAATAAGCATTAAAAAGAGAAAATATGAACATAATATTTTTAACTATGTACTTAAATGGATAATTTTATAGATTCCTTATATTTCTTAGATGAATTTACATTTTGTCTAATATTTTGTAAGTATATGATAAAAAAAATATGTTACAGTTATGTTATCTGTGGTGAGAATGGCGCCAAATTGTAATAGAATTGGCGCCAAAGTGTGAAATTATTCAAAAATGTTCTCTAAATAAAAATCTTTTTCCAAACTCTTTGTCTAAGTAGATTTGTAACATAATTATTTTTAATATAATTTCAGAATTGTAACTCACGGATATAAATCTGACCTACTAATCGCATTTACATGTCGCATGCACTATGCCTCGATCGCCAGTCGTGGCGCAGTGTGCAGGCACATGAGTGTGACTGTAAACGACTGGTTGTGGGTTCGACTCGAGGAGTGGAAATTATATTTCCATTTTCTTCGCTCTGGTGTCGAGGTAAAACGCGGCGTTAAGTTCCGCCACTTAACACGCAAACCTCCGAATTTGGCGGAAAGTGGGGAACAGAGTGTCTTAACACTAGGTTCCCTTATGTACCTGCCTTTGCTTATATACCTACATATATTAAAATTGAAACAACACCGTATATTTTCCTTGTATTCCCTGTACAGAAGGAAGTACAAAGTAGGCAAATCACTATCATAACAATCAAAGTGTAATCCTAGCTATACGTAGGTTTTTGTGCTCGTTGGTGTCATACTTTCTACCATTACCTCACCTTTGTGTATATATTTTATTATCCATTTGACTACTACTAGGTACTACTAGTACTTATTACAACTACTTCTACTTTGTTTCAAATGTTTACTTTGTAAAATAGTTTCTTAAAATGTATGAAAATGAATATATTCTTCATAAATAAAATGTTTTTTTTTTCGTATAGCAGGAGGCAAGGAAACTTATTATGAATATTTAGTCCACTGATGGGCAAAATACGGCCCACGATCTTTCTTATTGAATAGTGTTTAACTCACTATAAATATAGCTTTGTCGGTCTAGAAATAAAATGCAGTATAAACTATAAATGAACGTACAGGTAAAGGAATTAGAACTAACCAGTTAGTAGTTCGGTTTATGCGGTGTGAGTGTTACAGGATGCGAAGAGGTGGCCCGTCATATGTCCCATACCGTGGCTGGGTATCTGAATAAAAAAATATTTTTTAGTTTAATAGTGTTGTACTTGTGTAAGTATATAATTCTTGTTTTTTATAATTAAAACTTACAACACAATTCATTCTTCCTATAATTCTGACCCTATTAGATATTTCTCCAATATTCTTCCCTTGGTTAAAAATGTTAGCCCACCACCGTTTAGCAAAACTCAACCCTCATTTTGTCTTACCATAGCGGTGAAATTAAAATACTTTAAATATTACTATCCCTCCGTGTGAGAATCGAACCCACGGCCATTGCGTTTACATTGAAACTAGGACGAAAGAAAACATTTTGAACAACGACAACAACGAACAACGATAAGACAATTGTTAACTTAATTACACTTTTATTTAAGAATTGCTGCGTCATTCAACTCTAGACATGTTGTCCAGCGCAAGATTCTTTTTTAGCTTCACGCTGTATCCCGCACACAGCATGTTGGGCAGAGGAAACCTAGTGTTATGACACTCCTTTCCCCATTTTTCGATTTTCGATCGATCGTGAAGAAAATGGAAATATTAAATATTTCCACTCCTCTAGTGGGAATCGAACTCACAGCCGATCACACGTTCGTACCACTGTGCCACGACTGGCCCCAAGCGTCATAGTATTGTATTTTTTTAAGCTTTACGCCTTTTTCTCGCATGATGGGATAGTTAGGGAGTATATAGAGCCAAGACACTCCGTTCTCCGCTTTCCGCCCGGGTTTAAGATGAAGTACAATATTCAAACCCAGAAGCAATCGTGATTACAATCAGACAGTGTTCGTCTGCGACACACTCGCGTCACGGTTAATTTGTAAAAAATAAATCGTAATGTAAGGCAAAATCAGATAACAATACTACTGTTTCCAAATAATATAGCAAAATTCTAGTGATATTTTTAACTTAATTTTTTATAATTTTTAAAAATGGCTTATTCTTACAATATGTTTGAAAAAGTAAGACCGTCTTCATTTTTATATTTTACGAACTATATATCTTTTTATATATTTTAATTTACATATTTTGCATGCAATAGAAAATATATTCTATTCAATTCAATAAAAAATAGACACCTATAGTTGTCTTGAAATGTGTGTCGATAAGTCAACAGCCGGGCGACCTTTAGTGTATTCTGCCATTTTGTAAATAAACACTTTCTTTAAACATTTGGTTACTGCACGCAGAAACATTGTTACTTGTGGGACAAACCTTTTTTGACATAAATTATGTCTTTTTATATACCTTACGATAGCTTAAGATATGGTACCTACTATCTTTTTGTTTCGATTCACGCTTTATCCCGTACACAGGTAGAGGGAACCTAGTGTTAAGACACTCCGTTCCTCACTTTCCGCCGAATGCGGAGGCATTGCGTGTTAAATGGCGGAAGTTAACGCCGCGCTTTCCTCTGATGCGAGAGCGGAGGGAGTGGAATGATTAACTATTTCCAGTCCTCGAGTGGGAACCGAACCCACAGCCAGTCGTTTACAGTCACACGTTCGTGCCACCGCGCCACAACTGGCCCCACAATTAGCTGTATTATTTACTCTTCTGACTTTTGCCATTGGATAACGGAACTAAGCGCCGCATATTGCCTATACCTGTTTATATAAAAATCCCAATGAAAAATAAATTGAGTTATAAAATTGATTTAAAGGTTATAATCTTTAATTTTTTGTATGATATTTTAAGTTACTACCCAACGTAA
This sequence comes from Dryas iulia moderata, assembly GCA_019049465.1. NCBI lineage: Eukaryota > Metazoa > Arthropoda > Insecta > Lepidoptera > Nymphalidae > Dryas > Dryas iulia. The sequence continues at coordinate 9,570,364 of CM032437.1, forward strand.
TAGTTCAATGTAGGACAATTCATTTATTAATCATAAAAAATATATATTCACAAAAAAAAAACTTCCGAATTCGGCGGTGCGTGGGGAGCGGAGTGTCTTAACGCTGGGTTCCCTCTGCCTACCCTGCTGTGTGCGGGATACAGCGTGAAGCTATAAAAAAATGAAAATATATCATTACATATGAACAAATAAAGGCAATCTAGCGCAGTGGAAAAGCGCTTGACTGTTAACGCAATGATTCGGTATAGCTTTGACCTCCAATAGGGAGAGTAATTTTATAAAAATATGTTATAATATGATAAAACAAAGATAAGTTCCACCACTTAACACAAAATATCTCGATTAGGCGGAAAGGAGAAAACGGAGTGTCTTATCACTAGGTCCTCTCTGACCACCGGTCTATGCGGGAAAACGTAAGACAAAACTTAGTATGTGGTCTTGATACATTGTTCTTTCTTATTTATACTACTACTAGCGGCCCGCTCGCGGCTTTGCCGCATCAACTACGTAATGATGAGTGATTTTTTAAAAATAAAGTAGCCTATGTTTGATCTTTGATCATCGACTATATCTATGCCAAACTTCATTACAATCGGTCAAGCGGTTTAGATTTTTCATATAAACTTTGATCCCCTATTTCAACCCTTTAGAGGTTGATTTTTGAAAAAATAAGTAGCCTATGTTTGACTCTGAATTATTTACTACTTTCATTCTAAATTCCATCCAAATCGGACCGCTAGATTAGCCATGAAAGCGTGACAGACAAACACACAGATTATCGCCTTTATAATATAAGTATAAGTATGGATGCGAGATAAGGCATGAAGCGGAAAAAAAAATAACCACTGATAATTAAAAAATACTAAGTTAGTTAGTAATTAATTAATTATTTTGTAGTTAAGCTAAAATGTAATTATAAATTATTAATTATTTTTTCTTCCGACGCTACCTTTCTCCATAAGCAACAATACTTGCAACGAGATAATGACACTTGTTACTCGAAAGAGAAAATAAGAAAAGTGTTTAAGTAACGCTTTAATTTCTACAAACAACCTAGTCATTAGTATGTCATTTTACTTATTATTATAATAATTATTATAATTTTAAGGGATTCATACATGACTATCGGATATCGCACTATCAAAATGAGACTACAGTAGCTCAGAGGGACATCTGACTGTTAAACGTGATGGTTTTGGGTTTGATTTCCATTTGGGGGATGGTTATAATCTATATATTTTAATTTTTCCTGTTCTGATAAGGCATGACACACAATGTCCCCAATTTTGACAAAAAGTGGATTTCTCTCTGACTTCTCTACTATATGGGAAAAACTTGAATCCGAAAATAGATACTTTCATTCCTTGACAAGTAAATGTGTCAAAATTTCTAATTTTTGAGTTTCATCATTTTTAAATCTAGTTGTCCTCTTGTCATAACATCTAGACACTTTACAAGAAGACACGAAGGTAAAATATAAAAAAATGACATTATAGGTGCACCCATGAAATTCTAAAAATCATGTATATTTTCTATTTTATATAAATATTTTATTTATTATGAAAAAAGAATGTTCAAACTTTTATCCGCACAGATAACTTCGTTCTCCATTTTCCTCCCGAAACTTAAATACAATTATTCTCTCAAGGGCTCGAACCCACAACCAATTCGTTTACAGTCAGACGCTGTCCCACTGTACCACGATGGTCCCGTAATATTAATTAATAATTAATTAATTAAACACTTAAATAAGAACAAAATCTTATTAAAACCTGCTCATATTGTTCTTACACTTAACTAGAAAATTATCAATTGATATAAGAAAATAGCACTTATTGTAATCGGATAAGGTATATTTTAAAATAACTTTTCACTTTAATCTTCAACTGAGAAGAGCCTTAGATTTCGAATTTGTAAAGTCAAGAGTCAGTCTGTATCCATACTCGAAGCTGCCAACTTGTGTTCGAAGAATTTTTTTATTGGGATTTTCAAATATTTGACGCAGGTAAGTTTATATTCTTCCATTCTTAGTAATGAGAATAAAGAAAATGATAATTATTTTTTCTTTATATAATATAATTACTATATTTCTTATTGTGTACACATGGACTTTTTGTAATTTATATATAATATTTATTTTAAATATTTATTCCTTAGTATTTCAGACATTTGGTTAGAAGGTGTATGCTTTTTGTTTTTTTTTTTATTTTATATTAGACAAAATGCAACGTTTTGTTATGCCACAGATGACAAAAGATAAAATGCACCCAAAGAATTAAAATTGGTTGAATAGATGATATTTTGTTTTATGTAATGAATATTGTTTAAAGAATAAACAAAAATAAATGTTAATTTAAAACTTTAAATTATGATTAATTAAATTTTCTATAAATAATAAGTAGTAAATAAAAAAAATAAAATCATAGTCTCTCAGAAGTTTAAATATCAACTATATATCAAAATCGTCATAGTCTTTTTACTTCGTCTTTCTAAACTAAAATATTTTAAATATGTTTAAATTGGGAAAAAGAAATATTATTTTTAATAATTTACCGACATTTTATACATAAATGTACATATTTTTTTCGTATATCATTGACAATATACGAAGATATTGAAACTTGACGACATCGTGACGCAATAATCTAGTAACATGACTGTAAACATTCGTACTAGAAATAAAATGTATATTTGAATTCTTAACATATCTTTACTTTGGTAAGATAAAACGCGGCGTTGAGTTCCGCCATTTAAGAACACGCATCTCCAAAATGGCCGAACAGTGGAATACCAAAAGTTTTAAAACCATGTTCTCTCTGCCTACCTTAAAAACATTACATAATGTAATTAAAATTAAAGTATTTAAATACTTTAATTTGCTTTGCTGTTATTTATTTATTAAAAACAATTTTATCACTCTTAACATCTAATATCCGCCATTCATCCTATTGTATTCTTTACGACCATTTTATAAGCATCTGTGACGTAACACAATGCTGCTCTTTGCTTAACTAGAAATAAAAAAAAACATTCTTTACATAACGGATGCCTAAAACGGGAATAGAATTCACTACCAAATGACTATGACGGCCTAATAGCCTTAGTTTTAATAAATAATTATTATTTACATTTCATCTCGCGTAATAAAACAAACGACTTTATTTGCGGTTTTATAAAAACGTTCACAACACAACAATCGTGATGTAAATTAAGTATTAAAATCAGAAAATGTCGGTACTTTACCCATTTAATGGATTATATACGATTATTAAACTCATTTATTTACTTGCCACCGCACGGCTGTCTTCTGAATCGTAATAAATATGCGTTTAGATTACAGTAGTTGAGGTCATCATGGTGCAGTGGAACTGTGTGACTGCAAATATTGGTTGTGGGTTCAAATACTAATCGGGGAAGTTGTATTTAAATTATTTTCGTTTCTTTTCTTTGGTTTGTTGAAGTCTGCTTGTCACTTTTGGTTCATCGTATCCTAAAGTTAATTAACCTAACACGGTCTTGGGTGTGTGATATATTGTTTAAGCCCCCAATATTTGAACATAGTGGAAAACGTTTAATTGAAAAATTATTGCTTATTAGCTATATCTTTTTTGTAGTTTACTGCTTTACCCTCATTGCTAGCAGAATAAACCTAGTGTCCAGACACTCCGATCTCCACAAACAAATTCAGGTAGCATTATAGAAATATTAAAATAAGTACCAAAATTTTAACTTATTCAATGATTTTAAAGAAATTTTGATATCTTTTCTAGCAAGTTATAATTCAAGTTATTTATTCATTCGAAATCAGAAGCGTATAAGATTTTTGAATAATTATAAGTAAAGAAAGTCGTCGGCCAGTTTTAAGTTGTTCCGGAACCGGTCCGTTAGGAACTGCACCTACGTATCATTTACACTTACACTTTCAATCATATATTTGGGCCAATTTTTATGACTAGTTTTTGTTAAAATGCTTTTTAAATTAAAAGTAACAAGCTGGGACCAGTTGTAGAACAGAGGCACAAAGTGTGACTGTAAATCGACTGGTTGTGGATTCGATTCCCGTTCGTGGAGTTGCAATATTTAATATTTCCATTTTCTCCGCTGTGAGGTCGAGGCAATGCGCGGCGTTCAGTTCCGCCACTTAACACGCAATGCCTCCAAAATTAGGCAGAAAGTGGGGTAAGGGGTGTTAACACTAGCTTCCATCTGCCTACCCTGCTGTGTGCGAGATACAGCGTAAAGTTAAAAAAAACATTTCGTATATTTTTTAGTATTCGAAAAAATTAGAAAATCACATCGGAATCTGTTTAACATGATCGAACAAGTAAAGTTAACACTGACTACTGTAAAGTTCGAAATGTCGGGTTTTCTAAAAATGTATTTTCGAATACCAAAAAAATACACGATTAATCCGGTGAAAATAGTTTTATATCAAAATTATGCTACTTCCTTAATATTGAATATTATAAATTTGTTATCATATTAGAAACTTTTTCTTCCGTATTTTTTTTTGGTTACTTTCACGTATCTATAATATTTAATATCTCTAGCTTTTGTAATATTTATTTAAACATTTTAAGTAAGTTTCAACTGTTAATTTTGACATTTGGTATTGAGTCTACCTGAGACAGTCTACTCTAAAATGTTCTGATAAATGGTTTTCAAGAATATCTTTTGAACTCTATCTTTTTGAGGTCTGAGCCATTAATTTTAGTGAACCGGTGAAAAATTATTTGACTTTCAAAAAATGAAACATTTAAGTTATTATTTGACTTTGATTACCGAAATATAAAATACCTTGAGTTTATTTAGTTACATTTGAATTCGGACAGACATTTAAGAACGGAGTGTCTTAACACTAAGCTCTCTTTGACTACGCTGCTTTAATGGTAAAATCATGAAGCTACTTTTAGCTTATATAAAGCTATAATATAAAAACCTGATTCTGCCATGTCATGTGTATATATTTACATTTCATTTGTATATATATATATATATATATATATATTTGTATATATACGTATGTATGTATGTATGTTTGTATGTACGTGTGTAGTATATATTTACGTATGTGTATATTTATTATACTAAACAATATATAATGAATGTCTGAGATTTCTTTTCTATAGTCCTTTAAATTAATGGTTGCCTGTAAGAGATCACTTGTAGTGATAACGCCGCCATTGCACATTGGTATGTAGTTTACAATGTTACAATTCATTTATGTATTTCTGTAAGCTTTTATGTGCAATGAAGTATTTTTTATTATTAAAAACTTTTCATTCTCATACATATGTAGATATAGAAGACTTCGTCGAAATCGTAGTACAATTGTTACAACTGATTTTTATTGTTTGTTGAACGAGGAAGGATGGGAGAGGTGGGAATAGGGAGAGCTGGCTTACATGCCATCGAACCGGAACACATCATCAGATGTTTGGCGGTTCGTCTTTGACACGATAGTGGTCGCGAGCCAGTCGGAAAACGAATCACCTACCACCAAGCTACTTACTGGGTTACCCGCCTTTTACGGCACGCTACCCAGCGGCGGGGGATAATTGTATTCTTAACCCGTCCCCCCACGGGTAAAAAGATACTAATATGATGTCTTTTTTCACATTTATTTTAAAATGTTCCCTCGTATAGCGGGTAGTCAAAGAGGACGTACCGTCAAGACACCCTGTCCTCCATTTTCCGCTAAAAATCGAAACATGGGAATCGAACCCACAACGATAGCGTTTACAGTCGGACCTTGTCTCACTGCGCCACGACGGCCTCGACTAAATATTATTTTAATAATTTTGTTACATGTATTAATTTTAAAGCTTTATTTTATATAAAAACTCTTAATGCGCTCTATTTTCTCCTTTAAAATGATGATATTTAAAAATGTTTAACAATAGATTCTAATATCCCATACAAATGGTTATATAACGGTGCGTCGTATTATGTATGGTGGCATACAACGTAGCATCACCATTCAACCTTACTTTCGATTCATTAGCAACAAACTTTCTTTTATTCTTTATAAAGAGCTCGCATATTTATATTTTAAGGCCTAAGGTTCCGTATGTAATACATTTTACACGCTTTTTTCAGCATAGTGGAGTAGTCAGAGAGAATCTAGTGTCTCCGTTCTCCACTTACCGTCTGAAAATCGACACTTGCGTATTAAGAGGCGGAACTTAACGCCGAGCTTAATTTTTTAGAATATTTAAGAAAAATATGAATTCAGCTGTTAACTGATATAAAAAAAACACTTGTTAATGGAATTCTTGTGCGCACATCGACGTGCTATTTTAAGTCGCTTTTCTTTTTTTTTCTAAAAATTAATTATTTAAAATGTAATAATATTAAATATATACTTCGCTCAGCTCTTCCTGCCATGCGGAGCAAGAGGCGGTTCCTAGTTTACCAAGTGGAGAAACGAACATAGTTCAAATATCATTATAAATATCATTCCCCCGAACGTGGGTCGACCCCAGAACAGTCAAACGTTTTCACACATAAAGCTATCTGGGAACTTTATGTATATGAAAAGGTCATAGTCAAATAATTTTATTCAAAATAAGACGCTACATGCATGAAGCATGTAACTTCTTGTTTTGAACGTCAAACAATTTACCACCGGTTCACTAAACTTAATGCCTCAGACCTGAGAAGAACCGGCGCAAGAAACTCAGCGGGACGATTTTTTTTTAAGTCAAGCATTTACGGATATTATATAATTATTAACAATGATAATAGTTAAAATTATAGTTTATTTGAGATCAGATTTTATTCAACTGTACACACATTTGCTAATTAAAAAATTAAATTTACATAGATTTGATAAATTGTGTTCAGATATTTGACGTTCTCATAACGTCATTAGGTATTATAACTAAATCTGATAACCTGTTGTGGTCTTAAGTTAAGTACTTGGAAAACAGCTACGTTAAAAATTTTAGTCGTTTCTAAATTGTTCTTTACTGAATATGTAAATAACCTTGATTGTTAAAGTTGATGTTAAATTTTTATTTTAATGAATCTTTTCAAATAACTAGGTATGAACATGATTTTTGTTTCTTCTTCTTTTCAACCCTTATTCACCCACTGCTGGGTATAGGTCTCCTCTTTGGACTTCCAATCAATTCGGTTGTCGGCTCTCCTTATTTACAATTATTTATATTAGGTATTTTTGTTTGCAACCATGAAAAAACTATGCAGCTGTCAGTTATACCACCGTTATACGCAATGATTTTAAATTCACAATTATCGTTTTTACAGTAATATGCCATCTCGTTACACCAGGCTAAAACTGAGCTACTTCCTACTACTAACTACCTATTCTGGGTATTATATATAATTTAGACTTTTCTTACATTTCTGGTAACAAAAAACATAACATTGATATTAAAAAATACTATATTGTCTACGTTATTTTTATATAATACTTATGCGCAACTCTAAAACAGCACTTCATAGGCATACGGCATAGTACTCAAGCTAATGGTCAGCTGACAGAGGGCTACGTGACAAACATTTAAATATCAATCCAATAGAGACATAGTATAAAAATATTATCGTCACACAGACAGTCTATCTGTATGTATAAATTGTAGAATTTATGTACTTAAGAATTACTACTTGAGTTCATAACTTACTGGCTTATATAAAACAGGAATGCCATCCATTTATGTCGCTAAACTAAAAGTTTTGGTAAATATGGTAATAAAACATGGTAAATATTATTTTTTTTAGCTTCATATTGTATCCCGCACACAGCAGGCTAGGTAGAGGAAACCAGTGTTGGGATACTCCGTTCGCCACTCACCACCGAATTCTGGAAGCAATGCGTGTGCAAGTGGGGGAACTTAACGCCGCGTTATTCCTTGACACTAGAGCGAAGAAAATGGAAATATTAAATATTTCCACTCCTCGAGTGGGAATCGAACCCACAATCAGTCGCATTACAGTCACACTTTATGCCTCTGCCCTACGATTGGCCCCAAATAAATATTAGATGAGCTAGGAAAATTATAATCAGTTTAGATGGGATATCTACGATACTCGTAAATAGATTTATTATACTTTTTAATTTTTTTAATTTATTAACTTGTAGAAAGAGGCCATCGTCTCACATTGAGATTGGAACGTTTAGGCGTGATTGGCTGTGGATTGAGTCCCAATGGAAAGGAACAATTAGATGAATTAAATTACTTTTTTTCAAACATAAACATTTTTTTTTCATTTCCCCACTGTGGTAGAACAAAGCGATTCGTTGAGTCCTGCCACTTAACACGGTAAATATATAACTATAATAATGAGCCTTTATTTCAGAGAAATTTACAATAAAACAGATATTTTGCTATATTTTATATGACATCGACAACTTACTCCGTTTGCCATGTTTTGGCAAAGGCCTCCTCCAATATTTGCCATTCTAATCTGTTATTTGCTTTCCTTGTCCATAAATTCCTGCAGCACTCTTTATCTCATCTTCCCGTAAATATATAAACATTATTTTAAAATACAGACGGACAGTCTTAACACTAAGTTACTGTCTTGATACGTGTTAAAACGTGTAACTGAAAAAAAGTCCCAGTCACTAGTAATAGCTAATATTAGTAATAACTAAAGTAACAGTGTAATATATACAACATGACAATTATAAGTTAAATATTAGGTAAACTATTTAAAAACAAAGTACTTTTTACAGTCTTAAGTTAAATTTTAACACGTAATGACTCCCGAATTCATTAGAAAGTGAGGGAACGGAGTCTCATAACATTAGGTTCCCTCTGCCTACCCTGCTGTGTGCGGGATACAGCGTGAAACTAAAGAAAATACAATGTTTCTACTATCTCACGTTTTTTCCCATACAGTAGAGAGAATTTAAAATAGTAAAAATACACTTCGGAATGAATATTTCGCAAGAATTCGAGTCATTGCGTGTTCAGTGGCGGAACTCAAGCGATATCTTCTTCAACAAACTTCAAGTTTGACAGCAAAATTTGATATCCAAAGAAAGCCCTTATCATTAACATATTATTTAAACTTTCCAAATGTAATCTGCATATAATTATCAACGGTCGTAAATTTATATAATTATTGGTACAGTGTGGCTACTGAGCGTGATGGAAGCAAAATTAACGAGGTGTTCCTAGAAAGTTTAATTAAAGTGATCATATCTTTAATTATTTTCATAATATTATAGTAATTAATAATGGTGGATACTAATTATTTATTTGATATTAAATTTGAGATTGTTATTATAAATTAATTGTTTGTAATTAAAGTGTAACACATACTTAATGTATGAAAAATATTTTTCGAGAATGTTCCTATTAAATTTTTGAAAGCATCGTGATTTGAACCCACTGACCCCAATGCTGACCACTAAACCATAAGTAGGATATTTTATAAAAAAGGCTTAAGTTTTCTTTTAAAGAAACAGTAGTTATCTGTTAATGGGCACAAAGTGTGACTATCAACACGACTAGTCGTGGGTTCGAATCTCAGTCGAGGAGTGGATACTTAACATTAACATTTTCTTCGCTCTGGTGCCGAGGCAAAGCGCGGCGTCACGTTCCGCCATTTAACACGCAATGCCTCTGATAAATCAGGAACGGAGTGTCTTAACACTAGATTCCCTCCGCCTACCCTGTTGAGGAATACAGAGTGAAGCAAAAAAAATCTGCATATAATCTTTTTTTTTTTAGCTTCACGCTCTATCCCGCACACAGCAGTGAAGGCAGAGGGAACCTAGTAAGAGTTAAGACACTCCGTTCCCCACTTTCCGCCGAATTCGGAGTCTTGCGTGTTAAGTGGCGGAACTTAACGCCGCGCTTTACCTCGACACCAGAGCGAAGAAAATGGAAATATAATTTCCACTCCTCGAGTGGGAATCGAACCCACAACCAGTCGTTTCAAGTCACACGCTTGTGCCACTGGGCCACGACTGGCCACAACTATAATCTTCACTCCATATAATCTTGCAGAGCTTAGAAATTGTTTTACTATTTTAGTACCTTAAAATTATTATGTATAAAAACGAAAAAAAATATTTCGTTTTTATACTGGACTTATAGTTAACTAAAACAGTTCTTTATGTAGGTATGTATGTAGTATGTATGTATCAGGAATACAAATTAGACTAAACGTTTTATCTAAATCACATTCGGTCGTGCACTCTATTGGAGTTAACGTGCGTTTTGTAAGTCAATTGTACAAAATAATAGTGTAAATAAAGCTTGTAAGTAATATATTTAATTATTTTTTTTTGTGTCACGCTGTATTCCGCACACAGCAGGGTAGGCAGAGGGAATTTAGTGTTAAGACACCCCGTTCTCCGTTTTCTTCCGAATTTAATAAACACGAATGCCTCCGCATTGTGTGTTAAGTGGCGGAACTTAACGCCGCGCTTTGCCTCGATACCAGAGCGAATAAAATGGAAATATTAAATATTGCCACTCCTAGAGAAGGAATCGAACGCACAACCAGTCGCGTTATAGTCACACTTTGTGCCACTGCACCACGACTGGCTTCATACTTAAATTATTAATAATTATTTAATATGTGACACTATCATGGCATAGTGAGGCAATGTGTGGGTATAAATTCAACGGATGTGGGTTCGACTTCTGCTCAAAGGAATCTTTAAATTATTTTAAAAGACATTTTTGAATGATCTCCGACAAAGTAAGGTGCTTAATTCAGTCACCCAAAACCAATGAACAAAAGGAACTGTCATTAACGTCAAAATAGACGCTACGTAGATAAAGCAGTGCTCACTTGCCTAAGTTTTTCAATTAAATTATTATTAAGAATAATTTTATCAGTTACATTTTAATAGGTGCCCCCATTAATGATTAGACAAGTTAGACATTAGAGGTCGAACTCGAGACCATCGAAGCGTATTGGGATAGCTTATGAGTGTAAACGCGACGATAGTGGTTCATTTCTCCGTTCTGCTAAAGCGCGGCGTTGAGTTACGCTACTTAAAACGCAATGTCTCTATTTTAGACAGAAAGTTTCCACTTTCTGTCTAAAATTATTATTATTAGAGTAATTTGTCATTGCTGTTGGTTGTGGGTTCAATTCCAAGTAGGAGGAATTAATTATTTTCATTTTTCCCATTTGAAGAGCAAAAAAGGGCGGCATTTACCTTCCGCCTTTCAATACGGCGAAAATCTAACGGAGTGTCTTAACTTTTACAAGTCACTACGTTGTCTCTGACTATTTAGCTAAAAAGGGTATTAACGCAGTAGTATTATATGTCTCATAATTATATTAAGCTGATTCTTTTTAAATTAAATTAATAGTTTAGAGATGGAACGACGAATATAATGTTAACGACGACTGTCTGTCTGACGACTCACTTCAGAATCCCACATAACCATTGAGATTGCTACCAGCAGTAAGACCGCCTTTGCACACTCTGTATTTTTTTTTATGGAATAAAGGAGGCAAACGAGCAGAAGGCCCACCTGGTGTTAAGTCGTACCTTCGCCCATAGACATCCACAACATTAGAGTTGTAGACGCGTTGCCAGCCTTAGGGATGTAGGACAGAAGGAGAGAGGAAGGATGGGAATGTTGGGGATAGGGAAAGCTGGCTTACATGCCATCGAACTGGAACACATCTTCAGATATTTGGCGGTTCGTCTTTGACATGATAGTGGTCGCGAGCCAGTCGGAGAACGAATCTCCTACCACCAAGCTACTGGGTTACCCACCTTTTACGGGACGCTACCCAGCGGCGGAGGGGAATTGTATTCTTAACCCGTCCCCCACGGGTAAAAATTATTTTATCTTTAATTATACTTATTTTATTATATATTGTGAACTGTATTCTGTATTGACTTTGTGTGCAATAAAGAGTTTCTATCTATCTATAACCACATCTAATCCCTAATCGGGCTAGTATCAATCAGTAACGGATTTTTACACGTAAAAAAAAGAAGCTGTTGATCCCACTGAGATGCAATAGTCGACGACCTTTCGACGACCTCGACATTTGACGTAGTTCAAATTAATATGAAGAAGAATTTTCAAAAGCCAGTATTTTTTATAATTATAGTTTTTATAAATAATCCATACTTATATTATAAATGCGAAAGTCTGTGTGTCTGTCACGCTTTCACGGCTAAACTACCGGTTCGATTTGGATGAAATTTAGAATGAAAGTAGTAAAAGTGACTGGGTCTAACATAGGCTACTATTTTTTCAAAAATCAACCTCTAAAGGGTTGAAATAGGGGATGAAAGTTTATATGAAAAATCTAAACCGCTTGACCAATTGTAATGAATTTTGGCATAAATATAGTTGATAATCTAAGCTTAAACATAGGCTACTTAATTTTTAAAAAAATGCGCCCCCGAGTGTTGCAATATAACGAAATAGTTCACGCGGCGAAGTCGCGAACGGGCCGCTAGTAATAGTTTTTGTAAATAAATATTTAAGTAATATAAAAAACATAACGCAAACTACCATGTATCTTGTTTCAAATACAATTTTGTGTAAAAAAAAATACATTTGCAAGTATTTAACAACTAAATTGACAAACTGGTATCATTTAAGGATTTGCTATTTACATATAAACCATGTCAATAGAACAATAAAGCTAACCGAATTACCTAATTCACTCCGTTCAATTTCAAGTACAATAGATTTTAATTACAATTGGCCTAATTCCAATTGATAACATTAAGACAAGATATGTCCAAGCGTGAGTCCACCTTTGGGCATAGGTTCTTTCAACTCAAACTAACTTATGATGTTTTTTCTTTTGGTCCTCACACGAGTTTTTTTTAAAGAGCCTTTTAAACATCCCCGAGGCTGGCAACGCATCCATAACTTGAATGTTGTGGATGTCTATGGGCGAAGGTAACCACTTAACACCAGGTGGGCCTTCAGATCGTTTGTCTCCTTCATTCCATAAAAAAAAAAATTAAAGTGTTATTCCACACTTAGAAAAATTGAAAAAGACATTTAAAGAAAACTAATAAAAATTTGAATATCGTCCAGGCGCTCTCACCACTGAGCCATGCGTCCTACTATCCGCTGCGTCGAAATTCTTATACGCTTTATTACAACTTATTTTTGTTGTTAGCATCTCTGTAGAGAGATATTTACAAATTTCTGCTAACTGCGCTAGCGCCTGGACGGTATTCAGGAGGCGCGTGTGCGAAGCCCACTGCGTTCAAATGTTTATACGTTTTCTTTAAATGTATTTTTTTAAAAGAACCTATCAATTATAAATATATCTGTGTCCATATTGATGCACAATTGGCAGGTAGCCAATAAGGTAAATAATAGATCTAAAATGTTGACCAACCGGTCACACCACAACTTTTTTGATCCACACCTGACTAATTTTTTTTTTTTTAACTGTTGTGTGCAGGATACAGCTCGAATGTATTAGTTAGTTTTCTGCCAAATAGTATAAAAAATTTTTAGATATAACAGCAATAGTCCGTTCTGTCCGTAATAAATAATAAAATAAATAGCTTCACGCTATATTCCGCAGACAGCAGGGTAGGCAGAGGGAACCTAGTGTTAAGACACTCCGCATCCCCACTTTCCACCAAATTCGGAGGCTTGCGTGTTAAGTGGCGGAACTTAACGCCGCGCTTTACCTCGACACCAGAGCGAAGAAAATGGAAATATAATTTCCACTCCTCGAGTGGGAATCGAACCCACAACCAGTCGTTTACAGTCACACTCTTGTGCCACTGGGCCACGACTGGCCACACTGTCTGTAGCGACTTCTACAAAACAATTCCGGAAACTAATGTGGGTAAGTAGAAAAGAAACGTCATCGGTATTTGACTCATTACAACTCATTGCCGTCAAATATATTTTTGTGAAAGAAATTATTATATTGCTTTTTCTGTTTTAATTAATCCATGTATTTGTCGTTTTTGATAAAAAAAAACCTACATATCTTTTGCCATAATTTCGTTCGTGATAATAGGTCGGTTTGTTAATGGGCATTACTCGTGGCATTCTTTAGGGAACAATATTGACTAATTCTACCTGGTAAGTCACGGATTGAAAAAGACATTTAAGGAAAACGTACTGAGCATGGCTCAGTGGTGATGACGCCTGGACGGTATTCAGGAGGCGCGGGTTCGAATCCCGTCACGTTCAAATTTTTATACATTTTCTTTAAATGTCTTTTTCAATTTTCCTAAGTGTGGAATAACACTTTAAAAATGTTTAAAAGTAAGTCGCGAATACTTTTGCTTTCCTTTGAGTCAAAATACTACTGCTTTGCTAAGTGAAAAATAAACAGTTTTTTTACGGCTATGACATAAGATCTATATATAAAATATTTGCTATATACAATTTTTATTTGCTAAATTGTTCAAATAATGCTAGCTTACGCTGCTATGACGTAAAATACACTAAAATCAATAATTCTTGAAGATTATATCTAAACAAATTTTGTATTTCACGATTTATAAATAGTTTTTAAAGTGTAAGCACTTTTATTGTAAAAAATGTTCCCCTCCCACTACTCGAGCTCTGTCTATTTAAACGAATTTGATACATGCTGATACGATAACTTTCTTTTTTTCGAGTGTAGGAATAATAATATTATTAAATAAGTAGCTGAATGTCCAATTTCTTTTTTCCTTGTAACTTCACGCTTTTTTCCCGCGTAGTAGGGTAGTAAGAGAGAACCTAGTGTTAAGACACTCCGTCCTCCACTTTCCGACTAAAATCGCGCCTCCATCCTCTACTGTCCGTCTAATAGTCGTTGAGTGGCGGAACTCAACACTACGCTTTGTCTTAGATGCTAGAGGGAAGAAATAAAAAAATCACTATAATCATTCCTCCGAATGAAAATCGAATTGACAACCATCGCGTTGCAGCCAGACGCTGTCCCACTGCATCACGATGGTTTACAACAACTCAACCTTCAACCTTCTTATCAATAAATAATTAAAAAACTAAATAAATAATTAAACAGTTATTCATATCTTATATTATATAATTTCTCTTGTTACAGCCATGATAGTAGCAGAGGCTTGGAAAGCGAACTACCTCTTTTGGATATTACCAGCGGTCTTCGCCCTCGGTCTACTCGCCGTGCTTGGAGTGATCGGTCTTTTCTTCGCGGTACGTTTATACGCCAAGTTCACGTGTGGAAGGTATAGAGAGAAGACCAGCATGGATGGGAAGACCGTGATTGTGACTGGATGTACTAGTGGAATCGGGAAGGAGACCGCTAAGGAGCTGGCCAAGAGAGGCGCTAGGGTTATCATGGCGTGTAGGAATATGGAGAAAGCTGAAAAAGTACAAGGTATCTAAACTAGGGTTATTGATATTAGCTATTTTCTTTTACTAATTGACTTTATGTAGGATCAATTGACAAAATGTCTTGCAACGTGAAGGTGAAAAATAGAAAATGTAACAACTTACACTTTCTATTTTTTAGCTTCACGCATACAGCAAGGTAGGCAGAGGGAATCTAGTGTTAAAACGCTCCGTTCCCTACTTTCCGCCCAATTCTGGAGGCATTTCGTGTTGAGTAGCGGAACTCCACGTCATGCTTTGCCCCGACACCAGAGCGAAGAATATGAAAATATTAAATATTTCCATTCCTCGAGTGAGAATCAAACCCACAATCAGTCACGTTTACAGTCACACTTGTGTGCTATTGCGCCACAAGTTCAGTACTCACCTCGATCTACACTTGCTATAATTAATTAAATAAATTTTAACGCTTTTTTCATCATAGCGGAAAAATGAAAATAGTTTAAATAATATCTTTCACACGAAAGAGGATCGAATGGTTATAGAAACCATCGTGGATAACGTCAGACGCTTTTACAGTGCGCCAAGTAGGCCTAATTAAAAAAACGAAATTTCCATTTTTTTTTTATTATTATTTGTTTAAAAAATAATGTCATTGGGGGAATATCTTTTAAAAGAATACTTATTTATATTTTCCAGGTGAAATTATGCAGTCCACAAAGAACGAGAACGTACTAGTGAAGAAGTTAGACCTGAGCTCCTTCTCATCCATCCGGACCTTCGCGGAAGACATCATGAAGACAGAAAAGAAACTCGACGTGTTGATCCACAACGCTGGTTACGCCGAAACCTTTAACAAGAACATATCAGAGGACGGCTTGGAACTGACTATGGCCACTAACCACTACGGCCCGTTCCTTCTCACCCATCTCTTAATAGATCTGCTTAAGAAAAGTGCTCCAGCGCGTATTGTTGTCGTCGCTTCTTCCTTATATCGTTTGGGCTCAGTCAATTTGGACAATCCTAACCCAGTTAACACATTGCCTGGTTATTTATACTACGTTTCAAAAGAAGCTAACATCCTCTTTACTCGAGAATTGGCAAGACGTTTGGAAGGCAGTGGAGTCACAGCTAACTGTTTACATCCAGGATTAATAGACACAGGAATCTGGAGGAGTGTTCCAGCCCCTTTAAGCTGGGGATTGGCTTTTATTAACGCTTGCTTCTTTAAAACCCCGTTCCAAGGTTGCCAGACATCAGTCATGTTGGCGGTAGACGAGAATTTATCTAAAGTAAACGGGAAATACTTCTCGGATTGTCAGGAAAGCTCGCTATCTAGTTCGGCCAGCGACTTGGGCAAAGCTAGAAAATTGTGGGACATCTCCGAAAAGTTGGTCAAATTGGAGGAGAATGATCCTAGAATCTAATTGTTTAATGTTGGTACTATTCAGTGTTGGGCAATAATTAATTGCGATTAACAATTGATCATTTCTTTGTGCGAAAATCACAATTAACTCATTGTTAATTGTAGTTTAAATCCAAAAACTAATTAATTTTCAACTAATTGTGATTTTTATTTAAAGTCCCCACAAACAATGAATTGTTAATTGCAATTAATTTTTGGCTAACACTGTACTCTTATTATATTTTTTAATTTATTATCTTTAATCTGTTTCTTTTTATACCTAATAATATATAATTGTAATAAATATAATAATAATGTTTTTTTTTATATAATAAAAACAACATATTGCAAAATATCATTTTTTATTGACATAAGTAAATATTTACACAGGGTCTCTCACATAAATATATTTGCGACCGTAAATCGATATTAAAACTAGCTTTCCTCCATTATTGTTATATTTTAAAGCTTTTGTTCAATATAATTAGTTAGAAAAATAGTGCAAGTGTTCGAAAAACATGGATAAAACATAACTAGGTGATGAAAATGAAATGATATTTACATATGAATTTGTACCTGTGTGAAACCAGTATTTTTTTTTAGTATTTTAACATGAGTTTTCAGGGAGAACCTAGTGTTGAGACACTCCGCTCTCCACTTTCCACCCAAAATCGAATATTGAGTTCAGTGGCGGAACTCAACGCCGTGCTCTGTCTAAATATGGGAATTGTGTGGCAAAATTAAAAATAAACTATGTTAGTAGTATAAATAATATTAAGAAAATATTTCTAAATAGACTAAAAATAATGATTATAGATCTCAATGTTTGACTGATACATTAAAACATTTAATTGTTATATTTGTATTACTGTATAAAAAAATTGTGAAAGGATTTGACACTAACCTAAATGCTTTAGCTCAGAGGAATAGCATTTTCTGAACTTTCTGTTCAATCATAATAAAAAATAGCTTATAGCACTCCTGAATAGTGTAGCTTTCTAATTGTGAAAGATTTATCATGATTGGTTCAGTATTTGAAAAGATTAGTCCTTACAAACAAAGTTACAAACTTTACCTATTTATTATAATAGTATGAAAATATACATTACAGTATTTTCGTTACTTTTTAATTTTCATTTGAAGTGTGGTTCTGCCAAAGCAGTAGTATTTTTAGAAAAGGTTGTCCCCCACAAGTTTAGCCTAAAACGCTAGTGCATATCAACATATGTGAGAGTTTCACTTTACTACGTATTTTCGTTACTTTTTAATTTCATTTGAAGTGTGGTTCTGCCAAAGCATTAGTATTCTTAGAAAAGGTTGTTCCCCACAAGTTTAGCCTAAAACGCTAGTGCATATCAACATATGTGAGATTTTCAGTTTTAAAAATTCATATTATTAGAAAATATCAGTTAAATTATACAAAATGGAATTATTACAATTCTTATTATTAGCACCTCTAACAAATTTCAAGTTTTTAAAAAAATTGGGACTTTTACTTGTTTTTTTGCTTTTTTCTCCTTTTTATAGTATTTAAAAAAATATTTTGTGTGAATAACGATTTCGCTAATTTAATTTTAAAGAATATCAGTTATTTCAGGATTCCACAAAGTAAATTTTGAACATCATTATTATTTTAATAAATAAAATGTAAAATGCTTAAAATATGTTTCAAACAGTAGTAGTTAGCTATACAATTAGTTCACCAGTTAATATCTTGGCCTTAAAAAAATATTAGTAACTGTTCTGCCTATTCTCAGTAATCTATGTAATCATTTAGTTTTACCAGTAGTTCTACTGAGAAATTTCAACCCAATGTACTGAAATAGTAAGAAAATAATAGTAAGTGTCACTAGCAATTTTGATCTCAAATAGATATACCAGAGGAACAAAAGAATATTACCATATCTAATCTAACAATTTTTTTCAATGTTTCCTTTTTATTTTATTCTTTTTTTCATGCTTGCTTATAGATAAATTTATGCCGCGAAAAGTTATTCAAAAATAACACTCACGAAACTCTATCATTCAATATACTGGGAAGGAAATTTTCAATAAATATAACTTGAAAAAAATTACATAGTAAGACTATTGAAAATATAACAATTATTTATCCTACACAAGAATCGAACTTGCTACCTGAATAGCTTATAACACACTTTAATTTCTAGATAATTTCCTAAAACTATATATAAATGTCAGTCTATCAAATCAAATTGATCTAAAAATGTTTTATCAACGCCCAAAGCAGTTCCAAGGCTTTCTCGAGGTCGCTTCTCCACTTTTTCCATATCCATACACCATTGGTCGAGATAATTTACATTTACATTACTTTTTATAGCCGCACAACTTGGGCTCAGGAGGTCTGGTAACAATAATCTGTTAGCATTTACAAAATGGTTTTCCTTTTCCTCCAATATAGTTTGTATTTCATCATCCTTCTGCGGCATCACACTGGCCCTGACTTTCTTGAAACGGTTAATAATTTTTTCTAGTGAACTTGTTTTTTTTATTAGTGTCGAGTTATTCTTGGGTGTCTCTGTCTTAGAATACTCGTTATCTGTACTCTTTCCAGAAACTTCTAAGATTGGTGATATAATACTATCCATTTCAGAGGTAAAATCTACTTTGACCGTATCTAAGACCGCATTAATTTTGTTAACTGCTGCATTATCCACTGTGAGGGGAAAGTTAGAAGTATCTAGCTTTCTAGAACTTTCTGCATTACCCAGACCATGTGGAGTATTGTAGTTACTATCAGAATCTAAACATGCTATTCCCGAAACTTCAAGTTGTGGTGGGCTATCCTCTTGCATAATAGATAGTTTCCTTCCTCTAACATTACCTAGAGACCGTTTCTCCCTATTATCAAACAGATTAGGTGACGAGTAACTACGGAATAACCCTTTACTATCATTTGATGTTACTGACTCATTAAAAAGTCCTCCTTTTTTAATTTTAATATCAGGACGATCTTGTTTATGCTTAAACTTCTTGGAGCTACTCGACTTCTTAGTTGAAACTAACCTAATAATTTGTTGTTTAGTAAAGCCTGAAGAGCACTCAGCAATAGTCTCATTACCTTTATTAATATTAGATATGATAGATATATTGTGACAATTTCGTGACATATCAGCATCATAAGTATTTACTCGGCAAGATGCCAGACTTTTTAAGAAATCGTCTTTGGGAATTTGGTAGAACGGTGTTATTAGAGACTTTTGCTGCAGTTTCACAAATGTACCACTGGTTCTGCGTCTCAAATTGAACTGATGTCTGGTAAGGTTTAAAGGTGTAAATATATCAAACATTGTGTGGTACTGATTTTTACTTGTCTTTAACTCTGATAAATCTGGCAGAGGCGGTATGTTTATTAAATCTTTGAATGACAATAGCTGGTCATATATCACTGGAGCAGACTGTAATGGAAATATATATTATATATAAAAAGTTAAGTTAGTAAACAAAAAATATTTTTTACGCAAAGGTTTAGGTGATGATGCATGCATTGTTAATTATGTGATAAACACATCACCAGTTACCGTTAGTAGTTAATAAGTAAAATGTAATTTTAAAATATATAACATAGAAGGCTAGAATTATAATTTTACCTGCAATTTTGATTCAGCATTGAAAACTCTTTCCAACAATGTTTTTAAGGCTGAAACAGCTTCACCATAATTTCTTTTAGCACCTACTAAATATTCATTAAATTTATATATATCATTATTTATTTCATTATTCTTCAATATATAACACACAGATATTACAAATGACCTTATTAAATTGGGAAAATTCAATCTTCCATCTTTTACGAGATTGCAGAGAATATATTTTTGTTCACTATTTACTTCCTTTTGTAAATCAGTTGAGCAAATTTGATCACATTTAGGATCATATTCTATTGCGTACAAGCTACGTTCAACTTGGCCTGTATTTTGTTGTATTATGGTCTCAGTTAGACCTAATACATTTGAACACTTATTTAAAAGAGGTGATACTTTTGTATTCCAATCAGTTTCCAAGTTATCTAATTTTTCATCTGTTTCTTGCAACCAGTTATCAAACAAAGTTGGTGGTTCTCTAACATTTTTAATCTTCAAAAGTTCTTCTTTAAATTGATCATCAACTTCATACTTTTTGATATAATTATCAACCAGCCCATCTATATATCCTTGTGCATTTGTAGTAGATAATAAATTCTCCATATCAGTAATTTTCTTTCGAAGCAACATTGCAATTTCTTCATTACATCTTTTTTTGCTTAAATAATTTGAAAATTTGCTAAGCATCACCTCTGTCTCCTTATTAATACATTCAACAAATCCATCTTTCTCCTGTGACTTGTATCTTTCTGTCATAGCATTGTATGAAGCCTTCTTACTATCTTTTACCAATAATGAAGAAAGTAAGCGATTTATCGCCAACTGTGAGAGTTCAAATATCAATACTGTCACTTTAAAGCAACCAGGATTTACTAAATATGAACACATTACAGGAGATAGCAGACCTAAGGTGCTGTATTTACTGATGAAGCTATACAACTCATTTCGATACGTTCTTTCGGCTGCTGTGTCATATAAAGGCCATGTTAATCCTGCGTGAGCTCGTGAGTCAATTATGGACACTAAATAATATGATAAATTATTGAATAAATTCTGCGTTGGCTTTTCTAGAGCGTTCTCCTTCAATATTAAGCGAGATAATTCAGCGGATAATGGGTGTATTTTACTCAGTAATCCAATATTCAGGATTGTTTCCTTTTTAAGAGTAATTACATGATCTCTTTGCTGCACTATCGTTGCCATTACGATAACGATACTAATACATTTCAAATTAACACTCGAGTTTTAACGTTAATCTAGTAATATATCACTAACTTGATATATAATTATAATCTAAATATGCACTGCCTTAAAAGTCAACACAAACGTAGACATTTAACAATTAAATTGAATTCAATTCAAAATTTGACAGATTTTACCGTTGAAAATACATATAGCATAACTTTTTATGTTATTATCTGTATTCTCAAATATTAAACAAATTTGCAAAATATATAAGATATTATTTGCTTTTTACGTTTTTACGAATTACGACTAAAAATTACTTCATAAAAGTTAATTTATCATTTTCATTTGTAATATTTTTCAAATAAGATATAAAATTTTAAAAATGACCTTAAGTGTAAACAATAAACTTTTAATTTTATTTTAAAATAAAATAATTTGAATTCTTCTTCAAAACGTATTATTGCTTTTATTAACAACTTATTACCAAAAATATATAACAGTTAATAGTGTAAAATAAAATATTTGTACAAAACAATATATTACCGTCTGAATGAAATGGAACGATAACAGCCATAACCTAAAATTTAAACCAGGAACGCGGCTGGGGTGCGTGTTTCTGTGGTAATCAAAACACACGTGTTTATGAAATTAATTATGTTAGTGTAACATAAACTGTTTCTATAATGGTAAGTTTTATAAAACTTTTATTGTATCTTATAATAAATATAATTAAAAGACCTATTAATCAATAATGTTATATAGTACAAATAATCCTTCATCGATAAATTGAAAAAATCTGCATCTAGCTACAATAATCACCTTTATAATATTTTATATAATATAAATGAATTGTAATACATATTTTTACGTAACTATCATATTATGTGGTGTTATTATACTAAGTTACTATTCTGTACTTAACAGTAACACAAATAAATCTATTATACAACCATCTTATTTAGCATCGACAATATAATTTAAATCAAATCAAATATGTAATAAAAATGACCTTTTTTAGAGTAAATTATACGTGCTTTACGAGCACAGCGCGGGCTTCGCCCTGTTCCGCGTGGCGGAGTTCGAGGAGCTTGCAGCGTTCCTGCCTCAAGTTGAGGAATCTGTGACTGATTTGCAAAGATTCAACTCCGTCGTCACACTTATAGCTTTCCAGCCTTTCAAGTCAGCTGTTTTAGCTTTGGAGAACATTAACGCTATATCTGAAGGTATATTTAGTTTTAGTAGACTGATACTAATTTTGTTTATAAAGATAAGGTTAGAATCTGAACGAACGAAAAAAATACTATAATAAATGTGTCTTTGTGTACACACATCTTCTGCATTAGCTCTTTGTTAATTTTACTTTAATTTCACTACACTATTTACGTAGAGAGAATGTACAACACTGCTAGGATCATTCTAAGAATACTAGCTTGCTGGATGCAAAAGCAAACATTTAAAAAGTGAAATATATTTGAATATACAGGTATAAAATCCATACCTATTGCTGGCATAGAAAGATATATATACTAAATGTGGTGCAGTAAAACAATATCTGTCTGTATGTAAATAATAATAATAATTTAATTATTGTCATATCCTTCTGGTGGTTTCACATTGAATTCTGCTAATGAACATGCAATGTTTTGATTTCCGATAGAAGTGTTAAAAATCAATATTTTTCTTTAGGTATTCTACCAGAAGATTTGAATCTGTTTCTTGAAGGAGCGTTACCAAAACGTAAAAAACGCAGTAAATGTACTCTGGGTGTATTAGATCCTAAACTTGGTGCGGCTATTAGCGAGGCCTTGGAAATTCCATGCTCTCACACTGGAGCTGTGCCGGAAGTTCTTAGAGGTTAGTTTCAGTTTATTAATTATTATTAGTGTCCGACCGAAGGTTCGGTTTCGGTTTCGGCTTCGGCAAGTTTCGGCATAAAAATGTAGTTTCGGTTTCGGCAAAAAAACTGCCGAACCTTCGGCAATGCCGAAACTACTCACTCATGAGTACCTGCTCACAAATTTTCACGTCACTTAGATACTTTTGAGTGTTTTTATAGCTTGTGAACCTAACCTTAAGATATAGTAAACGATTTTAATAAATTATAAATTAATGATGAGAATACTGAATGAACTGCTGACGACAGATTAAAATCCTGAGATCTATCCCTGTTAGTCTGTACGAAACTGTATGTCAGTTCGCGTAAGTGTGGCTCCTTTCATTTTGCGCATCCTGAGCTAGTTACTATATTGGAGGTTTGCCTTATTAGTAATTATTGAAATATAACCGTTTTCTATATAAACGTTACACAGTATATAGTCAATGAGGTAATATAAATATATATCAAATGTACATCTTATCATAAATTAGCACATAATTTTCCTGCAAGAAATGCACAGTTAAGTAAAAGGTTTTTATTTTTTTAGTGACCGTCCTACAACCAAGCGCGTTTATAAGCCTTCGTGGCGCAGTGGAACAGCGTTTGACTGTAAGCGCGATGATAGTGTTTTCAATTCCCACTCGGGAGAATGCTCATTTCAATTCTCTACACTGCCACCTGAGACAATGCGTTGAGTTCCACCACTCAAGACGCATCGTCTCCATTTCAGGCAGAAATGAGTGAAAACGAAAGTGACGAACGAAGTGTATAAGCACTCGGCCTTCTCCGACTACTCGCTATGCGAAAAAACTGAGTGTGAAGATATGTACATTATGTACATTACAAAATATAATTAAAAATGAAAAAAAAAAAATATTTAGTAAAATCAACATAATCACAATAATTCAAATGCATATGTAATTTTTAAAGCGTAAAAAATGTATTTTTTTTTACATATTATACAAATTTTATGACGTCATCAGTAGTTTCGGTTTCGGTTTCGGTTTCGGCCGAAACTAAGGTCAGAGCCGAAGGTTCTGTTTCGATTTCGGTTTCGGCTGAAAATTCAGTTTCGGTCGGACACTAATTATTATTTATCATTTTATAATTGTTGTATTGTTATTTTTTTCTTCTGTATCTTGCATTCAGAGGGTCTTGCAGAGTAGACAGAGGGAATCTAATGTTAAGACACATTATTCCCCATTATATTATTTATATTTATAATAAATCTTCATTTTTTCTTTCATTTAAAAATAATATACATAATATTAGAAAAATAGTGGCCAATCGTGGCCCAGTGGCACAAGAGTGTGACTGTAATGACTGGTTGTTGGTTCGATTCCCACTCGAGGAGTGGAAATTATATTTCCATTTTCTTTGCTCTGGTGTCGAGGTAAAGCGCGAAGTTCCGCCACTTAACACGCAAGCCTCCGAATTCGGCGGAAAGTGGGGAACGGAGTGTCTTAACACTAGGTTCCCTCTGCCTACCTTGCTGTGTGCGGGATATAGCGTGAAGCTATTTTTTTTTTTAAGAAAAATATATTCTTGTTATTAGTGTTAGTTGCGTATTTTCTCTTTAAAATTAAATTAGTGTATAGTTTTAGTTATTTTTTCATGTTTATATACAATAAAGTACATCAATGTGAGAGTGGAGTGTCTTGACACTAAATTACCCTGCTATGCAAGTTTTTTTTTTTAGCTTCACTGTGTATCCCCCACACAGCAGGGTAGGCAGAGGGAACCTAGTATTAAGACACTCCATTCTCCACTTTCCGCGGAATTCGGAGGCATTGCGTGTTAAGTAGCAATTCTAACGCCACGCTTTGCCTCAACACTAGATCGAAGAAAATGGAAATATTTCCACTCTACGAGTGGGAATCGAACCCACAACCAGTCGTTTATACGCTTGCGCCACTGCGCTATGACTGGCCCCAATTTTTTTGCATCTTTTTTCTCTATTCTTAATTGTTTTTTTTGGGTTTTGCAATTTTCTTGACTTGCACAAATTGATCTATTGCAAGTTATTTTAGCTTGTGGTAATAAAATTGTGCTAAATTAATGCAATTATAAGTTATGCCAGCTTATGATATACCTCATATGTATGGACAAAGTTATTGCTACATTCTATTTATATTATAGAAGAGCATCTGACTAAATATGATTGGTTGTGGGTTCGATTCCCGAGCAGGGGAATGATTAAACTTAAATTATTTTTAATTCTTATGTTTTGTTTTGGAAAAATTTGATGTTGAAATTTGTATCACCACTTAATACAGTCTCAATTTCAGACGAAATCTAAAACAAAAATGGAGTGACTTGTATCTAGGTTCTCTCGTACTGCCCTACTATGTGGGAAAGTATAAAGTTGAAGCTGTTTATATGTATATGTACTTGTAAAAAATATTTCTTGCTTGCTAAGAAAACAACAAAAATAATTTGTATTAATCGTATAAGATTTTCGATACCACTGGTAGTCAAACACATGGTTTAAAGGTCAGAGCACTTAGACTGTATCTAAGAGGTGGATTTAATTTCTACTACCTTCAAATTGTATATATATTTTTCTTCAAAATGTATATAATTTTATAAATATGTTTTTTAATTTTTATAAAATCATTTAAACATATGTTTTAAAAAGTCTATTAATTCACTTCTTAAGAACGTAAATAATACTTTAGAATACTAAACCAACATATTCTTTCTCAATTACATTGTTCTAAGTATAATAATATTTTAATTAAATCTACATATTCTTTCTTGTCAACAGGCATAAGACACCATTTCCACGCACTCATCAAAGGTCTAACGCTAAAAGCATGTAGCGTTGCCCAGCTCGGGCTCGGACACTCATACTCTAGAGCTCGAGTCAAGTTCAATGTGCATAGAGTGGATAACATGATTATACAGTCTATTGCACTGTTGGATCAGTTGGATAAGGATGTTAATACGTTTTCTATGAGAATCAGGTAATTTTGATAGATTTTTTGGTAAGATATAGTATTTAAATAGTAGAAAATTTAATTTAAAAAGAATTGTTAATCTTGAAGGGGCCTGTCGTCATGCAGTGGCACAATTATATGACTAAACGTCTGGTTGTGGGTTTGATTCCCACTTCAGTAGTGGAAATATTTAATATTTCAATTTTATTCGCTCTGGTGTTGAGGCAAAACGCGGCGTTAAGTTCCGCAACTTAACACGCTCTGCCTACCCGGCTGTGTGCGGGATACAGTGTGAAGCTAAATAAAAAAGAAAAGCAAGACTTAAATTGTTGATGTACTTTATTAAAATAGGGGTGAGCGGCTATTTTCATCAACAAGCTTATATAAATTTTGATATTTCCCATAATAGTATTTAAAAACATAACTGTAGCTAAATAAACAAATGACAAAACTGCGTAAAAATACAAAGCTGGCTGTAGGTTCCCCACTTTTGCTTTAAAATTGTTGTAAATGATGTGAGTCTTTATATAAGATAAAGATGACTGCCATAAGGAGATTAGAAATAAAGTTATTTAAAATGTTTTATTAGGAAAAATGAATATATATTTTTTTATAAAGAAAGTTTTAATATTTTGTTTAGGAGCAAAGAAAATTGACTTAAAATTCTCATTCACACATACAATATACAAACATCAAAAAAATTAATATCACCTAATAATCTAAATATCTATTTCAGAGAATGGTATTCCTACCACTTCCCAGAGCTCGTCAGCATTGTGCCAGACAACAACCTATATGCAAAGTGCGCTGAATACATCAAAGATAGGAAATCTCTCACCGAGGAATCAGTGGAGCCACTGACTGAGATACTCGGTGACTCCGAAAAGGCCCAAGCAATTCTGGACGCTTCTAAAATGTCGATGGGAATGGATATATCACCCGTGGACTTGATTAATATACAAATGTTTGCTGGACGTGTGGTCGCTTTGAGTAACTATAGGTAAGTTAATATGATCTTTTGTTTTCGTGATTACTACATATTTTATGTGTGTTACAGTACATATTTTGTCTGTGGTCACAGATAGACTATCTCAGTCTACCTGTGACCACGGACTGTAAAGTGTTTGAAATATCGAGTTTCTAAAAATGTATTTTCGAATACCAAAAATATACGCGATTAATCCGTTTGAAAATAGTTTCATTTCAAAATGTATTGGTAAGTTTTTATGTAAAAGACATTTAAATAAAACATATAAAAATATTCTTTAAATGTCTTTTTCAATTTTCCTAAGTGTGGAATAACACTTAAAATATGTTTAAAAATGTTTTTCTGTAGTTTTCCCCTTTTTTGTATGATAGTGTAGTTAGAGAGTATGTAGTGTCAAGACACTATTTTCTCTAATTTCTGATTGAATCAAGACTGCGTGTTTATTGGTGGAAAATGACGCCATTTTTCCTTTTATACTTAAGTGGAGAAATGAAAAAGTAGATATATGATCATTCGCACAAGTGGGAATCGAACCCACAAATATCTGACGTGAAAAAGCGTGTTTTAGGCGACACTACTGAAGTCACACTAACGAAATATAACTGGCTATGAGACATAAAAAATGTGTGCTCCCTTCTCGCTCTTTTGCCTCTATATTAATGTACGTAATTTAACTCTCAATTTCCGTTCGCCTCGCCTGATCACACATTTTCGTAACGCCCTCGTCATGTATTCATCAGTTACGCGTGCATTTTACTTCAGAAAACCTTGTTTTAAATGTAGATGTTTTTGATGTAAGGCTATTTTTAACCGTATTAGTAGTGTTAGAAACGTCGGGTCCTCTAATATATAATTTCGAATATCAGAAATATGCACCATTCATCTGGTTAAAAATAGTTTTATTTCAAAATGCGAAAATAAAACATTTAAAGAAAACGTACAAAAATTTGAACGCAGCGGGATTCGAATCCGCGCCTCTTGAAACGGTTTCAGGAGGCGCGGGTTCGAATCCCGCTGCGTTCCAATTTTTATATGTTTTCTTTAAATGTCTTTTTCAATTTTCCTAAGTGTGGAATAACACTTTAAAAATGTTTAAAAGAAAAAAAAATTAAAACATGCTATTATATTTTCGCTATATTATTTTAAAATTGTTTGACATTAAAAAAATTATGTAACTATGTAAAATTTATGAATGATGTAACTTCTTATTTTGAATAAAACTAATCAATTAACTTTGACTATAATATATTTTTTACAGAAAACAAATAGCAGAATATCTGCACACTAAAATGAACTCGGTGGCTCCCAACTTGACCACTCTAGTGGGAGACCAAGTCGGTGCCCGTCTCATATCCAAAGCAGGTTCTCTAACCAGCCTCGCTAAGTATCCAGCGTCTACTTTGCAAATATTAGGTAAGATGTCTTGAAAAACTTATAAAATACTTTGTAACCAGACGTTTATATGAAGCGGTGCGGGTTCAAATCCCGATGTGTTCAATTAGGGTAGGCAGAGGGAACGTAGTGTTAAAACACTCCGTTTCCCATTTTGTGGTGAATTTTGATGGCATTGTGTGTTAAGTGGCGGAACTTAACACCGCGCTTTGCCTCGACACCAGAGCGAAGAAAATGGAAATATTAAATATTTAATAATATATTTTCTTTTCTTAAATGATTTTATATATTACTTTTTTCCACACAGGTGCTGAAAAAGCTCTTTTCAGAGCTCTCAAAACTAGATCCAAGACGCCCAAGTACGGTCTCCTCTATCACTCCACATTTATAGGCAGAGCCGGACTCAAGAACAAGGGACGTATTAGCAGATATTTGGCTAATAAATGTTCTATTGCGTCCAGGATTGATTGCTTTTCTGGTTAGTATTGTTATTACGTTCAGATTTATTATTATTTAAAAGAAACTATTATTATTATTTTTTTTGTATGTAACCATCCTTATGACAAAAGTAAGTTGTAAATTATAAGCGTATTAGAATTTTCACGCAATCGGATGTAGAATGTATGCCTTAATAAGAGACGCGGGTTCGAATCCCGCTGTGTTCAAATTTTAATGTTTTTCATACTCTAAACATATTAATTTGCTTCTTTTATTAATTTTTAAACAATTTTATTATTTCCTTGTAATATTCTTAAAGTGTTTTTATCCCCTTAGGAAATTGAAAAAGACGTTTAGAAAACGTATAAAAATTTGAACGCAACAGGATTCGAACCCGCGCCTCCTGAATACCGTCCAGGTGGCTCTAAACGCTAAGCAATGCGTTCTATTACCAGCAAAGTCCAAATTTTTATACATCTTCTAAATATCTTTTTCAAAATTATATATTTATATAATTTTTCTATTATATTATCGAAACAGAGGTACAAACATCAATATTTGGTGAGAAGCTCCGTCAGCAAGTGGAGGACCGTCTCAAGTTCTACGAGACCGGAGACATTCCAATGAAGAACATTGACGTGATGAAGTAAGCCATCGAGGAGCTGGAGAAGGAGGAACCGGCTCCGGATGTCAGTGTCAACAGTGCTAAAAAAAAGAAGAAGAGGAAGACCAAGGAAGTGCCTATGGACGAGGATTGAATATATGTTTTATATCGAAATGATGTTTTATTTTTTAGGCTTAGTTTTTTGTTTTTTTTTTTTATATTTGTGTAAGTATATGATTAATTTGTGACAGTTTATATGTGGTAGTAGTAATGTGGCTTGTCGCAGTGGGACAGCGATTGGTTGTGGGTTCGATTCCCACTAAAGGAATGTTATATTTTATTTTATATGAAATATAGCGTGAAGCTGTAACATAACATAAGTGTTTCTATATAAATAATTTTGACTAAAATGTACCTATATAAAAAGTACAACAATTTCAAATATATATTTTGTAATATGTATTTTTAATATGAATAGATATTAAGAAATAAAATATTAGAATTTATAAATGGACTTTTATTTTACTTGCACATGTCTTTTTTTTAAGTAATGCTTAACATAAACTTTTCCACAACAGGGAAATGAACTCACAATTGAAGATGCATAGATGAAAGTGATATTTTGAATTTCAAGTTACACTTTGTTTTTCTTAGTTTGTTTTTACGTCAATTTAACGTATTACGATGTTCATAATTGGAAGTTAAATATTGTTATAATAGAAAAATACGATAATAACTTTTTTTACACAATAAAATAATAACCTTCAAAATAAGGAAAAATTGTGAATTTTATACTTTATCATAAATGATGCATTAAAAATAGACATTTATAAATATAACTGCTAATATTTGAAACTTCGCCTCCATCTTCATACAAACATGTCTTCAATGTTAGTATGCTATTCTATACTAGATTTATATTGAAAACTATATGTTTGCAAAAGAGTGGAATAAATCACAATTGCCTTGTTGAATTTAACAAAAAATGGAGAATTACCTCTTTTCTTGCAGAGTTTGACCGTAGCCGATAAATATATAGGTAGAAATAATCAAAACACTTCCAAACTTAATTTAAAATAAACTTTGAATTATTTATATGCTTTATTACAAGATAAGAAAAGAAAAGCTTTATATAGAATCAATACGTTCTTAGCTATTTAAAGGCAACGTCACAACAAATTTAAGTTTTTTAGACAAAAATGACAATTTTAAATGCATATCAATTGTAAATAACAATATAAATTGTAACAAAACCCTAAAAAATACACAATTATAAGCTAATTTCACGTCTACTACGTCATTAAACAATTTTCAAAACTTTAATTTGCGCCATCTTGATATAAGCACGTCTTATTATGTTTAATTTTATTATAATGGAAATTCCCGCCATTTTGTAAACGTCACTTTTTATTTTTTTATACAAAACAATATTCTTTATACAAAGACCTCAACTAACACGCCTCGATCGCCATTTTGGTGTTGCAATTGATTTTGACGTTAATATTGACGGACGCCAGCTGAGTGACGAAGAACTTGAATATGTAGGGAATAGAGACGGAGAGAAGGTTCCCCTCTCCGCACAACCTGCAAGTGTCCCTCGTTGCGTCGGTGTCGGTGTTGCCGGCGATGGGGCCGAGCAGAGTGCCGCACTTGGAGCAGAGGATCGCCTGTGGACGGAGAGCGGAGAGATGTGTGTTTGTTGTGGGGTAGTGTCGGGTCACTCCGCCCGAGGTATGTTGCGTGTTGAGTGGTGGAACGCAACATTGCTATATTACCAGAATGAAGGAGGAAATAATTGAAATATAATCATTTCCTCAAGTGAGAATCGAACCCACAACTATCATTTTTTTTTAAACATTTTTAAAATATTATTCCACACTTAGGAAAATTGAAATAGACATTTAGAAAGCGTATAAGAATTTCGACGCAGCTGGTAGTAGAACGCATGGCTCAGTGGTGAGAGCGCCTAGACCGTTCAGGAGGCGCGGGTTCGAATCCCGCTGCGTTCAAATTTTTATACGCTTTCTAAATGTTTTTTTCAATTATATTTTTTTTTTCATAGTTTATATATTTTATTAAGTTCAGTAGTTCAAGCATGTTTTAGGACTGCGTGTTTGTGTTTGTATTCGTAGGGAGGGTTGGCAGAAAGAACGTAGTGTCGAGACACTCCGCTCTACGCTTTCTGCCCGAAATCGAGATGTTGAGTGTTTAGTGGTGGAACTTAACATTGCCAACTTATCAAAGCGAAGATGGAAATAATTGATATATAATCATTACTTAAGTGAGAATCGAACCCAGAATTATTTTTTTTTTTATTATTCATATATTTTATTAGGTTCATCTATCCGCTATTTTATCATAAAATTGAATCTCGTGACAGATACTCTGTTCTCCACTTTTAACGTCATTTAAAAATATATTAATTCAAAATTTAATCTTATTTCAAAAAATTACATTAAATTTTGAATTAATGAGATAACATATAGCTTAGTTGACTTTGTATCTTTGTATGGCATAGATTAAAAATAAATAATGATTTATTATTAAATTTTAAGGCGAATCATTAATATTTTGGTAATTAAAATCGATTTGATAGTGACATACAGACAGACAGACACACACGCACCTGAGTCTTATCAGAGCAGTGAAACAGTCTGTCTTGCAACAAGAAGGCGGCGCCGTGCGATATGAGCGCGTCTCGCTCCATCTCCCCGAGGCGCACGCCGCCCCCGCGCCGCCTGCCCTTCACCGGCTGGCGGGTGAGCGCGTCCACTGCGCCGGTGGTGCGCACCTGCGACCATTCAACACATCTTGTTTGATAACATACACAGTTGTGGCCAGGCGTGGCGCAGTTCTGGTTGTGGGTTCGATTCCCACTCTAGGAGTGGAAATATTTAATATTTCCATTTTATTCCCTTGGGTATTGGGGCAAAGCGTGACGTTAAGTTCCGCAACTTATCACGCTCTGCCTACCCGGCTGTGTGCGGGATACAGTGTGAAGCTAAAAAAAAAGGAAAGAAAGACTTATATTGTTGATGTACTTTATTAAAATAGGGGTGAGCGGCCTTTTTCATCAATATAAACTTTGATTATTTCCCGTAATAGTATTTAAAAACATAACTGTAGCTAAATAAACAAATGACAAACTGCATAAAAATACAAAGCTGGCTGTAGGTTCCCCACTTTCGCTTTAAAATTGTTGTAAATGGTGTGAGTCTTTATATAAGATAAAGATGACTGCCATAAGGAGATTAGAAATAAAGTTATTTAAAATGTTTTATTAGGAAAAATGAATATATATTTTTTTATAAAGAAAGTTTTAATATTTTGTTTAGGAGCAAAGAAAATTGACTTAAAATTCTCATTCACACATACAATATACAAACATCAAAAAAATTAATATCACCTAATAAATCTAAATATCTATTTCAGAGAATGGTATTCCTACCACTTCCCAGAGCTCGTCAGCATTGTGCCAGACAACAACTTATATGCAAAGTGCGCTGAATACATCAAAGATAGGAAATCTCTCACCGAGGAATCAGTGGAGCCACTGACTGATATACTCGGTGACTCCGAAAAGGCCCAAGCAATTTTGGACGCTTCTAAAATGTCGATGGGAATGGATATATCACCCGTGGACTTGATTAATATACAAATGTTTGCTGGACGTGTGGTCGCTTTGAGTAACTATAGGTAAGTTAATATGATCTTTTGTTTTCGTGATTACTACATATTTTATGTGTGTTACAGTACATATTTTGTCTGTGGTCACAGGTAGCCTCTATCTCAGTCTATCTGTGACCACGGACTACTCTAAAGTGTTTGAAACATCGAGTTTCTAAAAATGTACTCGTATTTTCGAATACCAAAAATATATGCGATTAATCCGTTTGAAAATAGTTTCATTTCAAAATGTATTGGTATGTTTTTATGTAAAAGACATTTGTAGATAGCGTATAAAAATTTTCTTTAAATGTCTTTTTCAATTTTCCTAAGTGTGGAATAACACTTTAAAAAAGTGTTTAAAAGAAAAAAAATAAAACATGTTATTATATTTTCGCTATATATTTTAAAATTGTTTGACATAAAAAAAATTATGTAACTATGTAAAATTTATGAATGATGTAACTTCTTATTTTGAATAAAACTAATCAATTAACTTTGACTATAATATATTTTTTACAGAAAACAAATAGCAGAATATCTGCACACTAAAATGAACTCGGTGGCTCCCAACTTGACCACTCTAGTGGGAGACCAAGTCGGTGCCCGTCTCATATCCAAAGCAGGTTCTCTAACCAGCCTCGCTAAGTATCCAGCGTCTACTTTGCAAATATTAGGTGAGATGTCTTGAAAAACTTATAAAATACTTTGTAACCAGACGTTTATATGAAGCGGTGCGGGTTCAAATCCCGATGTGTTCAATTAGGGTAGGCAGAGGGAACGTAGTGTTAAAACACTCCGTTTCCCATTTTGCGCCGAATTCGAAGGCTTGCGTGTTAAGTGGCGGAACTTAACACCGCGCTTTGCCTCGACACCAGAGCGAAGAAAATGGAAATATTCAATGTTTTGATAATATATTTTCTTTTCTTAAATGATTTTATATATTACTTTTTTCCACACAGGTGCTGAAAAAGCTCTTTTCAGAGCACTCAAAACTAGATCCAAGACGCCCAAGTACGGTCTCCTCTATCACTCCACATTTATAGGCAGAGCCGGACTCAAGAACAAGGGACGTATTAGCAGATATTTGGCTAATAAATGTTCTATTGCGTCCAGGATTGATTGCTTTTCAGGTTAGTTTTTGTTATATATGATAAAAACTTTATTGGTCGGCTAGCGACACCCTCGCGGCTTCGCCGACCAGCGACTTTTATCCCCTATTCGAACCCCTTCAGGATTCTCTAAACTTTCTGTTCAATCATAATATAATATATCCTATAGCATTTCTGAATAGTGTAGCTTTCTAATTGTGAAAGAATTTTCATGATAGGTTCAGTATTTCCGAAGATAACCCTTTAGAGAAAGTTTTAAATTTTACCTCTTTAAGATATTAGTATAGATAAAAGTAATTTTAATTGACGGTTTCTATTTAGTAGTAGATTTTAAGGTTAACTAATACTATATTTTTCATTATTCAAAATGAATGACTAAAATTTCGAAATGCTAAATTTATTTGAAAATTTAACGCAACCGAATGTAGAAGGTATGCCTTGATAAGAGACACGGGTTCGAATCCCGCTGCATTCAAATTTTAATAAATTTCATACTCGTAAGTGTAAAATAAACAGTTTAAACATGTTAAATAGCTTCTTTTATTATTTTTTAAACAATTTAATTATATACTTTTAACATTCTTAAAGTGTTATTCACACCCTTCGGAAATTGAAAAAGACATTTAGAAAACGTATAAAAATTTGAACGCAACAGGATTCGAACCCGTACCTCCTGGAAACTATCCAGGCGCTCTGACCGCTAAGCAATGCGTTCTACTAGCAGCTGCGTCGAAATTTTTATATATACGTTTTCTAAGTGTCTTTTTCAATTTAATTATTTACTAAATTTATATATATTTATATAATATTTCTATTATATAATCCAAACAGAGGTACAAACATCAATATTTGGTGAGAAGCTCCGTCAGCAAGTGGAGGACCGTCTCAAGTTCTACGAGACCGGAGACATTCCAATGAAGAACATTGACGTGATGAAGTAAGCCATCGAGGAGCTGGAGAAGGAGGAACCGGCTCCGGATGTCAGTGTCAACAGTGCTAAAAAAAAGAAGAAGAGGAAGACCAAGGAAGTGCCTATGGACGAGGATTGAATATATGTTTTATATTGAAATGATGTTTTATTTTTTAGGCTTAGTTTTTTTGTTTTTTTTTTTATATTTGTGTAGGTATATGATTAATTTGTGACAGTTTATATGTGGTAGTAGCATGTGGCTTTGTCGCAGTTGGACAGCGACTGGTTGTGGGTTCGATTCCCACTTAAAGGAATTGTTATATTTTATTTTATATGAGATATAGCGTGAAGCTGTAACATAACATTAGTGTTTCTATATAAATATTTTTTGACTAAAATGTACTTATATAAAAAGTACAACAATTTCAAATATATATTTTGTAATATGTATTTTTAATATGAATAGGTATTAAGAAATAAAAATATTAGAATTTATAAATGGACTTTTATTTTACTTGCACATGTGTTTTTTTTAAGTAATGCTTAACATAAACTTTCCCACAACAGGGAAATGAACCCACAATTGAAGATGCATAGATGAAAGTGATATTTTGAATTTCAAGTTACACTTAGTTTTTCTTAGTTTGTTTTTACGTCAATTTTAAAATACGTTTATTATTACGATGTTCATAATTGGAAGTTAAATATTGTTATAATAGAAAAATACGATAATAACTTTTTTTACACAATAAAATAATAACCTTCAAAATAAGGAAAAATTGTGAATTTTATACTTTATCATAAATGATGCATTAAAAATAGACATTTATAAATATAACTGCTAATATTTGAAACTTCGCCTCCATCTTCATACAAACATGTCTTCAATGTTAGTATGCTATTCTATACTAGATTTATATTGAAAACTATATGTTTGCAAAAAGTGGAATAAATCACAATTGCCTTGTTGTATTTAACAAAAAATTGGGAATTACCTCTTTTCTTGCAGAGTTTGACCGTAGCCGATAAATATATAGGTAGAAATAATCAAAACACTTCCAAACTTAATTTAAAATAAACTTTGAATTATTTATATGCTTTATTACAAGATAAGAAAAAGAATAGCTTTATATAGAATCAATACGTTCTTAGCTATTTAAAGGCGACGTCACAACAAATTTAAGTTTTTTAGACAAAAATGACAATTTTAAACGCATATCAATTGTAAATAACAATATTATTTGTAATAAAAAACAAAAAAATACACAATTATAAGCTAATTTCACATCTACTACGTCATTAAACAATTTTCTAAACTTTAATTTGCGCCATCTTGATATAAGCACGTTTTATTATTTTTAATTTAATTTTAATGGAAATTCCCGCCATTTTGTAAACGTCACTTTTATTTTTTTATACAAAACAATATTCTTAGACAAAGACCTTAACTAACACGCCTCGATCGCCATTTTAGTGTTGCAATTGATTTTGACGTTAATATTGACGGACGCCAGCTGAGTGACGAAGAACTTGAATATGTAGGGAATAGAGACGGAGAGAAGGTTCCCCTCTCCGCACAACCTGCAAGTGTCCCTCGTTGCGTCGGTGTCGGTGTTGCCGGCGATGGGGCCGAGCAGAGTGCCGCACTTGGAGCAGAGGATCGCCTGTGGACGGAGAGCGGAGAGATGTGTGTTTGTTGTGGGGTAGTGTCGGGTCACTCCGCCCGAGGTATGTTGCGTGTTGAGTGGTGGAACGCAACATTGCTATATTACCAGAATGAAGGAGGAAATAATTGAAATATAATCATTTCCTCAAGTGAGAATCGAACCCACAACTATCATTTTTTTTAAACATTTTTAAAATGTTATTCCACACTTAGGAAAATTGAAAAAGACATTTAGAAAGCGCATAAGAATTTCGATACAGCTGGTAGTAGAACGTATGGCTCAGTGGTGAGAGCGCCTGGACGGTTCAGGAGGCGCGGGTTCGAATCCCGCTGCGTTCAAATTTTTATACGCTTTCTAAATGTCTTTTTCAATTATATTTTTTTTTTCATAGTTTATATATTTTATTAAGTTCAGTAGTTCAAGCATGTTTTAGGACTGCGTGTTTGTGTTTGTATTCGTAGGGAGGGGTGGTAGAGAGAACGTAGTGTCTACACACTCCGCTGTACGCTTTCTGCCCGAAATCGAGATGTTGAGTGTTTAGTGGTGGAACTTAACATTGCCAACTTATCAAAGCGAAGATGGAAATAATTGATATATAATCATTACTTAAGTGAGAATCGAACCCAGAATTATATTTTTTTTTCATTATTCATATATTTTATTAGGTTCATCTATCCGCTATTTTATCATAAAATTGAATCTCGTGACAGATACTCTGTTCTCCACTTTTAACGTCATTTAAAAATATATTAATTCAAAATTTAATGTTATTTCAAAAAATTACATTAAATTTTGAATTAATAAGATAACATATAGCTTAGTTGACTTTGTATTTTTTGTATGACATAGATTAAAAATAAAAAATGATTTATTATTAAATTTTAAGGCGAATCATGAATATTTTGGTAATTAAAATCGATTTGATAGTGGTTATAAGCAGACAGACAGACACACACGCACCTGAGTCTTATCAGAGCAGTGAAACAGTCTGTCTTGCAACAAGAAGGCGGCGCCGTGCGATATGAGCGCGTCTCGCTCCATCTCCCCGAGGCGCACGCCGCCCCCGCGCCGCCTGCCCTTCACCGGCTGGCGGGTGAGCGCGTCCACTGCGCCGGTGGTGCGCACCTGCGACCATTCAACACATCTTGTTTGATAACATACACAGTTGTGGCCAGGCGTGGCGCAGTGGCACAAGCGTGTGACTGTAAACGACTGGTTGTGGGTTCGATTCCCACTCTAGGAGTGGAAATATTTAATATTTCCATTTTATTCCCTTGGGTATTGGGGCAAAGCGTGACGTTAAGTTCCGCAACTTATCACGCTCTGCCTACCCGGCTGTGTGCGGGATACAGTGTGAAGCTAAAAAAAAAGGAAAGAAAGACTTATATTGTTGATGTACTTTATTAAAATAGGGGTGAGCGGCCTTTTTCATCAATATAAACTTTGATTATTTCCCGTAATAGTATTTAAAAACATAACTGTAGCTAAATAAACAAATGACAAACTGCATAAAAATACAAAGCTGGCTGTAGGTTCCCCACTTTCGCTTTAAAATTGTTGTAAATGGTGTTCATCTTTATATAAGATAAAGATGACTGCCATAAGGAGATTAGAAATAAAGTTATTTAAAATGTTTTATTAGGAAAAATGAATATATATTTTTTTATAAAGAAAGTTTTAATATTTTGTTTAGGAGCAAAGAAAATTGACTTAAAATTCTCATTCACACATACAATATACAAACATCAAAAAAATTAATATCACCTAATAATTCTAAATATCTATTTCAGAGAATGGTATTCCTACCACTTCCCAGAGCTCGTCAGCATTGTGCCAGACAACAACTTATATGCAAAGAGCGCTGAATACATCAAAGATAGGAAATCTCTCACCGAGGAATCAGTGGAGCCACTGACTGAGATACTCGGTGACTCCGAAAAGGCCCAAGCAATTCTGGACGCTTCTAAAATGTCGATGGGAATGGATATATCACCCGTGGACTTGATTAATATACAAATGTTTGCTGGACGTGTGGTCGCTTTGAGTAACTATAGGTAAGTTAATATGATCTTTTGTTTTCGTGATTACTACATATTTTATTTGTGTTACAGTACATATTTTGTCTGTGGTCACAGATAGACTGAGATAGAGGCTACCTGTGACCACAGACTACTCTAAAGTGTTTGAAACATGGGGCATCTAAAAATGTACTCGTATTTTCGAATACCAAAAATATACGCGATTAATCCGTTCGAAAATAGTATGTTTTCAAAATGTATTGGTATGTTTTTATGTAAAAGACATTTAAATAAAACATATAAAAATTTTCTTTAAATGTCTTTTTAAATTTTCCTAAGTGTGGAATAACACTTAAAGAATGTTTTTCCCCTTCCCCTTTTTTGTATGACAGTGTAGTTAGAGAGTATGTAGTGTCAAGACACTATTTTCTCTAATTTCTGATTGAATCAAGACTGCGTGTTTATTGGTGGAAAATGACGCCATTTTTCCTTTTGATCATTCGCACAAGTGGGAATCGAACCCACAAATATCTGACGTGAAAAAGCGTGTTTTAGGCGACACTACTGAAGTCACACTAACGAAATATAATTGGCTATGAGACATGGAAAATATGTGCTGGCTTGTCGTCCTTTTGCCTCTATATTAATGTACGTAATTTAACTCTCAATTTCCGTTCGCCTCGCCTGATCACACATTTTCGTAACGCCCTCGTCATGTATTCATCAGTTACGCGTGCATTTTACTTCAGAAAACCTTGTTTTAAATGTAGATGTTTTTGATGTAAGGCTATTTTTAACCGTATTAGTAGTGTTAGAAACGTCGGGTCCTCTAATATATAATTTCGAATATCAGAAATATGCACCATTCATCTGGTTAAAAATAGTTTTAATTCAAAATGCGAAAATAAAACATTTAAAGAAAACGTATAAAAATTTGAACGCAGCGGGATTCGAACCCGCGCCTCCTGAAACGGTTTCAGGAGGCGCGGGTTCGAATCCCGCTGCGTTCAAATTTTTATATGTTTTCTTTAAATGTCTTTTTCAATTTTCCTAAGTGTGGAATAACACTTTAAAAATGTTTAAAAGAAAAAAAATAAAACATGACAACTATTATATTTTCGCTATATATTTTAAAATTGTTTGACATAAAAAAAATTATGTAACTATGTAAAATTTATGAATAATGTAACTTCTTATTTTGAATAAAATTAATCAATTAACTTTGCCTATAATGTTTTTTTACAGAAAACAAATAGCAGAATATCTGCACACCAAAATGAACTCGGTGGCTCCCAACTTGACCACTCTAGTGGGAGACCAAGTCGGTGCCCGTCTCATATCCAAAGCAGGTTCTCTAACCAGCCTCGCTAAGTATCCAGCGTCTACTTTGCAAATATTAGGTAAGATGTCTTGAAAAACTTATAAAATACTTTGAAATCAGACTTTATATGAAGCGGTGCGGGTTCAAATCCCGATGTGTTCAATTAGGGTAGGCACAGGGAACGTAGTGTTAAAACACTCCGTTTCCCATTTTGTGGTGAATTTTGATGGCATTGTGTGTTAAGTGGCGGAACTTAACACCGCGCTTTGCCTCGACACCAGAGCGAAGAAAATGGAAATATTAAATATTTTAATAATATATTTTCCTTTCTTAAATGATTTTATATATTACTTTTTTCCACACAGGTGCTGAAAAAGCTCTTTTCAGAGCTCTCAAAACTAGATCCAAGACGCCCAAGTACGGTCTCCTCTATCACTCCACATTTATAGGCAGAGCCGGACTCAAAAACAAGGGACGTATTAGCAGATATTTGGCTAATTATTATTATTTTTATTCCAGGATTGATTGCTTTTCTGGTTAGTATTATGTTCAGGTTCTTTTTATTATTCAAAGGAAATTATTAAAATCATCCTTACAACAAAAGTAAGTTGTAAATTATAAACGTATTAGAATTTTGACGCAATCGTATGTAGAATGTATGCCTTAATAAGAGACGCGGGTTCGAATCCCGCTGTGTTCAAATTTTAATGTTTTTCATACTCTAAACATTTTAATTTGCTTCTTTTATTAATTTTTTAACAATTTTATTATTTCCTTGTAATACTCTTAAAGTGTTTTTATCCCCTTAGGAAATTGAAAACGACGTTTAGAAAACGTATAAAAATTTGAACGCAACAGGATTCGAACCCGCGCCTCCTGAATACCGTCCAGGTGCTCTTAAGCAATGCGTTCTACTAGCAGCTGCGTCGAAATTTTTATATATACGTTTTCTAAGTGTCTTTTTCAATTTAATTATTTCCTAAATTTATATATATATATAATTTTTCTTTTATATAATCATATCATCTTTTATAACAGAGGTACAAACATCAATATTTGGTGAGAAGCTCCGTCAGCAAGTCGAGGACCGTCTCAAGTTCTACGAGACCGGAGACATTCCAATGAAGAACATTGACGTGATGAAGCAAGCCATCGAGGAGTTGGAGAAGGAGGAACCGGCTCCGGATGTCAGTGTCAACAGTGCTAAAAAAAAGAAGAAGAGGAAGACCAAGGAAGTGCCTATGGACGAGGATTGAATATATGTTTTATATCGAAATGATGTTTTATTTTTTAGGCTTAGTTTTTTGTTTTTTTTTTTATATTTGTGTAGGTATATGATTAATTTGTGACAGTTTATATGTGGTAGTAGCATGTGGCTTTCTCTGTCGCAGTTGGACAGCGACTGGTTGTGGGTTCGATTCCCACTTAAAGGAATTGTTATATTTTATTTTATATGAGATATAGCGTGAAGCTGTAACATAACATAAATTAAAAAAAAAATTAAATAGCTTCACGCTATATCCCGCACACAGCAGGGTAGGCAGAGGGAACCTAGTGTTAAGACACTCCGTTCCCCACTTTCCGCCGAATTCGGAGGCTTTGCGTGTTAAGTGGCGGAACTTAACGCCGCGCTTTACCTCGACACCAGAGCGAAGAAAATGGAAATATAATTTCCACTCCTCGAGTGGGAATCGAACCCACAACCAGTCGTTTACAGTCACACTCTTGTGCCACTGGGCCACGACTGGCCACTAACATAACATAAGTGTTTCTATATAAATAATTTTGACTAAAATGTACCTATATAAAAAGTACAACAATTTCAAATATATATTTTGTAATATGTATTTTTAATATGAATAGATATTAAGAAATAAAAATATTAGAATTTATAAATGGACTTTTATTTTACTTGCACATGTCTTTTTTTTAAGTAATGCTTAACATAAACTTTTCCACAACAGGGAAATGAACTCACAATTGAAGATGCATAGATGAAAGTGATATTTTGAATTTCAAGTTTGTTAGTTTTTCCTTACTTTGTTTTTACGTCAATTTTAAAATACGTTTATTATTATGATGTTTATAACTGGAAGTTAAATATTGTTATAATAGAAAAAAACTCGAATCTCTTTTTTTACACAAAAAAATAATAAACCTTCAATATAAGAAAAATATGTGAATTTTATACTTTATCATAAATAATGCATTAAAAATAGACATTTAAATATAATTGAAATATAACTGCTAAGATTTGAAACTTCGCCTCTGTCTTCATACAAACATGTCTTCAATGTTAGTATGCTATTCTATACTAGATTTATATTGAAAACTATATGTTTGCAAAAGAGTGGAATAAATCACAATTGCCTTGTTGAATTTAACAAAAAATGGAGAATTACCTCTTTTCTTGCAGAGTTTGACCGTAGCCGATAAATATATAGGTAGAAAGAAATAATCAAAACACTTCCAAACTTAATTTAAAATAAACTTTGAATTATTTATATGCTTTATTACAAGATAAGAAAAAGAAAAGCCTTATAGAATTAATAAGTTCTTATTACCTATTTTAATATTGACATATAACAATCATGTGAATAACATACATTTAAAGGCAACGTCACAACAAATTTAAGTTTTTTAGACAAAAATGACAATTTTAAATGCATATCAATTGTAAATAACAATATAAATTGTAACAAAACCCTAAATAAAAAACAATTATAAGCTAATTTTACTTCTACTACGTCATTAAACAATTTTCAAAACTTCAATTTGCGCCATCTTGATATAAGCACGTCTTATTATGTTTAATTTTATTATAATGGAAATTCCCGCCATTTTGTAAACGTCACTTATTTTTTTATACAAAAAACAATATTCTTAGACAAAGACCTTAACTAACACGCCTCGATCGCCATTTTAGTGTTGCAATTGATTTTGACGTTAATATTGACGGACGCCAGCTGAGTGACGAAGAACTTGAATATGTAGGGAATAGAGACGGAGAGAAGGTTCCCCTCTCCGCACAACCTGCAAGTGTCTCTCGTTGCGTCGGTGTCGGTGTTGCCGGCGATGGGGCCGAGCAGAGTGCCGCACTTGGAGCAGAGGATCGCCTGTGGACGGAGAGCGGAGAGATGTGTGTTTGTTGTGGGGTAGTGTCGGGACACTCCGCCCGAGGTCGAGATGTTGAGTGGTGGAACGCAACATTGCTATATTACCAGATTGGAGAAGGAAATAATTGAAGTATAATCATTTCCTCTAGTGAGAATCGAACCCGCAACTATCATTTTTTTTAAACATTTTTAAAATGTTATTCCACACTTAGGAAAATTGAAAAAGACATTTAGAAAGAAAGCGCATAAGAATTTCGCTACAGCTGGTAGTAGAACGCTTGGCTCAGTGGTGACGTGCCTGGACGGTTCAGGAGGCGCGGGTTCGAATCCCGCTGCGTTCAAATTTTTATACGCTTTCTAAATGTCTTTTTCAATTATATTTTTTTTCATAGTTCATATATTTTATTGAGTTCAGTAGTTGAGACCGACTCACTGATATGTGTTTATATTCGTATATAGCGGGGGTGGTAGAGAGAACGTAGTGTCTACACACTCCGCTGTACGCTTTCTGCCCGAAATCGAGATGTTGAGTGTTTAGTGGTGGAACTTAACATTGCTAATTTACCAAAGCGAAGATGGAAATAATTTATACATAATCATTACTTAAGTGAGAATCGAACCCACAGCCATCACATTTTTTTTCATTATTCATATATTTTGTTAG
This sequence comes from Dryas iulia moderata, assembly GCA_019049465.1. Lineage (NCBI taxonomy): Eukaryota > Metazoa > Arthropoda > Insecta > Lepidoptera > Nymphalidae > Dryas > Dryas iulia. The sequence continues at coordinate 9,614,518 of CM032437.1, forward strand.
GTTCATCTATCCGTTATTTTATCATGACATAGAATGTAGTGACAGATACTCTGTTCTCCACTTTTTACTTTATTTAAAGATATATTAATTCAAAATTTAATGTCATTTCAAAAAAATACATTAAATTTTGAATTAATAAGATAACATATAGATTAGTTGACTTTGTATTTTTTTATGACATAGATTAAAAATAAAATATGATTTATTAATCAACTTTTAGGCGAATCATGAATATTTTGGTAATTAAAATCGATTTGATAGTGGTTATAAGCAGACAGACAGACACACACGCACCTGAGTCTTATCAGAGCAGTGAAACAGTCTGTCTTGCAACAAGAAGGCGGCGCCGTGCGATATGAGCGCGTCTCGCTCCATCTCCCCGAGGCGCACGCCGCCCCCGCGCCGCCTGCCCTTCACCGGCTGGCGGGTGAGCGCGTCTACTGCGCCGGTGGTGCGCACCTGCGACCATTCAACACATCTTGTTTGATAACATACACAGTTGTGGCCAGGCGTGGCGCAGTGGCACAAGCGTGTGACTGTAAACGACTGGTTGTGGGTTCGATTCCCACTCTAGGAGTGGAAATATTTAATATTTCCATTTTATTGTCTTGGGTATTGGGGCAAAGCGTGACGTTAAGTTCCGCAACTTATCACGCTCTGCCTACCCGGCTGTGTGCGGGATACAGTGTGAAGCTAAAAAAAAAAGAAAAGAAAGACTTATATTGTTGATGTACTTTATTAAAATAGGGGTGAGTGGCCTTTTTCATCAATATAAACTTTGATTATTTCCCGTAATAGTATTTAAAAACATAACTGTAGCTAAATAAACAAATGACAAATTGCATAAAAATACAAAGCTGGCTGTAGGTTCCCCACTTTCGCTTTAAAATTGTTGTAAATGGTGTGAGTCTTTATATAAGATAAAGATGACTGCCATAAGGAGATTAGAAATAAAGTTATTTAAAATGTTTTATTAGGAAAAATGAATATTTATTTTTTTATAAAGAAAGTTTTAATATTTTGTTTAGGAGCAAAGAAAATTGACTTAAAATTCTCATTCACACATACAATATACAAACATCAAAAAAATTAATATCACCTAATAAATCTAAATATCTATTTCAGAGAATGGTATTCCTACCACTTCCCAGAGCTCGTCAGCATTGTGCCAGACAACAACCTATATGCAAAGTGCGCTGAATACATCAAAGATAGGAAATCTCTCACCGAGGAATCAGTGGAGCCACTGACTGAGATACTCGGTGACTCTGAAAAGGCCCAAGCAATTCTGGACGCTTCTAAAATGTCGATGGGAATGGACATATCACCCGTGGACTTGATTAATATACAAATGTTTGCTGGACGTGTGGTCGCTTTGAGTAACTATAGGTAAGTTAATATGATCTTTTGTTTCCGCGATTATTACACATTTTGTCCGTGTTATAGTATATATTTTGTCTGTGGTCACAGGTAGCCTCTATCTCAGTCTATCTGTGACCACAGACTACTCTAAAGTGTTTGAAACATGGGGCATCTAAAAATGTACTCGTATTTTCGAATACCAAAAATATACGCGATTAATCCGTTTGAAAATAGTTTCATTTCAAAATGTATTGGTAAGTTTTTATGTAAAAGACATTTAAATAAAACATATAAAAATATTCTTTAAATGTCTTTTTCAATTTTCCTAAGTGTGGAATAACACTTAAAGAATGTTTTTCCCCTTCCCCTTTTTTGTATGACAGTGTAGTTAGAGAGTATGCAGTGTCAAGACACTATTTTCTCTAATTTCTGATTGAATTCGGGTCTGCGTGTTGATTGGTGGAAAATGACGCCATTTTTCCTTTTGATCATTCGCACAAGTGGGAATCGAACCCACAAATATCTGACGTGAAAAAGCGTGTTTTAGGCGACACTACTGAAGTCACTAGTCATTAACGAAATATAACTGACTATGAGACATAGAAAATATGTGCTGGCTTGTCGTTCTTTTGCCTCTATATTAATGTACGTAATCTATCAACTTCCGTTCGCCTCGCCTGATCACACATTTTCGTAACGCCCTCGTCATGTATTCATCAGTTACGCGTGCATTTTACTTCAGAAAACCTTGTTTTAAATGTAGATGTTTTTGATGTAAGGCTATTTTTAACCGTATTAGTAGTGTTAGAAACGTCGGGTCCTCTAATATATAATTTCGAATATCAGAAATATGCACCATTCATCTGGTTAAAAATAGTTTTATTTCAAAATGCGAAAATAAAACATTTAAAGAAAACGTACAAAAATTTGAACGCAGCGGGATTCGAATCCGCGCCTCTTGAAACGGTTTCAGGAGGCGCGGGTTCGAATCCCGCTGCGTTCCAATTTTTATATGTTTTCTTTAAATGTCTTTTTCAATTTTCCTAAGTGTGGAATAACACTTTAAAAATGTTTAAAAGAAAAAAAATAAAACATGACAACTATTATATTTTCGCTATATTATTTTAAAATTGTTTGACATTAAAAAAATTATGTAACTATGTAAAATTTATGAATGATGTAACTTCTTATTTTGAATAAAACTAATCAATTAACTTTGCCTATAATATTTTTTTACAGAAAACAAATAGCAGAATATCTGCACACTAAAATGAACTCGGTGGCTCCCAACTTGACCACTCTAGTGGGAGACCAAGTTGGTGCCCGTCTTATATCCAAAGCAGGTTCTCTAACCAGCCTTGCTAAGTATCCAGCGTCTACTTTACAAATATTAGGTAAGATGTTTTGACAAATATATAAAATACTTTGAAATCAGACTTTATATAAAGCGGTGCGGGTTCAAATCCCGATGTGTTCAATTAGGGTAGGCAGAGGGAACGTAGTGTTAAAACACTCCGTTTCCCATTTTGTGGTGAATTTTGATGGCATTGTGTGTTAAGTGGCGGAACTTAACACCGCGCTTTGCCTCGACGCCAGAGCGAAGAAAATGGAAATATTCAATGTTTTGATAATATATTTTCTTTTCTTAAATGATTTTATATATTACTTATTTCCACACAGGTGCTGAAAAAGCTCTTTTCAGAGCACTCAAAACTAGATCCAAGACGCCCAAGTACGGTCTCCTCTATCACTCCACATTTATAGGCAGAGCCGGACTCAAGAACAAGGGACGTATTAGCAGATATTTGGCTAATAAATGTTCTATTGCGTCCAGGATTGATTGCTTTTCTGGTTAGTATTGTTATTACGTTTTTTTATTATTCAAAGGAAATTATTAAAATCATCCTTATGACAAAAGTAAGTTGTAAATTATAAGCGTATTAGAATTTTCACGCAATCGGATGTAGAATGTATGCCTTAATAAGAGACGCGGGTTCGAATCCCGCTGTGTTCAAATTTTAATGTTTTTCATACTCTAAACATTTTAATTTGCTTCTTTTATTAATTTTTTAACAATTTTATTATTTCCTTGTAATACTCTTAAAGTGTTTTTATCCCCTTAGGAAATTGAAAACGACGTTTAGAAAACGTATAAAAATTTGAACGCAACAGGATTCGAACCCGTACCTCCTGGAAACTATCCAGGTGCTCTGACCGCTAAGCAATGCGTTCTACTAGCAGCTGCGTCGAAATTTTTATATATACGTTTTCTAAATGTCTTTTTCAATTTAATTATTTACTAAATTTATATATATTTATATAATTTTTCTATTATATTATCGAAACAGAGGTACAAACATCAATATTTGGCGAGAAGCTCCGTCAGCAAGTCGAGGACCGTCTCAAGTTCTACGAGACCGGAGACATTCCAATGAAGAACATTGACGTGATGAAGCAAGCCATCGAGGAGTTGGAGAAGGAGGAACCGGCTCCGGATGTCAGTGTCGACAGTGCTAAAAAAAAGAAGAAGAGGAAGACCAAGGAAGTGCCTATGGACGAGGATTGAATATATGTTTTATATCGAAATGATGTTTTATTTTTTAGGCTTAGTTTTTTGTTTTTTTTTATATTTGTGTAGGTATATGATTAATTTGTGACATTTTATATGTGGTAGTAGTGATGTGGCTTGTCACAGTTGGACAGCGACTGGTAGTGGGTTCGATTCCCACTCAAAGGAATTGTTATATTTTATTTTATATGAGATATAGCGTGAAGCTGTAACATAACATAAATTAAAAAAAAAATTAAATAGCTTCACGCTATATCCCGCACACAGCAGGGTAGGCAGAGGGAACCTAGTGTTAAGACACTCCGTTCCCCACTTTCCGCCGAATTCGGAGGCTTTGCGTGTTAAGTGGCGGAACTTAACGCCGCGCTTTACCTCGACACCAGAGCGAAGAAAATGGAAATATAATTTCCACTCCTCGAGTGGGAATCGAACCCACAACCAGTCGTTTACAGTCACACGCTTGTGCCACTGAGCCACGACTGGCCACTAACATAACATTAGTGTTTCTATATAAATAATTTTGACTAAAATGTACCTATATAAAAAGTACAACAATTTCAAATATATATTTTGTAATATGTATTTTTAATATAAATAGATATTAAGAAATAAAAATATTAGAATTTATAAATGGACTTTTATTTTACTTGCACATGTCTTTTTTTTAAGTAATGCTTAACATAAACTTTCCCACAACAGGGAAATGAACTCACAATTGAAGATGTATAGATGAAACCAATATTTCGAATTCCAAGTTTGTTAGTTTTTCCTTACTTTGTTTTTACGTCAATTTTAAAATACGTTTATTATTATGATGTTTATAACTGGAAGTTAAATATTGTTATAATAGAAAAAACTCGAATCTCTTTTTTTACACAAAAAAATAATAAACCTTCAATATAAGAAAAATATGTGAATTTTATACTTTATCATAAATAATGCATTAAAAATAGACATTTAAATATAATTGAAATATAACTGCTAAGATTTGAAACTTCGCCTCTGTCTTCATACAAACATGTTTTCAATGTTAGTATGCTATTCTATACTAGATTTATATTGAAAACTATATGTTTGCAAAAGAGTGGAATAAATCACAATTGCCTTGTTGAATTTAACAAAAAATGGAGAATTACCTCTTTTCTTGCAGAGTTTGACCGTAGCCGATAAATATATAGGTAGAAAGAAATAATCAAAACACTTCCAAACTTAATTTAAAATAAACTTTGAATTATTTATATGCTTTATTACAAGATAAGAAAAAGAAAAGCCTTATAGAATTAATAAGTTCTTATTACCTATTTTAATATTGACATATAACAATCATGTGAATAACATACATCTGAAGGCGACGTCACAACAAATTTAAATTTTTGTCTAAAAAATGACAATTTTAAATGCATATCAATTGTAAATAACAATATAAATTGTAACAAAACCCTAAAAAATACACAATTATAAGCTAATTTCACGTCTACTACGTCATTAAACAATTTTCAAAACTTTAATTTGCGCCATCTTGATATAAGCACGTCTTATTATGTTTAATTTTATTATAATGGAAATTCCCGCCATTTTGTAAACGTCACTTTTTATTTTTTTATACAAAACAATATTCTTAGACAAAGACCTCAACTAACACGCCTCGATCGCCATTTTGGTGTTGCAATTGATTTTGACGTTAATATTGACGGACGCCAGCTGAGTGACGAAGAACTTGAATATGTAGGGAATAGAGACGGAGAGAAGGTTCCCCTCTCCGCACAACCTGCAAGTGTCCCTCGTTGCGTCGGTGTCGGTGTTGCCGGCGATGGGGCCGAGCAGAGTGCCGCACTTGGAGCAGAGGATCGCCTGTGGACGGAGAGCGGAGAGATGTGTGTTTGTTGTGGGGTAGTGTCGGGACACTCCGCCCTAGGTCGAGATGTTGCGTGTTGAGTGGTGGAACGCAACATTGCTATATTACCAGATTGGAGAAATAATTGAAGTATAATCATTTCCTCTAGTGAGAATCGAACCCACAACTATCATTTTTTTTAAACATTTTTAAAATGTTATTCCACACTTAGGAAAATTGAAAAAGACATTTAGAAAGAAAGCGCATAAGAATTTCGCTACAGCTGGTAGTAGAACGCTTGGCTCAGTGGTGACGTGCCTGGACGGTTCAGGAGGCGCGGGTTCGAATCCCGCTGCGTTCAAATTTTTATACGCTTTCTAAATGTCTTTTTCAATTATATTTTTTTTCATAGTTTACATATTTTAATAAGTTCAGTAGTTGAGACCGACTCACTGATATGTGTTTATATTCGTATATAGCGGGGTTGGCAGAAAGAACGTAGTGTCGAGACACTCCGCTCTACGCTTTCTGCCCGAAATCGAGATGTTGAGTGTTTAGTGGTGGAACTTAACATTGCCAACTTATCAAAGCGAAGATGGAAATAATTGATATATAATCATTACTTAAGTGAGAATCGAACCCAGAATTATATTTTTTTTCATTATTCATATATTTTGTTAGGTTCATCTATCCGTTATTTTATCATGACATAGAATGTAGTGACAGATACTCTGTTCTGCACTTTTTACGTTATTTAAAGATATATTAATTCAAAATTTAATGTCATTTCAAAAAATGACATTAAATTTTGAATTAATAAGATAACATATAGCTTAGTTGACTTTGTATTTTTGTATGACATAGATTAAAAATAAAAAATGATTTATTATTAAATTTTAAGGCGAATCATGAATATTTTGGTAATTAAAATCGATTTGATAGTGGTTATAAGCAGACAGACAGACACACACGCACCTGAGTCTTATCAGAGCAGTGAAACAGTCTGTCTTGCAACAAGAAGGCGGCGCCGTGCGATATGAGCGCGTCTCGCTCCATCTCCCCGAGGCGCACGCCGCCCCCGCGCCGTCTGCCCTTCACCGGCTGGCGGGTGAGCGCGTCTACTGCGCCGGTGGTGCGCACCTGCGACCATTCAACACATCTTGTTTGATAACATACACAGTAGAATCTATTTAAGCCGAACTTCGATAAGTCAAAAAGCTCCTAGAGACCTCCTACCCCCAACCAATTACTGAGCTGCTGCCGCGGTCGCTGATCGCCCTAGCTGGGCCTCCCTTGATTCGTTGAGGGACCCACCTGGCTGGGTCGATCGCCCAGCCATTAGATCATCCCCCTCAGCCTTCCATACCTGTCCTTTAGGGTCTTAGCTGAATATGCCACATACAAGGCTTCATAAGCCTTACCCCGTGACCCACACCATAGTTGGGGGTGGAGTTGATCGCAACGGTCAGAGGGCAAGGCCCTGAAACCGTTTACCCTGTCTCGTGCGGTGAGAGAGAAGATCTGAAGTGTCAAAAACCTCAAAATCTCGTAAATATGATTAATTTCCCTTTCCTTTAAACACCAAAACCTTCATTACTCGAAATCTCAACCCTCTATTAGTCGAAATAAAGATAAAGTCGCTGCAAGTCATTTTGGTACATATTTCCCTTCATAACTCGAAAAAATTATTTGAACCCTTTATCTTGAACGTCTTTTCTCTTACAATCTTTACAACTCGAATATTTAAAAATTATTACCATTATTACATCGTTTAAAAAATTATTACAATCTCACTTACCTGCCACTTATCAGACACCATGTGTCTCAGCCTCTGATAGTGTACCAGCCCGCAGAATATATCGGCGGAGAGCTCTCTGCCGTCCACTCCGCTGTACAATCTCTCCGTCCCATAGTAATTGTAGCCGCCGGCTTCGAGAACACGGCCGAAGTAGTTGATGGCTGTGTCGTTTTCGGTGAAACGGAATGGTGACGCGTCGTGTACCTTTGGGGAAGAAATGTGTTTTAAGATTTTATTATATGGCAGTGTAGGTATAGGGAATCTAGTGTTAAGACTTTATTATTAAGTAAGGTAAGTTAAGGATTAAGGTAACTTTTAAATATTGTTAAAGTGTTATTCCACACTTAGGAAAATTAAAAAAAGGCTTTTAGAAAACGTATAAAAATCTGAAAGGATTCGAACCCGCGCCTCCTGAATACCGTTCAGGCACTCTCACCACTGAGCCATGCGTTCTACTACCAGTTGCGTCGAAATTCATATACGCGCGATTACAACTTATTTTTGTTGTTAGCATCTCTGTAGAGACATTTTTACAATTTTCAGTTACTCAAACATTATGTACAACTTGGTTGCGGGTTCGATATTCGAGGAGTGAAAATATTTAATATTTCCGTTTTCTTCGCTCTGCTGTCGAGACAAAGCACGGCGTTAAGTTCCGCCACTTAACACGCAACACCTCCAAAATTCGGCGGAAAATGGGGAACGGAGTGTCTTAACACTAAGTTCCCTCTGCCTATCCTGCTGTGTGCGGGATACAGCGTGAAGCTAAAAAATACTCACATGTCCATGCAAACACGCGGCTTTCCCCGCCATACATTCCACCATCATGGCTATCGTCATTCTGGATGGGAATCCGTGAGGGTTGAAAAGGATATCGGGAATTAGACCTGATTCTGTAAAGGGCAAGTCTTCTGCTGCCCATTTTTGCGAACAGATCCCCTTTTGCCCTGCACGGGAAGCGAACTTGTCGCCCACTGTTGGATTACGCTGTGGAATAATGTGATATTGTATACATTATAAGTTTTAGTGGAGAACTGGGTGTTTTATTGTCCAATGTAATTGCCACTGGTGAGACTAATAAATAAATAAATATGAAGCAGATATGATAAGTACATAAAATTAAAAATATTTTTTTAAATTATAAAAATTATAGTTAAAGTTCATCAATTAATACGTAATTTACTTATTTATAAATAACGTATTGCCCGCGACTTTGCTGGCATAGATTATTAAATGGAAATTCTGGATTTTTTACGTTTCTGTAGAAATTCCAAAAAAAAATCTGTATCTATCTCTTTCCTAAATATGTATAGTTATTTACACAAATATAAAAAGAAAAACTGTTTTAGAAAATTAAAAATTGAAACGTAGGACTCGAATTCGAATCTCTTATTTACCTTTGAAACACTACTATTCCAATACTACTAATTAATTAAAAAATTAAATAGCTTCACGCTATATCCCGCACACAGCAGTATAGGCAGAGGGAACCTAGTGTTAAGACACTCCGTTCCCCACTTTCCGCCGAATTCGGAGGCTTTGCGTGTTAAGTGGCGGAACTTAACGCCGCGCTTTACCTCGACACCAGAGCGAAGAAAATGGAAATATAATTTCCTCTTTTCGAGTGGGAATCGAACCCACAACCAGTCGTTTACAGTCACACTCTTGTGCCACTGGGCCACGACTGGCCACAAGGTAAGTAATTATTTCACTTTTCTCCAAACATATTTTCAAATACAATTCTAATATAGAATACTGTACTAAGATTGAAGACATGTGTGTATGGAGGTGAAGGAGCAGTTTCAGAGCTTAGCAGCTCTATTCATAAAGGCGACTTTAAATGCAAATTAATTATGATAAACTATAAAATTCACATATTTTTCTTATATTGAAGGTTTATTATTATATTCCAATACTACGACATTCTTATACATTTAAAGATAGCTGAATGGAACGTATGACATAATGGCAAGAAGCACACAAACACGTGTGTACCGTACACAAGAAGTACGGGTTGAAATACCGCTACGTACAACTTTTTATACTTATCCTATTATTTTTTATTCTATTCTTACCTGTATTCTAACCATGACACAAGCTTTTCTCGGCGCTTTGGGAGAGAAGTCTCCGCACAACCGGACACTATCCACAAACACTTCCTCTTTGCCGTGGTATTTGGACACTAAGAATTGACTCTTTTCTCCGTCGTAGTAACTGTAAGGAATGTTCATATAAAAATGTTATTTATATAAATAACATTAGTAATATTTAAAAAAAATATATATTGGAAGGAAGAGGATGGAAGTATCAAATATTTCCACTCCTCAAGTTGGAATCGAACCCACAACCAGTCGCTTTACAGTCACATTTTGTGCCCACAAGCCGCGAACATTTACGCATAGCGTTTAGGCTAAAATTGATTTTGAAGATTTTGAAGAAGAATTTTGATTTGATTTTGATTTTGAATTTTATGATTTTGATTTTGAAGGATTTTGAAGATAACACCTGATGTAGGACCATAATAAACCAGCTACGGCAGACTAAAATTTAGGAAAATTGTGAACCAACCAAAATAGTTAAATGTGATGGGTATTTTGGTGGCAAGGGTCATTAAATAAAGTCGCTTATACAACTTTTTTAATAACAACTCTGCAGAGAAAATCACCAGAAATTGGTAAAAATCACCCAACGTAGACGCTAACAACAAAATCAAGTTGTAATATGCGTATAGAAATTTCGTACCAGCCGATAGTAGAACGCATGGCTTAGCAGTGAGATGCAGGAGAATTGAAGAGAACGGGTTCGAATCCCGCTACGTACAAATACATATTTATTTATTTATTTATATATATTCTAAGAATATATTTCTTTTAACATTTTGAACTGTTATTGACACATTAAGCAAACTGAAAAAAACTTACAAAAAATCAGAGACACCAAATCAAATCCCGCTGCGTACAAATATATATACCTACGCTTTTTTAATGTTTTTTTTTTCTAAATATTCTCTTACCAATAAAACGGATCCTCAGGTTGTACCCTAGCACCCACAGCTGGGAGGCCATCTTCATCTATATACGGGTTCAATTCCGGCTTGGACGGGTCTCTGCAGAAGTAGGAGGAGGAGTGTTTCAACTCTATGAAATTAGATTTGTACACTGTGCCCGCAGCAAAACCTCTTTCGTATGACGATTTGTTTATTATCATCGCGTCTTCCATGTCGTAGCCCTGTAAATAATTTTATAAATGTAGAAAGATCGTGAAATAAGTATAATAATATTAAAAATAAGTGTCTGTTACGGTTTCGCGACTAATGTAGATGATATTCGGTAAGAAAATAGTTGAGGACCTACAATCAAACATAGCCTATTTTTTTTTAAACGAATGAATGAATAAATGAACGAAAAAACAACATCACACTACAGTACAAGATATAACAGCCACTACAGCATTGGTTCCTGCCGGGTCCAGTCCGAATTATTCACGATTAATTTAATGAATGAATGAATGACTGGATAAAAAACTATAGTTTAAGATGTAACAGCCAGTACGGAGTTAGTCTCAGTGGGATACTTATCTAGGCCGAGTTACTCACCAATAACCTAGTGAACAAATGAATGAATGAACGAAAAGATACGCAACACTCACAGTATATGATATAACGACCATTATAGCGTTAGTCTCGATGATGTACCCGTCGAGGCCAAGTTCCTCGTGACTGAGTTAGTGAAGGAATGAATGAATGAACGGTAATTGATGGATTAGTGAATGAATGAACGAAACAACACAATCCACTCACAGTATAAGATATAACGGCCAGTATGGCATTAGTCCCGGCGGGGTAGTCGTCCAGGCCGAGGTTGTCGTGGTGCAGTGGCCGGAACAGTGGCGTGGCGCCGCTCTGCAGTCGGTACAGCTTCGTCTCCGCGTTGGTGAGCCACGTGTGTATTGGCGTCCCCATTGTTTGCTTACCCATTTGACATTGGTACATGTTTCTGGGAGTAGGAAGAAACAAATGAATTATTTTTTTTATGCACCCCAACATGTTCTATATTTTTAAATGTAAATGGCTGAAGTTACCTGTGAGATATCACTAATAGTGATAAGGTAACTTTTGCATGGTATATTTTTGTGTTTCTGTTCCTATTATTCGTTTGATATTTTTGTGTGCAATGAAGAATGTTATCTATCTATCTGCTTTTTAATATTTTAAAAATGTTATACACACACTTGGGACATTGAAAAAGAAGTTTAGAAAATGTATAAAAAATTGAACAAAGCGGGTTTCGAACCCGCGCCTCCTGGAAATCGTCCAGGCTGACCGCTAAATATTATGAATATCTTATTTAAGAACTTGAAATATTCATGGAGTAATGGGACAGGAATTGACTGTATATATGTTTGGTTGTGGGTTCTATTTGTGGGTATGATTGTGATTATACTCAAAACTGTTCCGAATTCAGAACAGAGTATCTGGTCTGGACACAGAAAAAAGCGATAACTCAAAAAAAACGTAAATATAACAAAAAGTAATATTTTGCAATAAAAAAAAAGAAATGTTTTGAAATGAAATTATAATTTTTAATGACAACGTAAAGCTAAACTCGTTAAAAAGTAAATTCTGTAAGTCATTGGACTGTTCAAATTTTTAATTCATTATAATGAATTTAAAAAAAAGTCACCATCAGTCAAAAGAGCCATGCGTTAAGGAAGTGGCCAGTCGTGGCCCAGTGGCACAAGAGTGTGACTGTAAACGACTGGTTGTGGGTTCGTTTCCCACTCGAGGAGTGGAAATTATATTTCCATTTTCTTCGCTCTGGTGTCGAGGTAAAGCGCGGCGTTAAGTTCCGCCACTTAACACGCAAGCCTCCGAATTCGGCGGAAAGTGGGGAACGGAGTGTCTTAACACTAGGTTCCCTCTGCCTACCCTGCTGTGTGCGGCATATAGCGTAAAGCTACTTAATTTAATTTAATTTTTTAAAAAAAGTCCTTTTTTACATACACTTTAACTAGACTAGACTAGACTAGATGGTATAGTACTACTTTTCTACTATACTAAATTGATTTTGTATATATCGCTATCAGTTTTTTCCTTCCTGCAATAATATAATTTGCAGCTCGAATGTGGTTATGTTACTAAGAAAGTAAATTAGAACTTGTACTTACCGCGGCGATTGGTTGCAATCCGGCATTGGCACTAACTGAGCTAGATTACTCATAAACGCCGACTTCGATAGCTCTAAATGCGTTGTTTTACCTGAAAACAAAGAATTTGAAAAATTATAAAGCAATGTTTGGTCATTTATAAGACATAGTAGCGTAGTAAGCGTAGTACATAGGTGGTAAAAATGATGTGAAAAAAAAATATACCCACGAAATAGAGATTAAATATCTACTTTATATACTAGTAAATAAAGAGTAATAAGTATAGTAAAGTTTGTAACAGCTGACCGGTGGTTAAGTTGATATGAAGAAAAATTCGGAAAATTATTGAATAAAAATTATTTTTATTTTTACACTTTAGTGTATAAAGTACGGAGTACTTCCACTCAACACGTAATTACCAATTGGGCTCAAAGAAGAGAAGGGAGAACAGAGTATCTGTGCACACACACACACGCACACACACACACACACAAACAAACAAACACGAAAACAACCAATCAATTAAGAACAAAAACTTACCTTTAATAATTTCATTCTGCGAGACGGCTACATCTAGGTACAGCTGTTCCATGGTGCCTATCAGCTCCAGCTGACCGGTGGTTAAATTGATGACGGGACGCATCATACGTGCTTCTGACGTGAAGAAAAATATACCTGCGTATTGGGCGGCAATCTGAAAAATAGGAAGAATTAAAAATAAAATAAATATGTAAAATACATTTGTAGAAAGCGTATAAAAATTTGAACGCAGCGGGATTCGAACCCGCGCCTCCTGAATACCGTCCAGACGCTCTCATCACTGAGCCATGCGTTCTACTACACGCTGCGTCGAAATTCTTATACGTTTTATTACAACTTATTTTTGTTGTTAGCATCTATGTACAGAGATTTTTACAAATTTCTGCTACACAAAGATTATTCTACGAATAATCAACAATGAAAATGAATTATTTATACGTTTTCTTTAAATGTCTTTTTCAATTTTCCTAAGCGTGGAATAACACTTTAAAAATGTTTAAAAGTAAAATAAAAATGTTTATTAGAAAAGATATTTAAGATTACCTAGAAGCTTAGATCGAAGCATTTGCTGCTTATATTTGAGTAGCTTCACGCTTTATCACCCATAGATGTGTATGCAGAAAGAAAGAACTAGTGTTGAGACACTCTGTTCTCCATTTTCTGCTAGAAATTGGGGCATGCATGTTGGGTGATAAGTAAACGAAAGGCAAGCATTTACTAGTATATTACTAGGAACCGCTTTATTGCTCTGCATGGCGGGAAAAGCTGAGCGAAGAACATATTTAATGTTATTACATGTAAAAAAAGTTTGAAAAGCAAACGCTTAACACTAACATAACACTTAACATTCCACAGCCTAAATCTATGGGCACTTTTTGACCATTTAATTACCATTTATTCAAAACCTACAATTACAATTGTCAAAAAAACTTCACAGCACACAAAACACTGTGCTCAATATCCCTCACTCTACCAAATTTCAGAGGTCTACTACAAATAGCCCAGAAAGAGTTAAACCACAACGAAACACACTATTGACCAGTAAATATAAACCAAAAATTGACACGTTTGACCTAACTCAACATATAAAACGAGTTCGATTTCCATTCGGGGAATTTCGAGAATCGTTCGCTATTACGTTGTCCTACTGAGCGCCGATGCCCTCGATACTGTTAAAATATACGATTTTTTTCTAAATGAAATATTATAAACGTGGGGAACGGAGTGTCTTAACACTAGGTTCCCTCTGCCTACCCTGCTGTGTGCGGGATACAGCGTGAAGGAAAAAAAAAGAAAAATTATAAACGAAAAATTAATTATAAACTATAATGTAAATAAAAAAAATCATTTTGTTTTATTCATCCTAAGGGTATAAATAACAGTTTCAATTTGTTATAAATATTTAATAAATAACATAGATCGATCAATAGAGCCATATATAGAACGCATGACGCACGGTGTCAATGAACTTGGGCACTTGGGTTTGACAATGAAGGCGCGGGTTCGAATCCCGCTGCGTTAAAATTTTCAAGGTTTCTCATTTTTTTTAAATACAACTAAACATTTTCAAGCAACTATATTTTAGTTCAAGCGAAACAAGAATGCACAGAAAATAGCGTTTGACACTCCATTTTCTCCCCGCTACATATAAAAAAAGTATCTTCTATCTAAAAGTAGCATACAAAAAGTATCTTGTCTGTTTTTTTTAACATTTTTAAAGAGGTATTCACACACTAAGGAAAATTGATAACAACAACATAAATGATAAGCGTAAAAGAATTTCGACGCAGTCCGTAGTACGTACGTACGTACACACACGCAGTCAGAGCGCTTGGGCAGTGTCCAAGAGGCGCGGGTTCGAATCCTGCGTTCAATTTTTTATATGTTTTCTAAATATCTTCACCTTACCTGTTTCTTAGGTATCATAACGATTTCCGTACTAATGGGCACTTCGCCTTTCACCTTCAGCGTTCTGATATAGGCAGTGACATTGCCCGCTATGTCCTCTGGAAGGAAACCCACAAGCCTGCCGTCTATGAACACTGGATACTTGTACACGTCGTGGGAAGGAGGTGTTTGGGTTATGAAACTTATTGGTTCCATTCCTGAGGGGTAAAAAAATATAAAAAGTTAAAATGGAAAATTATTAAAAAAAAAAACCCATAAAGTTCGATGGCTTAGTGGTCTCAGCACTTGAACTGTTCCCAAGAGAATCAGTGTCGAATCCCGCGGCGTTCAAATTTTATTTTTCGTAATGATTAACTAATTCCGTTTTTCATATAACAATATTTTAATAGTTTGATTTAACACTCCTGCTTAGAAAAGATTAGTAATGCTGAAATATTTAAATAAGAAATATAATTTTAGATGCGTGCGTTCTTTAATACTTACCACATTTCTCTAGAACGAACGGCAGAGCAGCCAGTTGTTTTGGATCAGGGGGCTGTGTTACCTGTAAAAAAAATACATTTAACCCTATAATATTCTTTTCACAAATGTACCGGGATTTTCACAGATGTCCTGAGATATTTTTAACATTAGTTTAATAAATATACATCAATAGTTATATTTCTTTTTTTAGCTTCACACCGTATCCCTTGCGGGATAGTCAGAGAGAACGGAGCACCAAACGCTACGGTCCCTGCATACTTCTTTCGCCTCGTCCACTGTCATCAACCTCTTCATACACGCCCTCAGGGGTCCTCATGCGCCTTACGCGACCTTCCTCCAGTATCGTCCATACTTTGTTTTCGAAGGTTAACCGAGGTCTCTCTCTGCCCCTCTTACCACTGACTTTTGCTTCATATATCTTTCTTACCATTCTTCCATCACTCATCCTCTCGACGTGCCCGAACCATTTTTTTTCTTTCTATTTACCATAATTTTGCATTCCGTTCTTTATTCATTTCTTTTTTTTTGATAATGATAAATTGAATTACACAATTTCTTAATTCATTATTCATCAAATCAAATGTATTTCAATGATATATATTCAATATAATAAAAAGTAAAAAATATAAAAAGTTACCTTAATTTGGATCATAAATAGCATGGCATAATTAATTATTGACATAGTTTTTATTTATATATTTTAATTAAGTTGGTAACTTCAGTGTAACGAAATAATAGAATTCTTCAAATAACTATTTATATAGTTATATAAGCCGAGATCTGATTTTAAAAAATAGATTTTTAAAATTAGATTTCCAATAAACAATGTTTAAGGTATGCACCATAAGTTTGTAGCGAATGTAATAAAAAAATGATAGAAAAAAGGTTTTTTTGATCAAAACCCAACAATATTATTGTCCAACTAACCCTAAACACAACAACAACAACATCCTTTTTTTGAAATGCTTGTACGCAGACCAACCATTCGCAAGACAAGCAGAACTGCTCTACGTACGGATGATACTTAGGGGCTTACCGGTGAGTTCGATACTACCCACTAAAACCCAGCGGAAACCCTCTCCACCCTCGTGAGACGTTGCAGGTTCACTCGCGCATTCCACTACGACGATTCGGTGGATGGCCCACGTATTACGGGCCACCGTCGCCTTTAGGGTGCTCTGGGGTTTGACAACATCATCCCCCCCTTAACCCCAAACACAATCATCCCCCCCTTAACCCCGACCCCACAACATGTGGCGTTACCTGCGCGGAGGCGGTGAGGTGGTTGAGCAGTCCGCAGGGCGCGCCGTCGGGCGTGTGCACCGGACACACGAACCCCCACGCGTCGGGCAGCAGCTGGCGCGCCTCTGTTGTGCGCATCTCCATGAAGAACGAGCCGCGGTGGATGGCCCTGGGACAACAGTAAATATAAGCATCACATCTTGCAGAATTTTAATTTTCTCTGAATTTTTGTTCCCGCACGCAGCCAGGGTAGGCAGAGAGAACCTAGTGTTTAGACACTCCGTTCTCCACGCACCGCCGAAGGCATTGCGTGTTAAGTGGCAGAACTCAATACCGCGCTTTACCTTGATATCAGAGCAAAGGAAAAGGAAATAATAAATATTTCCATACCTCGAGTGGGAATCGAACCCACAATCAATATATTCACACTCAACCCCATCCCACTATACCACTGATTCCCAACCAGTGGTCCGCAGAAGGGGTAAACTGGTCCGCGAACGATGTCAAATTTAGCGGTTGTTGTACCCAGCTCTACCCAAAGTTAAACGACTCATCGAACTACAAAATAGCAGAAACTGCAAAGATTACATACATAGCGGTCCCTGCTAGCAAGAATACTGTAAAAGTGGTCCTTGATCAAAAAAAAGATTGGGAACCCCTGCACTAAACCATAATGGTGTAGCTACCTATCTACATGATATAAAATAACTAACTTATTGGTCGAAGTTTACACAGCAACGCTACAAATACTTACGTGCCGAATACCTGCTTTTGTATTAATAAGAGTGTATTAATAAGAGTGAGCTGTATTAATAATAATAATGTTATCGCTATCTCACCTTTATACATTGTTATTCGTGCTTTTGTCTCTTTTTATATTAAAAAAAAAAAAATTAAATAGCTTCACGCTATATCCCGCACACAGCAGGGTAGGCAGAGGGAACCTAGTGTTAAGACACTCCGTTCCCCACTTTCCGCCGAATTCGGAGGCTTGCGTGTTAAGTGGCGGAACTTAACGCCGCGCTTTACCTCGACACCAGAGCGAAGAAAATGGAAATATAATTTCCACTCCTCGAGTGGGAATCGAACCCACAACCAGTCGTTTACAGTCACACTCTTGTGCCACTGGCCCACGACTGGCCATCTTTTTATATTATTATTATTAATTGATATTTTTGTATATAAGCAGGCCATTTTTTACAATAAACACACTTCTCTGCAACCTTCAATAGGAGTATTATCTTACTATAGGATGACAGGCTGCCCAAGCTTACTCCAAAAGTAAATATAGTACCCGGCAATAAATAATGCACATCGATGCTTAGAATGAAACAGTCGGTCAGTTTCGGTTTCGTAGAGCGCTGTCTTTGTCACTCAGTTGATATGTGACGTTTCTCATTGTTATTATTTTAAGCGACCGAGACAACGCTCTACGAAGTCGAAGCTAACCGACTGTTTCATTCTAAGCATCGATGTGCATTATTTATTGCCGGGTACTATACTTCCAATATCCTCCTAAAATGGCATTATAAGTCTCACAGTCAAAATACTCACTTAAAATGGGACATATATCTCATTCTATTAATATTTTCGGCTACAATCGTCAATCCTTTGTACTGTGCGAGGTTGACGTTGTTCGACGGCGCGTTACCAGTCGCTAGGAAAGTTTCCATTTTCTGTTCTAAAGAGCCGGCCATTCTGATTATTTGTTGTAATTCTTTCTGGAATTTAAATTACATGTTATATTTATATTGTAGGCTTTTTAATTATAATAATAGGTAATAGTTGTTGCTATAGTGGCACAGTGGAGCAACGTTTGACTGTAATTGCAATTGATTGTCGGTTTGATTCCGATCCGATGGTGATCATAATTTATTTATTTTCATGTCTTTCTTTTAAACATTTTTAAAGTGTTATTCCACACTTAGGAAAATTGAATACACATTTAAAGAACAATTATAAAAATTTGAACGCAGCGGCATTCGAACCCACTGAGCAATGTGTTTGAACGCATACTCAGTGGTGAGAGCGTCTGTACGGTATTCAGGAGGCACGGGTTCGAATCCCGCTGCGTGCAAATTTTTATACGTTTTTTTTATATGTCTTTTTCATGTCTTTCTTCCGGCGAACAAGACAAAGCGCCGCGAAGAACTCCTGCCCCGTTATATTTCATATATTTTTTTAGCTTCACGCTGTATCCCGCACACAGCAGGGTAGGCAGAGGGAACCTAGTGTTAAGACACTCCGTTCCCCACTTTTGCGTACGTTTCGACATGCTTTCCACATTGCGTGTTAAGTGGCGGAACTCGATTCCGCGCTTTGCCTCGATACCAGGGCGAAGAAAATGGAAATATGAAATATTTAATATGAAAATTTGAATATTTCCACTTCTCGAGTAAGAATCGAATCCACAACCAGTAGCTTTACAGACACACTTTTTGCTTTTGCGCCACGACTCCCTATATATTTTTCACTTACATAAAACACTATTTAAGGAATACAAATTAAATTATTTTACACAAATTAAACTAAAGGATTTTTTGTACAACGATTTCTTTTTTTTGTATAAAACTTACCGAGTTCAATGAAAACTTCTTAGCCGATTTGGCTCTTTTCAGTAAATTTGCCTTTATAATATATAACAGGGTTTGCAAGCGTTCTTTTAGAACTTGTAAATATAAATGTCCGCCGACTTGCAATTCTTGGACCATTACAGCATCAGCGCCTTCAACCTAAAAATGAAAAAAACGCATTTTTTAAAACATTTCAACATGTTATTCATAAACTTTATAAAGACACATGAAAAAAGTAACTTCCCCATAAGAGACTCTAGGATATTGCCAATGGACAAATTCTTAGAATAAGTTTTGTTGAAAGTTTAAGTCAATGTATAAATACTAATTAGTCTTATATGACTAGACTAGCGGCCCGCTCACGGCTTCGCCGCGTTAACTGCATGACTGCTTCGTTATATTGCAACCCTCGGGGGTCGGTCGGTTTTTGAAAAATAAAGTAGCCTATGCTTAAACTTAGATTATCAACTACATTTTTGCCAAAATTCATTATAATCGGACAGGCGGTTTAGATTTTTCATATAAACTTTCATCCCCTATTTCAACATTTAGCGGTTGATTTTTGAAAAAATAAGTAGCCTATGTTAGACCCAGTAACTTTTACTACTTTCATTCTAAATTTCGTCCATATCGGACCTCTAGTTTGAAGAACCTTAAGATAAAAAAAAAATCATACACTTAGGAAATTTAAAGACAATTTTGGAAATACGTTTTCTACCGTTGCATTCAAATTAATTTTAATACAGTCTAAAAATGTTTTTTTCAAAAAAATGCATATTAACAATATCATAGCCATCATGGTTAATTGAAATAGCCAGTCTGACTTCAGGAAATGATTATTTATTTAATTATTTTCATGTGCTCTGGCACTCACAATTAAAACTATATTATAATTCAAAGGCTTCTGCGTTTATTACTACGATACGGAGAACAAATACGTACAAATTAACTAAAATTATATAAAATGTACACAAAACTTTAGATAGATTCTTGTCATTTTGATCAGCCTGACAAAGATATCAGATTCATATTATTAAAATATTGCATTTTTATTATTAAACTGGACAAAGGGGCAAATTTTCAAATATATGAAACAGCAAGAAGTGAGGAATATGGCACTACAAGATTAATATATTTTATTAGCCACACATTTTTTCCCATATAACAGAGTCAAGACACTCCACGCTTTAAGCTGAGACTTTCCGTATTAAGTGGTGGAACTCAACGCCAAACTCTATTTTTTCTTACACAAATAATAATAAAAAAAATCAAGTAAGCAACAGAGTTTCTTAACACTAGGTTCCCTGTCTACCCTGCTGTGTGCGGGACGCAGCATGAAGCTAAAAAAAAAAATACCCACCTTACACTTATTCTGCACCAAATCAAACAATTTCTGGGCCATATACACAAGTGCATGAAACTTATCCGTATAGTCATCTAAATGTATCAGAACACATCTCTTTAAGAGGAAATCTGCAGCATCTTCATCTGACTTCCAAGACGGTAGCTCTGAGAGACGTGGTCTGAACATTCTGCCGAGGTAGGATTTGCATTCCTCTGAAGTGTGTAGGCCCTGCTCGTGGAGTTCTCTTAGCATGTTTTGTATGCAGCTGTAATATGTATTAATTATAAATTAAAAAAATATATATAATGAACTTAGTTTTTTTTTCGAAAAATGAGTGGAAATTCTTTTTTACCATCTTGGGCAGTTCATTGGAGCATAACATAGAATATTCCATGGGGGAGGCTAACATTTCCCATAATTTCCTATAAGTGCATATTCAAAGTTTTCAGTGAATACTTCAGAAAATCTCGAAAAGCACTCTACATATTTACTTTTATTAATCATAAATGTTATATCGCGTAACCTAACACCGCATTTTATTTAACCTGACTAAACTAGACTAGGGAAATTATGATATTTTCACACATATAATTAATATCAAAACCATATATTTTCTAAATTTTCAGCTTATGTATTAATTAATGTAAATGAATTTCGGCCATAATTTTTATTTCATACTATTTTTATCCCAGGCGATTTTTTTGAAAGAATCTATTATTGATGGCCCTATTTACACTCCCATATACAAAACTTTTATTTTGGATTCGGTTACAGATAGCAACTTCACTAAAACTAGGTATTAAACAAATAAAACTTACTTGACATAATACAAATCATTTTTCTTTCCGTTCAACAATAATCTATATATGTAGTGGTCTGGACAATCCACAAGACACTTCATAATCAAAATTAAAGGAGCATAATACATGACTTTGCGATGAGAAAACATAAGCTTACAGGTGCCGTTTTGTAGGAAATGTAGGACATTATTCTGAAATATTAAACATGTATTTAAAAAAGTCTATTATATAATGTGGCTGCATAGTGTAGCTTTGATGCCCACATAGGAATAATTACACTTAAGTTTTTTTCATTCTAGTTACCCAAATTTCCCAAGTGTACTCATACTCCCATTTTAAATATTGTAAATACTATATTATCTTTATAAGGAAAATATTTTACACTTGTTTAGACTTGTCTATGACAGCCTAGTTAAGTAACAAGAAATAAATGAGTACTGTTTAAAAATTCTTGAAAAAATAATCTTGAAAAATCAAGCATTGTACATCATCAATGTATGGTGCCATCAATGAATATAAAATATAAGATTAATTTACATTACAACTTATAACATTACATTATGACTTATATCATTTCATATTTATTTAATAACTTTATTAAATACTCACAGTGCTAGTTTGATCAGATTTTACACAGCGAACCAAAATACCATAATCAGAGAAGAGATTGCCTCTCATTTTCCATCCTGATCTCTTAATTGCAACTGGATAGTTACGTCGAGTTACTAAAAGCATCCGGGCTAAACGCTCATGACCCTGTAAAATGTAAATAACTTGTAAAATCTTTACCAACTATAAGATTTATTTTAAAATTTGTAGTTATTTCTGTTACTTCAAGTTAAAAAGCAGTGAAAATGTGCAATATACGAATATATACAAAAGCTTTTAACCAACTATAAAAGTGTGTACCTTTATTATGAAATAGCCACCCCATTCATCAGCATGTTCATTTTGCTTTACAAGTTCTTCTGGTGACAGGTCAGCTAGATGGCATACTTTAGACTGTAAAACAAAATAAAAAATAATAAAAATAAATAAAATAATAAATAATAAAAACAATTTAATTTAATAGAACAAATCATTAGCTAGTAGCTATAATAAAAAATGTTAAATCAATTGTTAAAATAATGATTTTGAACAAATATAAACAATGATATATTCGTTCTTAAGAGTATGGTTGTCAATACATAAAACAGTTTTGAAATCTGACTTGTAGTTCCAGTGATTAATATATTGAAACAATCAACCTCTTCAGCTTTATTATAATTTAGGAAATTTTGATATAATCTTACCTTTAACATAATAGGCAAAGCTCCAAGTGACCTATCCATAGTAGTAACTTGCCCACCTATATCGAAACTCAATCTAATTTTAAAGTCTCCTTTATAAGTAGCAGCTCTTTGCCTACATTCTGTCGGACTCACTTTCTGATTTTTAACACCCACTGCCTCCATAGGAACACTCGGCTTAGCAAAAGCAGCCTCATCTATTGTAATTTTTATCTTTTCACCGCTAGGCATTTCAAATTCAGCCGGTATTAAATCTGCTATGGCAGCTTTCAGCCCATCTTGAATCATATAGTTAAACGAGTCTATATGCGGCGTTCCTAGACATTGTAAATACTGAAAGAAAAAAGTACATTAATTAAGGTTATTTTTAAGATAATACGTTGTAATTATCCCTTATACTATACCATCAGAGACAATAACAATATAAACACTTACAGGGTTAGCTGTTTTCGGAGGTTTCCGATAATTAGGATTGCTGGTATAAGCCAAAGATGGCTTTTGTAGTATCTTTTTTGGGTCCATAGCTTCATAAAAGCGTTTACATTTGGTTTAATTAATTCTATAAAATAGAAAAGAACACTAAAAACACGTGCGAATGAAGTTGTCAAATTCAAATGTAAGCATTGACAAATTGACATTGACTTTAGATAAAATGTAAACAATGTACAGATTCGCAAAATCAGGTCATTAAAAAAAATGTACAGATTATAACAAGATTCTTCTAAAGTATCCTATAATATTTGCACAATAAATATTTTATTAAAAACATTAATTACGATTGCCTGAATTGAAAATAAGGCATATTTTGTCGTAATATACTTTCCTGCGACAAACTAAGATATTTTATACAAGCAAAATCTATTTATTTACAAAAAAATATGATATGGAGCTTAAGATTTCCAAGAATATATATTATCATAGATATTAAGTTATAGAAACTAAGCCTGCCGTGTGTTTTAGTAGATAGAAAAGAAAGAAATGAAATAGTGTGACGAAACTCTATGTAACAAAATAATAATTCACTCATTATTTATTCAAGAAGCGATTGTAAACAGTCCATATATCAATATGGTAAAAAAATCCTTAGGGTATTTCGTGGGCATATGCAATGCCAGTCATAATAATAATTTATATTCTATTAGATACAATGTCACATTTATGCAAATAAAGCTGCAATATTCTTATGCAAAGGTTAGCATCTACTGCCCAACTTAATACACTCGACTAAATTTGTTCCAAGGGCATGACATATTGGAAAAATCACCAGTATATCTATTATTTCATATAGATACCTACGTACAATGTGGGAACGTGTACGTAACCGCGGCGTTGAGTTCCACAACTCAACACGCAGTCTCGATTTCGGGTGGGAATTGGAGAACGGAGTGTCTTGACACTAGGTTCTCTTTGACTATGCAGAAAACAGCGTCTAAACACGAGAGTTAAAATATTGCAATATTCATTTTCATTATAGTGTCTATAATAAATGTGAACTATTTCAATGCTTACTACCCGACAAACAACGCACATCTGCAACAAAGGTGTAGAAAGCTGAAATTTGATATATAGGTTTCTTAGGTAGTAGTACAACGGGGTCAGAAACGCATAAAATAAACATAGTTATACGACTTATAGCCTACGAAAACAACGCCTTTTATCTACAATATAGATAGGTAAGTACCTATTAGATACAGAAAGCATAACTATAAATGTCATTTTATTAAAATGATACATATAATAAGAGTAAATTAAGATTAAGTAGAGTAGAGTAGATTAAATAAAAAAAAGTATTTTTCGAATAAAAATTGGCTTAAATTTTATCCAAAAGACACTTATAAATCCATACTTATATTATAAATGCGAATGTCTGTGTGTTTGTCTGTCACGCTTTCACGGCTAATCTACCGGTCCGATTTGGATGAAATTTAGAATGAAAGTAGTAAATAACTATGGGTCTAACATAGGCTACTTATTTTTTCAAAAATCAACCGCTAAAGGGTTGAAATAGGGGATGAAAGTTTATATGAAAAATCTAAACCGCTTGACCGATTATAATGAATTTTGGCATAAATATAGTTAATAATCTAAGTTTAAACATAAGCTACTTTATATTTCAAAAACCCACCCCCGAGCGTTGCAATATAACGAAACAGTTATGTAGTTCACGCGGCGAAGCCGCGAGCGGGTCGCTAGTATTTAATATAAAATTATAACGGTGAATGTTATAATCAGAGAAAACTATTGCATTGTGAGCGGAATAATGAAAATAATTTAAATATACCTAATATGATTTTGTTTTCGCGATTACTATACATTTTGAAATGAAACTGTTTTAACCGGATTAATCGCGTATATTTTTGGTATTCGAAAATACATTTTTAGAAACTCGACGTTTCTAACGCTTTACAGTAGTCCGTGGTCACAGGTAGACTATGTATTTTCATTATATGTATTTTCTAATGTCAAAAATATACGCGATTAATCCGGTTAAAAATAATTTCATTTTAAATATACCTAATCATTCTCTCAATTGGGTGGGAATCCAAATTTGAACTCAAAACCAATCGTGCATACAGTCAGAGCGCTACTGTGCCAGGATAGTCAGTCAGCAATAACTTTAGTATGACAATTTAACTTTTCATTGTTATGAGGGTACTATGACCTACATTTATATTGAAACGCCATTTACCTCCATCGCTTCTCAACCTTGTTATTGTAAAATGACTCAATGATTAAATTATTATTTCATATAGATTTTTCTTAAATTAAATAGTAAAATTTGATTTGGATTTGGAGACTTTACTTTTACATTGATGTTTGTTGGGTGTACGTTGGCTGAACAAGTAAAAGGTAATGAAATATATATTATTATCTATTTGTATTTAATAATATGGTAATTACTGATCACATTTTTTTTTCAGCTTCACTCTGTATCCCGCACACAGCAGGGTAGGCAGTGGGTTAACCTAGTGTTAAGACACTCCGTTCCCCACTATCCGCCGAATTGGAATGCATTGTGCCGTGTTTGTGCCGTGCCATTCGCGTGTTAAGTGGCAGAACTTAACGCTGCACTTTGCTTCTGATACCAGAGCGAAAGAAAATGGAAATATTTCCACTCCTCGAGCGGTAATATTTCCATTTCCTTCGCTCCGTTTTCAGTCACACGTTCGTGCCACTACGCCACGACTGACCCATGCTGATCTTAATATTGTGTTTTATAAAATACAACATCTATATTAAGCATAGTATAGTGCATCATTCCAAGTTCCACTTTCTGCTTATTTTACAAATGTTGAAATTCAGCACTGCAGTTTATAAGTAACCAAATGATTATCTTAAAAACACAAACGCAGCAGAATTCTTAACCTCATCAACTTCTTACAAACCGTTTATGCGTTCTGGGAAATCAAGACATATCTTCGTACCCGATATAGGTACGTCGTATTCATATATTTTTTTTTGCTTCACGCTGTAACCCGCACACAGCAGGGTAGGCAGAGGGAACCTAGTGTTAAGACACTCCGTTCCCCACTTGTTCATATACACTTATTATATATTTTTTAATGTTGTTGCTTATAATGTTTTATCTACCCTGAGTATTTAAAAAATAATAAAAATATGCATCCTTTCGTATTGGGATTTGTCCCCATAACGACTATACTGTACAGACAGTTGCCTACTGAGTCACGATGGTTTTAAATTTGTTCATTTTTTTATGTTAATATGAAGATAGGCAATTTAAATTTACGGAATTCTGTATGGATCAATATCCATACATTATAAAATGTATCAATGTAATCCATAGATACAATGTATCTAATAACCCTGGTATTGTTAAGAAAGACATTAATTTAAAAGAAGAAGTATATTTTATAAAAAAGTTACAAAAAAAATATATATTGTTTTATAATTATACTAAAAAATATATTGTTTTATATAATACAATACTAGGAAAAGTCCTTGATATATGTAATTAGCTTTTCTCGTGACATAGTTCGTCGTAGACACTTTTATAATCGCAATTACAAATGAAGTTCATATTAATTACAAGAAGTAGCAAGTATCGATTGATCTGTAATTCAATCAACTCGAGAGGATCAGAAAGGTTAGTGGAATTATTGAAAAAGACTAAAATATACGTTTAGATTGCGTAACACTTAATTATTTATATTTATTTGTTCTTTAAACTGATGCAGCTACTGAAAAGAATGATTTTATGCGGAGATTTTTGACTGCAAAGACCTAGTGTCAAGACACTCCGTTCTCCACTTTCCGTGCGAAATCGAGATATTGCATGTTAAGTGTTAGATACCGGAGATGAGGATTGAAAACAACATATAATAATTTCACGAAGTCGGAATCGAACCCACGTTCATCGTGTTTACAATCAGATGCTGTCAAATTTAAAAAATAATAATAATAATATTATAGAATACTGTACCTAATTAAAATTACGTTAAAATAAAAAAAAATCGGTAAAAATGCTACTTTGCTAGATAAATTTTACTACAATTCATTCTACTTTGCTTAGATACATATTTCTTCTTCATTCGCTCCGTTTGGACTTTAAGAGTTTTTGGTCTTTGGTCTTTGGTATATGACTGTAAACGAATGGTTGTGTGTTCGATTCCCACTCGAGGAGTGGAAATATTTAATATTTCCATTTCCTTCGCTCTGGTGTCGAGGTAAAGCGCGGCGTTAAGTTGCGCCAATTAACACTCAATGCCTCCGAATTTCGGCGGAAAGTGGGGAACGGAGCGTCTTAACACTGGATTCCCTCTGCCTACCTACCCTGCTGTGAGCGGGATACAGCGTGAAGGTAAAAAAAAGACTACAGTATATCCGAATATATGTATCTATTATTCGTCTCATAGTCTTTCACTAGTATTTTTTTTAGATAAATGTTATCATTCCTACCGCCTACCATGCAATTTTCAAACCACGCGCTATCAAATATCGATTTTTTTGTTATCTTACCTTAATACGTAGCCGATGATACAATCAGTACCTGTAGTGGTATTTCTAAATATTGACTAACGCTTTTACGCCATGTTATATAATTTATTACATCACTAAATCTTATACAAATTTTCAAACATATCTGAAAATTAATAGTGAATGAATTATTGTTTTGGTTAATGTTCGTTATTTATGTATTATATACACTCAACAGGCAATGTCTTTATTTCGAGCGGAAAGTGGAGTTGGGGCCAGTGGTGGCACAGTGGCTCAAAGTGTGACTGCAAAGCGACTAGTTGTGGGTTCAATCCTACTCGAGGGGTGGAAATATTTAATTTAATATTTTCATTTTCTTCGCTCTGGTGTCGGTGCAAAGTGCGGTGTTAAGATCCGCCAATTAACACGCAACGCCTCCAAATTCGGTGGAAAGTGGGGAACGGAGTGTCTTAACATTAGGTTCCCCCTGCCTACCCTGATTTGTGCGGGATACAGCGTGAAGCTAAAAAAAGTGGAGGATTGAGTGGATGAAGTGTCAAGTCACTGTGTCCTCTCTGCTTTGCGGGAAAAAGCGTGAGACTATACATATTGTAAACTATAACTCGAGCTTGGAACTGCTATCGTAAATTCTGAGGCTGATTATACCCCCGATACCCCTGGAGTGGGAGTCAAACTCACGACTATCGCGTTACTGCCCGACGCATTCCCACTGGGCTACGATGGCATCTTAAGACGTAAGTTTTAAGATTAAGAAGCCTTTATGGAGCTCTAAATATGTATTCTTATGTTCATTATAAGGTTGGCTAGTATAGAGTTGAACAATAACAATTGGAAATATATTTTTTTAAAAAATAAATACACACACCTATGAATTGAAAATGTTATAAATATAAGTATTTCCCGGAGTGCGAATTGAATTAATCTTTTTACATACATTCTCAATTTAAGTTTTCAAATGTTGAAAAATTGCTCTAACTCATAAGGAGTCTGGCCACCCTTGTGTTATTTTAGGATAATGTATTATATTTAGAAAACATTTGTTTCATGTATAGTGATAGAAGTTCAATAAACATCCTTCGAAGAATATTTGCATGTGCTTTATTTCCTTAAATTAGATTTCCTGTCATAAGCTTAAACTGGAAAAGGTCAAATTTGAAATATACGAGTAGGCATACACAATGAATACTAATTCTTTATTCTCTTTCTTATTACCTATGTGTATATTTTTCATCTTTAACTTCATTTTCAAGTATTGTGTAACCACTGTCAAGTCCACGAATCTAAATTTAAAATATCTTACAGCATAACAAGTGTTTTTGCCAATGGTCCATTTAATATATGTATGTATGTAGATGTTTGTACGTATGTATGTAATAACGAATATATGACTAGATATATATTTAAATAAAAACAAATGTTAATAATAAAACTCTTAAAACCTCTAAATTTACGCACATGCAACAATTAAGTTAGTTTAATAGTTTTATTTAACTTTTTTAATCTACATCATTAATATTTCATAACAAAATTAAAAAATTACAAAGCAAATACATTACTATTATTCATTCATTAATAAAACAAAAAATAGGAGGTAAATTTGAATAACGTAAGTCCAACGTGCACTAACTATGCAGGTCATAATACAATTATACATACAAAACTAAATAGTTTGGCCAGTGTTCCAAAATCCGGCGCGATCGCCGACCGCGTCCAGTCCCGTGCGCCGCGCGTTATATAATTTTAAAAAAAACTTACGTCACACGTCAAATAATTGTGCTTTCTTTAATAATCTGTGCATTTATATTTTATTATTAATTTATTAAATTATTTTTATTGTTTTTTTATGTTGGTAAGTACTTTTTTTGTTATTTAATTTTTATAATTTAATTTCTATCTAATCTATAAAAAATATGATAAAAATCTTTATTGTAGTGAAGTAATTTATTTTCAAAGTATTTTTAATTTTTCTTTTACATGTTAAGATAACGTTGAAATTGATTAAAAGATAAATGAGCGTGTATTTTTTTAAAAATGTTTCTGTATTATCAATACATATAATATTGAAGTACCGACATGTTATATAATAAATTATAAATAATTCTACCTTAATTTAATTTCGTATGCTTGGAAAAGTTTATGTTAATTTTATTATGATTTTGCGATGATTTTTTTAATACTATTCTCGGTTTAAGAGATAAAATGATTGTGTAAACGAAAAACATATTTTATTTAATTATTTATTATATAACTAAGTGAGCTAATCTACCTTCAAACAAAACTGTAATTTATTTATGTGTGGTTAATTATGCTCAATGTTAATCTTTAATAAATTATTTTCTTCTAATATACACAAACTGTGAATATTTTAATAATTTATAAGTACCGTATGGCGCAGTCGAAAAATCTTAGTATAAACGAGATTGGCTTTGAGTTCAATGTCACTTCGGGGGAATAGTTATGAGTATTTAAATTATTTTGATTCCTTCCATCTCCTAAGACAAAACAGGGCGTTAAAAATCGCCATTCCAAAACCGCAACAACCGCTACAATTCGGGCGAAAATTGATAAAATGGTGACACTAGGTTATCTCTGCCTACTTGCCTTGCCAAATTACAGATTTATTGCCAAATTACAGATTTATTGCAGCTTCTTGTTTCTACCCCCATAGCAGGGGGTAGAAACAAGAAGCTGCAATAAATCTGTAATTTGTTAAGAAAAAAGTTATTTTGATGTGGGTAGATACTAAATCCTAACTATTGTAAAATAACGTACGCTCGCTTAAAGATAATGTTTAAAATATTATCCAAATGGGAAAATTTTACAATTCATTCAATTTTTCAATGTATGTCTAAAAATAACTTGTTATAATAATAACGAGTTATTTTTCTGTATTTTTAAAGAGATATCAATTGTTTCTTAATTATTTGTTCATAATAACATTTATCTAATTATCTTAAGAAAAAACCAAAAAGGTCGGACGATAAACTTTGAACTTTGTATAATTATTTCTTTTAAATATTTTCGTATGGACTTTGATTAGATATAAATAGAATAAGAAAGTTGACGCTGTCATGACGCAAATAATTCAAACTGGCAGAATGATTTTGGGTTAAAAACCCAATCAGAAAAAAATACTGGAATATTCCGCGGCTTTTTTAGACATCGGGGGAATGCCAATTAAAATTTTAATCGTATAACGTTATAAGGCGAAAAGCAGAAA
The DNA here is from genome assembly GCA_019049465.1 of Dryas iulia moderata. Lineage (NCBI taxonomy): Eukaryota > Metazoa > Arthropoda > Insecta > Lepidoptera > Nymphalidae > Dryas > Dryas iulia. Next base: position 9,645,582 of record CM032437.1, read on the forward strand.
GCCAATATTTTTATAATAGTGCATTAAAGCATATAAGGACTATTGTGATGCACTGGGACAGCGTCTGACTGTAAATGTTATTAGTTGTGAGTTCGATTCCCGCTTGGTAGAATAAAAATATTCAATATCCATTTTTTCTGCTCTGGTACCTGTCTCTGGAGAAAGCACCGCGTTAAGTTACGCTACTCAACACACAATGTTTCGATTTAAATTGAAAAGTGGAGATGCAAGTGTCGTGACACCCTTTTTTTATCGCTGGGAAATGCAATTTGCGCAGACCATCCGTGCGTAAGGCAGGCAAACTACATTATAGACGGATGGTACTGTGGGACTCATCGATAACTCCTATAATGTCCAATAAAACCCAACCCGGAGACCCTCTCTACAAAAGTTGATTAGAAATTAAAAAAAGTGTTTCCTTTTATATTTTATCTTTTTTACTTCGCACTGTATCCCGCACACAACAGGGTAGGCAGAGGGAACCGAGGGTTAAGACACTCCCATCCCGATTTAGATTTAAACATTTTTTTTGTCGCTCGAAAATGCGTTTACGCAGACCATCTCTACGCAAAGCAGGCAGACCTACCTTACGTACGGATGATACTGTGGGACGACACTACCCACTAAAACCCAGCGGAAACCCTCTCTACCCCAATGAGACATCGCAGGTTCGCTTACGCATTCCACTACGCCGCCTCGGTGGACAGCCCGCCTATTGCGGGCCACCGTCACCTTCAGGTTGCTTTGGGGTTAAGTGTCGTGTTCCTAGGTCCTCTCCCACTACCTTGTTGACAAAAACTTTTTGTTTTGAACATAATATATTCATGTATTAACGTGTATGATGCTAAGACATCTCGTATTTTACATATTTCACGCGTGAACAATTATAATAAAATAAATAATAAAACATTTATTATATAATAAAATATTAATAATATTTTCAATAAGTTTTATTCGTGTTTATTGTATGTATTGTTTTACAATATACATATGTAAGATTTAAGTAATAAATACTATAATTAACGCTAATCAGCTGCCAGTGGTTGTCAAACTTTTCGTATTTATATCTCCATATAATAATTATTTTTATTTATTTAGTTTTTTTCTTTATTTTTAGCTTCACTCTGTACCCCGCACACAGCAGGGTAGGCAGAGGGAACCTAGTATTAAGACATTTCATTCCTCTCTTTCCGCCTAATTAGGAGGCATTGCGTGTTAAATGGCGGAACTTAACAAATGGAATGCTTGCTTTAAAATATTAAAATAACTTAAGATAATAATTTTGAAGTCCAAAATTTCTTGTTATAGTAAAGTGTTTTTGAATAATTTTGTTTTTGTACCCGAATATAATGTAGGCAAAGACGTATATTACATACATATAAAGTTTGAATATTAGCAACTAATAAAATAAATAATGCAAAAATATCCTTTAAGGCCAGTCTTGGCGTAGGGGCACAAAGTGTGACTGTAAATGCGACTGGTTGTGGGTTGGATTCCCACTCGAGGAGTGGAAATATTTAATATTTCTTCACTCTCGAGGCAAAGCGCGGCGTTAACTTCCGCCGCTTAACTCGCAATGCCACCAGAATTCGACGGTAAGTGGAGAACGGAGTGTCTAAACACTAGGTTCCCTTTGCATATCATTATTTGACGAAGATTTGTATTGCAATTGCAATTAAATTGCAAAAAAATAGATCATATTTATTATTAATCTGAAGTATATTTTGACATAAGAAACTTAAAACTTACCGCATAAATGGATATCTATTACTTACCCATATGTGGTTTTGCGGGTAATCTAGTGGCTTGTAATAGGATATTATTATTGTGTACTTACCTATTAACACGCTATAACCGCGATAAAAATTTAATATTTGGTTTTTTTTTTTTTTTTTTTATGGAATAAAGGAGGCAAACGAGCAGAAGGCCCACCTGGTGTTAAGTCGTACCTTCGCCCATAGACATCCACAACATTAGAGTTGTAGATGCGTTGCCAGCCTTAGGGATGTAGGACAGAAGGAGTGAGGAAGGATGGGAATGTTGGGGATAGGGAAAGCTGGTTAGGTTAAATCCAAATTAAATATAAATCAGGACAGAGGAACGGAGTGTCTTAACAATAGGTTCCCTCTGCCTAACCTGTTGTGTGCGGGATACAGCGTGGAGCTAAAAATAAAATATAAAGTTAAACACTTTTTTAAAATCCTAATCCATTTTTTTTTAACTAACCTGACCGATCCATTATTTTGTTTGCCGCTGTGGCTTTAATACGTAAGTACTATATTGTTTTAGTTTATTTTATAGTAACTAACTGGTAATTTTTGGGAGGCATTGTGTGTTAATTGGCGGAACTTAACACAGCGCTTTGCCTCGACACCAAAGCACAGAAAATGGAAATATTAAATATTTTCACTCCTCCAGTGGGAATCGAACCCACAACCAGTCGCTTTACAGGCACACCCTGTGCCTCTGCGCCACGACTGACCCCAAAACAGGAATTAAATTTGTTTCTCAACAAGCTTTATAAGTAAAACAATATATAATAAATAATGCTTTTGCTTAACGAAGATGTTAATGTAGTTTACGCATGACAGATTTACGCGCCCTTTTAGATTTTTTTTTTATTTTTATTTTTAGTTCTCTTGATTGTTATAATTTATAAAAAGAAATCTTTTAAGGTCAAAAAAACATTTAAATTTAATGATAATTATAATCGATGAACTGAATGACATTATATAAACAAAACATTGTATATTTATATAACATGCAAATAGTTTTGGCAAAGTTTCAATCGCGGAGCGAAACCAAATAAACGCATCGACTGTATGAACATGTTGTTTGTTATTTGTATCAAGAATGATATGCGGATGTTGTTTCAGTGTAAATAATATAAAATTACATAAAAATGTGAAATTATAATTAATTGGCAAGTCGTCGTAGCGCAGTGGCTGCGGGCGACTGAAAACGACCGGTTGTGAGTTCAATATCCACTTCTTTCGCTCTGGTATCAAAGGTAAAAGCGCGTTAAGTTCCGCCACGAATTCGGCAGAATTTGGGAAACAGAGTGTCTTAACACTAGGTTCTCTCTGCCTACCCTGCTGTGTGCGGGATACAGCGTGAAGCTAAATTTGATGATGATTGCTCAATTAGATCATATATTCAATATAGCATATTTCCCTTATGGGGGGACGGGTTAAGAATACAATTCCCCCCCGCCGCTGGGTAGCGTCCCGTAAAAGGCGGGTAACCCAGTAGTTTGGTGGTAGGAGATTCGTTCTCCGACTGGCTCGCGACCACTATCATGTCAAAGACGAACCGCCAAATATCTTATGATGTGTTCCGGTTCGATGGCATGTAAGCCAGCTCTCCCTATTCCCACCATTCCCATCCTTCCTCCCTCCTTCTGTCCTACATTCCCAAGGCTGGCAACGCATCCATAACTTTATTGTTATGGATGTCTATGGGTGAAGGTAACCACTTAACACCAGGTGGGCATTCAGCTCGTTTGCCTCAATTAGATCATATATTCAATATAGCAAACGATCTATTAATTGTAATTATTTTCGTTATTTTGCTCTGGTTCTAACTTGGTTTTAAGGTAACCACAACCTTTTTAGAAGGCTGGATCCGCCCCTCGGTGTATTACACCGATATGGAGTCAACAGCATAGCTATTGCATTTTATGCAATATTTATCTGTAATGAATATCTTATTAATATTATAAACGCGAAAGATTGTAAGAATGTTTGTTAGTCTTTCACGTAAAAACTACTAAGTGTATTTTAATAAAACTTTACAATAATATAGCTTATACATCAAAATACAACATAGACTACAATTTATAAAGATATTTTGTGAATAGTTCAAAATATCAAGTAAGCAGGCTCCTTTGATTTTACAGTTATAACTGCTTCCTTAAATTCTGCACGAACGAAGTCGCGGGCATAGCTAGTATTACGAATAACTTTAGCCTCTAAAATATATTCATATTTTGTATATTAAATTTATAAGCATATGTTTTTTGTCGAATAATTTAATTCAGAATATTTCCTCTTACGCGTAGGAATTTTAAAGGAAGTATTATATTTCTGAGGAAGGAAATTATATAGGCTTAATAATATTTCAAATATGTATATTATTTACGTAAGTAGTTGTCATGTAAAACCCGCTTATGAAAAGACTTTAAGGGGGTTTATCCAGTTGTGACACTGTGGTTTGACAGTTACTTGACAGTTTCTTATGTTTTTTATTGAATCATCTATTTGACAATACAATCAAGAAAAAAAATCATATTTATAAGATTGTTTTAATTTTCACCACTCAAAGATTTCGTTTGAAGATTTTCTCAATATTTTAATTTTTTTTTACTGAAATTCTTATTGTTTTCATTTATTTTTTAAAATGTTTACTTTATTTATAATTGACATAACAACACATTCAACTTTTTTCATTAAATTTATTATATTGCGAATTACATTTAGGTTTTTGACCTTATTCTTCTATTTTAATAAACTTGGCGTAAACATTTCGTGAACATAAGCCAATGTTTCTGGGCACTCGTTAAATTATAAATATTTATTATTTCGAGCTAATCTCTATCAGATGACAAGTATATAATAGTTTGCGACTTGTAAGGACAATTCCCGGGTTTATTTTCTCTATTGAAACAAAACGAAAAATGGGTGAGTGACCATACATTTAAATATGGTAGGTAGGTTATTATTACCAACAAAATTATGAAAAATTGTAACAAAATTGAAACAAGCGGAATTCGACTCGTATAATATGAAATATGCAAGAAAAATACAAAATATATATAATAACTAGCTGTTACCCGCGACTTCGTCCGCGTGAACCAAGAAATATCTTCATTGAGTTCTGAGGAACATACGTATTAAGAACCTCCTCCTTTTTTGCAGTCGGTTAATAAAATGAGATGATAGTCAGATACAGATCTCCCAATTGCGTTATTATACGAAACCGCAAAAAACCGCATCTATGCCTTTCAAATTTGAGGGTTGCCCTCGATTTACAGGATTCCATCATCAGATCCTGATCTCCTTACCATGGGACCAATTGTGAAATATACCCTCTCGAACAAAAAAGAATTTTGAAAATCGGTCCACCCATCTTCGAGTAATCGGGGAACACACATAAGAACCTCCTTTTTTATGTCGGTTAAAAACCCCTAAAAATTTTAACTTATTATGTTATTCTGATATCAAACCTACATTACTGCAAAGTTTCATGAAAATCCGTTCAGTAGTTTTTGCGTGAAAGAGTAACAAACTCACACACATCCGTACAAACTTTCGCATATATAATAATATGCAAGCTAAGAAACAGACATTTAGTTCAGTTCAGTTATTTAATTATGGCGTGCCAATAGAACTCATGTTTCTTCACCAATGTCATGTTGTATGAAGACACCCAAAGGAAATTGATCGGCCAAAAAGATATATAGTTATATATTATAGTACATTGCATATTAAAAAGAGATCCAGTAAAGTAAACAGTCAAAATAAATTACCCAGTATAATGTTAGCGGGAAAATCGAAAACGGATGTGCCCAAACGCACGTTCCAGCTGCAGTGCCGTTACGTCATAATATACAAAAATAAAATTGTCATTAACACGCAGTGAGATAGTTTATGGGTGTACTAATTTAGTTAAGCCTTGGGGGTTCATCCTTTATTTTCTGGGATTGATTATATTTAAGTTAATACATTTTTATTTTTCTTATTATTTTTTTTAGCTTCACGCGAGCGGGATACACCCGCTCACAGCAGGGTAGGCAGAGGGAACCTAGTGTTAAGACACTCCGTTCCCCACTTTCCGCCGAATTCGGAGGCATTGCGTGTTAAGTGGCGGAACTTAAGGCCGCGCTTTGCCTCGATGCCAGACTGAAGAAAATGGAAATAATAAATATTTTCACTTCTCGAGTGGGAATCGAACCCACAACCAGTCGTTTACAGTCACACGTTTGTGCCATTGCACCACGACTGGCGCCAATATTTTTTTAGCTTCACGCTTTATTCCTTGCGGTCCCTGCATACTTCTTTCGGCTCGTCCACTGTCATCAACCTCCTCATATACGCCTCATGAGGGAGTCCTCGTGCTTTTTACGTAGTCTTATCCAAGTATCGATATTGTGTTCTCCGTCAACCTAGGTCTCCCTCTGCCTCTATTGCCGCTCACCTTTGCTCCATATAATCTTTTTACCATTTTTTCACTTCATTATACTTTCGATGACCACCTGAGCACATTTTAAAAGAACGCATTACGCTCCGGCATTTCTTCTCTTTATAAAATTAAAACCTTCCGTTTGAATAATTCGAATTTGCAAAAAGGGTTCCAAATATTTTGTTTGACAATTTATTAAAATAATATGTCAAATCTTTACACTACTTTAATATTATTGTTATATGAACTAAACTTATACAGTCTATATAAAATGAAGTGGCCAATACAATAGATGGTAATAATGGTGATTTTTAGTATTATTACGCTTATAAAAGTAAAGAGTAACAATTAAACGATTGCATCTTATCTAGTGTTGTGTAAATGTTTAGATAACCGGACCGGGTATTATCGTATGAATATATGTGTATATTTGTTTTTGAAATAAACGTAAAATCGTTTTTATTCATTTAGCTATATCATTAAATTGAATTCCAGTCGTCAGCCGGCCAGTCGTGGCCCAGTGGCACAAGCGTGTGACTGTAAACGACTGGTTGTGGGTTCGATTCCCACTCGAGGAGTGGAAATTATATTTCCATTTTCTTCGCTCTGGTGTCGAGGTAAAGCGCGGCGTTAAGTTCCGCCACTTAACACGCAAGCCTCCGAATTCGGCAAGTGGGGAACGGAGTGTCTTAACACTAGGTTCCCTCTGTCTTCCCTGCTGTGTGCGGGATACAGCGTGAAGCTGAAAAAAAATTAAATTTTAGCGCCTGTTTGTTATATTAAAATAACTGCTTTTACCAAATGCGTATATATACCTATAATATTTCCGACCAATTTTGACTATGGCGAACACTTTTTATTCATTCATTCTTCGTTCATGCGCTCGGAGATGGCTTATATAAGCGATTTTAGTGGTGAAATCTCGCTCACATAGTACCTAGTACCTATATACCTATATATACGGTACATATACTAAAAAATATTTTTTTTACCATTTTTGTGGCTAGATCAATTTTAACGATTTTTTCACTGGCAGATAGCTGATATAATAAAAAGTAACTTAGCTCACGTAGGTATACTTATTTTTTAGAATTATATCTTTTTTCTTAATTCCCTTATAGCAAAGTCACGGACGCTGCTACTTAATATTTAATACATATTTTTCAAACATTTTCACAATTTTCCAAAAAAACAGTAAGTTAGGCTTATATAGAAACTAGTGTTGTAACTCTCTGTTTACTACTTTTCGCTTAATTTGGTTAGGTAATGTCTATCATATAGATGCTGTCTGTTCAGTCACTTTGTCACAGTGACCAAACACTATTTATATATTTGTTATATAATAATTTATTTTACGCATACATTATTCCCCAAAGTTTCATTAAGTGGTTTTAAACTCTCCACGGTAAATTCTCCGTAGAATTTTAATAACCTATTCCAATTTTAATACCCTAAGGGTGAAATAATTTAAAAATATTATGTAACTGTTCTCAGAATTTCATAGTATATGACGTAGATTGGTCACATGCATGACTGATCACTAGCTAGTAGTAGTAGTAGTAGTAGTAGTAGTAGTAGTAGTAGTAGTAGTAGTCACATAGGTGTTTCCCTGACTGAGTCGAAATATACCCATGGGTTTCGTCATACAGCACACGTATTTATAATGGGTTGGTATTGTCGTCATTACAGTGAGAAATAGAATGATTCACAATAAAAAAAAAAATTCCTACTCTGAAATTTGCGTTGTTTATGAATATAATTAAAAAAAATCATTGTATATTTGCTTCAGATTCAGGCTTTTTTCCGTACGAGTATAGCAATTAATAATATTTTTGAGGGTATTTAGAGTAAATGCCATAGTGTCGTGACATTCCGTTCTCTACTTTCCGCTCGATATTGAGACATTGCGTGTTGAACTCGAAGCAGATGCCGCGTTTTGTCATAGGTGCCAAAACTCTCCGCTTTGATACCTATGTATAATGAAAGTAATTTAAATATAATCTTTACCCCGAATGTGAATTGAACCCACAACCATAGTGTTCAGTTCACGCTGTCGCGATGCACCACAACGGTTATGAATAAAAAATCAGTCTAATTCTTTCTGTACCAAGATTATATGTAAAAATGCCATGTATGTAGGTACCATTGTAATTTGTTTTAGAAAACATAAAAAATATCTTATCTAGAAGTTTTACTGAGTTCATCGGTAAAAATTTAAAAATACTTACTTACTTACTACTACTATACTTATCTATTTTGATAATTAACATGATATATTTTTCATGTTTTACTATCTTTTAATCTGAATGAAAAATCGTTTATACTAAATTGATATCTGAAATTCTTTTACTTACCTATAGGTATATTCTTTGGGCATCATTAATTATTGTTAAGAACATGTTCTTTGTTGTCCATATTATTTTTTTAATATTTTTATGATGCCAAATAATGCCAAATAATATAAAAACCCTGAAAATATATTCAAAATTTGCGCCCTGTGATTATTTCATTTTTCAGTCAAATAAATTTTATAGTACAGTAAAATTGAAACGCGGAGGACAAAGAATGGAGAGTCTGTACAGTATGTCTCAGATTATCTAAGCCTAAAAAAAGCGTAAATCTGGGTCTATTTCCTCTTTGAACCCTACCATATATTGAATAAGCCAAAATAAATATTTTTTAGCTTCACGCTGCATCTCGCACACAGCAGGGTTGGCAGAGGGAACCTAGTGTTCTTAGACACTCCGTTCCCTATTTACCGCAAATTTTTGGAGGCATTGCGTGTTAAGTGGTGGAACTTAACAAAATAAAAATAAAAATAATGACGTTGACATTTCTCACTCCAGCTAATCTTACTCGTGATAGATTTATGAGGTTATCATAAGTAGAATGAGATATTTTTTACATAAAAATATGTTTACTTCGATAATCTTAGTTAGCGACTTATCAATAATACGCGATAAAAATGAATACTGTAAATCACCGAGTTAGTAGCTCCAATATAAAAAACTTAAGCTTGCTGTATACAGTAGCGGATGGCTTAGCTTCGTATCAATGGGTGATAATATTTGACGTGGATAAAGATAATCATTTAATACCTCTGTGGTAGCCGGTTCGATTTGCTTGTTTTATGAAATTAGTTGTGTTTCAAATAAAATATAAAATAGGGAGAGAATATATGGGAAAAACGTAAAGTTGTAAAAAAACAAGAGAGAGGGAGAGTAGTTATCATATTAAAGAAATTAATGTAAAGTTTAGTTGGAGCCAGTCGTTCCGCAGTGTGACTTGTAACGGCTGGTTGTGGGTTCGATTCCCACTCGTGGAGTGGAAATATTTAATATTTCCATTTTCTTCGCTCTAGTATCGAGGTAAAGCATGGCGTTAAGTTCCGCCACATAACATGCAATGCCTCCAAAATTCGGCGGAAATTGGGGAATGGAGTGTCTTAACACTTTCCTCTGCCTACACTGCTGTGTGCGGGATGGAGCGTGAAGCTAAAAAAAATGTAAAATTTAATACTTATAATGTTTATAGATGTATGTATATTTGCTACATACCGTCACGCTAGCCCACATATTGAAGGTTAGCATCGAGTGTTGATAAGTGATAAGTATAAGTGTCATGCGAGATTTGGCGCCGATGTTTATCATGTCAGCTTGTTCGCGGAAATTTTTATATAGAAATTATATTAATTTATATATCTTCACGCTGTATCCCGCACACAGCAGGGTAGGCAGAGGGAACCTAGTGTTAAGACACTCCGTTCCCCACTTCCCGCCGAATTCGGAGGTTTGCGTGTTAAGTGGCGGAACTTAACGCCGCGCTTTACCTCGGCACCAGAGCGAAGAAAATGGAAATATAATTTCCACTCCTCGAGTGGGAATCGAACCCACAACCAGTCGTTTACAGTCACACGCTTGTGCCACTGGGCCACGACTGGCCACAATCAGTTAATTATAACTGATTATTAAATTTATAAAATTACTTAAAAATTGTTATTATAAATTTAGTTAAGATACTATTAGAAATTTTAGTCAAAGCAGTTAAAAAGGTTTTACGCCATTTCACGTAAGATTTGCAGGGAATGTAAATAATAAACTAAAGATATTAATTACCAAATTGTGAAAAAAAAATTGACTCGTTTCCATAACTTTGAGAGGTTGTGTCCTTGTAATTTTTTTTTATTTATTTGTACATAATTGCTTTCTAAAATTCTTGTTTTTCTCGATATATACAGAGAACGTCGGATGTATATCGGACCCTAACGTCACAAAATTATGTTTAGTTACACAAAAAAAATTATATTCATTATAAATTTGGTACTTCAATATAATAATCTCATCTTTAGACGATCTCTTTACAAAAAAACGATGTATTATTTGGTAATCCATATAGACTAAACTTTTGGTGGTAGGAGATTCGTTCTCCGACTGGCTCGCGACCACTATTATGTCAAAGACGAACCGCCAAGTATCTTATGATGTGTTCCGGTTCGATGGCATGTAAGCCAGCTCTCCCTATTCCCACCATTCCCATCCTTCCTCCCTCCTTCTGTCCTACATTCCCAAGGCTGGCAACGCATCCATAACTTGAATGTTGTGGATGTCTATGGGCGAAGGTAACCACTTAACACCAGGTGGGCCTTCAGCTCGTTTGCCTCCTTTATTCCATAAAAAAAAAAAAAAAATTAAAAAACTATTTCCTTAGTCGAAATCTTGTGCCATAAGCGTGTAACTGTAAACGATTGGTTGTGAGTTCGATTCCCACTCGAGGAGTGGAAATATTTAATATTACCATTTTCTTCGCTCTGGTGTCAGGCAAAGCGCGGCGTTAAGTTTCGCCACTTAACACGCAATGCCTGCGAATTCGGCGGAAAGTGGGGAACGGAGGGTCATAACACTAGGTTCCCTCTGCCTATCCTGCTGTGTGCGGGATACAGCGTGAAGCTAAATAAAAAAAAGGAAGAATATTTAAATATACATACATGCATGTATGTATATTTAAATATTCCATATCTGAGTCAATATTAATTTAAAATTTGAACTCCACACGACGTAAGGTCGATACACTGAACCCATTGTTAATGTATCTTGTCACGGTAAATGAAGTAACATTTTAGTCATCCAGTTTAAAGGTGACTTACGACTTTACGAGGGGTGTCACGTTTATATTGTGGGTTTTATTGAATAAATTATTTAATATTTATAGTGATTTGAATAATATATAGGTACGTCATATTTATAAAGTGGCCAGTCGTGGCCCAGTGGCACAAGCGTGTGACTGTAAGCGACTGGTTGTGGGTTCGATTCCCACTCGAGGAGTGGAAATATTTATATTTCCATTTTCTTCGCTCTGGTGTCGAGGTAAAGCGCGGCGTTAAGTTCCGCCATTTAACACGCAAAGCCTCCGAATTCGACGGAAAGTGAGGAACGGAGGGTCTTAACGCTAGGTTCCCTCTGCCTACCCTGCTGTGTGCGGGATACAGCGTGAAGCCTAAAAAAACAAAAAAATATTTATAAAGTCGTCATGTAATGATGGTAAAGGTTAGGTATATGTATATCTTAGATGGTAGATGGAGATAGGAGTGATTTGTCACTACAATCTCTCTGTATTTTACACATTGATTAGTTGTTATTCCCTTGATTGGGAGTCGAACTCATAACCATTACGTTTATAGTCAGATACTGTCCCACTGCGCCACAAAGCGCGCGCACGCGCCACCGTGGACCGTTGCGCCACTCTTTCCCCGAGGGGGAATGGGTAAGAATACAAATCCCATCCGCAGCTGAGTAGCGTCCCGTAAGAGGCGTGTAACCCAGTAGCTTAGTGGTAGGAGATTCGTTTGCCGACTGGCTCACGACCATTATCATGTCAAAGACGAACCGCCAAACATCTGATGATGTGTTCCGGTTTGACGGCATGTAAGCAAGCTCTCCATATTCCAACCATCCCCATCCTTCCTCCATCCCTTCCTTTCCCCTTTCTTCAAGTTTTGTTTTATCGCAGCAGAGAAACTTACAAATTTCCCGAATGGGAATCGAATCCAAAACCATTGTATACATCAGACGTATATCTAGACGTATCTGTATGTACATATATGTATATATGCAAAGATTTCTTCAAAGTTGAAATGTCGTACCGAACAGGATGGACGTAGTTACATCGGTTACTCTATTGAGTCTCATTAACGTGCAGTGAATCGTCGTTAATTTGACCTACGCTAAACACTGCTTGTTGTTTCTCATAATCATTTTAAATCATATCCTTGCAAATGTATTGAAATTCTGTTCAAGATTCTTTATTAAGCTTCGCTTTTTTTTATTGAGCTGAGCGAAGCGAATCTCTTTCTGGTCGAAAGTGGGTTTCGTTGTGGTTTAACTCATCCTGGGCTACTTGTAGTAGTCTTTTGAAATTTGGCAGGGATATCAAGCACAGTGTCTTGTGTGCTGTGAAATTTTTTGGTGACAATTGTAATTGTAGTTTTTGAATAAATAGTAATTAAAAGGTCAAAAAGTGTCCATAGACTTAGGCTGTGGAACGTTAAGTGTTAAGTTTGCTTTTCAAACTTTTTTTAACATATAATAACAGCTCTTCCCGCCATGCGAGAGACGACCAGAGTGAAGAGGCGGTTCCTAGTTTATTTAAGTAATACATTGTTAAAAAGGAATGCAAATTTAAGGTGCAATCTCATACACTCATTCGAGTTTTACCACCACCGGCCTCGTCAACAATTCTAGACATAACTCTTACTCGCACTTTAATTGTACACATTTCTTTTAACGTCACGCTGTATTCCGGATATTCCTCGAGTGGGAATCGAACCCACGACTGGCCTCTACACATAAGTATAGAAGATGTCAGATACTAGGGTAGTCAGAGAGAACCTAGTGTCAAGACAATCCGTTCCTTATAACCACATCTATCCACATCTATCCTTAGTCTAAATAGAATATTGCACAGTGAGTGGTCTATTATGTATGTATTTGCTTCTCTTTTAAATTTACTTAATGTTATCACGTTAATTGTATTTGCATGTTGAATGATGGAGCTCAACGCCGCGCTCTATCTTAGGCGCAAAAGCGAAGAAAAAATAATATTACCTCGAGAGGAAATCGAACCCACGAATATCGCATTTGCCTCAATTTTTTTATAATAAAAAGAGATTATTATCATCTGATTATAAATATTAAACGCATACTATCCTTATGACGTTCTTACATACAATAGTTAGGTATTAGCGTCCGATTAGCGCATATTAGTCGAGACATATAAGATCTAGATTTTCAAGGCTTATTTATAAGTACATTACTGTATATTATACAATAGTTTGTTTATGTTTACATAGTATTAAGCAAAGTCGCTTTCGCGTCTGTCTGTATGTATGTATGTTTAGATCTTCAAAACTGCGCAACGGATTTTGATGCGGTTTCTTTTAATAGATAGAATGAATCAGAGGGTTTATATGTATAATACATGCGTAATATAGTAGAGAAACACTGATCATTTTAGAGGTTTCTTATGTGATGTCGGCTATAGTGAAATAGTTGTGTAATAAAGCGTATAAGAATTTCGACGCAGCTGGTAGTAGAACGCATGGCTCAGCGGTGAGAGCGCATGGACGGTATTCAGGAGGTGCCAGTTCGAACCCGCTGCGTTCAAATTTTTATACGTTTTCTTTTAAATGTCTTTTTCAATAGTTGTGAGCGTAGCGAGCGTCCATTAGATAAATACTAATTCAAGTTTATAAATTTTTAATAAATAATTATTTTTTCCATATTTATAATAAAAATATTGGAAAATCTTTATATTTCTTTAGATATTGGCATTTTTAAAAATTTAATTTTAGTTAATTGCACATTACATATACATAAATCTATTCTTTGCGTCCATCGATTTGGCAGCTACTTGCTAATCATTACTAATCTTTTAGGTTATTACCTAACTTGTTTTAAACGGTCACCCAGCACCCACTCACATTTATTATACAGCTTCACGCTTTTCCCCGCATAGCAGAGTGCCAGAGATAACCTAGTGTTAAGACACTCCGTTCTCCACTTTCCGCTCCTGAGATTTTGCCTGTCAAGTGACGAAAAGCAGCAACGCTAGTGATCTTTTTACTAGAGAATGAAAGAAACGAAAATTTAAAAAATATTTAAAGCAGGGTAGCCAACGACAACCATTCAAACCAGGGTAGACAGAGGGTTGAGACACTATGTTCCCTTCTTTCCGCCCGAACCCGAGACATTGCGTGTTGTATGGCGGAACTAAACGCCGCTCTTTGTCGTGTCACCAGAACGATGAAATTAAAATAATTAAAATATAACCATTTTGAAATGAAACTATTTTTAACCGGATTAATCGCGTATAGTTTTGGTAGTCGACAATACATTTTTAGAAACCACGGACTATTGTAAATATCGATTGTTCTGGTTAAAAATAGTTTCATTTCAAAATGTGTAGTAATCCCGAAAACAAACGATTATTATATTCAATATAGCCATTTTCTCACATTTTCTCGAGTGGGAATCAAACCCACAACCAATCCATATACACTTAAGCGCTATCACACTGTGCCATAATGGTCTCTTTTATATTTTTACTTTCTTAATTTAGATATAATATCAATTATTGCCTTGTTCCAGGAAACAATAATATCATAGGTCATGGAGAAGCCTACTATGCACATGCTTTCAGTCCAGGAGAAGGGCGGAGAGACGAAGAAGACTAATCAATATATAGCTGCTGTAGCAGGTATGGGCAATAAATTATGATTTTAAATACATTTTCTTTAGCTTCACGCTGTATCCCGCACACAGCAGGGTAGGTAGAGGGAACCTAGTGTTAAGACACTCCGTTTTTTTTCTCTTTACTCGTAAATTGTTATAAAAAAATCGTTTTGTTATTTTGTTAAGGTATTTTGTTAATATTTTTGTTTTAATATTTTTGTTTTAAATTGGTATATGAAAGACGTTAAGAAGCTAAAAAAAACAAATTTAAAACATATGTCATATATTCTTCAAATATGATTTTATTCCTATTTAATAACATATATGTATACTATCTGATATTTATCCATCTGTCTATAATACGTATATAAGTCAAATTTCAATATTATTTGTTAGATTTTACATAAAATATCTTGAACTAATGAATCTTTGTAATGTAAAGAAAACTTCTAATTCTTCTTTATATATTTAATTCAAAGGACTATTTAAAGTAAATAAATACATAAAAATAAGTACCTACTTTTTATAATACATATGTACTAGAAAAAAAATCTACCCAAAAATGGAATATCCGACAGTTAAGTTCCCCGTAATGCAGCTTATATGTGAAGCCAATTTTTTTTTAGGATTTGAACCGGTTACCACATTCTTGTATAATGTTTATCAACAATTATAATCATTTCACTATAAGAGCTTTTTTTTAATTTATGACAACAGATGCAAAGGTCAATGTACATTACTGAGATAACTGGCATTGTGTCAATGATCACAACTTTAATGAAGTAATACTTATAAATAATTGTTTGATAATTACGTAGAAAGTACGTAGGTGGGTATTTTAGATTCATTTAAGAAACAAACAACATCGTGGCTCAGTGGTACAGTACTTAACTATAAACTCTATAGTCGTAGATTGAATACATTTCGTCTCGATTTTTTTAACGCCCAATATCAATAATCGATCCTTATCCAAAAACTACACATTTTTAAACATTTTTAAAGTGTTATTCCACACTTAGGAAAATTGAAAAAGACATTTAGTAAACGTATAATAATTTAAACACAGCGGGATTTGAACCCGCGATTACCACTCCACACTCAGTGGTGAGAGCGTCTGGAGGCGCTCCCGGTATCAGGTTCGAATCCCGCTGCGTTCAAATTATTATACATTTTCTGAATGTCTTTTTCAACTACAACCTTAGATTGATCTAGTAAAGATTTTTTTGAATTAATCATTACTTTTCAGTAAATTAAAGGATGAATACGCAATCCTTCTATTGGTTATCGACAAAAACAATGTAGGTATATTATAATCCTTTTTACTTAAAAAAACATTAGTAGATTATTAAGGTTTTTGGATATTGAGCTTAAAACAACAGTAAATTCTTGTTGTATCGTATCCAGACTACTACGTGTACTAATTTTCAAGCAATTAAAATAGCATTATGAAGGCTTCCTTACATAGATTGATAAATAAATAGATAGATATCTAAATCTATTAAAAATATATAGAAAAAGATTTGTAATTTTAAAATCAAGAGAATACTACAAATTCTTACTATACTATAGTAGAACTTTTTTTTAGCTTCACGCTGTATCCTGCACAGAGCAGGGTACGCGGAGGGAATCTAGTGCAAAGACACTGCTTTCCTTACTTTCCGCCGAACTTGGAGGCATTGCGTGTTAAGTGGCGGAACTTAACGTCGCGTTTTGCCTCGATACCAGTGAGAAGAAAATGGAAATATTTAATATTTCCACTCCTCGAGTGGGAATCAAACCCACAACCAGTCGCGTTACTCTTACTTGCCCCTGCGCCACGACTGGCCCCATACACTGGTGATAAATAGTTAAAGAAGTTAATTTACTAAAAAAATATTAAAAAGAAATAATTTCTAAATACAAGATAATATAAAGATACTACAAGTTATTACTATACTATAGTAGAAAATTAAGTTAACATAAACTATATTGCATCAATGCAATTGACCCCGCGAATAATCGTATTGCACTGAATGAGTGCATACAGACAGCACAGACAGAAATAACTCGCCAACATTGCATTTGGTACGATTTATTATACATATAAAGATCCGTCAAGACTCGGCTTAAAAGCTAATCGATGAATGAACATTATTATATCTTAGTGAAATTATATTTAATATTGATATATATTTTTTTCTTTTTTCTCTTCTTTTTGTTTATACTTTTATCCCGTGTAATAGAGTAGTTGGATAGAACCTAGTGTCAAGACACTCCGTTCTCCACTTTCCACTCGAATTCCAAGTATTGAAATTGAGTGGCGAAAATCATCGCCGTACTTTGCCTTAGTCATCAAAGCGGAAAAATGAAACAATTTTAATAAATCATTCCCCCGATTCGGAACCAAACCCACAATTAATAGCCTCAACTCAACTGACGTAATATTTTTATTTTTTTTAGCTTCACGCTATCTCCCGCGCACAGCAGGGTAGGCAGAGGGAAACTAGTGTTAAGTCACTCCGCTCCCCACGCACCGCCGAATTCGGAGGTATTGCGTATTAATTGGTGGAACCTAACGCCGCGCTTTACCTCGGCACCAGAGCGAAGAAAATGGAAATATTAAATTATTCCATTCCTCGGGAATCGAACTCACAACCAATAATTTACAGTCACAGAGGTACACGTTGTACCTCTGTACCAGAACTAGCCTCTTCATTTTATTCGTAAATACTTACTAATTGAAACATTTTTTTCATTCACAGCCGCAATAGGCGCAGTGGCAGCCGGAACCATATTAGCGTGGACATCTCCCGCCCTGCCTCAGCTCGAGCCGCCCAAGAACACCACGCAGAACACAACCACGCCGCTAGAGAGGGACGTGTTTGCCCTAAACGAGACATCTTACAATGTTAGCAATGTTACGAATGTTTTACGGAATTCCTTGGGACAAGAGGCGTCTTTCTTGTTGGATACTAGCGAGAGTAAGTGTTGATGGTTTTTAATTTGATTGCTTATTAATTCGATTGCTTCTAGTATATCGCATTGAAAGTAAAATAGCTGAAGAAAGCAGCGTAGTGAGGTAATCAGAGATTTTTCAGATTTCGTCCGAAAACAAGATATTACATGTTGAATGACGGAACTCTACGTTGTTAAATTAAATTCAATTAAATTAAATAGCTTCACGCTATATCCCGCACACAGCAGTGTAGGCAGAGGGAACCTAGTGTTAAAACACTCCGTTCCCCACTTTCCGCCGAATTCGGAGGCTTGCGTGTTAAGTGGCGGAACTTAACGCCGCGCTTTACCTCGACACCAGAGCGAAGAAAATGGAAATATAATTGCCACTCCTCGAGTGGGAATCGAACCCACAACCAGTCGTTTACAGTCACACTCTTGTGCCACTGGGCCACGACTAGCTCTACGTTGTACTTATATTATTCAGTTGCTGTCTATGAAACAAAATGTAGAAATGAAAATTAAATTACTTCCATGAGTAGAAGTGGTTCCACGAGTTGTGGCCAGTCGTGGCGCAGTGGCACATTTGTTGCATTGTGGCCAGTCGTTTATAGTCACAGTGGTGTGACTATAAACGACTGGTTGTTGGTTCGATTCCCACTCGAGGAGTGGAAATTATATTTCCATTTTCTTCGCTCTGGTGTCGAGGCAAAACGCGGCGTTGAGTTCCGCCACTTAACACACAGCCTCCGAATTCGGCGGAAAGTGGGGAACGGAGTGTTTTAGCACTAGGTTCCCTCTGCCTACCCTGCTGTGTGTGGGATGCAGCGTGAAGCTAAAAAAAATGAGTAGCAAACATACCCACAACGAAAAGATTCAATAAATAGCTTATTTAAGTCTTTGAAGTCGACTAACGCCGAATAAAGCTGGAGTAAAAAGGATTCCTATGAAATTCGTAAGAATTATATATTTTTGAGTTTACTTATTTTCTTCAGTTTTTTTAGTTCAGTTTAACTCTTGCAATCTAATGATGTAACTTGTATTCAAAATGAATTTTAAATCGTTTCACAGAACATCAAAACAGAAAACAATTTCCATTTAACATAAGTTATAATTGTTTTTGATACTGTTACATCACAATACACGTACACTATCTCTGTAGTCCGTACTGTCATGTTACGATAACACATTTTTCACTGTTATCAAATATCAACTGAACGCTACTACGAACATTTCACTGATTTTAAATAATCACATTTTATTTATTTGTGATTCTAGTAGATACAAAAAAATTTAAATGTTCTTTAGGTGATAGATATTATACATACTTTTGTAATAATTGATTGATATTTATATAACACACGAATCTAATAACGATTATAGAAACAACAGAATAACTTTTATTATTTTAGGCAAATTATATCGCTTAGTTAGGCTTATTATTTTAGTATATAAACTTAGAATAATAATAAAAATACACTTATAGTGGGCTGCACGATTCATTTACATACATTTGATTGACACGTAAGCCAAAGTTTAGAAATGCATCGAAATAAAAAGCACGAATTCGTCTTTCGTGGCGGAATCTAAAGCTATGCTTTGTTTTAGAGCGAGGAAGTGAAATTGATTTAAATATTGCACGACGTTCTGTTTCAATAAGTATGGATTAATAGTGAAAACCGAGTCCATTACTCAGTCCTCTCTGCCCTTTTAAACTTAAAAAAGCGTAAAAGAACCATCAAGAATTTGACTAATAGCATCTTAAATTTAAACCTGTAGAGGCACGTCTTGAAATATTCAGCCGTCGTTATAAATACAACCACACCCACAATACTTACGTATTTCTGGATATCTGCCAGACTCGAGACCGCGACGTCAGCAAGGTTACGTACATTGTCTCCTGTTATCACATGATTGAGGGAATTATGTTTATTTTAAATACTGAAAAACAATATTTCTCGTTGAAAAATACTTTGGCATTTGGCACACGCTTGCTAATATTATTAATAGGTTTAAAGTGATATAATTCATGTGTTATTCTACATTATTTTGTTGTGTGAAAAACAATTGGATAATACAAGTGAAATAGAGATGTTCATAATTTCGTGAAATTAGTTAGTCTTATATACATTTTTTTTCAGCTTCACGATGTATCCCGCACACAGCAGGGTAGGCAGAGGGAACCTAGTGTTAAGATACTCCGTTTCCCACTTTCCGCCGAATTCGGAGGCATTGCGTGTTAAGTGGCGGAACTTAACGCCGCGCTTTACCTCGACACCAGAGCGAAGAAAATGGAAATATTAAATATTTCCACTCATCGAGTGCGAATCGAACTCATAACCAGTCGTTTTACAGTCACACGCTTGTGCCACTGAGCCACGACTGGCCACACGACTGGCCACTGAGTATAAAATTATTTTTAGAACCCTCGAAAATGACAATGAAGAGAAATTGGACGAAATTTCTAGTCTTAAACATTTTGATCAAGACGCCAAAAATAAAACTGATATATTACTTCTTCTATTACCACCTAACCTACATACAAACGAAATATAAACAAAACGTTTATTTATAACAAAAACGACGACTCAAACCGTATACAAAAAAAGGATAATATGATTAACTTTCATTTCTACGCCCTATTATAAAAAAGCATAATATAAATAACTTCAATTTCTACGCTCTGTTACAAAACAAGGCGCAGCGTTGAGTTCCGCAACTCAAAACGCAACGTCTTGAATTCGGGCGGATTTCGGAAGTGGAGAATGGATTGTGTTGATATCATGTTCTCTCAGATTTTCAAGACGACTTTTAAACCGTATAAAAAAATCTTTTTTTTTTAACTTCACGCTGTCTTCCGCACACAGCAGGGTAGGCAGAGGGAACCTAGTGTTAAGACACTCCGTTCCCCATTTTCCGCCGAATTCGGAGGCATTGCGTCTAAAGTGGCGGAACTTAACGCCGCGGTTTTACCTTGACACCAGAGCGAAGAAATTGGAAATTTTAAATATTTCCACTCATCGAGTGGGAATCGAACCCACAACCAGTCGTTTACAGTCGCACGCTTGTGCCACTGGGCCACGACAGGCCACTTAACACACAATATATAAATAATATTCAACATTTCTCCAGGTTCCCTCGTCTCATCGATCCTGGCTATAGGCGCGGCGATAAGCGCTTTGCCCGTGGGCGTTATTGCCCAGAGATTTGGTAGGAGACCCACCATCCTCGTGCTAGCGTTACCTTTCTTGGTCAACTGGTTGCTCACAATCTTTGCAAATGGCGCCGGGATGCTCATCGCTGCCAGGTTCTTCGCTGGACTTGCCACTGGTAAGAATAATATAATCTATTACGTAATTATAAAATGTTTTCCTTTGAAGATTGAAAATTAATTTGAAGAGATGTAGATATTTAGAAGAAAATTGTAGAAATTTAGATGCTGTAGATAAAAAGAAATATACAGTGTTGAAATGAATAACATTGTGAATTGGCATTTTGATAATGGTAACTGCAATAATTCCGTTAAGACGGAATTATTGCAGACTCATGGATAAGATATTTGTAAATGTTCAGAAATTATTATAAATAAATTATTATTATATTATTATTCATATAATATTTTTCTCAGTATAACTTATATAAGTTAGACCTAGAAGTATAAGTCACTTTATTTCATTTTAGCCAATTGGCGGATTATGGTTAAAAACGACGGGAAGATGAGCTATGAATAAAAACGACTACTTTAAGAACTGCTAAATTCTTAGCCAATATAAACACTGTTTACTGCTAATAAATGTTTATTTTAATTAACTGTAATTATCACGCTTTTTTCACACAGCGAGGAACTCGGAGAGACTTCCTTTCTCGAATAGTTCTCCGAATTGAGTGGCGTTTTGTTGTCTACAAAAGGGGAGAAATGAAAATAATTAAGTTATAACCCTTACACCGAGTGGTAATCGACCCGATAACCAATCACAATGTCAGCCAGACACTGCCCCACTGCGCTAAGATGGCCATTTGTTTTTGTAATGGCCCATGTTCAGTTTTCTACATACAGGAACCCTTTTTATTACATTCAAATTGAATTTTTTACATTTACAGGTGGTATTTGCGTAGCAGCGCCCATGTACATAGGCGAGATAGCCGAGACCTCTATCAGAGGTTCCTTGGGCGCGTTCTTCCAGCTCTTCCTGACGGTTGGCATCCTGTTCACTTTTGTAGTTGGCGGTTGGACGCATTGGAGGACTTTGTCTATCATATCTGCTGTATTCCCTATTTTATTGGTTGCTGTGTTCTGGTAAGTCTATTATAGTAATATATTTAGTTTATCGGTCATTAAACATTTTAATTCTTTTTAAGGAGATTTATTTTAAATATTTGAATTTGAGAATATATGTAACTCTTGTAATACTTAAGTATGCTTTTAATATAAAAAAGAACCATTACTATATGCTACTTTGATATAAAAAAGTTTAGAAACCTTAAAAATCACCGAATAATTATTAGCTTTATAACAAAGTGTCGATATTATTTCTGAGACGATCATGGTGCAATAGGAGAGTGTCTGTAGTTTTCATTTAATCAAAGCAATAACCATTTAATTATATTTAAATTATGTTCATTTCTCCGCTCATACAAGATAAAATGTGGCTTTGAGTTTCAACACTCTGGTAGGCGGGGGGAACTCTCTGCTTACCTATATATATATACTTATAACTTGCTGTAAAGTTAAGTTAAATTAGGTAAATGGTAGCCTCATTGTCCCTTAAAATTTTATCACCTAACTTAAACCAGATTGAACAAAACGAAGTCAAAATAAATTATGTAGAGCACTAAAAAATATATATTATGTAGAGTTTAAAACGTCGTGAAGCTAATAATTACATATCCTAAAGAAAGCAAAAAATATTGAGTATAATAAACAGCTTCACCTTAAAACAACCAGTTATACGGAATTAATTCTTTTGTATAAAAAATATACATATATTTAAACATATTTTGATCTTGTAATCTGATAATTAATTATAGGTGGATGCCGGAAACTCCCCAATATCTTTTAGGACAGAATCGTAGGCGTGATGCTGAAAAAGCTTTGAGATGGCTGCGAGGACCTGATGCGGATCTTAGCGCCGAATTGGAAGATATGCAGAAAGACGTATGTATACTATTATACTTCTTTGTTAGTTTTAATTAAAAGTATTTAATATTTATTTGTCGAGAAAGACAATACAATCAAATGAGAACATTAACTATAATTTAATAATTTTTACACCTATTAAATTAAAATTATTTTTCTTATATTTATACAATTCTTACTTATACCGCTATACCACCATCACCACTATGCTGACCACCACCTGCCACCTAATAAACCAATACAGTAC
The DNA here is from genome assembly GCA_019049465.1 of Dryas iulia moderata. NCBI lineage: Eukaryota > Metazoa > Arthropoda > Insecta > Lepidoptera > Nymphalidae > Dryas > Dryas iulia. The sequence goes on from CM032437.1 coordinate 9,668,806, forward strand.
TTAAACTTACGAGAATAAAATGAAAAGTTTTCTGAAGTATATTTAAATACCAACAATATATGCAATTAATCCGGTTATCATATTTACATTTCAAAAGGCATTAATTTTCAGAAAAATCATTATAAATAGAACATGTGATAGAAATATTGTTACATATATAAAATTAATACATTTTTTATATTAAACGCACTAATCCACTCTTTTTAATTCCAGATCGACAATTCATCCCGTCAAAAGGCCGGCGTGTTAGCAATGGTGACGTCCCGAGCCCCCCTCATGGCGTTCATCTGTTCCCTCGGTCTCATGTTCTTCCAGCAGTTCAGTGGCATCAACGCCGTCATCTTCTATACTAATAACATATTCCAATCCGCCGGTTCTGACATTCCTCCAGCGATTGCCACCATCATAGTCGGCGTCGTTCAAACCATCGCCACTTACATATCTTCTCTCCTAATCGAGAAAGCCGGTCGTAGAATCCTCCTTTTGCAAAGTTGTATCATTATGGGCATATGCTTGATCGTTTTGGGTGCCTACTTCAAGTTGCAAGAGGGTGGTGCTAATGTAGCTCCGGTTGGTTGGTTGCCTTTAGTTTGTTTGGTTCTTTTCATCGTCTCTTTCTCTCTAGGCTTCGGCCCCATACCGTGGATGATGATGGCTGAACTCTTCCCTGTGGAATTTAGAGGAACGGCATCAGGAATAACTGTGATCACCAATTGGTGTTTAGTCTTCGTCGTGACGTTATGCTTCCCCCTCATGAAGGACGCGATTGGTATTTACAGCTGTTTCTGGGTGTTCAGCGGATTCATGATTATTTGCGTGTTCTTCGTGTTCTTCCTAATCCCCGAGACTAAGGGCAAGACTGTGTCGCAAATACAGACCATACTCGGCGGTTCCAAGTTGTAACGTTTTTACTTTTATATCGAATACTCAATGTTGTTTTCCATTGTGTGATGTTTGAGGCATATCATTGTTCGAGATTTTTTTGTAAGTTAAAATTGGTTTGAATGTTAGGAGAGATTTCAAAACTTTATACGCTGAAGACGATATGATGTTAAATGCCTCAGTCTTATTTATATAAACCTAAATAATTAAATATTTTTAATATTAAAGACATGTGGACTCAGGCTTTAGGTTTTCAATGAAAAAGATCGAAATTATATAAAATCCACCATTGCACTGTGATATGCATTTTCCAAATATTATATTTTTGGGATCTCTCTACGTCATTTCAATTATATTATATTACGTATATTTTATAGGCTATTAGAATTAAGGCATATACAAATATACATACATATACATTTAAATATAGATGTAACCATTTTGATGACATTTTCAAGATTTGTTAAATTGGATTATGGAACTTTATGTACGTAACCTTGTGATTAACTTAGAACAATACGACGCTGGAAAGCCATAATAAATATATCATAGAGACATATGAAATTAAATTTTGTGTGAAAAAATGATTCCGATTTCGATGATTTTTTTCACAAAGATAGTCGATGATAATATATAGACTACCTACTGTTTTTAAAAACCGACCCCTAAAAGGCTGAAATAGGGGTCGAAAAATTGTTTGAAAAATATAAATTGGGTAAAATGTAAACTTAAGCTCAAATGCGGCCCATCGGAAATACCAAAAAGCTATAGATCGCTAGTAAAATATGAGATGAATTACTAACATTTTGAGGTTATGTCCAATTTGCTTTCCAGCGGCTTTATATATGTAGGTAAGATTTTATTAAATAGGTACTTAGTAGAATAAAACGTGCCAAATATTTACTGTAGTTTTCTTATTATACATATTTAAACGAATGACAATATATTTATTGTGCAATAAATTAAATCGCTTATTAATTAATATTAAATGTTACTAATATTTTTAATATATACTAGTGACGATCAAATGTTGTTAGAATTGAATTGGTTGTTATGTGTTGTTGAAATTGTATGTTAATTTTAAAAATAAACTTAATTAATATTATAAAAAATATATGGTTTCTGTTTTATTTTTCAATTTTCTATAGTTAATAAGTCTTATTTCTGTATATTTCCCCAAATTAGACAGAGCCTGACATATAACAGTGGAAAAGTACTATAAAAAATGCTTTAATTAAAGTTTTTTTTAATCATAAATGTTGCCGAGTGCTTGCTGATTTTTTTATAAAATTAAAGTAGAGGCTATCTCGTGGCGCAATATTATAGCATCTGACCGTGTACTCGATGGCTGTGGGTTCGACTCCGTAGAAACGAAAATATTAAATAATTTTCATTTTTTCGCTCTAGTGAAGAACACAAAAAGCGGCATTGAGTTCCGCCACTCAAAATGCAATGTCTCAAATTCAGGCATGAGGAACGGAGTGTCTAATTACTTAGTTATCTCCGACTATCCTGGTAACCAGGAAAAAGTGTAAAGCTGATAAATATATATAGGAGACGACAAAGTAAAAAACCAATAACGCGGTTTGAAATCATGGTACGATCAAACTTTTATACGAATTTATAAAGTATTCTTGCCATAGAGCTTATCTTAATTTCGAATAGACATGTGAAATTTATTTATTATTCTAAGTCAGTTATCATTTCATGTCAGTTTTTTTAGCTTCACAATATATACCGCACACAGCAGGCAGAAGGAACCTAGTGTTAAGACACTCCGTTCCCCACTTTCCGCCGAATTCGGAGGCATTGCGTGTTAAGTGGCGGAACTTAACGCCGCGCTTTGTCACTGTATCATGTCAGATAGTATTATATATTTTCTACTATATGTCAAAATGCAATAAGCGTGTTGAGCGTTGTAGCAATACCATTCAAACTAGTAGAACTTTGTACAAAACTTTTATTTAAGTGACGTTCACGCGAACGAAGCAGCGGGCAAAAGTTACTTGTAATATATTATTTTCCATACCATTAAAACAACAAATAGTCATAATATCATTTAATTTTGTTTAGGATTCACAACAAATGATGAGGTTACAGACGGGCATTCATTACAAATTAATCTTTTTTCTATATCGTCCACTCGAGATGATATCTCTATAATATGTTTTTCTATCGCCTTAACGTCGCTTCTAAAGCCGCTGACTGTCGAGTCTAACTCTGACAAAAACTGTATCTTGTTACAGAGCTCGTCATACTTCTGTGTTATAAAGTCCCTGGCATTCTTAGAATCGTTCATTTCTTTGTCGATTTTGTCTAAAATTTCACACTTTAGTTCGTCGAATTTGAACTCCAGACCCGGTCCCAGTAAATGAGCTCCCTTTATAGCTATCTCATCTTCAGGCTTCAGCTTCAGCATTTTGTTGGGTATCGCCATCAGTATGTCAATAACGTTGATTAACTTTGAAAAGTTTTATATTTTCATATTGAATCTGCATTTTTGTTATGAAAAATTTTGAACTAATATTTAGATTTTGAATAATAATTGTTTAATTTTTTTCAATTCAACACTCTAAAATTTCATATCACAAATAATTTTCTCCGACAATTTTGACAGTAAAAGTTTTTTTTTTAAATATTGACAGTTTGTTTATCTGTTAATGTGAGGTTGTATATATGAATTATTTTTAAATAATTGATAACTATTATTTTGTAAAAAGATTGGATTCGATTCTCAATCGAATCGTTTAATGTCCTTCACTATTACAACATTAAGAACGATTGAACTTGTGAGCTGCGACTACTACTTTAAAGTAACATAATTAATTGATATGATATTATCTAACACTTTACATTGCTTTACATTTATTTTATTTTCATTTTTATTTTCATTTATTTTCTTCAGGTTTTTCCCGTTTTATTCATTACTCATTAAAGAAAACATAGTGTCCATGACACTCGATTTTCCACTTTCCGTCCGAAATGAAGACATATATAATGTTGAGGTTTTTTTTATTGATGAAAGCGGGGCAAACGAGCAAAAGAACCACCTGATGGTGTGGTTACCTTCGCCATGGACATCCACAACATTAGAAAAGTTGTGGATGCTTTGCCGAGGGAGGGGCCGTCGAGGGTGACCTACCACCCTTGACTCCGCGACGTGCCTTGCTGCTCCCGCCTCCGGGGTACGCGGAAGATTCGGGTACCTGTGGCCCCGGATTGTGGCGGTCGAGGAGGAGCACCGTGAGGTTTTAGTGGGTATACAGCTCAGTCTGGAGTCCCACATAACCACGTCCCAGTCCCCAATCGGGCTGGTATCCGTAACGGATATCCCCACGAAAAAAAAAAGGAGGAAGGGAGGGAGGAAGGATGGGAATGGAATAGGGATAGTGAGTGGTTGATTTGAACACCATATTTGATTTGCCAGAGGAAAAAAATGAAAATAACATTAATATTGTGCCAGGAGAGAATTGAACCCACACCATCGCGATCGCATTTGGACGTAGGCCCACTATAACACTTGACTTCAACTACAAATAGTTAAAAAAAGATTTATAAAACATAAAAAATGGAGAACGGAATGTCAGTTTTATTTCCCTCTCAAATTATCTCCTTCCGTAAATTACAGGAAATATGTGTAAATGTCTCATTTTCAAATAATGTACCAATAAGTATTGTAAATATTCCAAGATATGAATAAGTATAAACACTTATAACTAAGTTGTTATCTGTGAGAGGTTTCAACATATTCATACACTTAGTTATTCAAAAGTTAAGTAATTTTCCTATCGATTTTATTGCATGGAGTTATTGAGAAATTGTGGAAATATGAATTTTAAAAAGGACATTCACAGAATTTTCACTGAGAGAGATCCTTAGGTCCGTGTCTAGTCACTCCTTGGCATTAATAAAAATATTTAAAGATATTGAAATATTTTTTTATAATATTAGAGTAGTTAGTTAGGTGGCCAGTCGTGGCGCAGTGGCACAAGCGTGTGACTGTAAACGACTGGTTGTGGGTTCGATTCCCAGTCGAGGAGTGAAAATATTTAATATTTCCAATTTCCACGATTTAAAGGCGAGGTAAAGCGCGGCGTTAAGTTCCGCCACTTAACACGCAATGCCTCCGAATTCGGCGCAAAGTGGGGAACGGAGTGTCTTAACAATAGATTCCCTCTGCCTACCCTGCTGTGTGCGGGATACAGCGTGAAGCTATAAAAAAAGAGTAGTTAGTATGTATTTGGATTCAATTCCCACAGAGAGTGTGTTTGTTATATTTGAAAATTTTCAATAACTTAAAATGTATAGCGTAAGCAAGTAGTATGTAAGTATGCCATTGAAACTGCCGTCATCATGCAATGTCAAGAAAATGAAGAACAGAATTTACCACCGGTTCACTTCAGTTAATGCCTCAGACCTGAAAAGAACCGACGCAAGAAACTCAGCGAGACTTCTTTTTTTAAAAGAAATTTTGCTATACAGATTTATTGCTGACAGTGATACTTTTGAAATAGCCTGGAGTGAGCATTTCATTCCCAAGGCGTGTTATTATTTATAAAATCTTTAATTAGGTAATACACCTTTAACACACAAACGTCTTTTCACAACTTTTTAAAATTTTGATATAGAAAAATTTTGGACGTTTATCGTGTGTGAACTGCGTACAAAATATATTTATTTATAAGAAATTTATTTATTTTAAAGCTACATACTCGTACGTATATTGTACTGGAATAACAAAGTCACATAAGCGCACTAAAACTTTCTGTTACTGTTCTCCCTGCAGAATAGAGTTAAACTGTATTCCGCACACAGGAGAGGGAACCTTTTTTTATTCTTTTTTTTAACGTCAAGAAATCCGTTACGGATACCAGCCCGAGTGGGGACTCAGTTAGGGACGTGGTTAAGTGGGACTCCGGTGAGGCAAGATGGTAACACCGCCGTTACCCACTAAAACCTGACGGTGCTCCTTCTCGACCGCCACTAGCGGGGCCACGGGGACCGAACCAATCGCCCGAGGACACCGGCGGTTGCAGAGGGAACCTAGTCTAAAGGCATTGCGTGTTAAGAGGTGGTACTCAACGCTGCACTTTGCCTCGACACCAGAGCGAAGAAAATGAAAATAGTAAATATTTCCACTCTTTAAGTAGGAATCGCACCCACTACCAGTCGCTTTACAGGCACACTCTGTGCCTCTGCGCCACGACGGGCCTCCTCCTCCTATAACACTATCTTTACAAATATACAACCCTATACAAAATTTGTTAAGTTTATTCTTTTTTTTTGCAGTTTCACGTTTTTTCCCGCATAGCGGGTCCGTCAGAGACGACCTAGTGGCAAAACACTCCGTCCTACGTTTATTCTTGAAAATTATAAAAAGTCCTTATAATTTTACATTGAGTATCCAATAACATTATTTTATTACCAAATTCAGTGTAATCTACAAAATATTAATATTAAGCAGTACTGCTTAATAATATATCACTTATTGAGAGGGATAAAGAACAGAATATGAATATATTCTTTTTATTTTTCAAACATTTTTAAAGTGTTATTCCACACTTAGGAAAATTGAAAAAGACATTTAGAAAACGTACACAAATTTGAACGCAGCGGGATTCGAACCTGCGCCTCCTAGCATTATTAATGTTTCAAAATTATTTAATAAATAGCATTCTCTCTTGCCAAACGATTGTTCGTAGAATAATCTTTGGGTAACAGAAATTTGTAAAAATCTCTCTACAGAGATGCACAGATCAGAGGCCACTAGTATTTAATATTTCCATTTTCTTCGCTCTGGTATCGAGGCAAAACGCGGCAATAAGTTCCGCCACTTAGCACGCAATACCTCCAAAATTCGGCACAAATTGGAGAATGAAATGTCTTAAAACTAGGTTCCTTCTGCCTGCTGTGTGCAGTATACAGTGAGTAACTAAAAAAGGAAAAAAATATAGTAAATTAATTGCCCTTGAGTTTCAATGACATAGAACAAGAACATATTTCCACAGTTCCTTGAAAAATCGGCGCCCGCTATCACAGTCTCGAGTAGGGAAGCTACTTGTTTATGATAATATACATACCTACATACATACTCGTATACTAGTTAATACTTTTACCTTTGCTTGACAATTTTACTGCAGGTTTTTGTCATTATTCTTCACGCTTTTCACGCTTCAGGGAGGACCTATTAAGACACTTTGTGGGCGGAAAGTGGAGGACTTTCCGCCCAAAAACCGGGCGATTAGTAGAAATTGTTATTGTTAGTTACATGTTAAATTGTATGGACAAAAAAGATTGAATTTGGACATAAAAATATGGTTGAAAATGAATTAAATTAAAAGTATAAACTATTAAAAAACACTGCTTTTTTACATTGCAGGATAGTCATAGGAAACGTAATGTGAAGACACTCGTTCTCGTTCTCATTCTTAACTTTTGTTCGAATTCGTAATATTGAAAATTAACCGGCGGAATTTTACTCCGCGTGTTATTGTAACAAGAGAGATTAAAATAATTAAGTATTATCACTCCTCCGGACCTAAAACCATTACGTTAATATGATCTTTTGTTTTCACGATTACGATACATTTTGAAATGAAACTATTTTTAACCGGATTAATCGCGTATATTTTTGGTATTCGAAAATACATTTTTAGAAACCCGAGGTTTCGAACACTTTACAGTAGTCCGTGGTCACAGGTAGACTGAGGTGGCATTCGTCTGTCAGTTGATACATTATTATATCAAACTACCGCCAACGATTTCTTAGTTGCCTCGCGTACTGCCCTGGATTCTTGCAGAATGAGCTGACTGTATCATGCCCTCTGGTGTGGTAATACCATTACGTTAAGTTTCAGCCATTATTGCACTTCGGCAAGAATGTCTTCAACCATATAGATAACAAAGACATGTATGTCATTGTTTATTTCTAAAATATTTTGTTTATATAATATTTTAGGTTTTTCCTTAGCTATACTAAAATATATATATTAATTTCCTGCTTTTTCCTGCAAAACAATGTCAAAGAGAATCTAGTGCGCAAGACACTTCGTCCTACACTTTCAGCCCGAAATCCATCAATTATGTGTTGAATGGCGAAACTCAACGCCGCCTTATTCAATATTAGCCTAACATTCGTTTCATCATCAATTTTCTTTTGAGGGTTAAAAGCTTATATAAATACGTAGGTACCTAGATATATCCGGTACGAATTAGTGTGAGTCATAAGAGGGTTATGTGTTTTCGAAGAAATCATATAATAAATATTTGTTCCATATTTCATGTTAATACTTAAGTTAACTCAGCTATGCAGGAAAAAGATTGAAACTGCCTTTGTACTTACTACTTACTGCCTTTGTACTTAAAAGATTGAAGCTGCCTTTGTACTTACAATTATTTTTTAAAAGTTTATTTGTGGCCAGTCGTGGCCCAGTGGCACAAGCGTGTGACTGTAAGCGACTGGTTGTGGGTTCGATTCCCACTCGAGGAGTGGAAATATTTAATATTTCCATTTTCTTCGCTCTGGTGTCGAGGTAAAGCGCCGTTAAGTTCCGCCACTTAACACGCAAGCCTCCGAATTCGGCGGAAAGTGGGGAACGGAGTATCTTAATACTAAGTTCCCTCTGCCTACCCTGCTGCGTGCGGGATACAGCGTGAAGCTAAAAAAAAAAAGTTTATTTTAAATTCACTATTTTAGCAGAAAAGGTAGAGACAAATTAAGACACCTACCTCACTGTCTACATTTCATACTTTTTATACGTTGCTGGTAGTGTAGTAAAATCTGACAAGCAGTTAGCTAGAGGCTGGTAAGTAGTAGCGTAGGTAGTAGATATAAGTAGATAATAATATTAATATAAGCGGGTAGGTATAACGTATAATGTTTTTTTTATCATTTTTTTGATCGAACCTATAATAGCCGTGAGTACAGTTTGCATTACTGGCACGATGCCATCACATATCTACCCTACATAAATAAATAATTTAAATAAATTATTAAACAAATTCCTCGTGAATTCAGTTGCTATGGCCGTATATTCATACTAGACGTTAGTATTATTCTATTCTATTCAATTCAATTACAATACAATTGTATTAAATAATAGTATTCAACGCTAAGATCTGTTGAATAGTAAGTAGTGCAAGTAAGTAAGTAAAAGATGTCACGAAATGGATAGTTACTGACTGAAGGAATTCTTATAGAAGAAGGATCATAGACTTTTTGTACAAAAAATGTAAAAATGTATTGTTCGTGCCATGCACCTCTTGTAAAGTAAGTTAGGCAATCTGGTGTTAAAATTTTATTCTTTATTTTTTGTTTTGTTTTTTTTTTTTTAGCTTAGCGCTGTATTCCGCACACAGCAGGGTAATCAGAGGGAACCTAGTGTTATGACACTCCGTTCCCCATTTTGCGCCGAATTTGGGAGGCATTGCTTTATTATTAATGTGCTTTGCCTCGGTACCAAAACGAAGAACATGGAAATATGCAATATTTCTACTCCTCGAGTGGGATTTCACAACCACAACCAGTCGTTTACAATCACACGTTTGTGCCACTACGCCACGACTGGCCCATGGCATATTCCTCGTTTTATTTTCTTTATGTGGCGAAACTCAACGCCGTATTTAGATTAACCAGAATGGGTTTCGTTATTTAAATAATAGGTATACCGGAAACTGTTGTTTGTTATTATCGAAATCAACAATTGAATGTTAAATACTGATGAGAAATTGGGCATGTTATGAATCCTGAAAACGAAGTCTTTGCATCTCTGACAAAAAATGTCAAAAGACTGTTGCTTATATGGTTAGACATTAACAGACTGTAAATTATGAGCTTTTAAAGCCCAACAAGTTATTAAGTTGTAGTTATTCTCGATTTTATATTAGAAGTCAGTATAGTCGATAGTCATTTTAAAGCACTTTACTGTATTATTTTTATGCAGCTTTACGCTTTTTCCTTCATAACAGGGCACTACGTCTTTCCCCCCGAAATGGGACTCTTAGAGAAGTATAACTCTGCCTTTGAAACTGTCTTGCCACCAAAAAAACAAAAATAATTTAAACATAATCGTTCTACCGAATAGGAATCAAACCCACAACTAACCGCGTTGATAGTCAGATGCTGTCTCACTGCGCCACGATGCCCTTAATTGGGTACTATTCAAAAAGCTTTATATGCTTTCTACACGCATAAAAAACATGTTCCTTTGTCGTGACTTTGTAAAGTGTTGTAAAGGATAGTTGTAGGTTCGATAACTCTTAAGGGAATGATTAAATATGTATTTAAAGAAAATCTGTCTCTTAATTAGTCGGAAATTGGACAACAGTGTCAAAAACTATTTTCTACCCGGCCTAGTAACCTGTAATAGTAATATTAACTACTGTGATGGCGTCGTGCCGCAGTTGAACAGCGCCTAACTGTAAATGGAATAATAGTGGGTTTGATTTCCACTCGAGGAAATGATTACATACATGACTTGGTACCTAAAAATGAGAGAGAGAGGGAGAACAGAATGTTTTAGCTCTAGGTTCTCCCTGTACTAACCTATTATGCGGGTAAAATGTCTTCTTCTACATGGCGTTTATCCCGGCCTAGCCAGGGTCTGCCTTCCGATTTAATCTACTCCACAACAACGTTTCACCCGTGGGAGGACGGGTTAGAATACAATTCCCCTCCGCCGCTGGGTAGTGTACCGTAAAAGGCGGGTAGCTTGGTGGTAGGAGATTCGTTCCCCGACTGGCTCGCGACCACTATCATATCAAAGAAGGACTGCCAAATATCTGGTGATGTGTTCCGGTTTGATGGCATGTAAGCCAGTTCTCCATATTCCCGCTATCCCCAACCTTCCCTACTTCCCCATAAGGTCGGCAACGCATACACAACTAATGTTGTGGATGTCCATGAGCGAAGGTAACTACTTACCATCAGGTGGTTCTTTTGCTCGTTTGACCTCCTTTTATCAATAAAAAAGAACAAAAATGTATAGCTTAAATATCAGAAATTGCGTCTTAATTAAAATTTTGGCGGAAAGGGATATTAAGTCCACGAAAAAAAAGTTACGGATAACTTTTACTATAATATAAATAAATACATATTAATGTCTGATTCATTACTACACATATACGGACGGACAGACGTAGATAATTGAGAAATGCATATCACAGAGATAGCAAGTATTATTATGAAGTTACAATTGTGCATGTTATTGTAAGTGCGGACTCCTCCCAGTGTGGTGCTGTGTTCCAATACATAAGTGAGTACATAATATATTTTTTTTATTTAATATTTATATTTAAAATCCTTTTTGTTTTAAATAGGTTTTATATTTAATTTTTTTTTTTTAAATTAAGTTATATAAATTGAATATGAAAAAAAATAGGGAACTGTTTTGTGTTCTGTAATATTTTCTTTATTTTTAATTTAGCTTTACGTGTTATTATTATTAATTGATAATTTGACATTTTTTTATTAATCTATATACTGTTTTTTTTTTGGCAAAGTACCAAACTGTAAGCGTTGATTCTGTTTTATTCTTAAATTAAAATTAACCTTTTTTGTTATTCGTAAACTTTTAGCTTGAAGTCATTAAGCTTTTTTTATAGTGAATTTTTTTTCTTTTTGTAACTTATAATTCTCATTTTTAATACGTATTTAAATCAAATCTGTATTTTTTGCTGAATTAGAAATATTATTATAAATAAATATAGAATTCCAACGCCAAACTTTCTCGAACGGCAGAATTAACGGAAAAAAGATAATATTTGAAACGTATAAAAATAAAACGTAAATCAGCCTCTTGAAAGCCAAAACCATTGACAAAACTAAACAGCATTATAGGTATTTATACTTATTTTATTATTTTTTTTAGCTTTACGCTGTATCCCGCACACAGCAAAGTAGGCAAAGGGAACCTAGCGTTAAGACACTCCGTTCCCCACTTTCCGCCGAATTCGAAGGCATTGCGTGTTAAGTGGCGGAACTTAACGCCGCGCTTTACCTCTGATACCAAAGCAAAGGAAATGGAAACATTAAATATTTCCACTCCTCGAGTGGGAATCGTACCCACAACCAGTCATTTACAGTCTCACGTTCGTGCCACTGCGCCAGAACTGGCCCATAGGTACATTACATACTTATACTTATTTAATAATATTCAATATTGCTTGTTTTTCCTAACCAAACAATCTCGTTCTACAAATTTATTCAATTCTTAGAACTATAGAAGTATAGAAGTATAATATATATGTAGTTATTTGATCAATAATCAACGTACACGGTAAACAAGGTATTGCAACGCAAGAAACAATATTCCGTGTTAAAGGTTAGTTAGTGTTAAAAAATTAATTGGAAATTTAATTTGCAGTTAGAAGTAACTTTAGTTTTAGGATATTCGTTATTTCTTATTAATCTTCGTATTGAAAATTAGTCGTCGTTTTTTGTGTTAAATTATATTTTGAATTTTTATCATATATTGGCTATAAAGACTTAAAATAATTTATTTTGCATAAATAATCGGAAATTAATTTATTTAGGACTTTCTATGCTATAAAAATATTTATAGTATTTTGATTTCTTTTCAATTATTCTATATTTTCACTCTGGTCTCGAGGCAAAGCGAGGCATTAAGTTCTGTCACTTAGAAAGCCTCCAGCATTCGGTGGAAAATGGCACGGAAGTAATATTAGGTTCTTTATCCTACCCTGCTGTGTGGAATACAGCGAGATGGTAAAAAAAACTATATATTTTTTTTAATTTTTATTAATTTGACCTATTTAGGACCTGGTTTACCCAAAAATGTGCATCATTTTACGGATGTGATAACAATTCAATACAAATATCATCGCATGAACTTTGATATCCTTGTCAAGAAGACAAGTATAAATAGCCAAAAGTCATTTTTTTGAACTTTAAAATATTCATTTTTTGAAACATTTTAATATATTAGGTTGTATTTTTATCTTAATTAACAATTTTTGAAATTATATCCGCCGGCTATTAAAAAAATATATGAAGCAATGGAAAGTGTTAAGAGAGAATGTTAAGAGAGGCAAGGGAAGACCTCCGAGAATACATTATAAATGATACTGGAGGAAGATCCCGTAAAAAACATGAGGACCCCCCGGAGTGGTTGATGACGAAGTATGCAGGGATCGTAGCGTTTGGCGCTCCGTTCTCTCTGACTACCCCGCGAGGGATACAGCGTGAAGCTTAACTTTTAAGCTAAAAAAATTAACATATTTCTAACCAACGTTATCTCAATCTATTATGTATTATAAAAATCACATAACATTATCATCATTATAGGCATTATCTTTTACAGCATATGCCTAATTACGTATTGATGTTGCGGAAACCTAGTACTATCTATTGTAATAGAATAGATTATATTATCTCTACGATATCGAAAAGGCAATTGAGAAAAACAAAAACATTTTTAATGTTTTTTGAAGAATATTTGCCTGAAAATTATTATTGTATATTATTTTTAAATATACAGATATTTAAAGTGATTAGGGCTATTCCACGCGTTGTCTAAGCAAACTCTATGAAAAAAGTTTGTTTAGATGTTTGTTACTCTTACACATAAAGATTACTGAATGGATTTTAATGAAACTTTACAATAATACAGCTTATACATCATAACAATAACATGGGCTACAATGTATAAAGATATTTTGTGAATTGTCCATAATATTAAGTAAGTATATATAGTAGTATATAGTATAGTAGTAAGTTGATATAACCAAAAAATAGGAAGTCGACGCTATGTTTTGACAAACTTTAACTATGATCACTTTGCGAAACAAAAATAATTATTTAAACTTTTTACTTCTCTACCGAAACGAAGTGGCGAGCACAGCTAGTTACGAATTCAGACGTACGTTAACTATTTTTGTTATTTCTCAAATAATTAAAATCAAGTTTAGAAATACATTCAAACCAATAGAAGGACCAAGAAATCAATGAAAGTTTGCCAAAAAAATATGCCAATACAGTAACATTTGGCGCTTTAACCTTTATATCACCGCTAGGGACCAAATAAAGATAAAATACTTTAGATTACATTATATTATATATTATTACTGATGCAAATTCTATATTTGTTGGTAGTATAATAAATCATGGATTATTTTTGATTAAATCGTAAAAATATTCCACAATTATCAATATTTTGTTCGTTTTCCTATTCCCAATTAGCATAATAAACTTTAATTGAGCTGATTAAAAAAATATTATTAAAAAATGTTTTGTATTACACAAAAGTAATTAATTGGTACTTCCTACATTAAGAAACTACGCTCTACTCTCCCTATTCCCACCATCCCGATCCGTCCCGGAGAAGGAGCGGAGGGACCTTTCGTTCTCCCTCCTTAAGGCCGGCAACGCATCCACAACTTTTCTAATGTTGTGGATATCCATGGGCCAAGGTAACTACTTACCAACAGGTGGTTCTTCTGCTCGTTTGCCCCCTTTCATCGATAAAAAAAAGAAAAAAATAAACCAATCGAATTAAAAAATTTAAAGGAGATTTATCAAAATACAATAGTCATAACTCCATTTAAATCAGCTTAGCCCACATGTAAACGAACAGACAAACAATTTTTTTTTAAATCATTGTTTTGGGTACAACTACATTGACTAACGCCGTCATAATAGTTTTTCTTATACTTCTTCCATACTCAGATAGCTGTTTGTATCAATTCCATTTTTATAGAAACTAATTAACTGATGAGAAACTTAAAGGGGGTTTTCCTTTATTTTTTTAATATTAACTTGGTCGTCCTGACAAGGATAATAAATAGGTTCATGCTATGAAAACATTGTAAGGTCATTAAATTTTTGAAGAAAAAACGTCAAGTAGATTTAAATTTGATTGCAAATTTTCTCACATATTTTGATTTAAAGATAGGTGCAAATGTAATTAATAAAAAAATATACATATCATAAAAAAAATGAATAATCTAACATGTCATTGAGTCAAAATTTAAATGATGTTCTAGTATTTGTTTTATACCTTCTCTAGAGTTAATAAAAAAATATGGAAAAAATAAGACTTAAAATATATGGACAAAAATATAATTATTACTAGGCTTACCATAATTACGAAGAGCCAAACCGGGACGCAGAAGAGAAAGAGGCTCATTTTCATTTTGCTTTTCGCTTAATTTGTGTTTTTCATATTTGAAATGCAATCAAAATTGAAATCATATTAATAAATGTGAATATATTTTTTATTAAAAAGAAAAAGCCGACCGACCGGGACGCCGGGACAGGGATCTCAAACCGAGACTATCCCGGTCAAACCGGGACGTATAGTAAGCCTAATTATTACTATACAGAACATGTATATTATATTACAATACATATATTTTTAAGTTTAACAACTTATTGCAGGGCGTCTAAAACTTTTGGCCAAGCTTGTATATTATTTTTTTTTATTAAAATCACTTAGATTTATTCAATCAGTGGTAAATCTGTAAGTACGTTTGGTGATATCTTATCACCTGTCCAGCACTCACCGCGTTCAAGTGTAAAGATAAGATAGTTTCCGTAACGTAGCTTAAGTCACTTACTACTGTTTCCATAAATAATAGAATTTACATCTAATTACGTGTTTTTTTTACTTTTTTTTAATTTATTGTTTGTCGTTTTGCCGCCATTTTGGCTGTCATATTTGACAAGTCAATTTTACAGAATTTGTACAATATACAAATATTTAAAATATGTTATTTATCAAATAAATCTATGGACTATGGTTTATTTGGCTTTTGAACGCGTCGTGGCGCAGTGGCACAAAGTGTGACTGTAAAGCGACTGGTTGTGGGTTCGACTCTCACTCGAGGAGTGGAAATCTATAATATTTCTATTTTGTTCGCTCTGGTGTCGAGTCAAAGCGCGGCGTTAAGTTCCGCCACTTAACACGCAATGCCTCCGAATTCGGCATTAAGGAGTGTCTCAACGCTAGCTTTCGATGCCTACCCTGCTGTGTGCGAGATACAGCATGAAGCGAAAAAAAAAAAGAAAAAGACGTGCCACATTGTTTTATTTGAGTGTATTGCGTAATTCCTTTTTATATAAGTATTTAAAATATTCACTATGCAGTCATTTTCATATTTTATTTAGCAAATAAAAAAAAAAACCTAGTAAGAGAAAGCGAAGTACCACTAAAAAGAAAATCAGTTGACTGTTTCCCTGTTATTATAAAAATAATATAACAACAATTATAACAATTATAATTCCTTTTTTATAAATAATGTATAAAAGACAATTTTAATTTTTAAAAGTAGGCTGTCAACAAATAGTTCTACATAGAGTAATAATATTATATTAAATATTTCATATTAAGCAGGGACTTTCTTTTTTTTTTTTTTTTTTTTTTAATAGCTTCACGCTATATCCCGCACACAGCAGGGTAGGCAGAGGGAACCTAGTGTTAAGACACTCCGTTCCCCACTTTCCGCCGAATTCGGAGGCTTTGCGTGTTAAGTGGCGGAACTTAACGCCGCGCTTTACCTCGACACCAGAGCGAAGAAAATGGAAATATAATTTCCACTCCTCGAGTGGGAATCGAACCCACAACCAGTCGTTTACAGTCACACTCTTGTGCCACTGGGCCACGACTGGCAATATTTCTGGCTTTAACAATTCTTAATTTCATAACTTTAAAATTTTTAATTTTATACATTCATCTTAACGCTATTCATTATTTTTTGTTGTTTATTTGTTTATTTCATTTATATGCACCACCTACTCATACCAGTTATAGTAATTAACATTAAAACAAAGTAATCGAATCGATATAAGACTACAAACGCAATGATTTCGTAATTTTACATTTTTCTTATATTTAAAATATGTATCCAAGAATGTTGTTTATTGTGAATGATATTATTGCGTCCAATTGTATCATGTCAGTATGTTGTTACATTACATAGATATTTTATTTTACGTTTATTTTTATAACTGTTTTTTTTTTGTATTATTTATGCTACGTAATGTTAATAACAATTGCTAGAATAAATAAATAAATATTAAATATTTTTTAAATTAAAATGCATTTTCCTGTTGAAATGTAGAGCTGTATGTATTTAAAAACAGAATAAATAAATTGTTAAAAAGCAATGTTTTTCATACATATAACTAAATAATACTGAGCAAATCAAAATTGAAGCCAGTATCAGTAGGAACGGAAATGTAAACTGACAAAATGACTTAAAATAATTAAATTGAGATGATATATAAAAAAAAAATATATAATAATGTATAGAGTTAAATAATAAGCTTTTAACTATACAACCTTCTCCATTTACTTTGCACGAGCAAGGAAGAAATTAAAAAAAAAAGAAATAAATTATATTCGCGCGCTTTTAAAAATGTCACACTGACAGCTAAAGTTTGACAAATATACAAGTACACAAACGAATAAACAGCCAAAATGTAAATATTAAAAATAATTTACATTAAAATAAACTTTCAACAAATATATTGAAGTTTTGTTTTTGTGACAATTAAAATGAACAAAACAGAAGGTTCTATTCCGTAATATATAATATAAATACAAATACAAATGTCACGCCAACGAAGTCACAAGACCTATTAAAATGTAAATAAAGCCGTTTAATACTTACGCTGTAGGTTACTTTATAGTAAGATGAAGTATTTATGAAACATTAAATTGTAAATTGCTAGTAGTTATTATACGAACATTTTCCTTTCACACAAACCTAAACAGATATTATGTATTTGTAGTTACTGATTTTTTTTTAACTTCACGCTGTATCCCGCACGCAGCAGGGTAGGCAGAGGGAACCTAGTGTTAAGACATTCCATTCCCACTATCCGCCGAATTCGCAGGCATTGCGTGTTAAGTGGCGGAACTTAACGCCGCGCTTTGATTTTATAACAAAAATCGTAATAATGAAATAATCTTGGCGGAATGGGACAATGTTTAATTGTATTCGCGATAGTTTGTAGATTCGATTCCGATTCAAAGGAATCTATTTATTTTTTGTTTGGTTAACACAGGGGTTCAGGGGGTTGGTTTTAGTGGGTAAAAATCTCACATAACCTAGTTTTTGCCCCAAGGACCAGGTATCTTTTTGAATATTTCCCCTACGACTAAAAAAAGGGGTTTCCAACATTTTTTTGATCAAGGACCACTTTTACATTATTCTTGCTAGCAGTGACCAAATCCTTCAGTAATCCTTGCAGTTTCTGTCATTTTGTAGTTTGATGAGTTGTGTAAAATTTAGAACAAGAACAATAACTTAGAGAAACACATAAAAAATTAAATGTATCAGAATGGCTTCCAAGAGGCACGGGTTCATATCTTGCTACGTAATATTTGAATTATTGAAAATGTTATTTTTTTTTAGCTCCACGCTGTATCCCGCACACAGCGCGGCAGAGGGAACTTAGTGTTAAGACACTCCGTTTCCCACTGTTAATTTTATTTATATTATGTTATTTTATTATTAGATTTTCACAAAACTTTAAGATAGTAAAAAATATTAACAATCGAACAAAGTAAGGCAAATCGTTAGTATGTATCGATTATCAGTTGTTAATTATTTGGAGCTGGATAAGATTGAACATATGAATAAGTTAACACGTGTACCTACGTGCCATTTTTTATCAAATAATTTCAGTTTTCCTTCAACAGGGATTAAAATATATACATTTATTTGCAATAAATTAGCCACAGTTTCTGATACGGTAATTCAATTAAAAAAACTGATTAAAGAAATAATATTAGGGGCCAAGTTCCTTAAAGTGTTTCAAAGTTGCTGTCGAGATTTTAACTTGTAAGTACGAATTATCATATTATTTTAAAATCAAGTCCCTACTTTTAATGTTAAAAATGAGCTAAATAAATGTCATATCGACACTTGAAAGGCTAATTGGTCTAAATTTTGCCATATTGACTTATATATGTACATATTTGCAATTAGGATTTTTGTCTGTCTTTTGAGCGGTTTCGGTTTCATAATATATATTTTTATATACATATCTTGTATGTATCCCGCAAACAGCAGGGTTACCTAGTGTTAAGAAAATCCGTATCCCACTTTGCGCCGAATTCAGAGCGAAGAAAACAGAAATATTTCGACTCCTCGAGTTGGAATCGAATCCATAACGAGTCGTGCTTACAGTCACACTTTGTGCCCATAGCCACGACTGGGCTCATTTTTAATTTTATGAGAACTTTTTGACATATTTTAACATATTTATTTTTTTAAGCCTATTGTGATATTATGTCAGTGAGATACTTTTTTCTTATTTGGTTTATAAATAAGTATTTCAGTTTTTTGAAGTTTTACATATTAAAATAGTTGTTTTCATACTTTTATCATCATGCTACAAGAACAGAGCGATTTTACCTTTATTACTTTGTGCATAGACCATTTATACCCCGATAATTTTGTAAATGCTACACCCTCAGATGTTACTTATCACTTTACTAAATTTAACAAACTCTATAAGCTGTGAAACCTGAAGAAAAATTCATTTTGCCACGTTCTTTTTATATGTACACCAAAATTTACGCCTTAAAGTATTATTGCTAATCTTGACGTTTCGACCGTTTAGCCTTTACTCAAATATAAAAGTAGTTCGATGCATTTTGGGATAAACGATATTTATTTAGCGAGAAAATACTAAGTATAATTATGAGAGTAACTCAAGAAAATGCAGAAAGCTTCAAAGAATATTTGGTGTAAATATCTTCTTTGTACGCCCAATAGCTTTCCAAAATGTTTTTTTTTTCTTTAAAAAATAAAACTTTAAACTTTAATCTTTAATCTTCTATAGAATTTACAAAATGGCGTTTATCTTGTTCTTTCTTCTTTAGCTTCATGTTGCTAAAAAAAATGTACAGTACTGGTACATTTTTATGTGTATCTAAAACATAAAAATGTACAAGTGTCTCTATATATAAGTTGTAAAAACCAACCGCGAGATGGCGTTCAACATTTTCGTGACGTTTCTGAATCGCGCTATAGACTTGTTCCTTGCAAAAGCATAAATAGTTTTGGCAACAATTATTATGTTATCTCTGGTTTCCCTTCAAAACGCATAAATCTTTCGCCTTTTACTAAAGATTTCCGTGGAGGGGAACACTCAAATGAGTCTTCTCATATTTTTGATGGTCTTGTTTCTGGCAAGACTTAATAATATCCTTACTAATGCTATAATGGCGAAAGTCGTTCGTCTCTATGTCACGCTTTCACGGCTTTTCTACCGATCCGATTTGGATGTCATTTCAAATGAAAGTTGTAAATAGAGATGTGCCAACTCTGTAAAACCACAACTCGAATTAACTCGAGTGAAAGTTCACGTAACTCGAGTTAATTGAAGGAAACTGAGTAAATGATTTGTTTTGTTTCTACAAATATAAAGATTCGGACTCCAATTTATACTTTTCATCTATCTTCTATACTATTTTTTACTATTTTAGCAGCTAATGCTTTTGTATATTGAAAATAATCAAAATTAATTATATGCGATCTTCTTTCACATGAAAAGGTGTGTTTGAATTTATCTTAACCTATTCTTTATTTTTACCTTTTTAATTTTTTTTGTCGTGAGTGTGACAGATTAACCGAAATATTACTTCTATTTGCCTATTTGACAATGAAGTGTAATTTAGGCTGAACGTGAACATTTGGGTGATGAGATACGGTGTCGCAATAGTATTCAAATTTCTAACCCGGGTTAGAGAATAAAACTCGAGTTAGCTCGAGTTAGGCCCAACTGAGTTGACACGTCTCTAGTAGTAAATAATCCAAGGTCAAATATAGGCTACTTCTTTTTTTTCAAAAATCAACCTCTAAAGAGTTGAGATAGGTGAACTGCTTGACCGAATGTATTAAATTTCTACATAAATAAAGTTGTTAATCCAAGGTTAAACATAGGCTACTTTGATTTTCACAAATCCACCCCTGAGGGTTGCAATACGACGAAACAGTTATGTAGTTCACGCTGCGAAGCTGCGAACGGGCCGCTGGTGTGAAAATATGATGTTATTCGACATCTCGAAATATGTAACATATTGTGATGATATATCGATACGAGGGAACGTAGTGTTAAGACACTCCAATCCCCATTTTCCGCTGAATTGCATGGAGGCGTGATAAGTGGAGGAACTTCACGCCTTGCTTTACCTCGACATCAGAGCGAAGTAACTGAAAATATTAAATATTTCTATTCCTCGAATGGTAATCGAACTCACAACCAGTCGCTTTACAGTCTCATTTTGTGCTCACAAGCCATGACTGGCCACATATTTTTTATATAATACACATATACAAGAAATATTAACTGTACTATATTATAATATAATCTGTGTAATATCGATTGACCGCGAACACACACTCAAGTACGCTTAGATGTGATAAGTAAATCAAGTGATGTTGAAATAATGGCACTCAAATACTTCCACTTGTTTAGATGTATAGATAGATCTGAAGATGGAAAATGTACTGAAATGTAATGAACTAGTTATTTACAACGACTTCGTTTAGGTTTGTTTTTTTAGCTTCACGCTGTATCTCGCACTCAACAGTATAGGCAGAAAGAACCTAGTGTTAAGACACTCTATTACCCACTTTCCGTAGAATTCGGAGGCATTACGTGTTAAATGGCGGAACTTAACGCCGCGCTTTGCCTTGACACCAGAACGAACAAAATGGAAATATTAATTATTTCCTCCTCGAGTGGGTGTCGAATCCTCAACCAGTCGAGTTTACAGTCTTATTTTGTGCTCAATAGCCACGACTGGCTCCATTTTTTTATTTTTGTTATTTGATAAATTTAAATCATATAATGTCAAATTTCTGTTTTTGTCTAAAATACAGTTGATTTGCGTAAAGTACATTCGGTCCTGTTAGCGAGTTTGCCAAGATTTTCCTTCGCGTATATTCAAAGCGCCTGTTGATATTTTCATAGCAAATACGAAAGAAATGAAATTTGAAATGTGTACCCGTCTAGGCGTAGTGGGATGTCTCTGACTGAAATCATGATTGGTTGCGGGTTCGATTTCTACTTGGTGGAAAGATCATAATTTAATTGTTTACATTGCTCCGCTCTGGTTAATAAGACAAAATAGGGTAAGGTTGAGGTCCACTATTTGAAAGAATCAATGTTGATTTCCGGTCGAAAATTGAGAACAAAGTTAAAACGCCAACATCGATTTCTGTCCTAAAGCGGGGAACAGAGTGTCTGGACTCTACGTTCTTTGTCACTAAAACTTTGCAGTAAAAACATGAAAAAGGTATTGTTAGATTTACAACAAGCAGCGTTCAAATTCATAACCACTTCAAACAAGATGCTTAAAAGATTTGAAACTATTTTAAGCGCGTTTGTCACGTATATTTTTGGTATACGCAAAGTCAGTTTGTTGGGGCCAGTCGTGGCGCAGTGGCATAAAGTGTGACTGTAAAGCAACTGGTTGTGGGTTCGATTCCCGCTCGAGGAGAGGAAATATTTCATATTTTTATTTTCTTCGCTCACCACAGCCACCAGTCAAGGTAAAGTCCGGCGTTAAGTTCCGCCACTTAACACGCAATGCCTCCGAATCCGGCGGTGCGTGGGGAACGGATTGTCTTAACACTAGGTCCCCTCTGCTTACCCTGTTGTGTGCGGTATACAGCGCAAAAAAAAAATTAAGCGAAGCTAAAAAAAAATTGTATACGAATCACGTAATCCGTGGTCACAGGTAGAAACAATTTCAAAATATTATAATGTATAAAAATGAAAAAACAAAAATTATTATCAGTCAAAAGAACGCATAGAGTGTAAACTTCCGGATAGGAAAATATAAGAAAATTTTGTAGGCGGAAGTGAGAAGGAAGCAGGACATTAGCGATCATTAGCTTGCACTCGTTGTTTCCTTAACCGTTGAACTTGAATGCATACGTGTTTAGAATGTAACTGTCATCTTATATGACATGTTATATACAATTAATGTTTAATTTATAACAGGCCAAAGTGCATTGTATTATTTTATATACTAAAAGAATATAGATTTATATGGCCCGCACACAGCAGGGTAGGCAGAGATAATCTAGTATTAAGACACGCCGTTCCCCACTTTCCGCCGAATTTTGGAGGCATTGCGTGTTAAGTGGCGGAACTAAACGCCGCGCTTTGCCTCGGCACCAGGCGAGGAAACATTAAATATTAAATATTTCAACTCCTCGAGTGGGAATCGAACCCACAACCAGCCCTTATTTCTTTTTTTTTAAAGGTCTTTATTTTAACATTTGCAGTATAATTTGTCTTAGACGACTCATATATTATCCGGTCCACCAACACAACTTGTAAATCGCTCTACAGTTATTGGTAAAAGTCCGAATTCTTTTAACACTTATCGTGCTTTTCAAAGGTAAAGACTTAGTTTTACTTAGGTACCTATAGGTTCGAAATGAATAACTATCGCTAACCAGCTCGGAACTTGACCAATAAAGTTAAAGGAAAGATTTATCATATTATGAGATTTTAAAGTAACGTTAAGTTAGACTGAATGTGTAGTTAAATTCCACCTTATAAACATTCTCTGTAAGCTAAAAAAACCATTATTGACAAGGATATAACAATACCCAATTATTGAGCCAGTCGTGGCCCAGTGCCACGAACGTGTGACTGTAAACAAATGGTTGTGGGTTCGATTCCCACTCGAGGAGTTGGAAATATTTCATATTTCCATTTCCTTCGCTCTGGTAAAGCACGGCGTTAAGTTTCGGCACTTAGCACGCAAAGCCTCCGAATTCGGCGGAAAGTGAGAAACGGAGTGTCTTAACACTAGGCTCCCTCTGCCTACCCGAATGTGTGCGGGATACAGCGTGAACCTAAAAAAAATATATAATAACACTTAGATACTGTAAAGCTGTAAATTATTGATTTTTCTTACATTCCAAGTAAAATCTGTCACTTACGCTGAATATTCTAAAAAAAATAGCAATAATACATAAATAATGACCGTTTCTGACTAAAGGCAATCATGTTATCATTTAATAGAACTCCATAATAATTGCTTCCTCAAACAATTTGTGGGCAAACGACGATCGTTATCGTAAAGTTGAACTTGTGACATTTAAAACTTCACGTATTTTCCCCCATAGTAAGGATTTAGAAATTGAACTTAGTGTCAATACACTCCGCTCTCCGTTTCCCCTATAATTTGATTTAAGAGTGTTAGGTGGAGAAACTTAAAAGCACGCTTTGTCTTAGGAGATAGAAGAATAAATATAATTTTACATTCATCCTTTCTAATTTTAGAATTGTATCGTTAAATATGGACTAATTTTATCACTGCGTTCAAGTTTAAAATACGACATCTTGACTCATTTTTCATAATTAAAATTAATGTAATGGGTTTATAGATATTAAGAAAAGAAAGAAAATATTCTTGGGTTACGGTTGAAAATGGCCAAATTTAACATTTTTTTAGAATATATCCCATTTAAATAACAATAATATTATTATAAATTACAAAATAATGAATGAATGAAATACTCTTTATTGTACACTTACACACAAATAATACACAAAAGAAACAGCAATAACAATTATTAAGTAGCACAATAGGCGGCCTTATCGCTAAATGAGCGATCTCTTCCAAGCAACCTTAGGGTAGAGGAGAGAATAAATAAATGAAACGGGAAGGGGTGCACAGAGTGTTTTCATATCAAATAGTTAAAAAGATAAATACATACATACATACATACATAAATACGTACAAACAATCATCACATACATATATATAAAGCATAAGAATATATAAAAAAAAAAGAAATAATATATAGATTTTTAAAGTGACAGATAATACTCCTTAAGTCTTTTTTTAAAAGTGAGCAAGGTTTTAGCATGCCTGACTGTTACGGTAAAATATTATATAATATACTATATACTATATACTACATGTAAGTATGGTATATAATGTATATCTACATGTTATCATTACAACCTTGCAAAGTAAACACGGCGGACCTCTGCCCGGAGTAACCCTCAATCAAATTTTATAATTATTATCAGCTCACTGATAAGATGGTAGTGTTAAGTTCACATCGCTTTTCGTTTTAAGCTTTTACATTATGTATGAGTATGTATGTAAAAATTAATATATATATATATATATATATAGATATATAGATATATATATAGATAGATATATATAGAGAGAGATAGAGATATAGAGATAGATAGATATATAGCTATATATATATATAGTATATATATATATATATATATATATTATATATATATATATATATATATATATATATATATATATATATATATATATATATATATGATTTTCCCTTGGTGATGCCGCACCTTTTTTTTTTTTAATAGCTTCACGCTATATCCCGCACACAGCAGGGTAGGCAGAGGGAACCTAGTGTTAAGACACTCCGTTCCCCACTTTCCGCCGAATTCGGAGGCTTGCGTGTTAAGTGGCGGAACTTAACGCCACACTTTACCTCAACACCAGAACGAAGAAAATGGAAATATAATTTCCACTCCTCGAGTGGGAACCGAACCCACAACCATAACTTAAGAACAAATTTGCCAATTTCGTTTGTTTTTTACTGCCTTTAGAACCCTAAACTTCTTTAAGCTTCTATAAGGCAGTAAGAAAGTAAGAAGCAGCCAGTTTTTATATTGTAAAAAAATGTAGAAATTACGATAATCTTCTCTTACAACTTTTCTTCCTACGTCGTCTGTCAATTTTTAAGTCGTCGGACAGTAAAGCGATGGAAGTCAGTTCGACTGCCACTATGGCTCGAATGATTATGTTTAAATTTTCATTTCTTGTGTCACGTGACAGTGTTTTAACTGTACCAGTATACGTTCTTTCATCTTTAGAACTTTTGTAAAAAGTAGCGGGCTTAGGCAATGGGTTTCCTTTACATTGCCATACATAAATAGCTCTGAAATAAAGAAATACAGATATATTCCAGCCATTTTCGCTTAAACGCTCGATATAAACGGGAAAAATTGACGTTAAAACATCACTCAATATTCGTTATAGATTTTCCAAAAAATTAATAAAAAAAAAACCGGTTTACAATGTTAAAAATCTAATTACTATAAACAGATTCGTTGTAATTTATTGTCAACATAGAAACTCCTAAACTTCTTACAAAATATACTAGTTCATTCAAATAATAAAGAGAGTTATGTCACTAACTTTTGTTATAGTAGACACTTAAACACGTAACAAGTTAAGAAGAACTGTTTACATTCAGCAAGTGAACAGCTCTTAGTCAAATCTAAATTGCTTCCATTAATAAGACTTGAATAGATCATTAAATTAATTATTATTTATAGTGCATTGTTCAAAAATAATTATTATATAACTAATTTGTCGCTAAAAAAACCTCTGATACTACTAAAGTTAAGTTGCTATCTTATCCATATTTATATTAAAAATGCGAAAGTCTGTGTGTTTGTCTGTCACGCTCTCACGGCTAATCTACCGGTCCGATTTGGATGAAATTTAGAATGAAAATAGTAAATAGATCTGGGTCTAACATAGGCTAATTATTTTTCAAAAATCAACATCTAAAGATTTGAAATAGGGGATGAAAGTTTATATGTAAAATTTAAACCGCTTGACCGATTGTAATGAATTTTGGAATAAATATAGTTGATAATCCACGGTTAATCATAGGCTACTTTATTTTTCAAGAATCCACCCTCGAGGGTTGCAATATAACGAAACAATCAGGCAGTCCACGCGGCACAGCCGCGAGCGGGCCGCTAGTATATAATAAACGATACATATTATGAACAAGTGACAGGTTGCGACTTTGTTTACGTTGCCCATATATTAAAAATTTTTTTCGGGTGACGTAGGAGTATAAATATACTCCTTTAGTAGTCTCCAGGTTAGCCGTTTTATATAAAATATATGTAGATATCAAAAAAAAGAAACAGCTTCTGGCTTTATTCCGCATAGCACGGTACTTAAAAAAGATAATAAAACTTTGTGAAAGATAGTAAAATAAAACTCAGTAAAGTAAAGACACTCCGACTTCCCCTTGCCGCCCGCGTGAGTGACAGAACTTAACGCCTCGCTTTGTCTCAGATACAGACGATTCTTTTTAGCAATTCTCCATTAACTTATAAATTATATTAATAATATCTATAAGCAAAAAGTAACACGCTTAGATTTTTTTTTAGCTTCTCTCTGTATCCCGCACGCAGCAGGGTAGGCAGACCACCGAATTCGGAGGCATTGCGTATTAAGTGGCGGAACTTAACGTCGCGCTTTACCTCGGCACCAGAGCGAAGAAAATGGAAATATTAAATATAATCACTTCTCAAGTGGGAATCGAACCCACAACCAGTCGTTTACAGTCACACGCTAGTGCCACTGCGCCACGACTGCGCAAAGATCTCATCTCTCTCTAGGACTCTCCTACACGATATAAAAGCATATTATTGTCTTCGAAAGGGACACTTGTGCAAATATACAAAAAAAATCACAAGACGAAACATAATGTTATTAAAATATATTTTTTATGTTGATTCATCGACATTCTTTATGCCATTGCAGTTTTTATCGATCAATATAAAAGCCACAATCATAATTATAATATTGCTGTCAAATATTTTAAGGAAAGTCATTTACATATATGTTATATGCTTTAAAAGATAACTCTTCTTAATATTTTTATCTAGACACTAAGCTCAGTAAGTACTGAAAATGTGATTTATAGAAAAGGAAAAATGTTTAAATCAAAATTACGGACCATAGTAGTGTGCAAAGATATATAAAAAATATAATATTTATATATAAATAGTGGCCAGTCGTGGCCCAGTGGCACAAGCGTGTGACTGTAATGTGTTCGATTCCTACTCAAGGAGTGGAAATATTTAATGTTTCCATTTCCTTCGCTCTGGTATCAAAGGTAAAGACCGACGTTAAGTTAACTTAACACGCAATGCTTCCGAATTTGGTGGAAAGAGGGGAACGGAGTGTCTTAGCACTAGGTTCCCTCTACCTACCCTGCTGTGTGCGAGATACAGCGTGAAGTTAAAAAAAAAAATAAAAAAAATTATGTACATGTGTAGGCGTATATTCTCTACTGAATGACATACTCGTAAAATGCACAGTCGAAACTAATGGAGTACCTACATACAAACAGCTAAACTTATTACGTAAATAGGAAGTTGAGAAATCCTCGCTTATTGCCCCTATACCAAGCAACTGAAATGCTGAAATTCAGTTTTCTAGTCTGTTACCTTCAAGTCTTCACCAGAATGACAAGTATAAGGAACTTTTAAACATTTTTAAAGTGTTATTCCACACTTAAGAAAATTGAAAAAGACATTTAGAAAACGTATAAAAAATTGAACGCAGCGGGATTCGAACCCGCGCCTCCTGAATACCGTCCAGGCACTCTCACCGCTGATGCGTTCTACTATAGCAGCTGCGTCGAAATTCTTATACGCTTTATTACAACTTACTTTTGTTGTTGGCATCTCTGTAGAGAGATATTTACAAATTTCTGCTACCCAAACATTATTCTACGTATAGTACCCGGCCATAAATAATGCACACCGATGCTGAGAATGAAACAGTCGGTCAGTTTCGGTTTCGTAGAGCGCTGTCTTTGTCACTCAGTTGATATGTGACGTTTCTCATTGTTATTATTTTAAGCGACCGAGACAACGCTCTACGAAGTCGAAGCTAACCGACTGTTTCATTCTAAGCATCGATGTGCATTATTTATTGCCGGGTACTAAAAGTAAGTCTAAGTATAAGGAAACACTAAGGAAGAATTTCTTAAAATTCCTATAATAAACAAAGTTCTTGACCTCTATAATACAGCCTAAATATATAACACTAATAGTGTTAGTTACTAGGGTCAGGCTAGAAAATTGGGTTTTCGCATTTCGGTTCCATCGGAGGATTCCTGAAAATTTGCTTACTAACCGGAAGTATTTTACGTCTAAAAAACTACACAAACAAAGATGCGGGCTTCATCTAGTGCTTTACAATCTTATAGACAAGGTCGATAGTCCATTCAATTAATCCGTACAAGATATGAATTAGAAAAGGAATAATATAAATATTGTACCTATAACATTATCGTTAAGTTATCTGATAACACAATAGCTTATTTCTCGGCGTATCTAGGTATATTATTTTGTCATATATTAAGGAAATTATCTTGTTTTGTTGTTTTTCTGATTGAATGATTGTAAACGAGCTTCTTTCTGAGATATGATGCGATAAATTGTCAAATGATTGTAAATCGTTAACATATTTGATCATTTGCAGTTGATGTAACTTATCTTTCCTAATTTTTTAGTTTCACGCTTTATCCCTAGCGGGGTCAGTAGTAGTTAGAGTTCTATTCAACTTCTAATATCATCGATAGGTCAACATCAGTCATTTTCGAAGGTCAACCGAGGTCTCTCCCTTTGCCTTTCTTACTATTCAGAATCGCTTCATATATCTTTCTTATCATTCTTTTATCACTCATCTTCTTGACGTGCCCAAACCACCTGAGCACGCTCTTCTTATTACTATAACATTCTCTCAAACCCTGTCATTTTGTGTATCTCTTCATTGCGGATTCGTTCACCTAAGCTGCCTCCGCACAACGGTCGATGAGATCACATTTCTAAAACATTCAACTTTCCTTCATTCTTCTTCTGCAATACTCACGTTTCGCTGTCGTGTAGCAGCGTCGGTACCAGCACAGTATTGTGCACAGCTAAACGTGCGGCTATGCTCACGTTCCGCCGTCGCATCAACGCAGCGAGGGCACCGTTAACCCTGTAACGGCAGCAATACGCCTTTCAACATCCATAACATATCTTCATCTCTACTAAACATACTTTCTAAATATTCCACTTCATTCTCCTGTCCTAATATCTTTTCTTTTACCATAACCTTGCATTTGTTTCCTTCCCAATTTTTTTTTTAAATACCAAAATCTTAATTTTACTTGCATTCAATCAAAAACGATATTATTATTCAAAATATTATCGTTATGCTATCTGATACAATAGCTTATTCCGTGGCATATCTATATTATTCCGTAATTATATAAAAGAGTGTATCCTGGTTTATTAATTTTCTGATTAAATGATATAGTATATGAGCTTCTTTTTAAGATATGTTGCGATAAATTGTTAAATTATTATAAATCGTTAATATTTTTAATTCTTTTCTACTATTTTTAATCCTTTGCAGTTGATATAACTTATATTTCCTAAGTTCATATGTGTATCAAGCCTAAGCATATAAAGAAAGAGAGAGAGTAGTGTCAAAGCATTTTGTTGTCAAAATCGCAATTACGAGTACATTGTTAAAAGGCGCATCCCTCCTCAAAGGCTTTTTATTTTTTATTTTTTTTATCGCTGAGAAATGCAGTTTACGCAAACCATCCGTACGCAACGCAGGCAGAACTGCTCTGCGTACGGATGATACTGTGGGACTCACCGGTGAGTTCGATACTACCCACTAAAACCCAGCGGAAACCCTCTCCACCCTCGTGAGACGTCGCAGGTTCACTCGCGCATTCCACTACGATGCCTCGATGGAAGGCCCGCCTATTACGGGCCACCGTCGCCTTTAGGGTGGGGTTACCCTCCTCAAAGGTCTGCAACGTCCCTGTGTGTTACACGGGGCCAAGTGACCCGAACGTCAATTTGGCTTGTCCTTTCTATAAAAAAAATGTATTTTTTTGTTAAGCTCTACACTTTTCATAGCAGAGCAGGCTGGTAAAATCTAATATAAAGACATAAGAGACTTCTTCTATTTTTGGCCTGAAATCAAGATTACGTTACGATTTCCACTCGAAGAGTGGAAATATTAATTATTTCCATTTCCTTCGCTCTGGTGTCGAGGCAAAGTGCGGCGTTAAGTTCCGCCACTTAACGCGCAATGCCTCCGAATTCGGCAAAAAGTGGGGAACGGAGTGAAAAAAAAAACAATAATCGATTAACTTTACTTTACTTAAATTATTAATTGCGAGATCAATCTTAAGGTTGCAATTTTTGAATTAGAATCGATTATTTATATTGGGCGATAGAGGGCAAGTTAACTAATCTAAAAACAAAATCAATATGATCCTTACATATATATTTTATTTGAAAAATGCTCAAAATATAGGTAAATAGGTATACGAGTATACAGTAGATATTACAAAAAAATTTTGAAAACTGTTGAAAGTTGTTTTTTACTATTTTTGTGTTGTATTCAGTCTATAATTTTAAAATATCAATAACGGGTAAAGCCTTTAGAAAACGTAAAGCCTTTTCTCTCCGCTCTCCACTTTTTCGTCTGATTAGAGGCAATTTTTAAATTATAATACGTACCGTTTTCATAGTAAATATACTTTAACACCCTTGAACGCCTTCTAGGCTATATGAATGGTAATGACATTGACGTCACAAACATAAACAGTGCTAGCCAACTGCACAAATAATAGTAATTTGAACGTAAATTATGTAAAACCATAAGGAGAAGACCATCGTGGCTCAGTGGCAGTGTCTGATTGTATACCCTATGGTTGTGAGTTTGATTCCCATTTGGGATTTGTTGAATTTATTTCATATATCCGCTCTGGTAAAATGAAATGTGGTGTTGGGTGTTGTTATTCTATTTGCATATAAAGCTTCATGAAGCTAAACAAAAATAAGATTAAAATAATAGCCACGAATGTTTTATGAAAAATTTACAAAACGTGTTTCAGGCATCCTTTAATTTTTTTCAAAAGTTTTTTTTGTTTGTAAAAGTTTTTTTTTTTGGAATATAAATAATAAATAGCTTCACGCTATATCCCGCACACAGCAGGGTAGGCAGAGGGAACCTAGTGTTAAGACACTCCGTTCCCCACTTTCCGCCGAATTCGGAGGCTTGCGTGTTAAGTGGCGGAACTTAACGCCGCCCGCGCTTTGCCTCGAATATATACAGACACGAACACAAAGTACAGATCATATTTAACGAATCTCTCTCTCTTCCAATTTCAGCCATTTTATTAACTAAAAAACATTTTTTCGCATATTGGAGGAGGAAAGAGGAAGTCTGATGATTTTGAATCATTAGACATCGTGGTGTGATTTATGAGTTTAAAATCAACTGCGCTATAGTACCTAGTGTAAAAAACAGTGTCAAGACACTAAATTCTCCACTTTCCAGTTCCGAAATAAAAAAAAAACTTCTTTATTAACGTAACACAACACCGCACTTTTAGGCTCAATTACTACCCTACCTAATACTTTTTTATTTTTTATTATTTCTAAAATTTTTGTTTTTCTTTTCTTTTATTGACAGATTGGAATATCGCACTCGCCTTTTAGCGTCAGATGGCTGATAGGCTTTCATACGATCCCGTCGCGGGAAACAACGGCAGAACCTCCGTCAGCATGGAAGGCCAACTGTGGCGGCAGTACCTCATTGGGGCGGTCGGTGAGTGGAGAGATTGTTTATATTGTAGGAGAGACTAGGAGAATATAATGTTATATATGTTCTTCGTTTTACGATGTTTTAAGAATTCTGGCTTTGAATCGATAATCACCTTCTAAATGACTGATCAATGACACTTTAATACATAAATTACATCAGAATTACTTGAAATATTCATGATTTTTTAACAAAACTGATCTGTGTAAGCGTATAATTTTTTTATCTCTCAATATATATAACTGACAGAAAATGTAAAACCGAAATTATTGGACGTAGAATGCTAAGAATCGGTATATTCGGTTCCTTGTAGAAAATATTAAGGGAGGGTTTTGGAAAATTCTTAAGAAATGGGGAACAAAACGTGGTTATAAAATAAATATTTCAAATAATATTAAATAAAATATACTTATATCTAGAGCCATTTTAGGGCAGTGTGATAGCTCCTGATTGGAAACGCGATGGTTGTCGGTTCTATTCCCATGCAAGGGAATGATTATATTTAAAATTACATTTCTTCTCGCTAATAGTTCAACCACTCAACACAAAGTGTCCTAATTTCGGGCAGAAAGTGAAGGACGTAGTGTCTTGACACTAGGATCTCTCTTATTACTCCACTATAAGGAAATAAGCCTATAGCTGACAAAAATATTATTAATGAAAGATTTAGGCATATAATATGTACGTATTATAATTTAGACAATTAATGAAATTTGATTATCCTTTCTAACTTACCTTTCAGTACCTAGTAGTTGCTACGGTTGTTTCAAACACATAGATTTAATAGTCCACACAAAAGTGGTCTATCCCAGAAATTAATATATGTAAATTAAATTAATTAAACTTTAAGATGTCATTGTTAATCATTTTAATAGATATTAAAGAAATATTTACATGGTTTAAAACAAACAATTTCGTCACATATAATTTTCATTTTGACGTTTCTAGCGCATGTAGCGGCGTTTGCGGATCTATAGATCTCGATCAATCGATCTCCTTTGATTTTTACATAAATTTTGTTAATT
Source organism: Dryas iulia moderata (assembly GCA_019049465.1). Lineage (NCBI taxonomy): Eukaryota > Metazoa > Arthropoda > Insecta > Lepidoptera > Nymphalidae > Dryas > Dryas iulia. The sequence goes on from CM032437.1 coordinate 9,702,143, forward strand.
TTTATATCAAAGATGATTTCCGAAAGGATTTTTTTTTCAATTAAAAATTAATATTAATTGTTAAAAATATTATTTTTTAAGCATTTATCACAAAAATAACACTACGACCCTTCCAAAGTGGTTAAAAACTCTCAAATTTACAAAATTAAAATTCCTGACTTATGCCTATTGTCTACAATCCGTATATTTAATACATTCATAACAATTTAATGTCGCGCTGATATTATTATACTTATTATTAGATAAATATAGCGAGGAGCGCGCGTGAGCTCAGTTTGTGTCTGTCGTTCAGAATGGAGGGTCAACTGTGGAGGCAGTTCATCATTGCGGGAATCGGTATGTGCGATATTGTGAACTCATTCTCTCTCCTTTTTCTCCGTTTTTGGCTTGACTTAAATAAAATAAAATTATTTTTTTTTTTTTTTTATATATAAGTTAAGTCAAAGAATTAAGTTGAATCAAGTCTGTTTTACTAAAATAAATAATAAAAGAAGTCCATATCATTTTTAAAAAATATATTATAATTTGAATGTAGCGGAAATCGAACCTGAGTTTTTCGGAAATTGTCCTAATACTCTAACAACTAAGCCATACGTTCACTCTTTTTTATATCATGTTCACTTAAAACGTCATTTTTTAAAATTAGTTTTTTTTTTTGAGTTTAACTTAACTTACAAGTGGTTTTGCAATAGCAAGTAAAGTGTGTCTTTAGTTTTAAAAGTGTATAATAACAGTGATCAAATTCGTGTTGAAAGTGGATTGTTATTTTTTCGCATTAAGTTATTCGATAATAATTTATGAATACGATAATAACATCGTGTATACATTTAAATTTAATTACCAAATGTAACTGCGACAGATTAACGAATAACGTTTCAGGTTTTAGATTTAAAGTGTTTTTTTTTTAATTCTGCTAATAACAAGGCTTTACGCTTTCTCCCGCGTATCAGGGTAGTTAGAGAGAAGTTAGTGTCCTCACTTTCCGCCTAAAATCGGGATATTGCGTGTTAAGTGCGGAACTCAACGCCGTGGTTTACCTCGGGAGCCAGAGCGAAGAATCTTTTTTTATAGCTTCACGCTGTATCCCGCACACAGCAGAGTAGGCAGAGGGAACCTTGGAATATAAATATTCCCAGTAGTGGTAATCGAATCTACAACCCTTCGTGCTTGCAGTCAGACGCTGTCCCTCTGAGTTACGATGACCTCCTATATATTGTTGAAATAAGTACATATTTTAAAATGTAAGATGTTCCGTTGACGCGTAAACAAAGCGTCGCCTTAGCAACGTATATGTCGCTTTAAACGTTTATTTTATTTATTTAATGTATTTTTTTTGCATTATTTAAAATAATATTAATGTTCTGCATTCTTTTTCTATATAAATTATTGTTGTGGCAAATTTCATGTCTCTCCTCCTTCCGCCTAAATTAAAAAAAAATCCGTATTAATTATTAGATAATATATATACATATTCGTATATGTCAACTATCGGAATAAAGTATAATCTTCTTATTATAAATGTATAAGATAAAAAAAATAAAACATAATGACGTATAATGTCAACGTCATTATCTAATTAAATGTTATCTGTATTTTTGTTTAATTGGAATGTAATTTAAAATATTTGGCATATAATAAATGTATTGTTTTATTATTATAATTATCAAGATTTAAAAATTACACTATTTACTACCAAAATCGATTTTTGTTAAATCGATTTTTTCACTAAATAGGCAAAGATAACTAAGACATACATCCTTATATTCTCCAATTTGACATTTAAAAATAACAATTATATTATAAAAATCTATATTTTAAATATTTCCTGAACAGGCTTCGAACTGAAAACCATTACATACATCAATTTTATTCTATTTACGTCACGACAGCGTCAAAACAAAATCCGTAAATAGACTCACGTGAGCAAATGCAATGAATGCACTAAGCATTGTAATGTCAGCTAATTCCGACCGAAAAATGTATTGAGACAGCCAATAATCCATCATTATGAGTTTATTTATATATTATATATAATTTAATTAGTTATATTAATGTAACTTCTGGCGTAGGGAACTAAGAGTCACAAGACACACCTTTCTTTCGTTGTTTATCATTTTAGAGATAAAATGTATAAGTAGAAAGGAGGAATAGGTGATCATTTTTTTTAAATAATATTTATTAGATTTCGGGCATAGAATTCAATATAAGAATGTAATAAATGGCCAGTCGTGGCCCAGTGGCACAAGAGTGTGACTGTAAACGACTGGTTGTGGGTTCGATTCCCACTCGAGGAGTGGAAATTATATTTCCATTTTCTTCGCTCTGGTGTCGAGGTAAAGCGCGGCGTTAAGTTCCGCCACTTAACACGCAAGCCTCCGGATTCGGCGGAAAGTGGCGAACAGAGTGTCTTAACACTAGGTTTCCACTGCCTACCCTGCTGTGTGCGGGATACAGCGTGAAGCTATTTATTTTATTTATTTTAGTGTAATAAATGTATTGTTATGTATTTATAATTAAATTAAATAGATTGCGTACAGTTAATTACGAGATACTCAAAATACTTACTTCTACACATTTACCTTACGATTTAGGTATATAACCTTTATTTATTTAGCATTTTTGAGATAATCATAGAAGGCGTAGTGAACTTACTCACCTAATAACATGTCTTTCCATTTCAAGTATTTTTTTTATTTATAGCGCATTTTTATTTATAGCCTTACAGAGAAGATCAATAATATCTATTGTAAATATTCCCTTTTTTTGTTAATTTTCTCTCTCTACGGACATAAGGACTTTACATTTTTTTTAAATAATCTTTTTTTTTATATATAAATTCATTTATTCGCAATATCAGTATTTAAAACAAAGGATTTTAAAATCTACCCTAAGAGAGTCCAGTTTCTTTTAGTTTTTCAATATTAATCTAATCCCTTATAAAAAAATATTCTCTATTCGAAGCCACGATCAATATTGATCCAGTTAAACAGAATTTCAATGCCCTATCGTAACATCTTTATATACTAGTAGTAATATAGTACATACATAATACATACTAAATGGCTCTTATCTCATAATTATTTTTAAATGGGTCAGATGTGTTACAAAAACTAACATTTAAACAGAATAATATTTTAGTGTGATCGTTTTATCATTTGTTGATACTGAAATTGGATGATTTGACAACTTTCATTTGACGCTTCTAGTAGTGGGTTCGATTTCTACTCGAAAGTTTGTATGGACTTTGTCTTCGTGGACCGTAAAATATTAATTTGTGTTCTGAATTTCCCAAAATACCATTAATTTAAAGTTGTTATGGAACCTACATGCCAAATATCAGATTTTTACGTCCAGTACTTTCGACTGTGCATCGTCTGCTTCCTATTTCTCACTTCGTAAGAAAATCAGCCTCACCTTCTTTCTTGCTTAACAGGATAATCAGAGAGTATCTAGTGTCAAAACACTCCATTCTCTGCTTTTCGCATCAATTTGAGACATTGTGTACGGGGCCAGTCGTAGTGCAGTGACACGAACGTGTGACTGTAAACGATTGGTTGTGGGTTCGATTCCCACTCGAGGAGTGAAAATATTTAATTTTTCCATTGCCGTCTCTCTGTTATCAGAGGTAAAACGCGGCGTTAAGTTCCGTCACTTAATACGCAATGCCTCCAAATTCGGTGGTGCGTGGGGAACGGAGTGTCTTAACACTAAGTTCCCTCTGTCTATCCTGCTGGGTGCGGGATACAGCGTGAAGCTAAAAAAAATGAACGCCCAGTATTTGCAATTCGACGGAAAACGTAGAAAGAAATAATTTAGATTTATTCTTTTGAAACTTCGTAACGAAAGAATTAAGGAAAATTTAATTAAATCTTTAACGTATTATCATTTGTTACCAACTGTATTTATGTATGCGAGTTTTACACAGGTCAAAGACAATAGATGTTTGCGTTAAATGTTTTTAATATAATGTACCTGTATGTGAAATTATAGCTTAGTTAGATTATTGAATTACGTGGTTGTAGGTTCAAGTCTCGTTAAAATCAATTATATATTAGACTCAGACTTAGTAATTGTTTTTAAACATTTTTAAAGTGTTATTCCACACTTAGGAAAATTAAAAAAGACATTTAAAGAAAACGTATAATCTCACCACTGAGCTCAGTGGTGAGAGCGCCTTAACGGTATTCAGGAGGCGCGGGTTCGAATCCCGCTGCGTTCAAATTTTTATACGTTTTCATTAAATGTCTTTTTAGTAATTGTTAATTAATATCGACTTATTCAGTTAATTACATTTATTATAATTAATTAATTACATCTCATTTTCTTTTCCATATTTATTGAGTAATTTAATAAAAAATATAATTTTGACATTTACGAATATATTTCAATATTTTACGTCTTTTATTTATTTACTAGCAGCCCGCGCGCCGATCAACCGCTTGAACTACATAACTGTTTCGTTATATTGCAACTCTCGGTGGTGGATTTTTGAAAAATAAAGTAGCCTATGTATAAACTTGGATTATCAACTATATATATTCCAAAATTTATTACAATCGGTCAAGCGGCTTAGATTTTTCATATAAACTTTCATCCCCTATTTCAGACCTTTCGAGATTGATTTTTGAAAAAATAAGTAGCATATGTCTAACTCTAGATTATTTACTACTTTCATTCTAAATTTCATCTAAATCGGACCGGTAGATTAGCCGTGAAAGCGTAACAGACAAACAGACAGACTTTCGCATATATAATATAGTTATGGATAATAATAAAATTTATTACTTGATAAGTCAATTTACAGCATAATTGGGGGTCGATTTTGTACGATAATTTTGCTTGCCTCCGATAAGCTTAAACCTTAAAAAACTCCTTCCAGTATTATTATTTATATATTAATAATATACATACAAATAATTATTATGTATGTGTATTAGTGACTCTATGTTGGTTGCCTTGGCAACGTGTATGTGTGTGTGTGTGTGTGTGTGTGTGTGTGTGTGTGTGTGTGTGTGTGTGTGTCGCACAGAGCAGGGTAGGCAAGCAAAGATAACCTAATGTTAACTTACTCCATTCCCTATTTTCCGTCGAAGTCTTTGGATTATAGCTTGCTATGTTTGCTTCGCCTACAAATCGAAGGAAATGGAATATTAAAGACTTCAATTCCTCGGGTGGGAATCGAACTCACAACCTGTCATGTTTGCAGTCACACTTAGTGCCTGCAAGCCACGACTGGCCTCTATAATTGTTTTGTAAATTTAATATATTTATAAGTATGTTACACACAACTTTGGTTGCACGAAATTAAGAGTACAAAAAGTTTAAACTTTTAATATAGAATTCGTAAATGAAATTCGCGTAATCATTACATTTGGGGCTAAGTCGTCGTAGGTCGTGGCGTAGAGGCACAAAGTGTGCCTGTAAAGCGACTGGTTGTGGGTTCGATTCCCAGTTTAAGAGTGGAAATATGTAACATTTCCATTTTCCTCGCTCTGGTGTGGAGGCAAAGCGCGGCGTTAAGTTCCGCAACTTAACGCACAATACTTCCATATTTGGCGGAAAGTAGGGAACGGAGTGTCTTAACACTAGGTTCCCTCTGCCTACCCTGCTGTGTGCGGGATTGTATCCCGCACACAGCAGGGTAGGCAGAGGGAACGTGAAGCTAAAAAAAAAAAGAAATCATTACATTACATATTTTACATCATAACAATTATTACATTCGTTTGAACTATTAATAATCATCGTGAAAAATAATATTTTTTTAATAATCATTATAATTAATTATGGTACACAGATAATTATTAATAATTTAAAATTGTCAAAACCCAAAACACTTGTCTAATTAATCTTAAAAATATATATTTTAAATTATATATATATACATATGTATATAAATGTATTATAAATAGTGTTGTTTTCGTAATATGATAACCTCACTATCGCGTAATAAAAATTACAGCTGGTTATATAAAATTACAATGACAAAAACATATTCGCTAAGTTTTTAATAACGGGAGGATATTTTTTTGATATATACATATGTGCATGGGGCGCAGTGGCACAAAATGTGACTGTAAAGCGACTGGTTGTGAGTTCGATTCCCGCTTGAGGAGTAGAAATATTTAATATTTCCATTTTCTCGTCGAGTGTCGAGGAAAAGCGCCGCGTTAAGTTCCGCCACTTAACACGCAATGCCTTCAGAATTCGGCGGTGTTTGGGGATCGGAGTGTCTTAACACTAAGTTCCCTCGGCTTGCACTGTGTGCGGTATACAGCGTGAAACATACACGCATCGACGCCATCGTGCTTGCTTGCTTACTTCCTTACTTCTCTCTCGACCCCATAATGGAGAAGGGAAACGGTTCCAGGGCTGAGCCCTCTGGCCGTTGTGTCATACGCCACCCATATGGGTGGGTCACGGGGGTAGGCCACTTGGCCTGTTAATGGGATTGGACCAGAATGGGTCCCAGGGAAAATGGAGGGTAAGAGGGATAAGCTATAGCTACCGGGGCGGTCCCCACAGCCAGGTGAGACCCCTGATTACTCAAGGGAGGCCCAACGCCATCGTGTGGAACAGCATCTGACTGTAATGCGATGATTATGGATCCGATGATTCTCACTTGGGGAAACGATTACATTTATATTTTCATTTCTTTGCTCTTATATAGATTGTCTATTCTAAAAACTGAACACCCTTCCACTAAAAATATATAAAATTAAGTATAGCCTACATCACTCCTAAGCAATGTAGCTTTCTAATGGTGAAAGAATTTTCTTGATCGGTTCAGTATTTCCCCTTACAAAGAGAGTTACAAACTTTACCTCTTTATTATAATTAGTATAGATAAAACATACACTTAGTCTCTCATAGGGTATATTCTTTAAGTCTTAGTTGTAAGTACTGAAATTGTAAAAAAAAAATTGTATTGCATATGATAAAACAAGAATCATGTTAAAAAAGGTGCAGACCTTATGTCCGTAGAGTGATAAAATAGAATTATAAAAAAAAAACATACACTTATGTAAAAAATATATATATATACGAGTACATGATTTGTCAATTTTTAAGCAAATCGGATGGTGAAAGTGAAGCGTTGTACATTTTTTTTGCAACTACGCTTTCTTCCGAATAGGTTATTTCCCTTCTTATAAGACTAGGTGCTGCTTTGAATGCCGTTATTCAACACGCAACATCTTGAAATGGAGTTCAGAGTGTTTTATCACTAAATTCTTTTTTGCCTACCCTACTAATAAAGAATAACAAGTACTTTCAGCGTTGACAGCAACTTTAAGAAAAGGGTAAATTAAAAACAATATATGACATTCATTTTTAAAATGAAGTTAAAAAAAATAAAAAAAAAAACAAAATTTCTGTTTTTATTTCTTCCGCGTTGCCTCGACACCAGAGCGAAGAAAATGGAAATATAATTTCCACTCCTCGAGTGGGAATACAACCCAGAACCAGTCGCTTTACAGTCACACTTTGTGCCACTGCGCCACAACTGGCCGGTTTTTTATAATTTCTTATATATTTCAAAATTATTGACTTAGATCACTTTTATTCTGAGGTATTTTCATTTGCTACATCTCTGCGACATTGTACATAGTACACACATACATTATAAATACCATACATTTGCTAACTTTATTGCTTATTTATTAACGCAAGTTATCATTTCACGTTATCTTTGACATATAAGTATTATCTAAACGCTGTAATAAAATATATACATAAAACAATCGCATAAAGAAACCATAAATATCACTTGAGCGACGATTTATATATGAAACATATATTTAGAAAAGATCTATTTTTTAACTATATTTTTAAAAAATCATAATATTTTGCTTTTTAACATTTTATAGTTATTCACACACTTAGTAAATTGAAAAAACATATAGAAAACGTATAAAAATTTAAACGCAGGGCAGGGATTCGAACCCGCGCCACTCGGATACCGCCCAAGCGCTCTTACTACTAAGCCATGTGTTCTATTAAGACCTGCGTCGAAATTCTCCCTTGTTACAATTTATTTTATACATTTTATAAATGTCTAAATCAAAATAAGTTAAAAAAGCGGTGTATAAGTGTAGATATTTGTTAGAGAAAGCACGGCGTTGAGTTCCGTCACTCAACAGGTAGTGTGTCTGTCATATTCGGTATCGTATTCGGAAAGTGGAGACCCGAGTGACATGAGACAGAATAGAATAACTTTGTTTTACTACTAAACTGGTGTTGAAAAATTTAATTAATTATGTTCATTTATTACGTTCATATGGTAATTGTAAATTATATTAAACCTTATCACAATATATTTATAAATATATATTACGTATCACGTGGCCAGTCGTGGCCCAGTTGCACAAGCGTGTGACTCTAAACGACTGGTTGTGGGTTCGATTCCCACTCGAGGAGTGGAAATATTTAATATTTCCATTTTCTTCGCTCTGGTGTCGAGGTAAAGCGCGGCGTTAAGTTCCGCCACTTAACACGCAAGCCTCCGAATTCGGCGGAAAGTGGGGAACGGAGTGTCTTAACACTAGGTTCCCTCTGCCTACCCTGCTGTGTGCGGGATATAGCGTGAAGCTATTAAAAATATATATATATTACGTTATCGAAATAACATATTACTATAAAAAAAACCATCCAAAAGGTACATGAATGCTAGTTTCAGGACACTATGTTCTCCGCTTTCTTTCTACCGAAATCTGAGACGTTGCGTTGAGTTGAGGAACTCGACTAGTTGAGTTTCTTCACCAGAGCGGAGAAATGGAAATAATATGAATATAATAATTCCACCAAGTGGAAATCGAACCCACAACCATTGCTTGTATATCTAAAAGTAATCACACTACGGGACTGCATTTAATATTATAATTTATTTATATTTGAAAAATACATTTAGAAAACGTATAAAAATTTGAACGCAACGGGATTCGAATCCGCGCCTCCTGAATACCGTTCAGTGGTGAGAGCGCCTCACCGTAGAATAATCTTTGGGTAGCAGAAATTTGTAAAAATCTCTCTACAGAGATGCTAGCAACAAAAATAAGTTGTAATAAAGCGTATAAGAATTTCGACGCAGCGGATAGTAGGACGCAAGGCTAAGAGGCGCGGGTTCGAATCCCGCTGCGTTTAAATTTTTATACGTTTTCTAAATGTCTTTTTCAAGTTTCCTAAGTGTGGAATAACACTTTGAAAAATGTTTAAAATTATTTATATTTTATTGTACACAACAAAAATATTTAGTAACAATGAAACTATATAAAAACATAAAAATAATAACAAATATTTGAGGCACAAAAGGCGGCTCTATCGCTTAACAGCGATCTCTTCCAGACAACCTTTAGGTTAGATTTGGAAAGTTATATAGACTTTTTAATTCCGTCTATGTCAGGGATTTTTGACCAGAGACATTTTAGTCGTCTAATATTAGTTAAATTCTAAGGCTGGATAGTGCGTGTTGTGTGAACGAAAACTGCAGCACAGAAACACAAGTTCTATCTGCATAGCTTACTTATGTTGCAATATGCAACCGGGGAAAAAATCTGCTTATTTTTTTGCCTTTATTTATATTATGGATTTTCTCGCTACTTTTATTTATCATTAAGTCCCGCCAAAATAAAATAAAAAAATTAAGAAAACCGTCACGTTGCTAAAATACGTTGCGCACCCTTGCAATAAACCTCGTGGCACAGTGGGACAGCGCCTCACTATGAACGCAATGGGTTGGGGATTAATTTCCCACGCGTGGGAAAGATTATATTTAAATTATTATTATCATTTTTTTTATTGAATAAGGGAGGCAAACGAGCAGAAGGACCACCTGATGATAAGTGGTTACCTTCGCCCATAGACATCCACAACACTATAGGGGTTGTGGATGAAATGCCGACCTTGAGGGTGAAGGAGGGAGATATGATGGGAATAGTGGGAATAGGGAGAGAACTGGCTTACATGCTATCGAACCGGAACACATCAATAGATATTTGGCGGTTCGTCTTTGATTTGCTAGTGGTCGCGAGCCAGTCGGAGGACAAATCTCCTACCACCAAGCGGTTACCCGCCTTTTACGGGACGCTATCCCAGCTGCGGAGAGGAATTGTATTCCTAACCCCACGGGTAAAAAAACATTTCATCATCAATCATTTCTCCACTCTGATTTATATTTGGATTACTGGTCTTGTTTTATTACTTTGGTTTTACTGGACTACCAGACAAAGCACGGCGTTGAGTTCCACCGTTCTACCTACAGGTCTTGAAACTGTAAAAACGGAATACAGAGTGTCAAGAAAACCTTCAAACTAAAAAATCCTCTTAAAATTTAAAATATTTTAAAACAATTCTTATCAAAAGATAGTCATTTCTTTTAATTTTATTGAATAAGTCACGTAATAATATGGCGTGCGTCAAACTAACGAATAAAAATTATAACGATTAGATATAGAAGATAGATCACATATAGTGGGACGTGCGAAACGTGTCAAAACAGTATGTAAACAAATATACTTTATAATATTATCGGTATTTTGATATACGCATTTTAATCAGGGGCCAGTCGTGGCCCAGTGGCACAAGCGTGTGACTGTAAACGACTGGTTGTGGGTTCGATTCCCACTCGAGGAGTGGAAATATTTAATATTTCCATTACCTACGCTCTGGTATCGAGGCAAATCACGGCGTTAAGTTCCGTTCAGTCCACTTAGTAAGCAATGCCTCCGAATTTGGCGGAAATATATCTTCACGCTGTATCCCGCACACAGCAGGGTAGGCAGAGGGAACCTAGTGTTAATACTCTCCGTTCCCCAGTCTCTCTTACTCTCTTGTTATTCTCTTGAATTGGATACATCAGTGAATGTATCCAAATTCGGAGGCGTTGCGTGTTAAGTAGCGGGACTTATCGCCGCGATTTGCCTCTGATACCAAAGCGAAGATATAGAAATATTAAATATTTCCACTCCTCGAGTGGGATTCGAACCCACAACCAGTCGTATCGTAGACACACGCTTGTGCCACAGTGCCACGACTGGCCACTATTAATAAGAGAAAGAGAGAGAGAGAAATGAAAAAAAACTTAATTATTAATTTAAGTCATATTCATTTCTCCTCCCTGGGGAGAGGACAAAGCGCGGCGTTGAGTTCCGCCACTCAACGATGTATGACGTGTCAATAAAACCGTGACACTAAAAAAATCTTTAGTCCTCTTGAATTTGATATACCAGTGAATGTATTCAATTCAAGAGAGCTAAGTGTCTTGTCACTACTTTATGCTGAATTGGTAAAGGTTACGAGTAAAAATAGCTGTGTATCATTTCTACAAAGCCCCAATCATCATGTTGTAGACGATCACATATCAGTCTATTACGGCAAAACGACCGGCGCTAATGTCGCGTATCCTGCTTCAGAATTACTTCTCGTACGACGTTTTCTTTACTTATGGATATTCTTGACAATATATGTATGAAAATGTACCATAGGATATATGACAATGGTGCAAATCACCATAAATTTTCCTACTTAATTAAACTAATTACTTATTGATATAATATGGCCTAATTACATAAACACCTTTAGCTGACCAGTCGTGGCCCAGTGGCACAAGCGTGTGACTTTAAACGACTTTTTGTGGGTTCGATTCCCACTCGAGGAGTGGAAATTATATTTCCATTTTCTTCGCTCTGGTGTCGAGGTAAAGCGCGGCGTTAAGTTCCGCCACTTAACACGCAAGCCTCCGATTCGGCGGAAAGTGAGGAACGGAGTGTCTTAACACTAGGTTCCCTCTGCCTACCCTGCTGTGTGCGGGATACAGCGTGAAGCTGAACAAAAAAATGTCCTTTAGCTGAGTTGGCTGTGGGTTTGATTTCCACTTGGAGACCTGAATATATGCATTTATATTAAAAAATATATATTCATAAAAATTTTAATGCAGCGGGATTTTTATACATTTTCTAAATGTATTTTTCAATTTCCTAAATTGGTGGATAATATTTGTGTAAAAATGTTAAAACATATTTATATTATTGTCATTGCCTCCATTCGACAAGACAAAGCGCTGCGTTGAATTCCGTATTACACACGCAATGTCTCGATTTCGTTTAGAAACTGGAGAATGGAGTGTCTTGACAGTACTCTGCTATGCAGAAAAAAAACTTGAAACTGCTATTAATACAGACAGTTACGTCAATTAGCGCTTATTTTTTATGTTTTATATATATCCTTTATTGCACTTTGTAACAAATATGAATACAATATTTACAAAATTGTTGGCAAAGGTGAACTTATCTCTGATAGAGATTTCTTCCAGTCAACCTATGGGTATGAGAGAAAGTAATATTTTGCAGGTCTAAAAGTGCTTTTATGCCTGTTTGGAATAATATATAAAAAAAGAAATAATAATAACAAAAAAATTCTATAAATTGAAAAAGATCTTTAAAAAAATTAAAATTACTTATACTTTCATTATTAATTAATATTTTTTATTTCTTTCAGCGAACATCGCGATAGCTTCCACCGGTTATTCTATGGGATGGACGGCGCCCATAAACAGCAAGCTCAAAGAGAACAGCACTGCCAACCCGCTCGGTGAGCCTGCGACTGATGATGAGCTAGCCTGGCTGGGTTCCCTGCTGAACGTTGGAGCTATTCTAGGTAAGATATATGAGATGAAACTCTTTAGCATTTTATAAATTTATAAATTATCGTGCGATACAGACAGAGAGAGAAAGATGGACATAAATGCGAATAAAATAAAACAGTATATCGTCAAAAATAAGTTGGTAATACCGCGAAAGAGCAGTTTTTCTAACTTTATCGCGCACGCGTATCTATATATATTTTGAAAAAGAAAGTCGATAATTAATAATTGGGTAATACAAGTTCAAGCATTTTTTTGTTGAAATAGGAATGTAACGTATGAATCAGCACTTGGAAATTTGTACCCACGAAATGTAAACGTGGCATTTATTGCTATTACGCGATATTTACAAACTGTTCTTCCGCGGTATACACGCACGTTGTGCGTATTCGATATACGTATTCAAGGAAACTCATGTGTTTTTTATTTCCAGGTCCATTCATAGGTGGATTTGCTGCATCCAAAGTAGGCAGAAAATGGGGCCTCCTGAGCTCTACAGTGCCTCTACTGGTTGGTTGGATCCTGGCGGTGGCGGCCAGTAACATGGCTGCCCTGTACGCTTGCAGAATATTTTGGGGTATCGCTGTAGGCATGCTTTTCACTATATCACCGATGTACTGCGCTGAAATTGCTACGGTAAGTTTTTTGAAGTAAACACTAGTGAATGCGTGACATGAGCGTTACGAAAAGTGTGATCGAGTGAGGCGAACGGGAGTTGAGATGGAGATATAAGTTAGTCTAGATAAAAATATTACTGTAAAGGCAAGAGAACGAAGTGCGAGCACATATTTTCTTTTTCTCTTTCTTTCAATGCCACTTTAGTTTCGATATCGAATTTGCATCATACCTAAGACGGAGCGCGGCGTTCGGTTCCGCCACTGTACACACGATGTCTCAATTTTGGACAGAATGTGGACACTATATAATTCTGGACACTCTGAAGTATGCAGGGACCGTATCGTTTGGCGCTCCGTTCTCTCTGACTAACCCCACAAGGGAAACAGCGTGAGGCAAAAAAAACAATATATATAATCTCTGACAAGAAGACACTTTGCTTGTTGCGGAAAGTGTGAAGCTGAAAAAAATCTTACGTGCATTCTGATAATTTAAGTACTCAGTAAATGATTGCCAAACAAATTATTTATATCGTATCAAATAATTTAGAATATATAATTGCTAAAGTAGAATGAACTCCAAATGAATTCGTAAACGAGCATTGTATTCACAAAATGTAGGACGATTTAGGGTTATCTAGAGGTCACTTAGAAAATTGTCTATTTTGCCGGTTTAAAATACATTACACGCCCTCGTGTCGCAGTTGGAATGTATCTCACTTGACGCTAAGAATGTGGGTTTGATTTACATTTGGGGCAAACACAGGCGGTAAATTGAGTGACGAGTGTTATAATACTAAGTATTATAATTTAATAGTTCATCTTTATATCAGGAAGATGACATTACAATACAGTTTCTCTATATACAAGGAAGACATGAATATTCTATCTCTTATTATCTTATTTTTTTTGTTCGCTTCACGCTGTATCCCGCACACAGCAGGGTAGACAGAGGGAACCTAGTGTTAAGACACTCCGTTCTCAACTTTCCGCTGAATTCGGAGGCACTGCTTGTTAAGTGGCGGAACTTAACGCCGCACCTCTTATACCAGAGTGAAGGAAATGGAAATATTAAATATTTTCACTCCTCGAGTGGGAATCGAACCCACAACCAATCGTTTACAGTCACACGTTCATGCCACTGCGCCACGATTGGCCGATATCTATCTTAATGTTCGGAAAAAAGCATGAAAGTAGAACTACTGTACGCAGAAAGCTGAAATTTGGCATGTATTTTCCTCGGAGAGTGTAGGATATCGCTCACTATGAAAGGATTTCTCGAGTTTCTTACAGAAATACGAAATCTACATATATAATTACCTTTTACAGTCAAGGTTACGGGCTACATTGGCATATATTTTGTTATAGGATGACTCGCGAGGCGCTTTAGGCTCCTTCCTCCAGATGTTCATAACAGTGGGATTTCTGCTAGTGTACGGTATAGGGCCATACACCTCGTATGGTGCGGTGGCCTACGTCGGTATCGCCTTCGTCGTGGTATTCGCCGTCGCCTTCTTCTTCATGCCGGAAACACCTACTTACTACTTGCTGAAGGGTAAGAATAGTTTTATAATTTATTTTGGTAAGTTATTATTTTCTGTAACTTTCGAAAATATTATTTTACTAGCGGCCCACTCGCGGCTAAGCCGCTTGAACTTTTTCGTTATATCGCAACCCTCGGGGGCGCATTTCTTAAAAATAAAGTAGCCTTTGTTTAAGCCTAGATTATCAACTATATTTATGCCAAAATTCCTTACAATTGGTCAAGCGATTTAGATTTTTCATATAAACTTTCGTCCCCTATTCCAACCCTTTAGAGGTTGAGTTTAAAAAAAATAAGTAGCCTATGTTAGACCCTGTCACTTTAACTATTTTCATTCTAAATTTAATCCAAATCGGACTGGTTAGCCGTGAAAGCGTAACAGACAAACAAACAGACTTTCGCATTTATAATATAAGTATGGATTAATTACAAAATACTAAAAAAGGGTCATGTTTATTGTATTGTGTTTACAAGTATGCTTCTATACAAGAAATAAAAAATATTTGCTCACTACTAAAATACCTTAGCTGAAGTTAGTTATAATATTTAAATTGGTAAGTTAAAATAACACTCAGTATTTTATTAAATAAAAAAAAACATGATTTTCGTTTTAACATTAAATTAACGAAATAAAACTTGTAATATATAATTATAATATATTGAATTTGACATCTTTTATATAAAAAAAGACATTTAGAAAACGTATAAAAATTTGAACGCGGCAAGATTCGAACCCTCGCCTCCTGAATACCATCCAGGCGCTCTCACCACTGACCCACGCGTTCTACTAGCAGATAGTGTGGAGTAACACTTTAAAAATGTTTAGAAGTATCTTTTATATATTTTATATTTAAGGCCAGTCGTGGCCCAGTGGCACAAGAGTGTGACTGCAAACGACTGGTTGTGGGTTCGATTCCCACTCGAGGAGTGGAAATTATATTTCCATTTTCTTCGCTCTGGTGTAGAGGTAAAGCGCGGCGTTAAGTTCCGCCACTTAACACGCAAGCCTCCGAATTCGGCGGAAAGTGCGGAACGGAGTGTCTTAACACTAGGTTCCCTCTGCCTACCCTGCAGCGTGCGGGATACAGCGTGAAGCTATTTAATTTTATTTAAGTTTTTTTTTTTATATTTTTTTGCAGATGACAGAGAAGCCGCAGCACAGTGTTTAAGTACAATTCGTGGCAAGTCACGGTCAGGAGTCGAAGCCGAGCTGAGCCTCATAGCAGCTGATGTCGCCGCGTCCAAGGAAAAAACTGCCACAGTTAGTCTTTAAAATGGTTTTATTTTAGCTTCACGCTGTATCCCGCTCACAGCAGGTTACGTAGAAGGAAACCTAGTGTTAAAACACTCTTTTCCCCACTTTCCACCGAATTATGGAGGTATTGCATCTTAAGTGGCGGAACTTAACGCCGCTCTTTGTCTCGACACCATAGCGAAGACAATAAAGATATTAAATATTACCACCTCGAGTGGGGATCGAACCCACACCAGTCGCTTTACAGTCCCACTTTGTGCCTCTGCGCCACGACTGGCCTCTTTTGAAATGTTTCCGGGACTATAACTTTAAATTAGCCATATATTATGTTTAGAGGCGGATTTAGAAATGGGGAGTCTCAAGGGCAACAAAGCAGTGAAGGCCCTATTACTTTCTGAGTAAAACTAATTGTTATTGACCTTAAAAAAAATTTACCCCTATTTTATTACTTGTGGAAGCTGCTAACTACCCCTCTAGGTATAAAGCGTGAAGCTAAAAAAAAAGTCCTTCCTTTAGTTACTTTTATTTTTGAAGTGAAAACTTCCTTAGGCGCGTTGAGCGTTTTGGTAGAGGGTAAAATCCTCGGTTCGCGTCACCGACATGCTAATGATAATAGTATTGAAATTGAAATTCGTGTAAATATAAATACTATGTATAATTAAGATGATTGTATATTATATTATAAGTATATTATTATAAGTATATTAATTATTTTTTCAACCACTTTGTATTTATATTTTGTTCATGATTTGTTTAACCCATCATATGTAACTAATAAATAAAACATAAAAAAATTCATATAATTTTTGCATATAGTTTTAATTACACTCAACTTAATAGTTCCGTTTTCACTTCTATCGGCAGTCCCACTACTGCTACTGTTTTTTTTTTATTACAAAAGTATCACTGTCCGTAAATTACAATTGGTTTAGGTTCTCAGGTCTGAGGCACTAACTTTAGCGAATCTGTAAAACCGGTGGTTAAATATTTGACGTCCAAAAAAATGAAGCATATAACTTATTATTTTGAATAAAATTATTTAATTTTGACTTCAAAAAACTACCTGTTTAATATTTTAGGAAAGCTAAAAAAAAAAAAATAAAATAGCTTCACGCTATATCCCGCACACAGCAGGGTAGGCAGAGGGAACCTAGTGTTAAGACACTCCGTTCCCCACTTTCCGCCGAATTCGGAGGCTTGCGTGTTAAGTGGCGGAACTTAACGCCGCGCTTTACCTCGACACCAGAGCGAAGAAAATGGAAATATAATTTCCACTCCTCGAGTGGGAATCGAACCCACAACCAGTCGTTTACAGTCACACTCTTGTGCCACGACTGGTCACTTTAGGAAAGCTAACTAATAATATTGGTTATAACCATTAGATAAGCGACGTGTTCCGCGGCAGCAACTTCAAGGCGTTCTACATATCGTCTGCTCTAGTGTTCTTCCAGCAGTTCAGTGGTATCAACGCGGTGCTCTTCTACATGACGGACATATTCGAAGCTTCGCAAAGCGGATTGCAACCGGATGTCGCCACTATTATTATTGGTGCTGTGCAGGTGGGTTCTTCATTGAGAGAGACAGTTTTCGTTTAGGCAGAGAGAACCTAGTGTTTATTTATTCTTTTTTTTTATATATTAATTTAATTTATCGTCATGAATGTCACTACGGACATTAGGTTTTTTAAAATAATCTTTATTTTTCATACAAACTCCTTTTTTCTTTCACAATATCAGAGCTTAAAAGTAAGTAAGCTTTAGCTAACTCGAGAGAATCTGTGTGTTAAAACGCTGTATTCTATTCTCTACCGATAAAAGCTTGTGCTAAATTAAAAAAATATTGTTCGGAAATAAGCACATACCTGTCGATCATTTGAAAGAATATAATTTTTTTTTTTTTAGCTTCACGCTGTATCCCGCACACAGCAGGGTAGGCAGAGGGAACCTAGTGTTAAGACACTCCGTTCCCTACTTTCCGCCGAATTCGGAGGCTTGCGTGTTAAGTGGCGGAACTTAACGCCGAATTTAATAGAATATAAATACCTTTTTGTTTTTTTTTAGAACAATGCTTGAAAACATTAAAATATAATGCATTTCCAATTATTGTGATGAAATCTTATAATAATTATGTACCTCACTCATAGCAGAGTTTTTATCTGTTTGTTCGTCTGTTTGTTCCGGCTAATCTCTAAAACGGCTGGACCAATTTTGACGGGACTTTCACTGGCAGATAGCTGATATATTAAGGAGTAACTTAGACTACTTCTATTTTATAATTAGATACTTTTTCAATTTAATGTTATTAATACGTTCGTGTTCATTGTTCATACAGTTAGTGGCATCGTTTATCACTCCGCTAGTGGTGGACCGTCTCGGACGTCGTATACTGCTCTTAGTGTCGACCTGCGGAACCGCCATTGGCTTGGTAAGTAGAAAATGTAATAATAATAATAAAAACTCTTTATTGTACAAAAATTACAAAATGTAAAAAACAAGTATAATAAAAATAAATCGGTGCAAAGGCGGCCTTATCACTGGAAATAATCTCTTACAGGCAACCTTTTATTTATAGTATATTTATAAAAAGAGATTTTGATCGGCGGAAAACAATGCAAGAGATAATGTGAAATAAAAGCAATAATAAACATACTTACAAACATACAAAGATACAAACATGCATACATACATACAAACATATATACATATATAGTTACATACGTATGTAGTGTCAAGACACTTCGTTCTCCTCCTTCCTCCCGAAATCAAGACATGGCGTGTTAAGTGGCAAAAGTTAACGCCCTCTAATATCAATTAGAACAAATACTTAATGCACGTAATAAAATCTTTCTTTAGCTTTACGCTGTATCCCGCACACAGCAGGGTAGGCAGAGGGAACCTAGTGTTTAAGACACTCCGTTCCTCACTTTCCGCCAAATTTTGAGGCATTGCGTGTTAGGGAAGGAAGGAACTTAGCGTCGCGCTTTGCCTCGATACCTGAGCGAAGAAAATGGAAATATATTAAATATTTCCACTCCTCGAGTGGAAATCGAACCCATAACCAGCCATTTACAGTCATACGCTTGTGCCACTACGCCACAACTCGCCCTGTTTTTTATATCATATTAGTAAGGTGTAATACATGTTAGTCTCGCTGCAGTCCTACAATAACTTGCAGTTTGCGATATCATGTGACAATGAACACGTTAACTAATCAGATAAATTTCTCGAACTACCCTCTTTAAATAAAGCAATTTACCCAAAATATCCACCGTTTCACAGACACTCTTAGGCACATTCTTCCTACTACAAAACATGAACAGCCCAGTGGTTCCGAGCATCAGTTTCCTACCAGTGTTGTCACTGGTACTGTTCATAGTGACGTACTGCTGGGGTCTCGGACCACTGCCTTGGGCGGTGATGAGCGAACTCTTCCCCATTGAGGTGAAAGCCGTCGCTTCGCCCATTGCGACTGCGTTTTGCTGGATCTTGGCTTTCCTTGTTACTAAGTGAGTCGATGTTTATTTTATATTTTTATGTTTGTTATCTAAGAACACTAGTACTATATAGTTATAGTTATATAGATGTTTTTATATTATAGTTTTTCCCGTTCCCCTCGCTTTCCGCCGAATTTAGGACACATTGCGTGTGCGCAAGTGACGGAACCTATAGCTACGCTTTGCCTCGACACCAGAGCGAAGAAAATGGAACAACCAGTCGCTTTACAGTCACTTTGTGCCCCTGACTGACTGGCACTATGATTTAAAAAACTTTTTTTTAACGGCAATTTTTTTTTCATGTGAAATCTATATGATATGAATTCAAAATGGTCTTCAGTATGGTAAATAAATTAAAAGATTAACTTATGACTTAACGGTCATAGTGCTTGGACGGATTCCAAGGGGCGCGGATTCGAATCCCGCTGCGTTCAAAAATGTTATACACTTTCTAATAACAGTTTCTGATTTCCAAAGTGCAAATAACACTTTAAAATGTCAAAATAGCCAAAATTATAATGTTCATTTCCTTTCAGGTTCTTCCCCACAATCTCCACGTCGATCGGTAGACATGTTGGCTTCTACATCTTCGCGGTGTGCTGCGTGTGCGCTTTCTTCTTCACGCTGTTCGTAGTGCCCGAGACTAAGGGCAAGAGCTTCCAGGAGATACAGGAGATGCTGGGCGGAGAGTGAGTTCTTATTTTTAAATTATATAACTCTAGTTTTTTTAAGTAGAAATTAGACAGCTTCTGACTGTGAACGCGATGATTGTGGCTTCGATTTCCACTCGATGAAAGCATTATATATTACTTTTATTTCTCTGGGACCTAAGAAAAAGCGCGGCGTTAAGTAACACCACTTAATGAAACTAGAGGACAGAGTGTCTTAACACTGCGTCTTCTCTGGCTATACCGCTATGTGGGAAAAGCCTGAAGCTGAGAGAAAAATGAATTTATAATCTAATAAATATTATTGCTATAATCTGATTTGTTATACAAACTTTACATTATGTACCGTACAGAGTGGCTTATCAGTGAAAATAATATAAAACGCAAGAAATCTAACAACTAGAGGCTACTAGCGGCCCGCTCGCGGCTTGGCCGCGTGAACTACCTAACTGCTGCGTTATATTGCAACCCTTGGGGGTGGGTTCTTGAAAAATAAAGTAGCCTATGTTCAAGCGGCTTAGATTTTTCATATAAACATTCATCCCCTATTTCAACCCTTCAGCGGTTGATTGTTGAAAAAATAAGAAGCCTATGTTAGACCCAGTAACTTTTACTACTTTCATTCTAAATTTCATCCAAATCGGACCGGTAGATTAGTCGTGAAAGCGTCACAGACAAACACACAGACTTTCGCATTTATAATATAAGTATGGATTATAGCATAATTTAACAGCGTGACTGTAAACGATATTTGGGTTCGATTCTCACGCGAGGAATTGATTATATCAAAACTCTTCTAATGTCTCTGCTCTAGTAAGATTAAGAACGACCTTGAGTTAAGGAGAAAAGTAGAGAACGTAGTGTCTGAACACTACGCTCTCTTTACCTATCCTGCTACATAATAAGCTACAAAAAGGATATAAATAAAAATACTTACCTTTACAATTTTTTAATTTCAGGAAACGAAAACCCGAAAAGGCGTAATTTGTTCCCAGTATACATAATTTATATACTTATACATGTTTGAATATTACTATTAAGTTTTTTTTTACGAATTGGGACCAAGTCATGCTCAAACGAGTAATGCCTTAAGTCTTTTTATATTTAATCTACATATATCGTATAAGAGTATAAATAATCTTTATAAATTATTTCACAATATGATGCTAGATTATAATATGTAAGGATGCCTATTTAATTATCTAATAGCAGAATAAATTATTCTTGTTACTTTTTTATTATTAAAAAAATTAAAAGTTAAATCACGAAACATATCTAAATATTCATATTAAAAATAAAATATTGAGTCATGTTTTTTCTTTTTTTAAAAAATATAGGTAATTAAAAAGGCATTCGTTGTTACAGAATACTAAGTCTAACTTAGTTTCAAATTTAAGACCTAAGTTGACTAGAAACTAGTCAGTTGTTATAATCAAACATATTACATAATCTGTATTTCGATATGTCAAGTTTATATGACATTTAATGACAAATTACTGTCAAAAAGATGAGATACATGTCTTAAATTATATTTCCTTCTGATATAGCAAAATATACTTAAAAACTTAGAGAAAACATCACAGATCAAATATTTGTTCAAATTTTTATTTTTTTATTGTTATTAGGCAGTTTTACTGGCAGTCGAAAAGCTAATAATAACTATTTAAATTTTAAATATTTTAATGAGATTTTTAGTTGTAACGCATTCCCTTATAGATTAGTGATAAATAAGCAATATAGCTGTGACTTAAAGTAGGTAGATCGTAGGTTCAATTTTGATTTTGTTTTATAATAAGTAACTTTGTTTTTACTAAGAAAGTTCCTAAGAAATCATTTATATTTTTTTTGTTATTCCACAAATAAAAATAATAAAGTATTTATTTTTAATTCTGTTATTCTATTCTACACTTGACCAAATTATATTGTTTTAAACCAAAATTAATATCGTACGTATCAATTTTTAGTATAAGTAAAAGTTAAATTAAAATTTAATAAAATTAAAATGGAAGACCAAAGTAAGAGTACAAACATATAGACGTTAAGAACGTAAGAAGCGGACCGCGTTGTGATACGATCGTCATAATTTTGTACATAACTATATAATATAATTGTTAATTACACATATTATAATGTGATACTGTTTTTTTTTAAATAAATATTTAAAATAAAAATGAGCTTTTATTTAAAAAAAAAATGGTCACTTTTTTTTCTACCCTCTCTTAGTTATAAAACATGTTTATTAAGACTTCTTTCATCAACATTCATTTGGCAAGAGAGAATGCTATTTATTAAATATTCTTCAGACACT
This sequence comes from Dryas iulia moderata, assembly GCA_019049465.1. Classification (NCBI taxonomy): domain Eukaryota; kingdom Metazoa; phylum Arthropoda; class Insecta; order Lepidoptera; family Nymphalidae; genus Dryas; species Dryas iulia. Next base: position 9,724,658 of record CM032437.1, read on the forward strand.
TCAGGCGCAGTGGCAGAAACGTGTGACTGTAAACGACTGGTTGTAGGTTCGATTCCCACTCGAGTAGTGGAAATATTTAATATTTACATTTCGTTCGCTCTTCTGTCGAGGTAAAGCGCGGCGTTAAGTTCCGCCACTTGACACGCAATGCCTCCGAATTCGGCGTAAGTGGGGAACGGAGTGTCTTAACACCAGGTCTCCTCTGCCTACCCTGCTGTGTGCGGGATACAGCGTGAAGCTAAAAAAATGGAATAAAAAACAAAAAAATGCTATTTGTTAAATATTATATAACATTTCAAAATTTTATTCAGACACTTAAAAAAATCGGGTTTTTATATTATCTTTTGTAAGCGTAAGACAATATTGTAACGCTTAAAAAGACCGAAGGCCGCAATTTGCCATCCGATTTGCTTGAAAATTTTACACGTGTATCCGAATCCAATGCCGGGGCTAATTAAACGAGTACATACTTAAACAATTTTCAGCAAGTATTCTGCTATTTGTTATATTTTAGGGTTTTTTAACAATGTACAACAGAAGAATGGCTGGAAATACTAAGAGTTAAGTTAAAAATGGAGCGTAGCCGGAGGAACATGTGATTCGCATAAAAACTTAGATCGCTCTTTGGAGATATAAGGAGGAAGACGAAATGAAGACAACAATATAAAGAAGACAGAGAACGTGAATATATCAGCGAAGTCGCATTCAGAAACTGAGATAAAAAAATATTTATAATACTTTATCCTCAACAACTTTGGTTATGCGCAATTTTCTTCATCTCATATCATATAGTAGTAGGTATAGCTCATTTATTATTGATGTAGAATAATCAAATGTTAAACTCTTCAAAAAACTTTACAATGAAAACGATTTCATTCAACTCGCTTCGCAATTTCATGCGGCTCGCCGAGTTTGTAAAAATATATTCCAGGTGGTGGTCCAGTGGCACAAGCGTGTAGACTGTAAACGACTGGTTGTGGGTTCGATTCCCACTCGAGGAGTGGAAATATTTAATATTTCCATTTTCTTCGCTCTGGTGCCGAGGTAAAGCGCGGCGTTAAGTTCCGCCACTTAACACGCAATGCCTCCGAATTCGGCGGAAAGTGGAGAACGGAGTGTTTTAACACTAGGTTCCCTCTGTCTACCCTGCTGTGTGCGGGATATAGCGTGAAGCTACAAAGTCGCACGCATAAATAATATTTATAACAAGGATTTGTATGAAATCGGAAGACTACACGGCGGCTGCTTAAATAAATCTTAAAATAAATAAAGGCATTAATTACTTCATGTTTCCTCAATGTGATTGTGATTGTTAAAAATTCTCGTTTTATCTATTTTAAGTATATTTGCCTACTATAATTTGTTTAAATTTAAAGGTAAAGAAATAAGGTTTAATGTGGCTTTTACTGAACGTGTAAGCATTTAGAAACTTCGACGTAGCTGGATGTAGAACGCATGACTGGGCGGTAAGAGCGTTAGAGGAGGATAAAAAAGCGGGTTTGAATCCTGCTGCTTTTATAAAAAAAAGAGCAGATCCACGCTTATTCTAGCATAGCGGGAAAGTCAAAGATAGCCTAGTGTTAAGACACTCCGTCCGTCTGTAAAACGAGATCTTGCGTGTTGAGTGGCGGAACTTAACGCCGTGCTTGTTCTCAGGTAACAAAGTGAAGAAACGAAAATTTACATATTCTCCCTCAAGTGGGATTCGAATCCACAAACATCGCTTTTATAGTCAAACGCTGTCCAACTGCGCCAAGACTGAGAATGCAATTCATTACAAACATTATAAAAAAAATAAAAATATTTTTTATTCATTCATTATCAAAACAAAAAGCATTAGTGTAGCGTAGTGCGACAGTTTCTGACTACTGTAGTCGCAGTGGTTGAAGGTTCGATCCTATACAAAGGATAAATAATATATTTGAATATGTTTTTTGGGGCCAGTCGTGGCCTAGTGGCACAAGCGTGTGAACGTAAACGACTGGTTGTGGGTTCGATTCCCACTCGAGGAGTGGAAATATTTAATATTGCCATTTTCTTCGCTCTGGCGTCGAGGCTAATTGTGGCGTTAAGTTCCGCTACATAGCACGCAATGCCTCCAGAATTCGGCGGAAAGTAATGGGGAACAGAGTGTCTTAACACTAGGTTCTCTCTGCCTACCACGCTGTGTGCGGGATATAGCGTGAAACTAAACAAAATAAAAAAAATTACATTCATCATTTTTTTATTAATTTGAGAATCATATAAAAATATGCAACAGATCACACAATATTAGTCTTATATTTAATATTAAAAATATTACATTTGTTTATTTCATTATACATAAATGCTGTTTACAAAAACAATGTCAAACATATTGTTTATATTTCAGAGGTCGTGAATTCATATTCTATTTGAGGTAATTATAAAAAATATACAAACTTTTTAAATTCAAAGAACTGTCACTTTGGTACTTAACAAAAAAACATCATTAAAAAAAATACTCTCTCACTCTATACAAAAAAATCCCTGCACAAGATTCGAATTCACGACCGTCTGAGCACAGAACCGGAACAAATAACCTAATTTTACTTATAACTATTGAAATTCCTTATTAATATCGTCCATGGCAGATAAGACATCACAAACGCTGGACGCAAACAACCTTACGTCCTCGTTCTTCGCTATTCGGAGACTAGCGCAGTACAACTTCTTATACATATCAGTAATCCTTTCATAATCCTTATTCGATTTGGATCTACAATATTGAATTATGCTTTTCAATATAAAATGCAGTCGATTTTCGTATAAACATAGAAGACTGTGTTCATTTTGCATGTTCTTCTCGTCGCCGTCTTCCGGTTTGGGATGGTCTTTTTGGTCTTCTGGGTCCCGGTCTTTTAGTAGTTTCATGATGGAGTGACACTGTCTGAGCAGTTCTATTGCGTTCTGAAGGGACTTTAGTTTTAGATTTGGTGACACTGGAATTAGAATAAATTGTTTATGTTATTAAATAAATAAATATTAAATTAAAATTAAATAGCTTCACGCTCTATCCCGCACACAGCAGGGTAGGCAGAGGGAACCTAGTGTTAAGACACTCCGTTCCCCACTTTCCGCCGAATTCGGAGGCTTTGCGTGTTACGTGGCGGAACTTAACGCCGCACTTTACCTCGACACCAGAGCGAAGAAAATGGAAATATAATTTCCACTCCTCGAGTGGGAATCGAACCCACAACCAGTCGTTTATAGTCACACTCTTGTGCCACTGGGCCACGACTGGCCACAAATATATTATTTATACATAAATAAATATATTTTTTTAATTAAAAAATAATAATAATATGTTTAAAGTTATATATAATATTGTCTTAATTAAGAGTTCATTTAAATGTAGAAATAAGTATAGTAAATGTAAAGGAATAACTCGCTTAGGTAATTTAAAACGTCATTTCAGTTTTGAGTAGCATGTCAATGTAATTTAAGAATTGTAATCAAAGAATTAAGGAAAACAAGGATACGAGACCGGGTGTATGTAGTGTTTAAATTAAAAAGTAAATAAAAAAAACACTTAAATATATCTTTTATATCTATTGAGAGAAGTTTGGTTTATATAGATATAGAATAGTTGCGAATTCGATTCTCATTTGAGGTAATAATAATATTTAAATTAATTTCATTGTTTCGCTCTGGTACTTTAGAAAATAGAGAAGTATCTATTTGATTAATAACGTGAGGCTGCTCCCTATACTATTTTAGGGCCATATTCCTGACTAAGAAAAAAATAAAGAAAGGAAAAATGAGCCACGAAAATCTCTTCATTTCACATCATATCATGTCCCGAGTGATGCTACGATGGCTTCAAGTCCAATAGAAACTTGTTTTTTTTTTTTTTTTTTTTTTTTTTAAATCTAAAAGGAAAGGGCTTTGTCGCTAAAGCGAATAAGTCACCCTGGTAGATTTCTTCAAATAACTTCTTAACTACGACTATTATCTAATCGAAATAATGCCAGCCTGTAAAGTACTCTAGCTTCATCCGAAAGGGGTGAAGCCAGTACACTGTTACAGTAGCCTAGCTCTCTAAATTTAAGTGCCATCTTATCTCTAAAATCTTGGTTAATTACACATTCTAAAAGCAAGTGAAAAACATCATCTATTGATTTATTACAAAAGGAACAAGTGGACTCTGCAGACTTACCCATCAGGTATAAAAACTTATTGCCTGGAACATGACCAGAGCGAATTCTGAGCGCCATAACGGTGTCTCGCCTATTCAAAATTAGATTATCAATCCAAGGAGAACTTAAGGGATGTGGTTGAATCGTTTTATACCAAATTCCTTTTTGTACCGATCTTTCGTCAAAATATTCCTTCCAATATAAGTCACACATTATTTTTACGTTTGGTATGTAATTTAAATAAAAGGGGAGATTAGTAATAGGAATTCCATCAAATATTGCCTCTTTGGCCAAGGAATCAACATTTTCATTACCCTCCAGACCAATATGTGATGGAATCCATTGGATGACTACATGGTTACCTAGTGATTGTAATTTCAAGATAGAATCCAATATCATATAGGCTATCGGGGTTCCTCGAAAAGTCGAGGTACACCGAGCCAAATATTGGAGAGAACTTTTAGAATCTGTCAATATCACTGTATTTTGCTGTTGGGTAGATTCAACATACGAGAGAGCTTCTGCTATGGCGGTGAGTTCAGCCTCCATAATACATATATTGGAATTAAGTTGAAATTTCATTGAAATTTTTGTATCAAAATCAAAGAAGGATGCACCACAACCCTCTTTCTCCTTGGAAGCATCAGTATATATTTTGTGAAAAGAATTATAATCAGAATCAATCAAATTATTAAATAAGTAATTTAAATCTAACAGGTTATGTTGTCTTTTCGGTTTGACCATAAAGTCAACATTACACTTAATAAAAGAATTAATATTTATATTACCCACCCAAGTTTCTAAAGAAAACATTTCTAAGTTCTTAGAGCTATGGATTTTCAAATCTTTTAACTTATTATGAACCAATATTAAAGATGGAATCTTTTTGTTATACCAATATCTAGAAATATTGATTACCGAAGAGAGCTTGTAAATTAAATTTATGCCTGAAAAATTGGACTCCATCGATTTAGCTTTCAGCCAAAACTTACCAGCCAAGAATCGACGACGAATATATAATGGTTGCAAGCACAGTTCACTTTCCATCACATGAATGGGCGTAGTTTTAATAAAACCACCAATAATTCTCAATATCTGATTTTGAATCTTGTCCAATTTCCTTAAATGAATATTTGCACTACTGTCATAAAAAAAACTTGCATAATCAATACGGCTTCTAATTAAGGAAATATATAACAATCTTAGATGCTTTGGGTGAACCCCCCAAGTAGAACTAGCCAACATTTTAAAAATATTAATAATTTTAAGTACTTTTTTAGAAACTTCATCAATATGCCTACCCCACCTTAGTGAACGATCTAGCCAAACACCTAGATACCGTATTGAATCAACTATCTCCAACTGAATGTCCCTAATCGATAAACAAACTAAATGTTTCTTATACCCTTTGTTAAAAATACAAATTTTGCTTTTATTTGGCGAAATGTTAAGATTAAGACGGTCCAATATGTCACTTAAAAGATTTAAAGTATTTTGTAACTCTGTGGTCACTTGATTTATATTCTCAGCGGTTTTATATATAACAAAGTCATCAGCATACTGTGATATAGATATGGATCTAGGTACTGCTTTACAAACATCAATTGTTGCAATATTAAACAATAAAGGAGATAAGGGATCACCTTGAGCTAATCCTTGTCTGGAAGTTCTGGTAATTATATAATCAGGACCTTCAATCGTTAAATACCTTTCCTGTAAAAAAATCCATAAATATCTACAATACATTCTTCCTACTCCCAGTTGATCCAAAATCCATAAAAGGGAAGTAATGTCGACATTATTATACGCATTGTCTATGTCTAGAAAACAACCAATAGTAATTAAATTATTTGAAAAACCAATTAATATATTTGAAATTAATGAATTTAAACTATCCAAACAAGAACGTGTCTTTCTAAATCCTGTAGTCTCCTCTGCAAAAAAATTCCCTCTCTCGAGAAACCATTCAATTCTTTTACTAATTATTAAATGAAAAAGTTTACACATACACGACATTAAAGATATAGGCCTTATAGCGGAAGCTGTAGACAAATCTCTTCCTGGTTTAGGAATTGGTATTACTCTAATCCGACGCCACTGATTTGGGATGCAATTTAAAGAAAAAAATAAATTATATAATTGTACTACAATATTTTTTGCTACGCCAGGAAGATTCTGAATCATTGAATAAGAAATATTATCGCATCCTGGAACTGAATCCTTAGATTTTATGCATTTATCAAACTCTTGTCTATTTATAACAGCTTCTAAAATGACATTGTTTGATAGAAAATTTGGAATGGGAGGACATGCACAATCAGGAGCTAGATTAAAAAGTACGTTTTCAGCTAATGATTTCCCTATATGAATTTTAGGTGAACAGTAACCTTTTAGCCATCGCATGCCTCTTAGAACGCTATCCGCAGAAATATTCTCATCAAAGGATGAACAAAACTTATGGAACTCTTTACTTTTAGCCCTTCTTGTAACTATTTGAGCTTCTCGCGTTTTTTCCTGTAACAGTTTTAAATTATCTGGCGTAGGATTCTTTCTAAAACAAATTAAAGCCAATCGTCTTTTTGCAATAATTTTCGAAATCAAAGGAGACCAATACGGTTTTGGAATAAACTTATTACAAGGATTCTGATTAAATTTTAGATACGGAATATTTAAGTCTGCAGCTTTGTTAATAATACCTATAAATTTATCATAAGCTTCTTGTGGATTAGAATTAACTTCGAAATCCTTTAGAGCTTCCTCAATACACGTGCGATAACCCAACCAGTCAGCTTTTTTTAAATTTCTTTTTTTAATAAATTGAGGAGGAAAGCTATGTATCGTCGTTATTTTAATCATCATGTGATCACTTCCTAAACATTCGTTAGTAACATTCCAATTAAATAACAAAGCTACATCTGCAGACACTATAGATAAATCAGGTGCAGACTCTTGTAAAACTCCATTAACCAGTTTGAATCGTGTTGAATTACCGTTGTTCAAAGTAACAAAATTATTGTCAGCCATAGAATCAAAAATTTGATTTCCTCTACAGTTTGTTTTATTAGACCAATTAGGGTGATGACCATTAAAATCTCCCATAATCAAGGCTTTTGTGTGAGCTATAGAAAACACCGAATCCCAATCACTTTGTGTGGTCTGAATATTAGGCGGACAATAAATTGAAATAATATCTCGAATAATATTACAATTAAACATTTTAACATGTACTATTTCAATACCAGAATTCAATATTTTAGTAGGACAAATTTGAGCTTTAATCGATTTATGAGTCAAAATAGCAACACCCCCATATGAATCTGATCTATCGTGACGAAAACAATTGTAATCTTTAAAAAAGAGAGAACATTCGGAACTTAACCATGTCTCACTAAGAGCAGCTATATGAATTTTCTCTAAAAATAATATTTGTTCAAAATTTAACTTTTTGGGTATTATGCTCTGAGAATTCCACTGTAAAAAATTAATTGCAATACTATCCATTACTAAACATTTTCCCTATAAAAGATAAGTCCTCTGGGATATTACTAAATATCCAAGATACCACCCATTCAATGCTTACTTGAACTATAGATATAATTTTAGTTTTTACATTTTTCTTCAAGAAAATAATATGTTTAATTTTATCAATTAAAGATTTGAGTGAGCTATCTCTAGATTGAGTGTTTTCATCACAACTATCACTACACTTATTGTAACTAATCTCTTCACAATTCTCTTCATAAGTGTCCATGTCGTGATCGTTTGCTCCTTCCTCAAATGATATGTGCGCAGTCTTCTGTACTCTCTTCTTATTTGAGTTTGCTTGTTTTCCTTTGAGATGCTCTGATGAGTTCTTGCCAACTCTTGCTTGTGATGTCGCTTGAGCATATGTCTTTGTATGAAGAATAGGAGACCCAGATGTTATATCAGACGAATTTCTTATTGTAGATTCTAATTCTACGACCCTTTGAGAAATCGGAGGCACCCGGGGAGGGGGAACATACATATCCAAGGCTTTTCTATAAGACACATTAAACTCGCTCATAATATCCCGTAATTTCTTTTCTCTCATATAAACTGGACAAGTTCTATCTAAAGTCATATGATTATTTGAGCAATTAACACATCTAAATGACGTAACCTCACAATTTTCATGTTTACCTCCGCATTTTGGGCATATGAACGATTTAGATGGGCACATTTTAAAAGAGTGACCATATCTCCAACACTTCGAGCACTGAGTAACTTGGAAAACAAACGGTTCTACAACCACTCTCATATCATATAAAAGAACGTAACATGGCAAAGATGGCCCTTCGAATCCTATTCTCCATGTCTCACTTTCAATCCAACCTTTTCCTTCTTTATCTCTCCTTTTCAGCCGCCTTACACTCACGATATTCGTTGTACTTGACATATTTTTAAGAAGTTCTTCTTCAGATATATCCAATTCTATATTTTTAATGACACCATATGACAATCCCACTTCAAAAGGTCGATGAAACTTCCACCCTAATTCTTTAAAATAAACACAGTTAACTAATTTATCCGCACTGTCAGGGTTGTTCAATTCTACGATAATTTTGTAAGGATTCACATGTTTAACTCTGGTTATGTTCGAAATATTTTTATCTTTAAACAATTTGGCAAGTGCAAACTGTTTGGGTAATAAATTTTTGCTTGTAATACATAATTCAATGGTTTCTCTCACCTCTCTTAATCTCTCTTTTCTTCTCTGTACTAAACTCCATTCGTCGTCCTTCTCTCGCATTCTTTTAACAGGTCGTGTAATTCCTGTTGATATTTCTTCTTCATACACTTGTGTTAGGTTTTCTAAATGTGGTAAATATCTTCTTGTAAATGATTACTATCCATATTGGATTGATTCTCGTCGCAATTCTCAACCGTATCCTTATGTATAAGGTGTATATTTAACAGAAATTACGAAAAAATAAAATACAAAGCTGGCCTGCCGGCCGCCGATGTAGCGAAACCGTTTTATTCCGATCACGTCGTCGTCGCTAATAAGATGCAAATACAACTTCTAAGCAACACCGCATGCGCTTCGACACTCGCAATAGAACCTGTTTATTAGCCGGTCCTCAGTTATCCGGATTGGCGATTAATCCGGCTAATACCTAGTAACCCTCGTAGCTTCACACGCTGTATCCGCAACATCAGGGTATGCAGAGGGAACCTAGTGTTAAGACACTCCGTTCCCCACTTTCCGCCGAATTCGGAAGGTATGCGTGTTGAAGAATGGCGGAACTTAACGCCGCGGCTTTAAAACCTCGGCACCAGAGAGCGAAGAAAATGGAAATATTAAATATTTCCACTCCTCGAGTGGGAATCGAAACCCCAACCAGTCGTTTACAGTCCACGCTTGTGCCACTGGGCCCCTACTGGCCACTGACTGATTATATTAATCCCTCGAGTAGATTTTAACCTGCTAATAGCTACAAATACAATCATATCGTTGATATGTATTTGTTTTTAATAAACATATAACATGTTGTACCTAATAGACATATAACATACTACATATGCACAAAACCCGCTTTTCTTCATATATTCGATTATTCAGATTTTCGATTATTCGGATGCCTAACAACAACTCTTAGTCCGTTAAATCGAGGTTCTATTGTATTTATATAAAAACTGAAGGTCCCCTCGCGGTTTTGCCGCGTGAACTACATAACTGTTTTGTTATATTGCAACCCTCGGGGGTGGATTATTGAAAAATAAAATATCCTATGTGTAATCTTGGATTATCAACTATATTTACGCCAAAATAGAAAAGCAATTTAGATTTCTCATATAAACTTTCATCTCCCATTTCAAAATTTTAGAGGGTGATTTTTGAACAAATATGTAGCCTATCCTTGGATTATTTACTACTTCCATTCTAAATTTCATCCAAATCGGACCAGTAGATTAGCCGTGAAAGCGTGACAGACAAAAAGACAGACTTTCGCATTTATAATATAAGTATGAATATGAATTAAACAGTACAGTACACGTCAAAGCTGACGAGTTGGCGCTGCGTCAAAAATGTAGTGTTTAAGATTATATGATATTGTTTTATTGCTTTGTTATATTTGTTTTGGCATTTCATGTAATTACATATGTAATTTGCTTGTTTAAACATAATGTTTCTCATTTATTTATTTTTCTGAAATATTTATTTCAGTGATTAACTTTTGTGTGGATTATAAACATTAAATGATTAAATATTTAAAACCACTGTACCACAATTTGACAGTATCTGACTGTAAATGTGATTTGTTGTAGATTCGGTACACACTTGAAGAGCTGACTATATTTAAATCATATTAATTTCTTTATGGGGCCAGTCGTAGCGCAGTGGCACAAGCATGTGACTGTAAACGGCTGGTTGTGGGTTCGATTCCCACTCGAGGAGTGGAAATATTTAATATTTTCATTTCCTTCGCTCTTGTATCAGAGGCACAGCGCGGCGTTAAGTTACCTCCAAATTCGGTGGAAAGTGGGGAACGGAGTGTCTTAACGCTAGGTTCTCTCTGCCTACCCTGCTGTGTGCGGGATACAGCGTCAAGGTAATTTCTTTATTTTGTCAAAGCGCAGCGTTAAGTTACGTAACTTAATATGCAATGTCTCAAATTCTCGGCTCTCTCTACCAACCCTACGAAGGCATAAATCGTGAAAGTTACACGAAAAACGAAATCTATTACAGTAATAAAATTTATAAATTTAACCCCTCTGTTAGTTTCGCTATTATGGATCATAAATTCTTTTTCAATTATGCCTTACAATCTATCTCCTCACATACAAACTCTCCCCTCACTTCCATTTCACTCGTTTAAGCTAACCCCACTCATAATCCTGTGTCCCTATTCACTCCTCTTTTCACCCATATGTTCCTATGCTCCCTATCTTCAAGTATCTTGTTCTAGCTACGACATTGTCTATACGTTTTCTCTCTGTATCGTAATTTTAATAACATTAAAAAAATATTAGGTTGAAGTTTCTCCGACTGCCCCACTCGACTGCTCTGACTCTCCTACTCAGTCCCTCTCACTCCCACTCACTTCTTCTCCCCCTCTCACTCACTTTCCCTCTTCCATTCACTTCCCCCTCTCCCCCTCTTACTCACTTCCCCTCTTGCACTCACTTCCCCCTTATCTTCTACTTTCCACTACCTCCCTCACCTCCCCCTCTACTCACCAACCACATGCACCTCTAGCACCCTTCTCCCACTCATTCTCTCTCGCCGTCATGACCCCTCCCCCCTGTACTCACCAGCGGCGTGCGCCTCCAACGCCGCAACATGTTCAAGGCGCACAGTGAGGTGCATGGCGGCGTCCTCCAGCGCCGCGAACTGCAGCGCCGCCTTGTCGTAGTTGGTGCAAGTGGCTTGCAGGAGAACGCGACGGCGGGGGAGCGATTCTGTTGTTACTCTATATAGGAAATGAGATTGTTTTAGAGGTATTTCTTTTTTTTTTTTTTTTTGGAGTCAAGTTATATCCCACACATAGCAGGATAGAAAGAGAAAATATAGTGTTAAGACACTCCTTCCGTCGTTTTTTTGGGCCCGAGAACGGCACATTTGCGTGTTGGGTGCATGCGGTAATTAATTTTCATGTCTTTGCTCTAGTGCCTGGGATAAAGCGCGGCGTTCAACTCCGCCACTCATCACACAATGTCTCTATTTCGAACATTGCGTAAAGAACCGAGTGTCTTGACACTAGATACTCTATAACAGGTAGTTATAATAACTGTCGACTGTAAACGAGACTAGGTTGTGGGTTCGATTCTCACTTAAGTATATGAAATATATAATATTTCCATTTTCTCCGTTAGGATATCGAGGCAAAGCGCAGCGTTAAGTTCCGCAACTTAATACACACAGCCTCCACAATACGGCAGAAAATGGCGAACTTAGTGTCTTAACATTAGATTCCCTCTGCCTACCCTGCTGTGTGCGGGATACAGCGTGAAGCTAAAAGAAACAAAAAAAAACAGTACATATATAAAACAAAATTACCTATATTGAGAATGATATAAGGAACCCAAACGATGATATATCATGGCGGCTCTGAACTGATACAGATATTGTCTGGGTCCAGGGCTCAGGAGGCAGTACTTGAGTGCGTGCTTGAATGCCTCCGCCACTTCCGTTATTTCCTGTAGAGAAGAATCGATTTTTTTTTTAAATAGAGGAAAAAATAAAGTGATAGGCATTTATTTCTCCGTTTTTCAGAGTCTCTAGAACTTGGAGAAAAGAATGGTATATTTCTGTTTTTTTTTAGGCAAATAAATAAATAAAAAACAATATTTTAATATGTTTTTAGTATATAAATGGAAATCTAAAGGATAACAAATCCATAGATTTGTTAGTCTTTAGATTTCTCTTTTAGTTAGATGTTATTCTTTTTTTTTATCCTTAATTATACTGTTAACATGCGGGTATAATTTTAAATACTTAGGATAAGAAATATATTATTTTCAAAAGTATAAAAAATTAAATGTAATGGGATTCGAATCCACGCTTCGAAACCTTCGAATCTACCAAATGCTCTTAAGCTCTACAGGTTAAAACAAGCGTATAAAAATACTGATACAGCTAGATAGCTATATTAGACTAGAAAAAAATATATTATTACCAAAAAAGAACAAAGAACTTCACATTTTTTCCTACATAACGGAATATCTTGCCACATCCAAATTGCCGTCCAACCAACCAACATACATCAGGCATACCATCACACGTAACTCAACACCGTACTATATCGCGATGTTAAGTTACGCTTGTTCTATAAGACAATCTCCCACGTAACTCACATCAGCATAAACCCCAGGATAGTCCTGCATCAGCACGGCCCTCGAATACAAATGGCAGGACAGCTCCCACGACACCAGGTCCCACACAGAGGACGCGCCACAACTGTCCCGAGGCCCCAAAAGTCTTAATGCTGTCAGATACAGGTCCTCGGCTTCCGTGTAAAGGCGTCGTTTCTCTGCACTTTGGGGGAGAAAAAGAGAGAGTTATTATCTGTATGTGTGTGACATTTCGAAGAAAGCAGAAAGAACCTTTTTTTATATATATGAGCCCCTGTTTGATTTTAACTATTAAACGATTTTATTAATACTTTTTAAAACATTTTTAAAGTGTTATTCCACACTTAGAAAAATCGAAAAAGGCATTTAGAAAACGTATAAAAATTTTGAACGCAGCGGGTTCGAAACCCGCGCCTCCTGAATACCGCTCTCACCACTGAGCGTGAGGGCGCGGGTTCGAATCCCGCTGCGTTCAAAATTTTTATACATTTTCTAAATGCCTTTTTCGATTTTATGAATACTGACCAGCCAGACTAAGGGCCAGCACTTTGTTAGGAAAAACGGAAATATTTAAATTATACGCGTTATTAAAAAAACAGGGAGATTCTTTATGCTTGCTTCGAAATGTTAACAAAGAGGTGTAACAATATATATTGTTATATCTCTCTGTTGAAGTTCAATTGACATTGAAGAAACATTACTCAAAACCTTTTCTTTTCAATGACAATTTTATAATTAAAAACTTAAACTATTTGACAATTAATAACTTAAAACTAGGGAGAATCGAACCCGCGCCTTTTGAAAATTGTCCAAATGTCTTACTACTAAAGAAGGATAATATAGAGACTCTATATAAAGATGCTAAGAACAAAAATATATTACAATAAGCGTATAAAAATTCTGACGTAGAGATAAAGAAAATGCAACTTAGTGGTCAAAACCTTGAATGATTTTCAAAAAACGCGGGTTCAAAGTTCTCTTTATTAAAATATTAACAATTTTTCTCAAAAGAAACATCTTTTATACAATTTAAATACATCCTTAGTTTATGAATATCTCTCTATTTACAATTCATTACTTACTACTTAAAAATAAACTATACATTATTCCCTACACAGCCTAATTACATGTAGATACAATACCATAAAAAAAATTGGAAATACTAACATTTATAATAATAATATTTTTTTTATTTATTTATTTTTCACAAATTTTGGTCTTAAATTATCATAAGAATTACATAAAAAAGCTGCTTTACATATCACCTGACACTTATCCTATATAAGAGATAGAATGCATTCTACATAAATAGTAATCAAGGAAAATTCAAAAAACCTGTTAAAAATAGCTGCAAGATAATAAACCTATTAAAAATAGCTGCAAGATTAAAAACGATATGTGTGTGTGTGTGTGTATGTAATGTAATATAATATATAATATATAAAATAAAATATAATATATAATATATGTTAGTAATAAGTAATCGCTCTATCATACACTAATAGAATGATTACTTACTACTAACGGTTAGTTAGCCTAGATTAGCTTAGCTTCACGCTTAATCCCGCAAACAGCGGGTTTGACAGAGGGAATTAGTAACAAGACACCACCAAATTATAAAAACTTTGAATGTTAAGTTGCGGAACTTAACGCCGCGATTTGCCTCGACACCAGAGCGAAGGAAATGTAAATATTAAAATATTACCACCATTCGATTGGGAATCGAACCCACAACCAGTCGCGTTTACAGTCACAATTATAGTCTCAAATGTTGCCATATACACTTTTACAGAAGAAATCTTCTGAATTAATTTAATTAATTTATTAGAAACCAAATAATTTATAAAAACGACTTTTTTCCATTTTTTTAATATTATATTAATAAATAATAAAAAAAATACTCACTTGAAGCTGCCCTGATCGCAATGCGCCTTAAATCTCATGTACCTTGCTTTATTACAAAACAGTAAGGCCAGATTCGGAATATCTTTGACATTTTCAAATATATTCGTCGCTTCGTCTAAACATTCCGACGAACGACGGGAGAGATTGGAGAATTGCTTCAATAAAAGTTTAGCTTTGGGTGCCTTTTGGTCTTGCTCCTCTACGTATTTCATGTATACTTCTGCATGAATAATTTTCAGTTTGATAAATATTTAAATATATAAAGAAAAAATTAAAAATTAAATAGCTTCACACTATATCCCGCACACAGCAGAGTAGGCAGAGGGAACCTAGTGTTAAGACACTCCGTTCCCCACTTTCCGCCGAATTCGGAGGCTTGCGTATTAAGTGGCGGAACTTAACGCCGCGCTTTACCTCGACACCAGAGCGAAGAAAATGGAAATATAATTTCCACTCCTCGAGTGGGAATCGAACCCACAACCAGTCGTTTACAGTCACACTCTTGTGCCACTGGGCCACGACTGGCCACAAAAATATAAAGATTTATTGTAATTAGAAATATATAAAGATTTATTGTAATTATAATAATAATAAAAAATAAATAAATTTACCCCAAATGGGAATCGAACCCATAATGTTGGCTTAAACCGATCCTTTACATGAGTAAAGAATAAAAATATAGGTAGCTTTTTAAAAACAACTCTTAAAATTGTACTATTATGATATTTTTTTCAATTAAAGGTGAAAGTAATTAAAAAAACATGGATAAAGGTGATATTTCAAATTTCTAATACAAATAAAGCCGATTTTTAAGGTCAATATTTTAAGAAGTTTCAAATATATTCGTCGCTTCGTCTAAACATTCCGACGAACGACGGGAGAGATTGGAGAATTGCTTCAATAAAAGTTTAGCTTTGGGTGCCTTTTGGTCTTGCTCCTCTACGTATTTCATGTATACTTCTGTTATGGGCAATTTTTGTTTGGTTATTATTCAACGCAATCCGACACCAAAAAGGATTTATTATAATTATAAAATAAAAAAAAATCCCCCACAAGTGGGAATTGAACCCAAAACGAATAAAAAAATAGGTTGCTTTTAGTAGAAACTCTTAAAATTCAACCAATGATATTTTCAGTTAGGTGTGAAAGTAATTAAAAACATGGATAAAGGTGATATTTCGAATTTCTAATTTAAATAAAGCCGATTTTTAAGGTCAATATTTTAAGAAGTTTCAAATATATTCGTCGATTCGTCTAAACATTCCGACGAACGACGGGAGAGATTGGAGAATTGCTTCAATAAGAGTTTAGCTTTGGGTGCCTTTTGGTCTTGCTCCTCTACGTATTTCATATATACTTCTGTTATGGGCAATTTTTGTTTGGTTATTATTCAACGCAATTCAACACCAAAAAGGATTTATTATAATTATAATATTAAAAAAAACAAGAATTTTCCACTAAGTGGAAATTGAACCCAAAACATTTGTTTGAGAAAAGAATAAAAATTAGGTAGTTTTTAGTAGCAACTCTTAAAATTTGACCATGATATTTTCAAAGTGTGAAAGTAATTAAAAAAAACAAGGATATAGATGATATTTGATATGTTAAAAAAAAGGTAGTTAAAAGTTTTACATAAAAATTTTAAGAATCAGTATTTGTGTTTAAAAATTATTTCCGAAAATCTCCCCCGGTCTGTAAAACAAAGTACTAATTACGATGTATGTATAGTGACTAGCAGGAATATGTAATTAAGCCTTAAAAAAATAAAAAAGATTATGGTCACAGCCTCTAAGCCGGTCAAGTGTGAGCCGGAATATGAACATGGAGATAATTACGATTAAGACTAGTGCCGATCACCACCAACCACCATCAAATTTTAATGGGTTTAATGGGTTACCGTCTTACCTCATCAGTCCCATACAAACCCCACTGCTGACTCCAATTTCCTTACATTATAACAAAAAAAATACAAAAAAAAGCCAAAAAAACAACTTACGTTGAGCATCATTCATATATCTGACAGCCAGCTCATTGCATACAGAAGCACGTCTCCTTAACAATTCGTCCTTACGGAGGGCCCTACCCTCCCCGTCCCCCCTCTGGCCCCCTTTCCCTTTGTCTCCCCCTTTTCCCTTCTCTCCACCCCCCACCCTCTGCCCCCCCTCTGCTGCGAGAACGGCACGCCCGTAACACGCGCAAGATGCTAGCATGGCTTCTAGATCGCTTATTGGAAGGGATATCTCTGTCAAAGTCAAATAAATGTAGTCAAAATCAGCATAGTCAAAAAAATTGTTTGAGTAAATTAAAGTTTGAACTAATTTAAAAAAAAACACGGTTATTTTATAGCAATTTTGTCGAACAAAATTTAAATTGTTATCGTTATAAGCATTTTATTTACAAACTGATCGGAAAAGACACTCGCTGTTAAATAAAATTACGAAGATACAATAATCAAAACTTCATTTAAATGGATTAAGCCGTTTCTAATGTCTTCTAGTAGTCAAAACACTTCTTTCTCAAGTTTGACTTGTCTCTGGTACCAAAAACAAAGAGCGTGACGATGAGTTCTGCCACTCAACACGCAATTCCTCGATTTCGAACAGAGTATCTTGACATTATATCCGCTCTGACTACCCTACACGCAAAAAGGATATAAATGAAGAAAATCAAGAATCAGATAAAAACTCACCTAAATCAAATTCATCCTCGACAATCCCATCAGTCTCTTCCACCATATCATGTTCAATCTCCATTTTGATCTGACTATCGATCTCGTGGTCCAATTCGAACTGCTTCCTATACTGCTCTAAGCAGGCCCAATGTTTGCTGAGTTGGAAGAAATTGTCCCCGACGCGACCTATCAGACAACTAGCATCTACCACACGACTTTTAATAATCATATTATTTAACAATTTCTGGCATTTATTAGCCATGTTAATATATTTTAACGAGAACCCATATTGTTCGTGTGAATAACTGTATTCCGCCAGCGTCGCATATGCCAGGCAAATCTTCTCATATAGCAAAGTCTTCAAATGAAGTTTCCATGCAAAATTATCATCTCTGTTCGGTTCGTGCCACGTGGGTATAGTATTATTTTCTTTTCGGACCAAAATGGCGTTTTTATCGACATTCGACTTGTGATGGATCAGGTAATTGCCGGCTTTATCCATTTTCTTCTCTCTCCTCTTTTTCCGGCTTCTTGAGACGTGTTCTTTTTGTCGTTTTAGCGGTTCGTACTTCATTTTGATTGGCTCGTAGGGATTCGCCATTTTGGGATGTTGCTCCTCGATTATGATTTGTTGTTTGAGACGTTCACGTTCTTCTTCCTATTAAATTAATTAACATAAGCTATATTGAAAACAACATATGGCAAAAGACAAGAGGTTAGGTTTTCCATGCTGGTCAGTCCTAGTAAATATCAATTATTCCAAAATATACCCAGTTTACAGAGAGAAACAAGTGTCAAGACGCTTTATCTTGGGTACTAGACCGAAGAAATGAAATTAATTTAAATATAATCATTAATTCATTAAAATATTCCATTTATTATAATCAATCAGAATCAAATCCACAACTATCACGTTTACAGTCAAACGTTGTCCCATTGCGCCACGACGACTTTAATCCATATTTGAGGCATTTTTTATTTTACACATGCAATAACTACACGAGATAGAGATAGATACAAAAGTAACTAAAAATTTTCTTTAACTCTGTTCAATAAACAAGACAAATAATATGGAAACATCAATAAATATTATCTAATATAAATAAATAGGTAAAATAAATACTACTTCTCACTTTGGACTTATCAATGGTCAAATGATGTAAAGCCTTCAAGCCCTTAAGGGAGTGCCTCAGAGCTCTGCCGCACCGGTTAGCTGGTTCCAGGCCAAGACCCTTGCCAGCTCGACTCTTTGTCTTTTCCCTCTAAAAAAATTGTTAAAAATAGTATTGAAGATCAAATAATATCTATACACAAATAAATAAAATTGGAATATCTATTTGTAATAACAAAATAATTCCTTTTTGTTAAATGCATATGTATATATACGCAAATAACATTTACAATTTTTGTCTGTCTGTCTGTTTCTTTGTTGCGGGTAATCTTTGGAACGGCTGGACCGATTTTGACGAGACTTTGAATGGCACATAGCTGATATAATAAGCAATAACTTGGGCCAATTTTTGGAATTTTAACTTTTTTTTTTCAAATTACACGAGAACGAATTCAAGGGTACAGTTAGAGTATAATAAAAAACAAAATAAACTAAAGAAGGAAGCTTTCTCTAACCAAATCTATTCATAGACTTTTAACAATCATTTAAACACATTCCAACTTACAGTACGATGCGACGAGTTCCTATGTCCGATATCTCGCAGAGCTAAACCTCGCACTTGCAAAGCCAACTCCTCACCAGTACTGGTGCCCTGGTCCACTGAACCTGCGACCCCACCTTCAGTATTATCCTCATCTCTTTCACATTTATCTTCCTGTTGACATTTTAAAATTTTACATTTGGGAAATAGAAAGATATTTTTTTTAATGTTAAAAATTTGAATGTAGTGGGATTCGAACCCGCATCCTTTGGAAACTGTCTAAGCGTTTTGAACGCTAAGCCATGCTTTCAGAGAATGCATGGCATTTAATTTTTTATAGGCTTTTCAAAGCAATGTCGTTCTGTTAATCGATTGAAGATAAAAATTTAAATAACCAAGAATATATTTACTATGGTGTGGTCATCGTTGCACAGTAAAACTGTTGGATTGTAACTGCGATTGGTTGGGGGTTCGATTCCCACTTGGATACATGATAATTATTCTTTTTTTTACATTTCTCCGCTCTGGTGTACAAGACAAATATAATTGATGATAAAAAAATGATGTAAACGCCGCGCTTTGTCTTAACAGAGCGGCGCAATGAAAGTTATTTAAATACAATCATTCTTGTGTGTTAGAATCGAACTCACAACCATAAGCCTGCAGTCAGACCGCACAGAATATACTGTGCCACGACGACCTTTTTACTATGACCGAGTCTACAAATTGAATTTAACACAAAGGGCATCCCTTTTTTAGCAAAAAAGCATCTCCATTTTTTAGCAAAAAAAAACATGTTGGAAAAAAGTTTTTGAAATGACCGGTTCAAATGTAATAGATATCCATATATTATGTACATTTTAACAGTACTAAATGCCACGCTCAGAATTAAACTGATCGAACTCATAGTTTTCCTCCCAGTTTTATTAAAAACGATCATAAAGAGCTCGTTCTAAATATTCTAATGTATTTTTTGAGTTACGTCACTCTAATTCTTAGGGCGCAAAATAACCACCATTGAACTTAAACACTGGAGGTGTTGTAAAAAAAGTTAAAACGAAAAATTGTTCATTTTTTCTTTTTAAATTACAAAAGGATAAGACAATAAATCATATAATTTCAAAATTATACTATTATAATATTGCTGAGTTGAATCGTAATATTAATAGTAGTGTTGATGACTTCAGCAAGCGTACAATACTTTTACTCACTACAAAAGTTTCATAGTCCTATGTACGTAAGTATTTTACATGATACGTCCAGCTTCACTTAAATTGTAGAAAATACTACAAGCATTGTAAATAATAATTTAAAAATAGAACTCAAGATCAAATATAAATATCAAAAATAAGTAACTCAAGATCAAATATAAATATCAAGATCAATATCAAAAATAAGTAATGAATAAATAAAATAAAAGGGAGTAATAGCAAGGAAAGTTCAGTAGAGGAAAAATAATAGATGGAGTGTCACACACGAGGAAAAAATGTGAAAGTGAGAAAAATAATATTATATTCAAAAACACAGAATTAGAAATACCAATTGAAAACAGTTTTTTCAGATTAGCCGTTAAAATTTTCTCTAGCCAATGTTTTCCTCTTCCACGAAGGTCCATCGATGAAGGTCATCACTACGTCTAACAATCAACAAAAGGGTCGAACTCAATAGATAGACCCTTTTGTTGATTATAGGACGTCGTGGCGACAAGGTACTAGCAACTAGCGGAGGTTTAAAATGATATTCTAAGTACTAACTACAGTATATCTAGCTTTATATGAAAATCAAATGAAAACTTTACTTAAGTTAATAATTACAATACAATAATATGATAGCCATATTCCTCTTTTAATGTAAAAGTACCGCAAATTTAAAAATCTTTTATTGCTAAAATACAAATTTATCCCTTCACATTATTTAAAAAAAAACCCATTTAATTATTTTATATTTAAAAAAACATACATCGATTTCGAATTAAGTAAACGTTTCCCTTATTTATTATATTAGTCTTTTGAATTTTCGTTCGTTTAAGAAAATCCGACGTTTTGAATACTTTACATATTAATATGAGCTATTCCACGTAGTACGAACTACTCAGAGGTTCATATTGATATGAGCTTTAGACATCCTACAGTCAGCGAAATGGTGTAATCTAAATTATGATAGATACCAACTTTTTATTGGTGCACTTTGTTAATTCTAAAAGGTTATCTAAAAATGTGTTAATGAGTTGAAAAACACTTTTAGAAAATATTTAAAAATTCAAACGCAGCGGGATTCGAACTCACACCACTTGGAAACCATCCGAGCGCTCTGATCGCTTAACCATACTTCATTTATACATTTTCTAAAATATTTTTCTAAAAATGTTTAAAATAGTATATACTATTAATATTTTTATATTCTACATATTTAATACATACATGGTAAATACATACACAACAGGGCAAGATAGGATGAATTAAGTACTTATAACCCATACGATTTCAGCAATGGTTTTCACACTAGCCCAAAGTAAAAAATACAATCAATTTTCCCAGCGAAACCGTACGATGATGGACCCCGTAGTATCCCATAATCAGCAAAAGGGTCGAACGGAAATGACTTCGACCCTTTTTTGATCATAAAACGTCATGATGATATAGGAGGATTATTAGCATGTTCCACAGGTGCAAACAACTTTTATAGTGTTCAAAATATTTCATAAATAAAGGACTTTCACTAGTTAGAGAAGACCAAGTATCAAGAGATTCCGTTCTTCTAATTTCTGCTCGAAATCGAAACATTGCACGTGGAATACTCAATGCCTTGCTTTGCCTTGCATACCAGAGCGAAGAAATAAAAAAATATATAATAATTTCTCCGAATAGGGAATCGAACCCACAACCAAAACCTAACCAAATGCTAGCCTCCTGCACCACCATGACCACTAGAACTACTTACTAGTAAGAATAATAATAAAAAGTAATTAATATTCTAGCTTCTAGCGTCTAAATACACACAAAAGTAGATATTTTTCAAATAGCAATGATGATGATCACACAACGTACTTTAGTCCACATAAGGATCGGAACGATACTATCTTAGACCCTTTTGTAGATTATAGAACGCCATGGTAGTTACCAATATATCTAGCAAATACTTTCCATTTTCCAGTTATCTTAACTTATAGTCTTATAAAAAAAACTATTTTAAGAAAACGTATAAAAAATTGTACGCAGCGGGATTCGAATCTGCGCCTACTATTTGATCGCTAAGCCATACGTTCTACTACTGGCTGCGTCGAAATTTTTATACGTTTATTACAAATTATTTTTATTGTTATTAATATTCTCTAGTATTACATGTATGATAAACTTAACATGTTCACATAGTTTTCAAACTTTAGTTTGGAAACGCAGATGTGCACATACCTGTTGTTTATACATGAACAATGTAAGATGACAGTTTAAAATACCTAATTAAAATAATAATAAACTTTATTCAGCGTTGAGATATAGAGACAAGAGATATGTTAGAATTTGCACAAATTTATCCGATTTTTTTTTTATTTTCACGCTGTATTCCGCACACAGCAGTGTAGTCAGAGGGAACCTAGTGTTAAGACACTCCGTTCCCCACTTTCCGCCGAATTTGGAGGCATTGCGTGTTAAGTGGCGGAACTTAATGCAGTGCATTGCCTCGATACCAGACCGAAGAAAATGGGAGTAATTTTTAATATTTCCACTCCTCGAGTGGGATCCGCTAATTCATGTCCCGTACAACGCAGAAGGTATCCCCCGCGTTGTACGAACTTACTTTATTAATAATAATATTCATTTCCAATATCATACTTTATTAGGAGTGGCTATTTTTGATATTTGGACTAAGAACAAAACTATATTTGTACCAAATTATATGACAAAAAACTACTAAGACTTACTAAATAAAAAAAAAATATTTTGATGAATTTTATGCGATCTGTTTAATAAGAAGAAAATGAATACATACCCTGAAAAAGACATTTTTTAAAATGTATAAACACTGTCCGGGCAGTGTTCAAAAGAGGCGGATTCGAATTCCACTTAGTTCAATTTTTTTTATGTTCTAAAAATAATGTTTTCAATTTCATGTGTAAATAACACTTTATTTTAAAAACTTAAAATAATTATTATACACACCTTATCTGTAGTGTCACTCATTATCTCCACCTTGTCATCATCTTTATCCACGCCACTGTCCACGTCCGACGTCGAATGGCCGGGAAACTCTGCATAGCTGCCGAAATCCGTATCCTCCTCAGAATCGGAACTCTCATCTAAAAACGGACGTAACTATGAATATATGAATGTATTGACCACAGGCACTATCTGCAATATCACATATATATTTTTCCACATTCAATCGATTCTGTTCGCAATATCGCCAGCAAAACAATCGCACGCGCTCAGCTCTGTCATCAATAATATCAACAATATCGAATCTATCAATAAATAACATAATACCCCTGCACTAGCGTGTTCAAATTCGATTGATTTAATTGGAGGTTGAGGGATGGTAGAAAAACTGGTCTGCAATGGTTTCCTTCTGCGAGAAGGAGACCGCGGAGCGCGTGCGCGAGGCCAGCACGAATGCAGACCCACTCCGCCGTTGTAGGTCAAACCAATGTGGAAGGACAATGGTGATCCTCTTGCATACAATCGGGGGTGCTCTAGACGAAACCTCGGGGCGTCCTGAAGGCGATTGTAGCTCGCAGCAGGCGGGAAATCCACCGGGCCATCGTAGTAGCACGCACAACCGTTCCTGCAGCGACTCATGGCGGTGGAAAGGGTTTCCGCTGGGGTTTAGCGGGTGGTATCGGGCTTAGTAGTTACTGACCTGACTGAGCCCCCCAGTACCTATAATAGACACAGGACGTCTATAGATAAGTCAGTCAGAACTAAAGTAAACCCTCTTATTTCTAAGGGATCACTATACCGCATACACGCTGTACCGTACATACTGCTAAACCTATTCGATATTTAGGGATCTCCGATCTAATTATCAATCTTCTAGAAAGCCATATTGGAAATTCCGCTGGTAATTGAAACAGGTATTCCACGCATGCGCAAGATGAACGTTGCATAGATTGCAACCAAATATACACACATACATATATGTATATACTTTTTTTAACTTCACACTGTATCCCGCACACAGCAGGGTAGGCAGAGGGAACCTAGTGTTAAGGCACTCCGCCACTTTCCGCCGAATTCTTCAGGCATTGCGTGTTAAGTGGCGACGCTCAACACCTCGACACCAGAGCGAAGAAAATGTAAATATTAAATATTTCCACTCCTCGAGTGGGAATCGAACCCACAACCAATCGCGCTTACAGTAACACTTATGTACACAAGTACCACGACAGGCCTCAATATATACTGGTGTATATAAGCATACATTAAACATATATACATATGTATGTACTAAAATATATAATTGTTAGGTCTATAGAAAAATTTGAAGTAAATAATACTATATATGTAGATCTAGATTATAGACGTAGAACGGACTAGCCACAGTACAAGGGATAATCGATACCGGTTATTCACGCTTGCGCACTGCAAATGTTCAGCAGGCTGTTACCAAAACACTACATTAAATAAATTTTTATGTAAAAACTACATAAAAAAGAAAACAAAACGTTTGTCTGACGGTAAATTAATAAACGGCAACGTGGTAAAATAGTTTAACCTACAATATCATCACATACGTGCCCGCCTAAACTAAAATACCGAAAATTGCTAAAATGAGACAAATCATTTTATAGATCTCATAAATGTATTTATCATTTTATATAAAAACAATCACATTCAATCAGGTTCATTATAGGTTAATGAACCTGGTCTGGACCCAATGCTTTCATCAATAAAGGTAATTCACGCCTGCGCACTATGAAAGTTGCGCAGACTGTGACAGTGACAAGGTGTGGCACACAAGGCGTGGCACTTATCACCCCTATCATCATTCTATCGCCCTATTCCTTGAAGTTGTCATGTCAATAAAAGGAATATTAAGTTTCAAAACAAATAAAAATAATAGTGTAGGTAAACTCTATATGAAGAACAATGTGAGCTTTCAAAGTGGTTGATATTTTCTCAAGTTCGTAATAATTATTTTTTCTTTGATATAGATATTTTGACAAAATGTTCAAATCATTTACCAACTGCGAAATGAAACCATTTACCAACTGCGAAATGAAATACTATTGTGTATCGTACAGAAAATTACTTTTATCAACATAATAAAAGCATTAAATCTGAACTCAACCGTTAAAATAAATGTCCTGAGCCCAATGCTATAATCAATCAAGGTGATTCACGCCTGCGCACAATAAAATTGCGCAGACTGTGATAGTGACAGGGAGTGGCACTATGGTTATATGACGTTAAGTGCCACACCCAGGGCGTGGCACTTATCTACCCCTATCATCATTTCTATCACCCTATTCTATATAGTGCGCTCTTTCTATTCGTCGTCTATTACTGCACATGAGACCTACCCCATATTGGCTGTAAGACATTTTTTTGATAATATAATTCATTTTGTTAAAAAACAAAATTATACTGTCAATATATTTGAAAATTGGTAAAATGAAAAAATACTTTTATTAGCCTGATGAATTTATTTATCATTTTATATAAAAATAATCTCATTAAACCTGGCTCGACTAATTGCTTAAGACTCAATTTTTTCTTTAATAAATGTAATTCACGCCTGCGCACAATAAAAGTTGCGCAGACTGTGATAGTGACAGGGCGTGGCACTATGGCTATATGACGTTAAGTGCCACACCCGGGGCGTGACACTTGTCACCACTATCATCATTTTATCACTCTATTCTATGCCATTTAAGGTGTAAGATAATTTTTAATGAATTCATTTATTTTAATCAAAATTATTCTGTCTAAATTAATTTTAAAAAATATTCAGAGAAGCAAGCATAATATAAATATCATGCTTACAATTTACAAATATAACGGTTTGCCTCTATTTAAAAACAATGAAGGCTTCCGTATTTAAAAAAAACAGTACCAGAAACAAAGCCTACCGGTAAAGCACAATGAAGTAATCGATACAGGTAGTTCGCGCCTGCGCACTATAAACGTTGCGCAGTTACTAATAACTACTACCTAAGTGTATATACGGTTATATGTATGTATATATGTTTAATGTACATAAGTACGAGAACATAGTTTTTAAATATATAGCTGATATATACCACACCCATATAAATAAAAATAATGTTAGCCTGATAGAAAATATTAGGTAGTAAAATAAATTACATTAAAATCCAAATTTGTAAAAGTAACTATTATTTTACTACCTACATGGCCACAAATTGAAATATCTAAATAAGCAATGATATAAAGCAGATACTCACCTTTTTAATTTGAAGCACAAAGTAGACGTTGGATTTGTTAAGGAATAGATGACTCGATAAAATTGTGCACTTCACAAAGAAAAGACACTAAAACTTAGACATCACGATCACTGTTTCACTAACTGTTTGTTCAAGCAATAATGGAACCAATCAATCGATATCCTGTACCGAGCATGCGCACCAAAAATGTCCACAGTTCAATCATCCATATATTCAATTTTCTTAATAATTTTCAATATTTAACATTTTTAATATTTCAATCACATTAATCAATTTGTTCAGATTTTAATGATAAGCCTAGAAGCGAGAATGATTAGTTCACAAGAAATGACCCAACCATCAGTATAACTACACTAACAATAGACATTAGACTATTGCTAGCAGCTAGACTGAGAGCTGGGTCTAGATTGAGCCATTAGCATGGAACGAAAATTGATGTTCGATATTTACGCATGCGCACAAAAGGCGTTGCGCAAAATAGTGACAGAACCCATAGACATACTTTGTACACAATAATAAATAGGTACTTATTATTTTAATACTATAAAATTTTTCCATGTGCACCAATGATGTGGTGCGTTTTAATATTCTTAAAATAAATTTTATAATATATATAAAATTTTATATCAGTCGGACAGACAGACAGACTTTTGCATTTATAATATTACTATGGATGAATATATCTATGAACACAGACATTTAATCCAGACTTGACTATTAACTAAACGACAACAACTACCTACTACGAATACAATTCTATATCCAACAAATGATGTTTTTTTAGCTTCACGCTGTATCCCGCAAACAGCAGGGTAGGTAGAGGGAACCTAGTGTTACGACACTCCGTTCCTCATTTTCCACTGAATTTCTTACCGCCTCGTCTCAGCAGAACTGCCTTCCGAGCCGGCGGCAGGTGTGTTCATTCGACGATATAAAAGTGCTTGCAAAAGTCTATTTGAATAAAGTTTTTTTTTATTCTGGAGGCGTTGCGTTTTAAGTGGCGGAACTTAACGCCGCGCTTTGCACACCAGAGCGAAAAAAATGGAAATATTAAATATTTCCGCTCCTTGAGTGTGAATCGAATCCACAGCTAGTCGCGTTACAGTCACACGATTGTGCTACTGCGCCCCGGCTGGCCATATTAATGACATTTGCACACAATAACCGACATAGGGAGTGGCACTAAGACCGTCTTGAGGGTAACTGCTACGAAGGGCGTGGCACATTTCCTATGATTGCTCTATCACCCTACGCTAGTCCACACTTTTCATTCGTTGTTTATTACTGTATATGAAATCTACGCCATATTGGATGTAAGAAAATTTTTCGCTTGATATCATTATTTTGCTTCAAAATGAAATTAAAAACAATTTATAATCAAATTCTAAACATTACGTATTGAAACTGCCATCCATACTTATATTATAAATGCGAAAGTCTATCTGTTTATCTGTCACGCTTTACCGGTCCGAATGGAATCAATAATCATCATCCAACATCAAACAATCGTATCAAAGATTCTGAATGAAGTGTTCGGAAAACTCCTCGACTATCCTATTCATGTACTGAATTTTCTAATAAATTATCGTTTATAGTTAAGCTATCGGATATATTCTAAAGTTAATGACCAGACTACCTGCTGGGCAGTCATTAAAAAATAGACTCGGATGTTTCGTACATGTAATGATGAAATGTTCAAAATAATTAGCTGATCTAAACAATTAGATGATAACCATCATCACAGTCTAGTAAAATTATATTATTATATATTGTATTTTTATACAGCAGATTAGAAGTAACGTACTTAATTTTCATACTTTCGCTTCTACGACGTCTTTTTCAGTGGCTTAAATATGTGAATCACATTTTTAAAATGTTAAAAAGTGAGTTAATTCCTTTTTTATTAGCCTACGCCATATAAAGTAATACTTTTAAATCTAACGATGGAGGTAAAATAAAGATAGCTTAATTTATTAACATTTTATTCGAAATCTGCCAGCCAATATGATGTAAAATAAAGCACCATAAAATTCTATGGTATATAAGGCATTTTTTTACGCTTTACGATGTATATACGCTTGCGCACTACATCCAGCTAACCACCATTTTGAAGCTTTCTAGCAAGTAAAATATGGGCGTGGTCATAGAAATTATATATTTAATCTGGTCACGTAAGCCAATGGTTGGATAACCACGTTTTGTGCGCCATTTTTGCGATTTTATACTTGTTCCTTGATGAGCGAAACAAGTAGGAGGATATTGTCTGGTCGAAAGATAGAAAGAAAGAAAGAAAGAAAGAAAGAAAAGTTTTATTTGTAAACATCTTCGTGAGACAGCACTAACTTAAACAGTAATTAAAAAAAAAACAAAAACATAAAATAACAATACAATTAAATAACATCTTATTATGACAATATTGTCTACCAATATACGTAATAAAATAACTAATCTTATATTATCCTACAATTTTTCCTTTACTAATAAATGATACAAAATTGAGTTTTAGTGAATAATAAGAAAGTGGCTGGAAATTAGAAAATATAACGCAACTACCATAAATTATGAGACAGATAAACCAGAAGTTATTATAACTTTAGGAAACTCCTCATTTCTCTTTGTTTGAAAGAGTTGTACGAATTTTCACTACCGAAATATATCTATTAATCAATCATCAATCAATCAAACATGGCAGTAGACTGGCTGTTAAGTTTAAGCTATGCATCCATACTTATATTATAAATGCGAATGTCTGTGTGTTTGTCTGTCACGCTTTCACGGCTTATCTACTGCTCCGATTTGGATGAAATTTAGAATGAAAGTAGTAAGAGTTACTGGGTCTAACATAGGCTACTTATTTTTTCAAAAATCCACCTCTAAAGGGTTAAAATAGGGGATGAAAGTTTATATTAAAAATCTAAACCGCTTGACCGATTGTAACGAAATTTGGTATAAATATAGTTGATAATCTACGCTTAAACAGAGGCTACTTTATTTTATAAAAATCCACCACCGAAGGTTGCAATAAAGCGTTATATTTCACGCGGCGAAGCCGCGAGCGGGCCGCTAGTTATCTATATATCATCTAGTGTCAAGACGATTGGTCCTACACTTTCCGCCCGAAATCGAGAAATTGCCTACCAAATGAGGGAATTCAACGCCGCACTTTGTCTTAGGTATCAAAGCGAAGATATGAAAATTTAAATGTTACCAATCCCAAGTAGGAATCGAACCCACAACCATTGCTTTACAGTTAGACGCTGTCCCACGCCACGACGATCGATATATAGGAATTCATTATTTCACGCCTGCGCGGTATAAAAACTAATGTGTGTATATCAGACTTAAAGTATTTAAAATTTAAATATACGTCCAAAACTGCCAACAATTGTTAAGAAAGTTTCGTAATTTAGACCACCTAAACTATAATTATTCTTTGTCTTCTATTGGACAATATCAATATATAATTAGCAACAATAAAAAAATAGGGTTGGTTTCTAAAGAGTAGGGGAGAGCGGGGTTACAAGTTACCGAGGTAAGTTGTTCCGATTGAAATAGCTTCCCTAGTAAAAAGGATAGGAATATAGATTAAGCACATCGTGAAACGGAAGGCGATAGCGCACCGACGGCCACCATCTTGAATAGGCCATTGGCACTAGAAACATCAGAACAGCAGGACGCGCCTCAATAATTCACGTACGTAAATATTTCCATATTTCGTATTTTTGGTCTATCTCACAAATTTTAACGATTTGCCTTGAGTATTTTAGTGTTTTCAAATAATATTTTATATACTTTTTCGGTACACTATTCGTAAATTACTTATGTTTCATAATCTAATCTATATCTGGCCTTTTTTCCAACACGTGTACTTGGGGGCTAGAAGTTCCCTTTTTCGGGGGCACGTTGTGACTTTGGAAAAGCTTGCCCCAATTCGTTTGTACTAACAATGAAATATAAATGATGTAATTTTTCATTTGTAGCAAGCGAGGATATACCCGAAAATTAACACGAAGTTGTGTGTCACTGGAGTTAATGCAAAAAGCTGTAGATGCAGTTATCAAAGATGGCAGGAAAATAAAAACTGTTGCCAGAAAATCAAAATCATTATACAGATTTGTCAAAAACCTAAGAACTGGAGTAGAAAATGTCTCTATTGGTTACAAGAAAGTAAGATTAGGATTTACTGAAGAACAGGAAGATAAGTCAGCAGAATATTTGTTGAAATGAGCGTCAATTTTCTTCGGTCTTTTACCAGAAGAAGTAAAAAATGTAGTGTATGAATGTGCAGTGAACTTCAACGCTCGCAATATCCCAACATCATGACATGCAAATAGAAAAGTTGGACCAGACTGGTTGACTTAATAATTGTTTGTTAATAATTGTTTAAATATAAATTATAGTTACTTGTTATAACGTACATGTTGATTCTTATAATACTGTTGATTAATGCTTAAATAATGATTCTTATGATACTTGTTTATGATTGCTTAAATAAACAATCTTAGATCTATCATTTATTATTTTTTATTTCACAATTATTTGTGCTATTAAGCTTTCACAGACCAGGTAACAATATACCCCGGTTCGTTAACAACTTACCCCAACTTGGGGCAAGTTGTTACTTTCCGACTTTGGTCTTTAAAATAATAATAGTAAAAAAATCTTACAAGGAATGTCCCAAATAACTATATTAATAAAAAAGTTAGAGATGTAAGTTTATTTAAATCGTATTGTATGAATACTGAAATCAAATATTCGTAACATTATTTAAGGTTAATTAAAAATCGGAACTTTTAGCCCCGCTCTCCCCTATAAGCGGAGTGTTTTATCGATAGGGTAATATATATGTTTAATAATATTTAAAGAGGCCATTCGTGAGCAGTGAAACGCGTGACTGTAAACGACTGGTTGTGGGTGCGATTCCCACTCGAGGAGAGGAAATATTTAATATTTCCTTTTTCTTCGCTCTACCGAGGCAAAGCGTTGAGTTCCGCCACTTAACACGCAATGGGGAACGGAGTGTTATAACACTAAGTTCGCTCTGCCTACCCTGCTGTGTGCGGGATACAGCGTGAAGCTATAAAATAATATTTAAAGCCTAGCGAACCCTAGGCAAAAAAAGATTCTATATTTCACACATGCGCAGTATGACTCAGAGCTTTTTATAAAAAAGTGAATCGTTTAGAGAATCAGTATAAAATATTAATCGTACTACAAAAAATATTAGGAAAACTAACTGTTAAAGTACTTGAAATTTAATTAAAACAATAAAAGTTTCATTGGCAAACCATTAATTTTTTTTTTTTTAACTGTTTATATTTATGCTCTACGGACATGAGTCTGTACCTTTTATTAACATATGCATTTTACATTTTCATTTTCTTGTTACATTACTACCTACTATTCTAAAAAAGTCCAAGTATTGCACTAAATTTACAATTTACAATTACACTCGAGGAGTGGAAATTATATCTCCATTTTCTTCGCTCTGGTGTCGAGGTAAAGCGCGGCGTTAAGTTCCGCCACTTAACACGCAAGCCTCATAATTCATAAATATCACATTCATTGCAGGTAATATATCTGCCCTTTCGTTTTTGTTAAAATATTTCGGTCTTTCTGCTGCGCGTAGTCTATCTAAACTACTAAGGTTTCTTTTTCTTTCTCTATATTTCAGATTTTGTCTTTCTTTTTAATTTTACTTACTCCTCCGTTATTTTATTTTGTTTTGCAATTTTTAGGTTAAAACAAAAAAGCATATATATTGATATAGCAACTATATAAGTTAAAATTCCCTCAGTCCCCAGCAGTTCTGTTAGGTCCGATTATGGCAGCGATCGGGTAGCCGACAGAACAGAGGGTGCTAAGAATCCCTGGGTTCGGAATGGCTGCCAAAAAACGACTTATCTGGCTACGTACAACGTAAGAACGCTTATGACAGAGGAAAGGTACCGCGAACTGGAAACAGAGGTCCTCAACAAGATTAAATGGGATATCATAGGGCTGAGTGAAACACGACGTCGAGGTGAACATTTACTCAAATTACCATCTGGACAGCTAATCTACTGCAAAGGTTATGAAGATAGGTCCCAGGGAGGAGTGGGTCTTTTAATTAATACATCTATGGCAAAATGTCTTCTCAGTGTTGAAGCTATATCACCACGTGTCATCTTCGCAATTTTTCGGCTTAACTCGCGTTACAAACTTAAAGTTGTGCAAGTCTACGCACCGACATCAGCTCACGACGACAGCGAAGTGGACGAATTTTATGACGACGTACAGAAAGCTATAGACAAAATTCCCTGTTACTTTACAACGGTGATGGGAGACTTTAACGCAAAAGTTGGAAAAGCCCTTGAGCATGAAAAGTTTGTCGGAGAGTTCGGGCTGGGCCAGAGGAATACACGAGGACAAACTTTGGTAAATTTTATGGAAGAAAAACGACTTTATGCTCTCAACACATTTTTCAAAAAGAAAGATCAAAGACTATGGACTTGGAGAAGCCCCGATGGCAGGACAACAAATCAGATAGACTATATTTTAAGCAACAAGAAGAACATTATTACGGATGTCGATGTCATTAACCAAGTAAGTGCGGGAAGTGATCATAGAATAGTTCGTGCAAGACTACTTATAAACTTGAAAATGGAACGCCGAAAACTGGTTAATACTTGTCATTCTGAGCCAGATACATTATGCCTCCAAAACCAAAAGGATTACTACCAACAGAGGCTAAATGAAAGGTTGTCCACTGTTGGGGAGAGCTGTGACGTAGATAGTTATAATTCAGAAATTATAAATGTAATTAAATCAGTGGTAAAAGAAATTCAAGTACCCTCTAAGAAATTCTCAATATTATCTAAAGAAAGTCTGGAGTTATTAAGAGAACGAACAGAACAACTGAAGCTAAAAGACCATTCGCAAATAATTAACCTTAACAAAAGCATTAGAAAGTCAATAAAAAGGGATATCAGACAAAGAAACTATGCTGCTGTGCTAAATACTATATCACAGCACAAAGGTCCGAAAGCTCTTAGAAGGAAACTCCAGTGTGGAAAAATGGAAATAATTAAACTTCGCTCCACTAATAACATAATAATATCGGACAGAACAGAGATTGCTAGAGAAGTGGAAAATTTTTATACAGACCTCTATCGCTCTAAGACCGCAGAGCCAAAATCTGATAAAAAAGACCCGCGAGCTCCTCTTACTAGACACAGAACAGAAGACCTCCCTGAAATAAGTCTGTATGAAATAAAAAATGCCATCAAGACGATGAAAAGCGGAAAGTCACCTGGACCAGACAAGATACTTGCGGAATACCTCAAGATTGGTGGAACGCCACTTTTGAAAAAATTACAACTGCTATTTAATAAAGTCCTATTTGAAGGGAAAGCCCCGAAATCATGGAAGGAAGCAGTTGTGATCTTGCTCCACAAGAAAGGTGATAAAACACTTCTCGCTGATTATCGTCCGATCTCTCTACTTAGCCATATTTATAAGTTATTCACCAAAGTGATTACATGGCGTCTTAAATCACGACTAGATATGGCACAACCGGTAGAACAAGCGGGTTTTAGAAGTGGATTTTCCGCAATAGATCACGTTCATACTGTTAAGCAATTGATAGAGAAGTGCATTGAGTACAATCAACCACTCTTAGTTGCGTTTATCGACTATGAAAAAGCCTTTGATACTGTAGAACATTGGGCAGTAATGCACTCACTGCACAGAAGCTTAGTCGATTCAAGGTATGTTGACCTATTAGGAGAAATATATGGAAAAGCCACTCTCCAAGTAAAGATCCACACACTAACGAAACCTATACCCGTCGGACGAGGTGTTCGCCAAGGCGATACTATCTCTCCCAAGCTATTTACATCATGCTTGGAAGATGTTTTTAAACTCCTCGACTGGTCGAAAAGGGGTATAAACATAGACGGTGTACGACTCAACCATCTCCGCTTTGCAGACGATATAGTTGTCCTAGCAGATAACATACAAGACCTACAACAAATGGTGCAAGATCTGTCTACAGCCTCCCTTAATATCGGTTTAAAAATAAACAGCCAGAAGACTAAAATTATGTGCAAAGACATCAATGTAGATCATATCATGGTAGATGGGAACAGAATTGAAAAAGTAGACGAATATGTTTACCTTGGCCAATTAATTACGCTTAAAAGATCGAGTCAAACGCGTGAGATACAACGCCGCATTCAACTGAGCTGGGCTGCATTTAGCAACACGTCGGATATATTTAAGAGCAAGATACCGATTACACTTAAACGCACGACGTTTGAACAATGCATCGTACCGGTCATGTCCTATGGAGCAGAAACTTGGTCTCTGACCCATCATCACATAGCCAAACTGCAAGTCACGCAGAGGAAAATGGAACGTGCTATGTTAGGTGTCTCCTTAAGAGACCGTATACCAAATATAGAAATTAGAAAAAGAACCAAGATAACTGACATTGCACGAACCATAGCACAACGCAAGTGGCGGTGGGCGGGACATGTCTGCCGCAGAACTGATGGAAGATGGAGTCGAAGAGTTCTAGACTGGAGACCGAGGCAGGGGAAAAGAAACGTGGGACGACAGCCAATGAGATGGACCGATGATCTTGTTAGAACGATGGGCCGTCAATGGATGAGGAGAGCTAACAACCGTATAGACTGGAAGTCCAATGAGGAGACCTATACCCAGCAGTGGGTGAAAAAGGGTTGAAAGAAGAAGAAGAAGAAGTTTAAATTTTCTTAACTTGTAGGTCTCTCTCTCTAAATATATATTATAATATACGAGGAAATAACGGTGAGACAATTACAGAAAAATTACCGCCAAGAACGCACAACATAACATTCCTAATGTTTTTTTTATTTCATCACACTAAGGACATAAGGTCTGTGTATCTTATTTTTAAAATAATCTTCTTTTTTATAACGAGTCCAATTTCTTTTTCATCGAATTATTGGCAGGCCCACTAACTATCACTACTACAAATGCGTGCATTCTTGTAATACAAATAACACGTTCAAAAATGGACTGTGAATAAAGGAAATGATTTTCGTCTTTGGAAGAGGCAAAAATATGCCTGTATATTTTTTTTTCTTTTTTTAGCTTCACGCTGTATCCCGCACACAGCAGGGTAGGCAGAGGGAACCTAGTGTTAAGACACTCCGTTCCCCACGCACCGCCGAATTCGGAGGCATTGCGTGTTAAGTGGCGGAACTTAACGCCGCGCTTTACCTCGGCACCAGAGCGAAGAAAATGGACATATTAAATATTTCCACTCCTCGAGTGGGAATCGAACCCACAACCAGTCGCTTACAGTCACACGCTTGTGCCACTGGGCTACGACTGGCCACTTTTTCTTCTTTTATTAAATATTTAATATTTCCATTTCCTTCGCTCTGGTGTCGAGACAAAGCGCGGCGTTAAGTTCCGCCACTTAACACGCAATGCCTCCAATAATCGTCGAAAAATGGGGAACGGAGTGTCTTAACACTAGGTTCCCTCTGCCTACCCTGCTGTGTGCGGGATACAGCGTGAAGCTAGAAAAAAACCATTTAAAAATTCAAAATAAAAAACGACTTACCTTTAAAATTCGGTGATGCCGGATTAGTAGTGGCCGGTACATACAAATCAGCCAACATGTAATGTGAGGACGCCACTATTTGAGGATATCTCTCTTCCTTCAGCAGTTCCACGACATGTTCCAACAACTGCTTAACATGCTTGGACCTGTTGAAATTTAGCTATTTTAGACCGGATTAATTGCGTATATTTTTGGTATTCGAAAATATGTTTTTAAGAAACCAGACGTTTCGAAGACTTTACAGTAGTCCGTGGTCACAGGTCTACCTTAGACAACACTTAACAACAACTTAGAAAAAAAAAACAATTAGTGCATTTTTTCTAACTTCACGCTGTATCCCGCACACAGCAGGGTAGGCAGATGGAACCCAGTGTTAAGACACTTCGTCCCCACGCACCACCGAATTCGGAGGCATTGCGTGTTAGGTGGCGGAACTTAATGCCGCGGTTTACCTCGACACCAGAGCGAAGAAAATGGAAATATTAAATATTTCCACTCCTCGAGTGGGAATCGAACCCACAACCAGTCGTTTACAGTCACACGCTTGTGCCAGTCGTTCATTTCGAATTTTCGTGAAAATTACTCAATAATATAATATTTCGTTTGACGTTATTTTATTTTGAAAGTGGCAGTCCTAATACATTCATTTTTAGCTTCATGAATTTTCTATATAGAACTATGAACAGGTAGAATGTCTGTGACCACAGACTAATGTAAAGCTTTAGAAACGTTGGATTTTCTAAAAATATACGCGAAGTTAAAAAATAATATTTTCTTTTCAAAATGTGTAATAATCGCGAAAATTAAAGAACTTTAGAAAACGTATAAAAAATTGAATAAGGCGGAATTCGAACTTAGCGCGGCGCTTTGACACGGCCTTCATGAGGCGCAGGTTCGAATACCGCTGCGTTCAAATTTTTATACGTTCTCTAAAAATCTTATTCAATTTCCTTAGTATTTACTATTTACTTTTCAAAAGTAATAAAAGAACTTATTATGCTCGAACCTGTTCATCAATCTCATATTCCTTGCAACTCTATACAAAAGCATGGCCACGGGAGTCGTGAACGGATTATCCATAGTATCAGGGCATAGAGACGTCAAGTCATATAACTTCACGACATCATCATGAGGACCTTTGAACAACCAGTAGGTGTGACCAGCCTTGGTGGCATTCGACTTAAAAAACGACAATATATTCTGCGCAACATTTCTTATAACTTTTGGCGAAAATCTGGAATTTTCCATGTTCGGCAGATCCTCTGTTTTCATCGGCTCATATTTTTGGACTATACCGTCTAAATGGTAACACATCAGGACTTCTGGCACGTTGCACATTAAGTTGTCGAGCCAATAGTCGATCCCGGTTAAGACGTTTATGGGTTCCCGAGCGTCTCTTAGTCTAAGACTAACACAGGGTCGATCTTTATCACCAAATATGGGTAGATTGCTGCCAATCAGCATGTGTATGTCTTCAAAAGTCCATAGAACATTACGGTTGAAGTTCTGCTCATTCGCGGGCTCCTCGGGTCTTGTTTCCGGTTCGGGCAAGAACGGACCTTTTAGACAATAAGCGTTATATTAAAAAAATGTTTCTAAAATATATTTGATATGGAATAACATAATGGATAAGGTTATTATTATTATTTATATCTATACATGAATAATTCATATTTATACTATAAATGCGAAAGTCTGTGTGTTTGTCTGTCACGCTTTCACGGCTAATCTACCGGTCTGATTTGGATGAAGTTTAGAATGAAAGGTCATAGGCTACTTATTTTTTCAAAAATTAACCGCTAAAGGGTTGAAATAGGGGATGAAAGTTTATATGAAAAAACTAAACCGCTTGACCGATTGTAATGAATTTTGGCATGACTATAGTTGATAATCGGAGGTCAAACATAGGCTACTTTATTTTTCAAAAATCCACCCCCGAGGGTTGCAACTTAACGAAACAATCAGGCAGTGCACGCAGCGAAGCCGCGAGTGGACCCCTAGTATTTTAATATATGAATATATGGTTATATATGTAATATTTATATAAGCTTGTATGTAATTTACATTGAAATCTCCCTTTATCCGGTTAGTACATAATTTTTCAATTAAAATATCAAAATATAGTCACAGCATGTGACGATTTTTAAAGAAGAAGGAATACAATTCGAAAACGTATTTTATATGCTTGTACATTTATATTAGGTATAATGGTAAAACTTAAATCATTTGTAACTACAGAAATCAATAATATTAATTTACAATAATATCGATAACTTGCTACCAACGTAAACAAGTGGTAATAAGGGTATAAGAATTTCGATGCAGCTGATAGTAGAACGCATGGCTTAACGGTCAGAGCGCTTGGACGGTTTCCAGGAGGCGCGGGTTCGAATCATATCATCATTCAAAATTTTTATACGCTTTATAAAATGTCTTTTTCAACAACTGTATAATTATATTTATAAAACAGCGTCTGACTGTAACACGTTGGTTGCGGGTTCGATTCCCACTCGGGGAATAATTACATTATAATAAAATTCTCTTTTACTCACTACGGTACATACACAAAGCGCGGCGTTGAGTTTCGCCACTCAAATACGCAATATCTCTTCATTAGAAAATGAATTGTCGGATACCTAATAATTACTAGATTTGTATAAAAAATAGGAAATAATAAATTTAATCGATAATTAAATCGACTCACCTGTCAAACACATGGGCGTGTGAGGCGCATCACTAGGCAACGGTACCGGATGTTGTACAACACTATGAGAGAGGAACTTGTGGGTCAGCTGGAGGGCTGAGCTCGGGCTCGGAGCGAGTGTGAGCGACATTCGTTCCTAAATAAGCAAAAAAAAAATCCTTAATATTTTTTCTTGTTTTCGCGATTGTTACACATTTTTTTAGGCTTCACGCTGTCCTGCACACAGCAGGATAGACAGAGGGAACCTAGTGTTAAGACACTCCGTTCCCCACTTTTCGCAGAATTCGGAGGCATTACGTGTTAAGTGGCGGAACTTAACATCGCGGTTTGCCTCGACACCAGAGCGATGAAAATGGAAATAATAAATATTTCCACCCCTCGAGTGGGAATCGAACACATAACCAGTAGTTTTACAGTCACACTTTGTTTGTACTTTTGAAATGAAACTATTTTAACCGGCTTATCGGATCGCGTATATTTTTGGTGTCCGAAAATTCATTTTTAGAAAACTCGACGTTTGAACGACTCTACAGTAGTCCGTGGTCATAGGTATACTCTGACAGGTAGAATTTAGAGTACTCTTTCACGCTTTTTCTTAGTGAGAGAAAAATTAGGGCCAGTAGTGGCCCAGAGGCAAAGATTATAAAGCGAAAGAACAAAGATTGTAAAGCGATTGGTTGTGGGCTCGATTCCCATGGAAACATTTAATATTATCATTTTCTTCGCTCTGCTGGCGAGGCAAAGAGCGGCGTTAAGCTCCGCCAGTTAATACGCAATGCCTTCGTGAATGAATTCGGTGGTGCGTGGGGTACGGAGTGTCTTAACACTAGGTTACCTCTGCCTACGCCGTTGTGTGCGGGATACAGCGTGAAGCCAATAATTTGTGAGTCACTCACCTTCTCCGACATGGTCTTAAGTATATTTTCATAGAAGAAATCCTTCAGCCAGGACCACTCCGACTTCATTAAATATTCATAAACATCAAAATCATCCAAAAGGAGAGTGTTCTCTACTCTGTGGACCATCATGCTTACCTTTAACAAAGTAACAATTATTAAAATATAATTAAACTACAGAATTATATATATTTTTTAAAAAGTATAATAATTAAGGATGTCGTGGCACAGTGGGACAGCATTTGACTGTAAAGCGATGATTGTGGGTTCGATTACCACTCGAAAAAATGATTATATTTAAATTTTCATTGCTGCTACTAAATACTAAGCGCGGCGTTGAGTTACGTCACTCAACACGCAATATTTCGAATTAGAGCGGAAAGTGGAGGATGGAGTGTCTTGACACTAGGTCCTCTCGGAGTATAGCCGAGTAGCCGCAATGCGGGAAAATGTGAGCTTGTGAGTAAAAAATGAATTCAGCGGGATTCGAACCCGTGCCTCCTAGTAACTTAGAAGCGCAGAATTACCACAAATGATTAATTAAGATTTTTGCTATTTCGTCCCCTTAGTGGTAGAATTTGCATAGACATTGAAACAGTAATTTGCTCATTTAAATTAGTATCCTAACACAAAATTTCATATTTGTAACTTAATGAATGATCGTGTTCCATGATCATTTTTAACCACCATTTCAACCCTTAGAGGTGGAATTTTCAAAACCACTCATGTAATTTACCCAATTTGAATTAGTGTTAAAAAATGAATGTTTTATGTTTTTAACTTTGAAACTGATGATTTGTTAAAAAATGTTCTCACATCTAATTACCCCCCATTTTCTTTCAATTTAGACTGGCTTATTTAAATTGACCTACTCTTATCAAGTATGATACATTAGTAACCCATACCTTATATTTTATAATGTATTATTATACAATAAATTAAAAAAATGTTAAAAACAATAAAAATATGTAAGTTAACATCATACTCAAAGTACATCTAAGTCAAATATGAAAAAAAATATCCTTTCTCTATTCAACAATCATGTCAGTATAAAAAAGTAAATACAAGCAAATTGTACCATACAAACTTAAGAGTATATTATTTATACTAAAATACAAACAGGTAAAATTTTATATTAAAAATACAAGTTTAGATTATATTATTTTAAAATTTAATCTCTATACTTACAGTGCCGTTAGGCTGGTAAGGTAGTTTAAGTAGCTTCTTGATACATTCTGCATCTGATATAACATCTACTTCTCCCACACAGTCTGGGAACATGTGTGCCATGCGGAAGCTGAAAAATTGAACATTATTATAACAATATGTGTAATACATATTTGAGTCATTTGAAATTATCAATATAGTAAGGCCATTGAGGTACAGTTGAGTCTGACAGTAAGTGCAAGTTGTGGGTTCGATCCCCACTCTGGTTAATTGCATTTGAATTTTTATTTCTTACTTAGGTATGGATAAAGTGCAGTGTAGTGCTACTTGCAGTGATTGGTATTCAGGTGAAGTGGAGAACGAAGTGTCTTAACAACAGGTTCATACTGACTACCTCGGTATGAGGAAAAAAATGAGCACCTACTTTTTTTTACACAAAGTGTACTAATTTAAAAAATGGTTAATTTGTGAGGTCAATCATTTAATAAAGCTCGAGTCACTCTAAAAATAATGCACAGTTGGAACTATTACAGATAGACTTGATAACTGAAATTTAGTACATTGAAACATGTGATAACAGTAAGAAAGAAATTGTGTTAAATAGCAAGAGTTATTTTCTTTTTACAGTGTTAGGACCAAATGACAAATCATTAATTATTTACTCGGCTTCTTGCAAATCCAAAAACAACAAAGCATTGTACATTTGTATTTATATTAACTTCTTTACCCGTAAAAGAATAATTAAATATATTTTTTGTTTTCCAAATGCATAAATAAACTCTAATATTAAATCATATTC
The DNA here is from genome assembly GCA_019049465.1 of Dryas iulia moderata. NCBI lineage: Eukaryota > Metazoa > Arthropoda > Insecta > Lepidoptera > Nymphalidae > Dryas > Dryas iulia. Next base: position 9,766,420 of record CM032437.1, read on the forward strand.
ATTGAGAAGAATTACCTTGACAGTCCACTATCTCTGGTCAAAATCTGTTTTAGACCATATGTATCTATCCCACCCCAGTTGGACGGAGGCAAGTTGAGATCAGTATTACATTGAAGTCTTGCATATCCCACAGGACTTTGAAATGCAGTGTATTTTACCACTGCTGTTGATTTCACGCCGGGTGATGGACTGCGGTCCTAGAATGTTGTTTACATTTTTGTGTTAATAATGGTTAAGAGAGACAGTATGTATTGGCGGTGTATTTTAAAATATTACGAATGTAGTAAATAAGAGAAGATAAATTATACATACAGATCTATTATATACAGAAATTTACTAATGTAAAAAAAACAAAGCGAGAAAAATCTTTTAGGTATGAAGGTATTTTATTACTAGTCAAAATCTAAAAATAGCAAGCTAAATTAATAATAACAATCATCATATTAACTAATTTATCAATTTATTTAAATAAATACAAAATTACGATTAATTAAGAGCTAAAAGTGACAAGATTGTAAACAATATCTATATGCGGGTTACCTTGTTGCGGCTGTGTTCTTGTTCATTTTCGTTTTCCTCGTTTTCCTTCATTTTTTTAAATTATTTGTTGTTCAGCAGTGGTAGAAATAAACACAAATGATTTAATACGGTATTTGTCAGAGTTAAATAACGCTTTTATAAATATTAAGAAATCGCTTAGAAGTACGGCTCCAAAAATTTCAACATCTGATCCTGAGTGCGTCTGTCAAAAGCAGGTGTTAATTTAAACGTTATTTAGTTATAAATTATTGTTATGAACATTTTATTATCTTCTTTATTAGTTATATAACAACAAAATTTGTACATTTTATGTATCAAAAGTATTAATACATGCGCATAATATTAGTAAGAATGAATATTAATAATATATTCTATTTTTATAAATAATCGAAAATGGCCTTTTAAATTTCGGCACTGTCGATTGTCAAAACGCAAACGTCAAATCTTAAAAGTCAAAACATTGGACTTGTATTTTTCCACCCGAAAAGTTATTAAGTTGTGAATTATGAAATACATAATTTGTGTTTTAAAATATAGTATATAAAAGAAAACACTATATTTTAGGTTATATATAATTTTTATTTATTTTAGAACATTCAATACATATAACCTTAAATAATAAATGTGAATAATAGTAGAAAGGCTTAAAAATGCGGCTGACCGCCCGTTTATTATCCTCTGTTGCACAAAAAAGACCTTTCTTCATTACGACTCCAATATTTTATGTTAATGCTGGTAAGAAAGTATTTTAATATGTATATGTTAACAAAATTTCTGTTTTTAAGTATAGAATATTCGTTTATGTAAAGATATTAAAGTTTTTCGTGAAATACTAAATATATTTCATATATTTTTTTAGCACCACATTTGGGTCATCTTTATACAGCAGTAGTGGCAGATGCAATACAAAGATTTGAAAAATTAACTAATCCTGATTGTAAAGTTGTATTTAGTACAGGTAAGAAATTATATAATTAATAAGAAGTAAAGATTCAGAAAGGGTATAAGTTTAAGTCCCATTTAGGAAATCCATTATATTTATGTTATTTTCATTTTTCCACTCTAGTTAAACAGATCTCAAGGCCGCACTTGAGACTTTTTGCTTGTTTTAAATTTGTATTTGAAACAGATTGATTTGGATATTAAAAATGTAAAATATCTTAACACTTCTTTCTAGGAGCTTATTAATTTAAGTAATGAAAAAAAAAAAAAATAGTAATATTGCTAAAATAAAGTAAGCCATATTATGTCTAGTTATTATAATGTATATAAGTAAAACAATCTTAGTCTAAAAAAGACCTCTAGTTTCATATTAGAAAGTTTATTACAATTTTAAATTGCATATTATAACTCATGCTACAAAAAAATACACTTATAAAGAATATAATGATAAAATAATTTCCTAAGAAATTATGGATTCTCTAAAGAGTCCATACAAATATTTATTTTATTTATAATGTTGTTGTTTTAATTATTACATTAGTACAATACAACATATTGTGAATCAATTTCCTAATTACTATGAGAAAAGCCATATTTTACCACTTTAGAAAACATAAAAAATTAATGTAATAGGATTCAAACCCAGACTTCTTAGAAACTGGAGTATACTATCCTTTACACACAGCATTTATTTTATAATGACCACATAATCTTTGCTTTTTTTATTATTTGTTTTAAAATGTTGTTTTAATTATAGCTTATGTATAATAATAAAATATATATTATATTTACATATTTTTTTTATTATAGATAACCTATACAGACTACATCCAGCTACAAAAATCGTTTTATTAATCTATTTTTGTATTAGCATATTAAAATAATGATTTACCACTTTTTAGGAACCGATGAACATGGTACAAAAATACAGCAAGCTGCGGCAAAAGCAAATCTTCCATTACAAGAATATTGTGATAACATATCGAAGGAATACAAGAATCTCTTTAAACACTTTGAAGTAGACTATACAGATTTTATAAGAACAACTGAAGATAGGCATAAGAAGGCTGTAAAACATTTTTGGGTAATATTTATTTATTTTTGCATCTAATGCATTGAAGAAAGCCTAATAAAAAAAACACCACTTTCTGCCTAATTTCAAAATTTGTATTATATATCTATGTATGTTAGTAAATTTAAAACCCTGTGTGTACACTCAAAATTTTTTTTTTATAATTTTTGCTATGGCACATTGAAACAATGTCGTTGACGTTTCTTTAAAGTATATTTTATTTTTAATGGACATATTCTATTTTTCGTTTTGCGGGAAAATGTGTCAAGAAAGGCCAAAACAAAAGAAAAATAATCCAAATATAAAATCATTTCCCCAAGTGGGAATCGAACCCACAGCCAATTGCATTTACAGTCAGATAATGTCCCATTGCGCCATGATAGCCTAAAATAAACGAACATTTACTATTGCAAGTTGTCGAGAAACAAGCTGTTTGTATTTCGGGTTCAAATCCCATAAAATGTATTTTTTTTAATAATTTTAACATGTTGAAAAAAAACGTTTATAATAATTGATATTTTGTAGCTTTCATTGTTTTTTTTAATATTATTTTTAGCGTACATTAGTTAAAAAGGATTATATTTATAAAGCCAAATACGCTGGTTGGTACAGTGTCAACGATGAGGCGTTTGTACCTGAAGCTCATACGAAGGATGAGGTCACTAAAGATGGAAAGGTAATTAAAAAATATTAATATATTATATATTTTTTAACTTACGCCTATCCTGCACATAGCAGAAGAAGGAACCTAGTGTTAAGACACTCTGTTCCCCATCTTCCGCCGAATTTTGGAGGCATTACGTGTAAAGTGACGGAACTTAAAGCCGCGCTTTTGCCGCCGCGCCCTCGATACCGAAGACAATTGTAATATTAAACATTTCCATTCCTCGAGTGGGGATCGAACCCACAACCCACAACTAAATGAGTCTGTCATTTACAATTTGTGCCCCTGCCTCACGACTGGCCTCAATATAACATTTTGTTTTTTACTTACCACTAGATATTTATAAAATAAATTGTCTTGATTCACTAACTGACTGATAGATTAATCAGTCAGATCAGAATCAGTCGCCCCCGAGCGTGAACTATTATGGTTAGAAAGAAATTATAAAATGTATAAAAATTCGCACCCGCGCATCTTCATTAGCATCCAAACGTACTGACCGCTAAGCCATATGTTCTTCATCTATGATACAATCTCAGTCGGCTTAGAATTTCGAATTCGTTTTACTGCGTCCAACTTTTTTTATATCCAAAGTTTTTCACACATTATAACATTTTAATAATGGAGTGTGAATAACACTTTAGAGTTTCAATTTTTTTTTAGTTTGGGGGTTAAATATATTAAATAGAAGTTCGTCATTTCTGAAATTATAAAGTCAAAATTCTACGCTTATATATATATTTAAGTTTATAATATTATATAATTTTTATAACTTAAGTATATAATTAATTTAATAATAAATAATTCAGAATTTGTAAAGTAATGCAGTTATATGTAGCCTGTTTTTACTTTCGAAACTTATTATTGCTCGTATCTCTTGTCAAACAATTGTTCGTAGAATAATCATTGGATAGCACGAATTTGTAAAGATCTCTCTACAGAGATGCTAACAGCAAAAATAATATAACAACCAAATTACAAATTTGACACATCTGGATATCGAACGTATGGCTTAGCGGTTAGAACGCTAAAACGGTGAACAAGAAGTACGAGTTCGAATTCAACTCCTTTAAAATGTTTTTTTTTTTATAGCTTCACGCTGTATCCCGCACACAGCAGGGTAGGCAGAGGGAACCTAGTGTTAAGACACTCCGTTCCCCACTTTCCGCCGAATTCGGAGGCATTGCGTGTTAAGTGGCGGAACTTAACGCCGCGCTTTACCTCGACACCAGAGCGAAGAAAATGGAAATATTAAATATTTCCACTCCTCGGGTGGGAATCGAACCCACAACCAGTCGTTTACAATCACACGCTTGTGCCACTGGGCCACGACTGGCCACTTTAAAATGTTTATACGTTTATCATGGAACTGCTTTTTCTATTTATTTTTTTTAACATTTATATATTTCAGGTAAAGGTATCAGTCGAGTCGGGTCACAGAGTAGAATGGACAGAGGAAACGAACTACATGTTCAGACTTAGCGCATTCAAAACTCACTTGCAAGAATGGCTTAAACAGGGTATGTTTATAATTATTTTTTGTATATTAAAAAAAATAAAAAATTAAATAGCTTCACGCTATATCCCGCACACAGCAGGGTAGGCAGAGGGAACCTAGTGTAGTGTGTGAAGACACTCCGTTCCCCGTATATCTATACTAATAATATAAAAAGCTGAGGAATTTGTTTGTTCGTACACGGTAATCTTAGGAACTACTGGCCCGAATTGAAGTTGTTAATATAACAGGACTTTATGGGATAATAAGAGGCCATCGTAGCGCAGTGGGACAGCGTCTGACTGTAAAAGCGATGGTTGTGGGTTCGATTACCACTCGAGGGAATAAATGTATTAAAATTTTCATTTCTTCGCTCTGATACATAAAACAAAGCGCGGCGTTAATTTCCGCCACGCATAGTGTCTCGATTTTGGGCGGAAAGTGGAGAACTAAGTGTCTTGATACTAGGTTCTCTCTTATTACCCTAGTATATGGGTAAAGGCGTAAAGTTATTTAAAGGAAAACTGCAGAAGAGCAATATTTGTCATAATAATACATTAGAAACAGGCTGTAAAATAGTAGCATTGGAATTTAAACGCGATGCTAAAAAAACATTAAACCTATTTATATAATTTAGAAAACTTATTAAAATTTAAACGCAGCAGGATTCGAACCCGCGCCTCCTGAATAACGTCCAGGCGCTCTGATCTCTCTGAGGTTTTCTAAATGTATTTTTCAATTTTCCTAAGTGTGGAATAACATTTTAAAAACGGTTAAAACTATATAATAATTTTGTTAAAAGAAAATGGCGTGGTAAACTACTTTGTTCTGCTCTTTAGACATTGTGTTTTAACCAGCGTTAATCTATTGTTATATTATCTTGAATTTACAAGCTTATATATAAACATTATGAGTTGTACACGGATAATTAGCTATACTAATATTATGAATGCGAAAGTATGTTTGTTTGTTTGTCTGTCTGTTATGTTTTTACAACTAATTTACTTGTCCGATTTGCATGCGATTGGGAATGGAAATAATTGAAAACTCAGAGTTAATCACAAGGTACTTTATTTTTCAAAGATTAAGCTTCAAAGAGATAACTTTCAGAGAAAAATAGAAGAAGAATTTTTTGTTTGCTTCACGCTGTATCCCGCACACAGCAGGGTAGGCAGAGGGAACCTAGTGTTAAGACACTCCGTTCCCCACTTTCCGCCAAATTCGGAGGCATTGCGTGTTAAGTGGCGGAACTTAACGCCGCGCTTTACCTCGACACCGGAGCGAAGGAAAATGGAAATATTTCCACTCCTCGAGTGGGAATCGAACCCACAACCAGTCGCGTTTACAGTCACACTTACGTGCCCCTGTGCCGCGACTGGCCCCAAGATGGAAATTTGTAGAAAAAATCTGGATCTCTTAACCAGTTTTGATGAATTTTCTTAAGAAGACAGTTGATGACTCGAGATCAAACATGGCTTCCTATTTTTTATAAAAACCAACCCCTAAGGAGCTAGCGTAAGGGATGAAATTTGTGTAAAAAAAGTCGCTAGTTCGAAGTATAAAGTGGTTTAGTCGGCACATAAAAACATAAAAATTGTTATAATTCTTGATAAGAACACTATTTTAAGAAAGCCAGAATACCTTTTTTATCTTAACTTCCTTATACGGTTGTTAAACTTATTATGTGTTGTATGTGTCAGAAGGATTAGTCCGACAACCTAAAGATTATTTTAAATAATTATCAATAATTTTAAAATATTATTCAAAATTAAAATAAGTTTTTGGTCAGTCGTGGCACAAGCGTGTGACTGTAAACGACTGGTTGTGAGTTCGATTCCCACTCGAGAAGTGGAAATATTTAATATTTCCATTTTCTTCGCTCTGGTGTCGAGGTAAAGTGCGGCGTTAAGTTCCGCCACTTAACACGCAATGCCTCCGAATTCGGCGGAAAGTGGGGAACGGAATATCTTAATACTAGGTTCCCTCTGTCTACCCTGCTGTGTGCGGGATACAGCGTAAAGCTAAAAGAACAAAAAAATATTTTTTTTTTTAGAAAATATACAAAAACATACACATAGGAGGAATCGAACCCCCTTCCCCTCTCTTTATAATCTGCCTACGTGCTCTCAACAATATTAAAAATATTAAAATTATAATTTTTATTTATTTTTTAAACAGATGGCGTAATAACTCCAAGTAAATTTCAAAAGCAACTTCAAGATTACTTATCAAACGAGACTTACTTTCCTGACATATCTGTCAGTAGACCCTCTAACAGAGTGCATTGGGCTATTCGAGTAAGTATTATTGTCAGTTTCACGCGTTTGTCAGAGAGAATTGGAGTGTTAAGACACTCCGTTCTTCACGCAGCTCTCGAAATCGAGACATTGCGTGTTAAATGGCGGAACTTAACTCTACGCTTTGTCCTAGCAGACAGAACGTGGAAACGATATATTTTTTTTGAAAAATTAGTATTTAAAAAAGGCATTTAGAAAACGTATAACAATTTAAACGTAGCGGGATTCGAACCCGCGCCTCCTGAATACCTTTTTTCAATTTTCCTAAGTGTGGAATAACACTTTAAAAATGTTTAAATGTAATTAAAATTTATTTAGTTGAGTCCATAGTGGCGCAGTGCGACAGCATCTGATCGCAAATGTGGTGGGTTATGCATTCGATTCCCACTCGGATTTTAGAATATTTTATTTATAATATTTTTATTTCTTCACTCTGGTACACGAAAAGCGCGGTGTGAATTAAGTGGAAAATAGAGGACGGAATGTCTTAACACTAGATCGTGTCAATGTTGATGATATTTTAATTTTTTATCTATCTTTTTCAACCTAGTAGAGTTAGATTGCCTTATTTATTTATTATTTTTATAAGTTTTGTGGAAACCAAATTAACTATACTGTAATCCATACTTATATACTTATATATTATAAATGCGAATGTCTGTGTGTTTGTCTGTCACGCTTTCACGGCTAATCTACTGGTCCGATTTTGATGAAATTTGGAATGAAAGTAGTAATAATTACTGAGGCTAACATAGGCTACTTATTTTACAAAAATCAACCTGTAAAGGGTTAATATAGGGGATAAAAGTTTATATGAAAAAACTAAACCGCTTGGCCGATTGTAATGAATTTCGGCTTAAATATAGTTGATAGTCTAAGGTTAAACATAGACTACTTTGATTTTCAAAAATACACCCCCGAGAGTTGCAATATAACAAAACAGCGGGCCACTAGTATACTATAATATCATCAGTATGTATGTATGCATATGTACGAGTATGTTTATTTGTTTATATTTGTATACGTATGTATATAAGTATATAACGTGTATAGTTGTAGGGTCTATATACTGAATAATTTCATTTAAAATTACCTCTCGCACTGTTCCGCCATTCTCTTTTTATATTCGTATATCTACTTTAAAAAAAGATTGCCTGTAAGAGATCACTTACAGAGATAAGGCCGCCTTTGCACTAACATGTACAACATTCAATTGTCAATTTATATTTATTTTAATTATTTTTTGTTTTGGTGCAATAAAGACTTTTCTTTCTTTCAAAGGTACCTGATGATGAAGAGCAAAGCATCTACGTGTGGCTCGACGCCCTTATAAACTATTTGACAGTGTGCGGGTTTCCCGACAGGCAGGTCGTACACAGAGATCGGATTTGGCCGCCTGATGTTCATGTAGTGGGAAAGGATATACTCAAGTTAGTGGATTTTTTAAAAATGTCTTTTGCCATTTATGTGATCTAGTGTTAAGATATTTTTTACTTTCAATTTTTGTCCGATATTGAGACATTGCGTGTTGAGTGGCGGAACTTAACGCCGCGCGTTGTCTTAGGTGTGTGAAGAAATGAAACAACCATTCCCCGAGTAGGAATTGAACCTGTAACTATCGCGTTTACAGTCAGATTTATTAGATAGTGGTTATTGTCCGATTCGGTAAATTTTAATTTCTTCATTCTGGTACAATATTTTAATTTCGGATAATGCGTAAAGAACGGAGTGTCTTGACACTAAGCTGCCACTATCTAATAACACATCTCGTTTCGATACATCCATTACAATATCGATTATAATTCGCATCGATTTGGGATCAATTATATTATAATATAAAATTACAAGAGATGCTTAAATTGGATATATTTATTCTATAAAACTTGAATAAAATAATATTATATTATATTAAGTAACAAATGTGGGGCCAGTCGTGGCGCAGCGGCGCAGTGTGACTGTAAACGACCGGTTGTGGGTTTGATTCCTACTCGAGGAGTGGAAATATTTAATATTTCCATTTTCTTCGCCGCGCCGCGTTAAGTTCCGCCACTTGACACGCAATGCCTCCGAATTCGGTGGTGTGTGGGGAACGGAGTGTCTTAACACTAAGTTCCCTCTGCCTACCCGAATGTGTGCAGGATACAGCGTGTAACTAGAAAAAATAACTATATTAGCATTCTTTCCAATTACTTAATTAAGTTTCCAATAACTTTAGGTTTCACGGCATATACTGGCCGGCTTTCCTAATGGCGGCCAACTGGCACCCTCCTCGCCGCCTCCTGGTGCACTCCCACTGGACGGTGGACGGCACTAAGATGTCCAAGTCACTAGGCAACGTAGTGACCCCGCTCTCCGCTCCCGTGCCCAGTGAGGCACTGCGGTATGTGCTACTGAGGGAGGCCACGCTGGTTGATGATGCAAGTGAGTATTTGAAGATTGGAAGTGGAAGATTGTTGTTTGTATATGTATATATGCGTAAGTATATTATAAATGCGAAAGTCTGTTTGTTTGTTTGTCACGCTTTCACGGCTAATCTACCGGTCCGATTTGGATGAAATTTAGAATGAAAGTAATAAAAGTTACTGGGTCTAATATAGGCCATTTATTGTTCAAAAAACTAATCTTTAAAGGGTTGAAATAGGGGATGATAGTTTTTATGAAAGATCTAAACCGCTTGGCCGATTGTAGGCAACGCCTCCGAATTCGGCGGTGCGTGGGGACCGGAGTGTCTTAACACTAGGTACCCTGCTGTGTGCGGGATACAGCGTGAAGCTAAAAAAAAACTTTTTCAAATTTTTTAACGGCTTTTCTTTCCACAGATTACACAGAAACTAAGCTCATAAACATAGCCAATTCTGAATTAGCTGACACACTGGGTAACTTAGTGTCTCGAGTGTCGGGCGCGGCGTTAAACCCCCGCGCGGAGTTCCCGGCGTTGAGCGCACACGAGATGACGAGGCTTCTCGAACAACGCGTGGCTTCTGATCTGTTGGATAAATTGGATAGATTGCCTGGTGAGTATTGATAAGTATTATAATTGTAATAGTAAGCCTTTTTTGTGTGACGGCGTTGAGCTCCGAAAGTGGAGGACGAAATGTTGACATTAGGTTATCTCTGTCTACAACAGGGCTTCTTAAACTATGAGTCGCGACCCTAAATGGGGTCGCGTAGCAAAATTCTGGGGTCGAGAGATTTTAAAATCAAATATTTATATACACCATTTTATAACATCACTAGAGTTGGCGATAGAATACAGAGGAGTGGAATTTTTAATTTTGGTTTTTTGTATGTTTCAAAACGAATTCTAAAACTAAATATTTTCATAGGTATAAGTATATTGTTAGCTAATAAATAAATCATCAAAAAAAATAATTTATTTTTCTTTTATGTTTGTATGGGGTCGTCAAGACACTTGCAATCATATATGGGATCGTGAGTGACAAAAGTTTAAGAAGCCCTAGTCTACAAAAGCGTGAAGCTGATTTTTTTATTTCAAAAATAACTATCTCTCAACATTAAACAAGAAAAAGTTCCGCTCCCTTAAAACCTTTTTTTTAGCTTCGCCCTGTATCCTACACGCATTCGAGTAGGCAGAAGGAACCTAGTGTTAAGACACTCCGTTCCCCATTTCACGTATTGCGTGTTAAGCGACGGAACGTTGCCTGGATAGCAGAACGAGGAAAATGGAAATAATCAATTTTTCCTTTTCTAATTTAATATTTCATTTTCTTTGCTCTGGTGTCGAGTCTCTTTGTACGGGATATAGCGTGGAGTTTAAAGTTCTCTCTGGCCCTACTATATAGAAAAAAAATGTAAAGCTGCTTTTTTTTTATTACTTTTGTAATGACGGTCTTACAAATTTAAGCAACTAAATTATCACTATAATAGTTATCGTAACCTTACTAATATTAAAACTTTCGAAATAACTTATTTTATATTTCCGCTCCTCCAGTGGGAATCGAACCCACATCCAGTCGTTTACAATCACACGCTTGTGCCACTGCGCCACGACTGGCCACTAATATTTTTCGAAATAACTTATTTCTTCCCAAAAATCCCACAGAAATATGCCATGCGCATTACACGAACTACCAATTCTACAAAGCGGTAGATGCTATCATCCACGTCCTTCATCACACCAACTTATTCTTCGAGACCATGAAACCCTGGGAGCTGAAGAAGAAGACCGAGTGCCAGAACGAGCTGGACATCATCCTCCACATCACCCTGGAAACCCTCAGGATATCATCCATCATGCTTCAGCCCATAATACCAAACATGGCAAAGAAAATCTTGGATAAGTTGCAAATACCTCCGGAGAACAGATCTTGGGCATATTGTGTTCCGTCTTGGAGGCAAAAAGGAGTTATATCTGAAACAACTAACATTCAAAGTGGGAAGTTGGTGCTGTTTCAAAGAATATATGTTGATAAAGTTAAGAAGAAAGCCAGTGGGTAGTTTTGTAGAGTTTGCGGTGAAGAGAAAGGGATGTTTTCCTTTCAAATGCATGTAATATATCGGGGAATTGTAATTTTGAGATTGAGTTTAAAATTTGTGTTACAATTTTAATAGTGTTTTAATTAAATTGATTTATTATTATATTTGTTTTAAATAACTATATAGATTTCTCATTAAACAGTGAAAATTTGAATCTTATTTTTAGGAAAGAATGCAATAATTGAGTTTTAAAAAATACAAATTTTGTTAGAGTATTTTATGTAGAATAGTGGTTGAAGAGAAAGGTTGTTTTTTAATTGCATATTATATGTTACAGAATTTTAATTTTGAGATTATTGATTTTGGTTTTAAGATATATTTTTTTTTGTGTGTTCATTGGTTTGAGCTATATATATAATAACATACTTAGAATTAAACTGACTTAACCCAAAACTAACTAACACCGAGCATAAAAAAGTTATACTAATATTCTATTTAGTTTTTTTTTAGCTTCACGCTGTATCCCGCACACAGCAGGGTAGGCAGAGAGAACCTAGTGTTAAGACACTCCGTTCCCCACTTTCCGCCGAATTCGGAGGCATTGCGTGTTAAGTGGCGGAACTTAACACCGCGCTTTCACCTCTGATACCAGAGTGAAGAAAATGGAAACATTAAATATTTTCACTCCTCGAGTGGGAATCGAACCCACAACCAGTCGTTTACAGTCACACGTTCGTGCCACTGCGCCACGACTGGCCCCAAATTATATTTAGTTGCCAATTTTGAGTTTGGTCACTTTAATTCTGAGCGTGTGATATTTGATTTAAATAATAGTATACACTTCTGTTCCATAGTAAATAATTGAATTTTATATTTGCAGAAATTGAGTTTTTAAAAATATGTAAATACATAATTATATAAAAAAATCTGCGGCATATCACATATTCCTCATCATATATCATATATTCCTTTCATATATGTATGTCTTCAAGTGAATCAACTTTTTTCTAAACTTTGTTTCTTTTTTGTATATAAATGCGTTAGTTTTGTGTACACTGTGTTTTAAATGATTGTTCTTACTCTATTATATTTATGTAAAAAATCAAATAATTTAACATATTTAGAGTTATAGTATAAGATTTTAAATCCTTTACATTTCAAATCATTTCTTTCTTACTATATTTTCCTATTTTATATTTAATTTCGTTTTTTTACTTTATATTATTTTTACTTATTACTATTCGCTTAGATCAAGACTAGCTTTAATTTGAAGCTAGAATAGTGAATCATGAGATGACGCATCATGGGATGGGTTTCATCTCCCACCATAGAACCATCATCAAATTTAATTATAGCTTCTGATTGTAAATAGATAAATAAATTGAGAACAAAAAAAATATTATGTTTACTTTCTTAATTATAATACAGTGTACACAATATTAAATGCATTTCTTGTATATACATATATAAATGTAGCGTAGATATTCAATGTTGGACTGATCTTTCTGTATTTAAGATATAAAAGTTAAATAAAATATTAAAGAAAATTTGATTATCTTTATTTTAAGCCAGCTTGTGCAGGTCAAAGTTCATATAACTAGCTATCATCATATAAAAATTCTTTGTCTCGAATCCAGCCATATTTAAACAACATCCATACTTATATTATAAATGCGAAAGTCTGTGTGTTTGTCTGTCACGCTTCACGGCTAATCCACTAGTCCGATTTGATGAAATTTATAATGAAAGTAGGAAATAACTGAGTCTAACATAGGTTACTTTATTTTTTAAAAATTAACCGCTAAAGGGTTGAAATAGGGGATGAAAGTTTATATGAGAGAACTACACCGCTTGACCGATTGTAATGAATTTTCTAATAAATATAGCTGATAATCGAAGGTCAAAGATACGCTACTTTATTTTTGAAAAATCTACCCCCGAGGGTTGCAACAAAACAATTAAGCAGTCCACGCGGCGAAGCCTCGAGCGGGCTGCTACTTACTTTCTCTAGCAAAATAAAATCCACTCAAATAAAAGGCAAAAGAAAACAACAATACTATATCGGAGTCAATTTATTTATGAATACGCTTATTAAATAATAATATTTGCATCAAAACACTGCAATAACGACTAACAGTATTAAGAAAGCTAAGTTACACTCCTAAGACGCTAGGTACAACCCGCCTCGGCCTCTGCCATAGCAATTACAACTTTATTATAGAGAAATAAAGTTGAAATTAATATGAAATCGACCCAAATCTTACCAAATATAAATACAAGTTTAATATCTCAATACATTTAGTCGAAAATGCATCCATGAGTATAATACAGGTATGAAAAATGCAACGTGTAACGAAACGTTTAAAAAAAATCATTAGACTAAAAAAATATTTAATAAGAAATTAGTTAATTTAGAGAAAAAAGTAATCTGTCAAAAAAATAAACCGCAACGTTCCGTTACACGCTACAAATAAATATATAAATAAAATAATAAATTCATACAAAAAAAAAACAAAGAAACCACGCGTACTTCGTAAATGCTCACCAAACTGTTGTCTCATGACTGTTTGTTACCGACGACATTATTATTTTATTATCTATTATATTATAATTATTATATTATTAATAATGTTGTCAAAAATTAAATTTGTAATTAAATCTCCGTTTCGCGCCACCATTTTTAATTATTTAAATATTGCTAAGTAAAAAAATACTATTGCTATACATATTATATAAAACACTATACGCTATGGCGATCTGAATTTTGGAATGGAAAAGCAGTCGGTGGTGACGCGACAACGGAACCTATATACAAAAAAAAAAACAAAAAATCAAATTTTGACACATTTAAACGTCAAAATCATCTGTCAAATCAGAAAAGATATCAAAATTTGCTTTTTTAGTTAATTTTTTATTAAAAAAATATTGAAATTAGTACAATAACGAGCTAAAACGCCACCGTTAGACAATCCTGAGCAGTGCTGTTAACTAATAGATCTACAGTGAGCAAATTGACGTAAAACACCTTATTTTTAAGACAAATTATTACCTAAGTGTTATTTCCGGCGGCGTTTTCAGCAACCTGTGGTTTTACGAGACACGAGTCCGAGTCAAATGCATTAATACTTACAGCTAAGACAGTATGGAAGGAGGATGAAAGTATTTTTAACGAATATATGTTTAAAATCGATATTTTCAGCACTTTGCATCAATTAATTTATTCGCAAAAGACATTTTAATAAAGAAAATCGATTATTCGTTAAAAATAATTCCATTCAACATGTTTAATTGCAAAAATCAAGTATAATAAAACGGAAGTGTCAAGTGGCAATGTACAAGATGGCGTCATCAAACATCTCGTAAACATTTAGGCTTCTTGATAAAGGCGTTTGGAATTTAACATATAATTTGTGCGTCAACTCACGAGACGCTTCGAGAAGCTTCGAAACAACAAAAAAAAAAAAAAAAAGCTACAATATTGACATCCAAAACAGGCAAGTGACAGTTAGTTATCCGTCCTAATCAACATTAATTAATTAATTTTACAATACCTTAAATATTCAATATATTACAAAAAATATAATCAAAAATAGTTAAAAGCAAAAGTTTTACGTACGTATAGAAGACGAAATTTCATAAAAACCGACACATATATTGACGTTCGCCGTCTCTCTCTAGCACTGAGATGGGGACTATAGCCGTCCTTGTCTCACACCAGGGGCGAACTCCCAAAACGCGCAAGAATATTTTAAAAATCCTATACAAAGACATCCACAGAATATTTAAAACTTTTACATAGAAAAAACACCGAGTACCAAATTCACGATCTAACTTTATATTTTTTTTTTCGATTACTCATTATTGCTCGATTGCATATAGATAGGTTTGTATTACGTTATATATTATATAATTTATTCAAAATTGTAAAAAAATATTATTTTATTGCATTGAAAGTTAAGAAGCATCGTTTCGTTCCTTTGCCGCGGCGAGCTGGAGGCGACCACAGATAATAAACATAAAAAGAGTTTATTATATACAATAAAAAAAAAATCTACTTTAAGACGGCTGGTTATAAGTGA
Organism: Dryas iulia moderata; assembly: GCA_019049465.1. NCBI lineage: Eukaryota > Metazoa > Arthropoda > Insecta > Lepidoptera > Nymphalidae > Dryas > Dryas iulia. The sequence goes on from CM032437.1 coordinate 9,781,946, forward strand.
AAGGGAGAAAGTAATATACGAAACACAACTCTCTCTCTCTTTCTATCTTGACTTATACTATCTAACTTATAAATCTTTCTCAACTACCGTTCGCCTTGCCCGATCACACATTTCGTAACGTCACACAATCACTAGGTTACTTCCAAGTTAAGTGTGCATAAAATGCGTTTTTACTGCAAAAAAACAGACAAAAATAATAAATGCGGTCTCTCTCCCACTATCGTCACATATATAAAACCTCCTCTAAATATATTATCTGCGTCGCCACATACTAAACAACCTGCCTAATCTTGTCCTAAATCAATGTTAGGTAAAATTTAATTGCAATTAACCATTAAATATTAAAAATTCACATTTGTTTATGGGGAAATCGTATAAAAATCACAATTACCTAAAGATTAATGAATTTTCAATTCTTACACTACAATTAACAACGAATTAATTGTGATTTTCGCACAAACAAACGATCAATTTAATATTAACAAAATCAATTGTTAATATTAAATTGTTAATTGCAATTAAATTTTGCCCAACATCATCCTAAATACCGAAAAGCTTTATCCCTTCTATTTGCCTATCACGTACTCTCTATTTAATATGAAAATATCGGCATTTCTCGTCTAAATTTCTTTCTAAAACCAAAGCGATCTAAGTCCATTAAAGTAGCTTATTTATCATGTTAACGTTTTCATATATTCTACAGTTGACAATGTTGAAAAATACAAAAAAATAATCGAAATTGCGACTAAACTTTATAAATTATTATTAAAAAAATGGAGAACGGAGTGTCTTAACACTAGGTTCTCTCTGCCTATGAAGCTAAGAAAATGCAATGGGATGTTTATCCCGAATTTCAAATTTCTTTTACACTTATAAAGTATTGAAAAATCTCGAAATTTGGAAAAAATGCATAATGAATTGTATAAAATAAATTATATTAACCAACAGAAAATGATGTAAACACCAAGATACGTATATCTAGATACGATACCCACAATTTATATTTTAAAATCATCTTTCATTGATTGTACAAAAGTTAAAAAGAAAAACATTAAGTGAATTAGAATATTTGCAATAAAAAAAGTATTCTAAACAATGTTGCCATATAAAAAAAGCGTTAAAAAGAACCCAAACACTATTTTACGCCAGTAGTGTTGCCAGTTATATAGAAAAAGAAAATGCCATTTTCTTCAATTTTTGTAACTTGACATTTTTTCTTACTGTTTTTGTTCTTACATTTGAGCTATGTTATATAATACCTAGTGACATTGTATATTGTAGACATAAGTAAATAAAAAATGGTTACATCCATACTTAGAGAACCCAATTAATGTTAATCACAATTAAATGTTAAGTGACAGTTCTGAGTGTATATGCTTGGTAACTTAATTAATGGGCATTTTTCTTTTAATTTGGCATTTTATTTCTATATAAATAAATCATTTTTATAATATAAATGCAAGCAATTCAAATTTAATGGACAAATAGAGAAAATAAAAATAAAAAGTCATAAAAATATTATTGAATACTGAATCTACAATATACACATGCCATCACAATCAGTCATCGCAAAAAAAAAACAAAAAAGTTCTTTCTATGGAACAGACCGTAGAAATACATTAAATAACATTTAAAAAAATTATGACTTATTCTAAATTGTTCATGTTTTTTTATAAAACTCCTTCGAGCCTAATGCAGGGACTGTTTTAGACTATCTTTAGAAAAAAAAAAGAAAAGTAAACTATTTTATCTGTGACTAGTCATTTTAAAATGGCGCCATATGTGGATATTTTTGACATAAGTACTATTATAATTAGCTTCACGCTGTATCCCACACACAGCAGGGTAAGCAGAGGTAACCTAGTGTTAAGACACGCTGTATCCCACGCACCGCCGAATTCTAAAGGCATTACGTGTTAAGTGGCGTAACTTAACGCAACGCTTTACCTCGACACCAGAGCGAAGAAAATGGAAAAATAATCATTTCCACTCCTCGAATGGGAATCGAACCCACAACCAGTCGCCTTACAATCACACTACTGTGCCTATAAGCCACGACTGGCTTTAAATTATGATAATTAAATTTGAAATAAAATTGATTTGCAAACATATTTTCTCCATTCAAAAAATAATCAAAAACAGTCACTGAATATAATGTTACGTGATTTAACAGGTACTGAAAATGCATTACGTACATACATACAAATAAATAAACATTTATAAGCAAAGTGGCATATCTTATTATTAAAATACAATTTTTTTTATTTTAAAAAAAAAATAAAAAAAAATAACATGGTAGTAAAAGAGAACCTAATATCAACACACTCGTTTCTGTCTAAAATCGAGACATTATGTGTTGTGTGGCGGAACTTAACGCCGCACTTTGACTACTTACTAAAGTGAAGCAATGAAACAAATATATATATTCCTTAGAAAGGAATCGAACCCATAACCAATCGGCTTTACAATCAAACTTATTATATATTTAAATATACATATATAAATATATACAATTAAAAAGAAAAACATAAGATATGCCACTTCACTAAAACATTATCAGAAAAAAAACTTAAATCAAAATTTAAAAAAAAATGAATACGACAAATACAATACAACTTCCATTCCCATCTTCAATGTGACTTTAAGCTTATTTAAAAATTATTTCATTTATTCCCTATAATATATTTAAAAAGTTGTTTTTTTTTCATTTATTTCAAGTTTCATTTAAATTAATTTCCATTTATTTCGAGTTGTCATGACACTTAAATATTCATACACGTGTATATTTATTTGCATCTGTATATAATCAGTCGATATTGTTTTTTTTTAATATATGTAAAAATTGAAGTTATTGCTTTAAATGAATTTATTTTATATACTATAAATGTTAAGGTGAAACCCTCTAATTATGGTAAAACTTAAGATTTACCAATTTGAATGGTAAAATACCCAATAGTGCATATAATCTAATCAACATTTACCACTTTAGAGTAAAACTTACTTTTACCGAGATATAAGTGCGAAATGAATGAATAAAAAAAAACAATTTCGGACTTTTACCTTTAAATTTGGTAAATCTTTACATTTACTGGACAATCTTAAGATTTACTATAGGGCTTTCACAGTATCATATTATGAATCAAGTTAATATAATAACTGGATATAAAAAATATAAATTGAAAGAATATTCATAATATATTAAAATATATAAATATAAAAAAAACATTTAAAAAAGAACTAATTTTGAAATATACAAGAAAAGCAATATGCTTTACATTTTTTCTTACAGATTTTTTGTATTTTTATTACAATGTAGATTTTTTGGCCATTTTTAAGTCAAATTTTTATATATAGTCATATAATAACTTAATTCATAATATGTATAGGTACAAAATTATTATATTATAGAACGTCTATCTGTATGTCAAGTTATTGAAATATTTATTCAAAATAATAACATAACATGTATATGTATTTTAATAATTAACTTAGTTTCTTTATTTTATATTGTTTTAATATATACTAAAACTATATTCAATTGTACAGATAACAGTTAATATTCAAAATTTTCTCCTTTTTCTGTTCGAAATCGAGACATTTTGCGTTTTGAGTGGCGGAACTCAACTCCGCACTGTGTTTTAGGGCCTAGAACGAAGAAATGGAAATGAAAACGCAAGACATTCCCCCAAGTGGGAATCGAACCTACACCCTTTGCGTTAAGTCACACTGCGCCTAGATTACCTCTGTTTATCACTAAATATATTTAAATAGATTTATTATATTAATATAAAAAAAAATATTATTTTGTCATTTTGAATAAATATCCAATAGCTTATTTTTCAAAGAGAATTATCTATCCTTATATATGTATATATAAAAAAGAAAGTTTGTTTGTACGCTTATAATAATAACAATAAAATTTAAAGAAATTGACAGTTTAATATAACATACTAATGTTTGTAGTTTTTTGTGCGTGTGTCTGTCTGTTTAGTGGTGATAGTACAAGGTTCGATTTTATTTTAATAATGATAAATGTACTTGCTTGTGATGATAATGTTTTAATAATTTGTAAATAACTTTGCATTGGGAAGATATCTTATTTCAATTATTGCTATTCTTTCATCAAAAATATTATAAATATATATTTTTTAAAAGTCTGTAAATCTTATTTTTATAAGCTTCAGTTTCATTAATCATTATAGCTTTAATCAGTGTGGCTTCGAATCCTGCTCTATTCAAAATTTAATACATTTTTATATTTTTAATTAATACACAATATATAAGGTATAACAGTTTTAACTTATAAATGAATTTTACATATCTTTATAATATTACTAATGGCATTTTCTATAACATAAAAAATCCTCATGTCTGTCTGTTTGTGCGTTTTGTGTATATAGTAACTATTGTGCGTATACGAAACAAATAAACATACAATAATTTTCGGAGCCAGTCGTGGCGCAGTGGCATGAACAGTGTGACTGTAAACGACGAGTTCTGGGTTCGATTCCCACTCGAGGAGTGGAGATATCTAATATTTCCATTTTCCTTCGCTCTGGTATCAGAGATAAAGCGCGGCGTTAAGTTACGCCACTTTAGACATTGCGTCTCTGATTTCGGCGATGCGTGGGGAACGGAATATCTTAACACTAGGTTCCCTCTGCCTATCTGAACGTGAGCGGGATACAGCGTGAAGCTTTAAGAAAAACACGAAAAATTCTATTATCAGTTATCAATAATTGCATAAACCTTGTAATATCACCAAAAAACAATTTATGACGTCACAACATAACACATCAATACGTATATGTAGTAACCAATAATTATACAACATGATTGTGCGTGTGTGTTGTGTTAAGAATTGTGTCTACAGCTATCGCGGTGTTCTGATTGGTTGGAGCTACATGAGTGTGCGTAACGACTGAATCCTGATTGGTTGGAGCTAGATAAGTATGTGTAACGGCTGAATCCTGATTAGTTGGAGCTAGACGAGTATGCGTGAAGGCTTCTTCTTGATTGGTTGCAGCTAGACGTGTGAGCGTGGCGGCTGCGTCCTGATTGGTTGGCGGTAGACAAGTATGGGTATCAGCTGCATTCTGGTTAGCTGTAGCTAAACGAGTGTGCATAACGGCTGTTTCCTGAAAGGCTGTAGCTAGATGAATAGGCGAGGCGGTTGCGTCCTGATTGGTTGGATTTAGATGAATAGGCGAGGCAGTTGCGTCCTCATTGGTTGTAACTTGACCAGTATGCGCAGCAGCTTCATCCTGATTAGTTGTAGCTAGACGAGCGTGTGTAACGACAGCATCCTGATTGGCTGTAGCTAGACGTGTGGGCGTCTCGCCAGTGTCCTGATTGGCTGTAGCAGGGCGGGTGTGTGTGTGGGCGGGCGTGGGCGGTCAGCTGAGGGCGGGCGGGGGCGAGGCGGGCTGCAGCAGGTGCTCGGGCACGGGGACCGCCCGCAGACGCGCCGGGACCTTCTTTTGTGGGCAGAGCACCTAGTGGGAAATGGTATATTATAATATGTCGATACTAAATACAAAACATTATTTATTTTTACATATATTTCGGGTTCAATTTCAACGTAACCAATTTTGATGATGTTATTTTAACCCTAGAATAAGAAAAATATATTTAGAAAACGTATATATATTTGAACGGAGAAACCGGTTACACTGAAACTCATCAGAATTCATTCATTACAACTTAGTCTTACTAACAACATACATCTGTCAAATTATTTCTACAAACGATCTTACTACTTAGCAATGCAGAATACTAAATACAAAAATCTAATATTTTTAGCATATTCTCCAAGAGGTGATTGCAAAAGGTGTATTTGTAATAGATGCTCTATTATAATGTGGGATGCCTTTGCAGAGCTGCCAACCTCACCATTCATATTTCATTCTTACGAGGTATCGTTATCTTGAAATAATGAATGTAATAAAAAAAATATGAAACAAATAAAAAATATTATAAAATGTCTAATAAATTACAACAAATAATAGTAGAAGAAAACATATAATAATTTAAAACAAAAAATAATATTAAAAGAATAGTCTGGATGTAAGGACTGAACAACAGACTTCAGGTTTGTAAATTATTGAAAGCTGAGCTAAAAAAACAGTGCTAATATAACGTTGTCAATTATTTTATTATGAAATTGACTGTCGTATATTAACAATATTTTAACCGTTTTTTTATTTTATGAAAATATGAACCAAAGGATATTTTGTGAAAATGAAACTAGTCAGATCGAATTTTCCTTTACCTGATATTCATTTAACAATTCAAAAATATTTTCAATAGTGTACTTAAATATATAATATTAATATATTTGAGATGCCTCACCCGCCGTGCAAACAAAAAGCATCCGGTGTCTTCAGGCGGCGCGGGCGCGTCGGGGGACAGCTGCAAGTCCGACGTGCGACACTCTTGACCTTCTTCATCTTGAAAATATATTAGAAAATTAAAATATTATCTACTAAATTACAGTAACACCCCGCTTTACGCGAGGGATACGTTCCAAAAAAAATCGCGTTAACTGAAATTCGCGTATAACGAGGTTTACCTATGATTAAACATAGTCAAACTTTATTACAAAAAAAATACAAACCATTTTAATCAATCACTCTAATACTAGCAACACTTTATGCAATACATACTCTTTTTACGGAAAAATACGTTCATAACACCCAACACTGTTTTTAATTGTTTGACAGATGGTCAAGACACGGTCATCATTATTGTCTATACTCTGCAATATGTCCAAACATGAATAAATTTTTGAAAGTGCATAGAGAAGTTGATGACTACATTATATTTATACACACTCTTTCGCGTAATTCGAGGCATTTGAGCGCGAAATTTGCATCCGCGTTATATTGAAACCGCGCATAACGGGGTCGCGTAAAGCGGGGTATTACTGTATATTATAGCTTCACGCTAGTATCCCGCACACAGCAGGATAGGCAGAGGGAACCTAGTATTAAGATACTCCGTTCCCCACTTTCCGCCGAATTCGGAGGCATTGCGTGTTAAGTGGCGGAACTTAACGCCGCGCTTTACCTCGACACCAGAGCGAAGAAAATGGAAATATTAAATATTTCCACTCCTCGAGTGGGAATCGAACCCACAACCAGTCGTTTACAGTCACACGCTTGTGCCACTGGGCCACGACTGGCCACGATACGACATTACTGTATATTAATTAATAACTTTTTAATAGATGAACGTGTTATTAACACACTTAATCTTTCTCATCGGTTAATCGTCATGGAAATGAAAATATCGCCTACTGAAAACATCTATTTTTTATAATACTTCCACTATCCAAAAATCAGAATATAATAATCAAAACAATATATAACCATTTCCCCAAATGGGAACCCAAACCCGAATGGCTCTATCTTAAGTTACAGAAAAAAGTTCAGTAATACAGCCGATCTCAATTATCTCTCCCCGCCTACATTTGCTACTAAATATCTAAAATATATAATCATTACTCCAAATGGGAACGTAAGTAGGTACCTAAGCGGGAGCTGACTATTAGAGCCATTCTAACCTTATAAAGCAACAAAACTCAAAATAAAAACACAACAGTCGTAAGAGAGGCAGGGGAAGACCTCGGTTGACCTTCCAAAACATACCTAGTACCGACGATACTGGAGGAAGGTCACGTAAGGCGCATGAGGACCCCCCGGAGGGCGTGTATGAAGAGGTTGATGACAGTGGACGAGGCGAGAGAAGTATGCAGGGACCGTAGCGTTTGGCGCTCCGTTCTGTCTGACTACCCCCCAAGGGATACAGCGTGTAGTTAAAATTAAAAAAAAATATCCACATACCAGCACAAAAGACATTAAGCTCAGTGAAGCAGCCGGTCTCGATCATCTCGCGCTGCCAGGGGATGCTGACGCTGCCGGTGTTGAACTTCCCGTAGAAGGTGTCGTCGGCCGCGTCCAGGTTCACGCCCTTCACCGTCGAGAACTGCTCGATGTCCAGCACGTCCTTCGCGTACACTGCGTGCGGCTGCGAGTACCACATTCATTATGTATTCAGATGTACACTTCAATACAAAAGTGCATACAAATACATGCACTTCAATATAACAAGTATATGTAAATACGAAATATAAAATAATAAAATTGTGTCCAGTCGTGGCGCAGTGGCACAAGCATGTGACTGTAAACGACTGGTTGTGGGTTCGATTCTCCCACTCGAGGAGTGAAAATTATATTTCTATTTTCTCTGGTGTCGAGGTAAAGCGCGGACGTTAAGTTCTGCCACCTAACACGTAATGCCTCCAAGCGGTACGTGGGGACCGGAGTGTCTTAACACTAGGTTCCCTCTGCCTACCTGAATTGTGTGCGAGGTACAGCGTGAAGCTAAAAAATATTAGACTATGGGTGTCACCAGATCGCGCGCTCCTGAAATTTCGGATACCGTTTGTTTATGGGATTAATTAATATCTATGAAAAACTACACTTTAACGATTATTTCTCATCATCATAAATTTAAAAAAAAAGGTTTATACAAACCATCAGATCATCAGTTTAAATAAGCTCACAAAATTTATAATGATCGGTCATTCGTTTTTGATTGATGTGAATACAAAGAATGTAAAAAGTCTCTAGTCACTATGTCCTCTATGATAATTCTGGTTTCAGTAAGCATACTAATACTGAACACAAAAGGGGTATTATCTACCATCCAACTCTAACTGCGCCCAATTCAACCTCATAAATAGAGTATTTTACTGAATAATATATCGTATTTGTAGCACAGTATGAGCAGCAGTGTGCACTAACGTCGGGCACGAAGGGCGCGTCCACCATGCCGGCCTCGAGGCGCGCCCAGTTGAGGCGCGCGAAGAAGCGGTGCGCCTTGACGGCGGTGGCGCCGCGCCGCCCGCAGCCCGCGCCCAGCCGCGCGCCCCCCGCCTTCACCAGCAGCGCCGTGCACAGCGAGCGCGCGCACTCGCTGAACTTGCTCGAGTACTTCTCTTGCTCGTGCTGGGGGAACACATACTTATGTATAGGTAAACATGTTATATTGTCATTTTGTATATGTTATATAATATAGAACACTAACGGAAATAATTAAAAGATCGAAAAAAAAATTACAATTTCATTTTCTAAGTGGCTGTATTTTCCTCAAAAATTTGAAATCAATGCGACTATTTTCTTTGTATATTTACACAAAAAAATCACCTTTAGCGAAATTATTAACGTGATAATTTTCTGATTTTTCCTTCCTTTTTTATTGCGTAATTTATTTAAACTATAAATTTAAACACTGTTATCAATAAAAACATGAAAAAAAGTTAATATACAATTTCATTTTTTAGTTTAATTAGATGATTTTACAAAGTCACAATCGCGATCCTTTAATTTTTTTCAAAACTTTGATCGAATGAAACAAAAAAACAACTTAATGAATTTAATCGAAACCTTGTAGGGTTTTTGTGAATATATTGAACTGTAAAACGCACAATCAACATTACCAATTTTCTCATATTAAAAATTAAAGAAAGTTGACTGTGCTTTTGAGAAAATCAGGCGCTAAATTAGATATGTATCCAACTTAGCGTCTGATTTTCCAAAAGCCACAAAAAGTCCTTCTTTTAATGATTTTTAAAGTCAGAAGTTAATAAAAATTCATTTACAAAAACAATTGTGGTAAAAAATGAGGAACGGTGTCTTAACATTAAATTCTCTGCCTACCCTGCTGTGTGCGGGATACAGCGTGAAGCTAAAGAAAAAAACCCATAAATAACATTCTTTAGCATTCTTTATATAAGCGTATTCTTTTATCTTTTTTTAGCACCACGCTGTATCCCGCTCACAACAGGGTAGGCAGAGGGAACCTAGTGTTAAATCACTACCTTTGCCACGCACCCCCTTATTTTGCAGATATTGCGTAATAAGTGGCGGAACTTAACGCTGTCCTTTGCCTGGTATCGAACCAGAGCGAAGAAAATAGAAATATTAAATATTTCCACTCCTCGAATGGGAAATCGAACCCACAACCAGTCACAGTTACAGTCACACTTACATAATTATGTGCCTGTGCAAGTCCCCAATTTTTTATACGTCTATTTATTACATTTACTTTTCGTTATTACAATGTACTCTTTATACGTTTTCTAAAAATATCTTCTTCTATCAATTTGCTAAGTATATGAACAACATTGCAAAATACAGTAATACCCCGCTTTACGCGACCCCGTTATACGCGGTTTCAATATAACGCGGATGCAAATTTCGCGCTCAAATACCTTGAATTACGCGAAAGACTGTGTATAAATATAATGTAGTCATCAACTTCTCTATGCACTTTCAAAAATTTATTCAGCTTTGGATATATTGCAGAGTATAGACATAATGATGACCGTGTCTTGACCATCTGTCAACAATTAAAAAACGTGTTGGGCGTTATGAATGTATTTTACAAGAACGTAAACAAACGTTACCCAAAGACAATAGATGAATTTTTCCGTAAAAAATGAAAGTATGTATTGCATAAAGTGTTTCTAGTATTAAAGTGATTGATTGAAATGATTTGTATTTTTTATAATAATTTTTGACTATGTTTAATCATAAACCTCGTTATACGCGAATTTCAGTTAACGCGATTTTTTTTTGGAACGCATCCCTCGCGTAAGGCGGGGTATTACTATATTTAAAAGTACAAAATATTATTTCAAAAACTAAATAAAAACACAAAAAACACCTTACCTTAACCCTCCTATCCACCTCTTCCCTCTTCACCTTCTCCTTCCTTGCCCTGAACGGCGCCCTGCCCTCTATCATCTCGTACACGAGACACCCGAACGAGAACCAGTCCGGGCTGAATGTGTAACGCTCGTTGTCTATTACCTGAACAGTTTAAATATATTTTAAATGGAGAAATTAAATAAATTTAAATGTGTAAAACTTTAAGAGGTATTTTTTTATAAATACAACACACAGGTGTATACAAGATATGATATAATGAAAGCACCATGTATTTTCAAAGATTTTTTTTTTATCAATTAAATGTTAAATTTAATTAGAATAACAGGTGTATTTTTATTTATATACCGGCGGCACGCTCGCGGCTTAACCCTCCGCGGATGGATTTTTTGCAAATAAAGTAGCCTATGTTTAACCTTAGATTGTCAACTAATTTATACCAAAATTCATTACAACTGGTCAACCGGTTTAGATTTTACATATAAATTTTCATCCCCTATTTCGTCCTTTTAGAGGTGGATTTTGTGAAAAAATAGTAACCTATATTAGACCCCGGGTTTTTTTACTACTTTCATTCTCAATTTCATCCAAATTGGACTGATAGATGAGCCGTGAAAGCGTGTCAGAAAACAACAACAGAATTTTGCATTTCTAATATAAGTATGGATTGTACAAGTTGTAAATTAACAATTTGTCGTATATTCTGAAGTGGTATCTCTATACACTTAAAAAGATTTTATAAGCTTCTTTCTGCATAGCAGTGTAATCAGAGAGAACTTAGTGTCAACACTCAGCTCTATTACTGACTTTAGCTCTATTATTAACTTTAATTAAAAGTTAAAAACTCTTTTCTGATCTATCATCTCATACACGAGACACCCGAACGAGAACCAATACGGGCTGAATATGTAACGCTCGTTGTCTATTACCGTTTAATTTTATTTCAGTGGATTTAGTTTTATTTTAATATACTAAAAGTCGAAAATTACCAATTCGTCAAAGTAACAATATAATTCAGAATGTTTTAATGGTATTATGAATATGAAAAACTCGAAATAGAAAATCGCCTTTCCCTTTTATATAAAAAAGTTTGTAACAATAGCGTAAGTTAAAATATAATGATGAATTAAATAATTTTCAGATTTAGCGTAATATAATAACGCGAGGCCAGCAGCAATTAGGTGGTAATATGCCTAAATATTTGTAACAATTATATAACAAATTCATTTATTTATTCTTTTGCAATAAAAATGTTTTTACAATAAGATTATTGTAAAAACATTTTTTATTGCAAAAGATGTAAGTCAGCTTTCCCCAATTTTCACTATCCCCATTCTTTGTCCCTATTTCCCTTCTTCCCTTTATTCTTCTAAAGTAAAATAAATATATAATTTTTATTAAGAAAATCTCTTAACGAGGTTTAATCCGCTTTACAATCCATCCAAGTCCATTTAAACTACAATAAATAAATAAGATATGTTTAAAATACCTCAGGCGCCATGTACCCCACGGTGCCCACGCGGCCGCGCACGCTGCCGCCCTCCGGCACGTCCACCGCCAGCCCGAGGTCGGAGATGCGCACGTGCCCCGCGTCGTCCAGCAGGATGTTCTCCGGCTTGCAGTCCCTACACCACCACGTCATATACCGTATCGGAATACCGAACGTCGGCAACCGGATACCGGTATCGGTAACCATTACCGGAGTTCCGGTAATGAATACTGAATACCGGTAGATAGAGGCAATTAGAGAGTTCATCAAGAAGAATTATAAATATAATCATTTCCTCAAGTGGAAATCGAATCCCCCAACCATTGCGTTGGACAAACACTGTCTCATTGAGCCACGACGGCCTCAAACTATTAATAATAATAAAAAATGCAGCTTTACACTTTTTTCCACACAGCAAGGTAGTAAAAAGTTAATGTTAACACACTCCATTCTCCACTTCTACATCAGCGTCGTACTTAATTTTAGATATATAAATAATTCAAATATAATAATCTCCTATAAGTGGGAATCGAACCCTGAACACAACAAAATCACACACCGCCACGCTATATGTAATTAAACTACGAACAAATGTTTAAAAGAATATAATACCACACACAAATATTTAAAATGATTTTTCTCCAACTATCCATTTACTTATTTATTTATATATTCTTTATTACACACCACAATTACAATAAACAGACAAGTAGCAGCACAAAGAAGAAACAATAACATATGTGTGAGGCACAAAAGGCGGTCTTATCACTAAGCAGCGATTTCTTCCAGACAACCTTAAGGTTAGGAGACATGGCAACTTAACGTGGGTGGTGTAAATATACATAAACTAAATTTATATAAAACTTTATGTATATTATATTATATGGAGTAAAATAATATTTTTTAATATTTATTATTTACATATTTTTTTAATGTTAATAATAATACATGTACAAACTTATGTTATACATTACCTATGGAAAAAATAAACGCTACTGGCGAAGTGGAACATCATACTTACTGCGCATACAGTAGGTACAATTGATTGTGAGTTCGATTTCCTCTCAAGCAAAAATTTGAATTCTTTTTATTTATTCGCTTTGGTAAACAAGACAAGTGATAATATTACATTCCAGCCCTCAATAAGAAAGTAAGTCGAGAACGAAATATCTGCGCTCTTTAATAAAAATAATATTAGGCAACCGAGGTGCGCTTGGTGATTCTTTTTGTTTCGTGATTTTGAAATAATAATTACATTAAAAAATGATAAATAAAGTTCTTAATATTTTTTTTATAGCTTCACGCTTTATCCTGCACACAGCAGGGTAGACAGAAGGAAACTTCTTAGAAGGAAATGTTAAGACACTCCGATCCCCACTTAATAAAAAATAATAAATTACATAAAAAATATAATTAAAAAAAAAATAAATAAATTGTAAGAAAAGAATAAAAATTAAAAACTAGATGCGAACATGAGACTTCTGTTCTCGTAATTGCCCGCCTTAACTAACTGAGCCATTATAACATTGCCCACAGTTACGGAATTGAAAATCATATTCTAATGATATTTTAGCATTATTTTATTGACTGAAAAATATATTTTCTAAAAATGAAACCTAGCTCGAATTATCGGCCCCAAATACCTCTAAATCAGTAAAACTTATTAAAATTATTTATATATAAATTGTTTAAAGATTTAATATAATAAATAACACCCATCTCACCTATAAACAATGCCCATCTTGTGTAAATGCTCCAACCCGCACGCAACCTGCGCGGCGTAGAACCGCGCGCGCTCCAGCCCGAGCCCGGTGTCCGCGCCGCACATGTTGTATATGTGGAATTTTAGATCACCACCTGAAAAATGAAAAAAAATATTTGTATGAATGAAAATGAAGTTAGCAAATTACAAGAAAAACATAAAAATAAAATATTTTTAGAGAACGTATACAAATTTGAACGTAACACGTTTTAAACCAGCGACTTACGAAAACCATCTTAATTCTAAATGTTTCATCACAAGTGTGGGAATAACACTTTAAAAAAATAGTAAAATAAACATAATATATCCATACACAAATAATAAGGAAAGGGATCAAGTCCAATGACACTTTTACAAATACAAGTAGCAAGAAGCGTGGGTTCGATTTCCACTCGAGGAGTAGAAATTATATTTCCATTTTCTTCGCTCTGGTGTCGAGGTAAAGCGCGGCGTTAAGTTCCGCCACTTAACACGCAAGCCTCCGAATTCGGCGGAAAGTGGGGAACGGAGTGTCTTAGCACTAGGTTCCCTCTGCCTGCCCTGCTGTGTGCTGGATATAGCGTGAAGCTATTTAATTTTTTTTAAGAAGCGTTCAATTTCTACGAAGTCCAAGCAAATTTTTAATGCGATCCGTCCGGTGGTGCGAGTTTCAATTCTGTCACGTTCAAATTTGAATCTTTTTGTCTAAAATACTTATTTACATAAAATGTGAAAATAACAATTTTAAAATATCAAAATATATAATTTAAAATCTTGACTTAAATTCCATGAATGCCTCAATTCCGGCGGAAAATAGGGAACGGAGTGACTTAACACTATCTTCCCTCTGCCTATCACGCTATATGCGGGATAATGCGTGAAGCTTCACGCAGAAAAAAAATTAAAAACGTGACTTACCATTCATAATAGTCAGAACAAGACACAAAGCGTCTTTAGTCTCGTACGCGTAAGCTAGGTTCACTACGAATCTAGAATTGATCCGTTGTAGTATTTGTTTCTCTATTAACACCATGGCTTCCCCTTTCCGCTTCTTTATTCTCTTCTTTTCTAGTTTTTTGCAAGCGTACATTTTACCCGTTGCTCGAACCTGTTGAATATATTGTTAAAAATTTAATAAATGGTTTATTTAATTAAAATACATTATTAAAAAATACTTGTGGTTGACATAAAACACGATGGTTGCGGGTTCGATTCTCACTCGAGGGAATATATATACTCTTTATTGCACAAAAAATAAATAAAAAGAAAATACATGGGAGAGAACAAATAAAACATTAGTACAAAGGTGGACTTATCTCTTGAAGAGATCTCTTCCAGTCAACCCGTGTATGTGGATGAGTAGCAAATAGCGAGATAGAAAACTGTGCAAATTTAAAATGAGTAAGAAAAAGGTTTTGTTTAAGAATAAAAAGGTTTTGTTTGAGAATGATTACATTTAAATATTCATTTAGGTACCAGAGTACCTAAGGCAATGCGCGACACTGAGTTCCGCCACTCAACACGCCATGTCTCGATTTAAAAAGAAAAGTGGACGATAGAGTGTCTTGCCACTAAGTCCTCCCTTGACACTGACACTGAAACCTCGAGAAAAAGTGCGAATCTCAAAAAAACCTAACTTACTCGAAAAATCCCTTAAAATGATCGTATAGCGAGACAATAATTTTAACAATGTTTCTTTATGTTTTTATCGTAATATTATTTTGTCATCAGTACAAACACGATCTGGACTTTTCGGTTCAAACTGTATATAGAGTTGTAAGATTCTTATACTGATTGATTAGTGGAGTTAGATGCAAGTTTTTATTAAAATAATTAAAATGGTTCTTTATATATTATCTTACACCATCGTTTATTTAAAGTATGAAAAGTCTAAAGACACTGCTACTTAAATAGACAATAAGAGAATAAAAAAGCTACAAGCTCTATCTATAGTCAAGCAACAAAATCGTCATACAAAGATTATCTTATTTTTGAACATAGAAGAATCCTAAAACACTTCACATTGTACTTTAATATACCTATAAAAAATTCAATAACTAATGAAACAAATCAGAAATACATATATTTTTTTATAATTCCATTTTATTACTCTACGAACTTAAGGTGTAACTGTTGTACCTTTTTCAACTTTATTCTTACTTTTTCATATACAAAACATTTTTTTTACAATACAGTACTTATAACTAAGACTTAAAGAATATACCCAAAGAGAGTCCAGAAATAAGAAAGAAAACATCTTCAAAACCTCACCTGACAAGCACAAACCTCCCCAAAACCCCCCTTCCCGAGCACCCTATACATTCTGAACGTGTTCTGGGTGACAGGCTGCGCTTCCAACCACTTCCATTGCAGATACCTGTGGAAGTACATGGAGCGTTCGAACTCCGCGAACGGACTGCCCGCTAGGAAGCTTTTCACGCATCGTATACACTCGCTGAAAACGTCCTTGGCACTGCCTGGAAATAACGGGAAGAAAAATTATAGAACATGTAAAAGAGATAAAAATTAAAAATTAAAATTCATGATTGAAAAATTGTGAATAGAAAAAAATAACTTAATATAAATAACAAGAGCACAAAATATGATTGTAAACGCGATTGGTTGTAGGTTTGATTCCAACTGGGTAAAATGATTAAATTTACACTATTTCTCAGCAATAGAAGTAAAGATAAAGCGCAGCGCAGAATTTTGCCACTTGGCACGCCATACTTCGATTTCGGGCGGAAAGTGGAAGACTCTGGCTAAAGTGAATGAAAATATTTTTAATAGAGGCCGTAGTTGTGCAGTGGGAACGCGTCAAACTGTAAATACGATTGGTTTTTTATTCGATTCCCACTTAATGGAATGATGTAATTATTTTCATTTTTTCGCTATGAAACGAAATACAAAACCGCTACCCAACACGGAATAGCTCGATTTCTGACGTAAAGTGGAGAAGGGTGTGTCATAACACTAGGTTCTCTCGGACTACCGTGCCATGCGGAAAAAGCGTGAGCTACTTTTTTAAACATGAGTACATAAGTATTCCAGCACACACCATACTTCACAGCTCCACATACTGCAAGGTAGGCAAAGTGAACCTAGTGTTAAGGCACTCCGTTCCTCATTTTCCACCGAATTCTGAAAGCATTGCGTGTTAAGTGACGGTACTTAACATCACACTTAGCCTCGATACCAGAGCGAAGGTAGTTAAAACAACCAATATTTCCAGTCCTCGACTGACAATCGGCCCCACAACCAATCGCCTATAAAGTCACACTTAGTGCCCCTGCGCCACAACTGGCCTTAAGACTTAGTGACCATAATCTCCCCTCTCTTACCTTCAAGCAACTTGCTAGCATCATCTATAACATCGGAAGGCACCACATCAGTCACCGCCTCGACGTCCTCCGTCTTCAGATATCTGCCGAACACCTCCGCCGCGAGCGCCACGCGCGTCTCGTCCACTTCCACCTCGTACCTTTCCGCCTGGAATATATTGCGCCCCTATTTTTATAATATTTTAAACTGTTATAAACACACTTAAAGCTAGTTTCAATATGTTTTTTATAGCTTCACGCTGTATACCGCATACAACATGATAGGCAGAGTGAACCTAATGTTAAGACAGTTCGCTGAATTTTAAAGGCATTATGTGTTATGTGGCGGAACTTAACGCCGTGCTTTGCATCGACACCAGAATGAATAAAAAGAAATATTAAATATATTAATTCCTCGAATGGGAATAGAACCCATAAGCAGACGTGTTTACAGTGACACTTTCTGGCCTCAATTATGAAGAGAATCGAGGCAATTTTGGAACAGCAGAATAGGGTCTGACTGTAAACACGATTGGTTGTAGGTTTGATTACCACTTAGAAGAATGATTATAATTTATATTTTTATTTCTCCGTTCTATTGAATAAAATAGAATTCAGCTACAAAGTCCGGAACTCAATCATTTGGAAGAAATAAAAACAGAGTGTACTGACACTAGATTCTCTCTGACTACTCTGTTATGTGGGAGAAATCGTAAAGCTGGAAAAAAGTTGAATACTGTTATATTTGAAATTTGATAAGATGTGCAGCATCTTGTACATTTTTTTACTTCACGCTGTATCCCGCACACAGCAGGGTAGGCAGAGGGAACCTAGTGTTAAGACACTCCGTTCCCCACTTTCCGCCGAAATCGGAAACATTGTGTGTTAAGTGGCAGAACTTAACGCCAGAACTCCAATGACACCAGACCGAAGGAAATGGAAATATTAAATATTTCCACTCCTCGAGTGGAAATCGAACCCACAACCAGTCGTTTACAGTCAGACGTTCATGCCACTGAACCACGACTGGTCCCCAATCTTATTATGTACCTATAGGTACATAATTATTCGAATCCACTTACAGTCAAAATTATTATAACAAATTTTAATATGTGTATTCACAAGCATTTCCACCCACTGCTTTCCAATTTTTTATTATCACATCCACTTTAGTCGCCATAATTATAAAAAATAAGTTAAGCAAAAAAAAATACAATAACATGTATTGCTTGATATACGTTTAGATACAAGAACGTTTTTTATTACAATTTATATATTCAATAAAAAATATTTCATTAGAGACGTAGCTCGATCTGTTTGTCGTTACTAGGGATGTTACAGACAACATTTCGAATCTAGAGTCGCTTATAAATATATCGATTAATATCGGTTTCGGTTAATGATATAAAATTATTTCTACTATACATATTCGATTTTTTTTAGCTTCACGCTGTATCCTGCACACTGCAGGGTAGATAGAGGGAGCCTAGTGTTAAGACAATCCGTTCCCCACTTTCGAAATAATTTCGGCTCAACCTAATATTTCAACGATAGTTAAATTAAGGGTAATAATTTATCAATTAATTTATTAAAGTGGAGAACTGAGTGACTACTCTATTTTGCAAGAAAAAGCTTTTAGCTGCTATTCAATTTATGAATATTATTCCTTTTATTTCTTACTGTTATCATATATATTTTTATTTTCAAAAGAATCTAGGTAGCTTTCATTTAGACTCCGCCCATCACCTAAGCTATCCAAAATTTATTTCGGTTTCGGTTACGGTTACGAAGCACCATAACATCCCTGGTGGTAACAATCGTAAAAGCTATTCAAGCGTTCACGATATCTGTTATGCCACTGAAGCATCTAAACACAAATAAAAGCAAAAACCAATATAAAATATTATAATATTGATGTCGAATAATAAAAGTAATAAAATATTTGGTAGTTTTAGTAGAATGAACCTATCACAATACAGCTTATACTAGTGGCCAGCTCGCGGCTGTGCCTGCGTGAACTACCCTACTATTTTACTACAGACACGCGCCGCAACGCCGACATCACATAAAACCTCTAAAATTATGAGTGTTTCTCTACTATATTATACATGTGTTATATAAACAAATTACTGAGTGGCTGGCTGACAAAGTAGAAGGTTCTTGGTGGAAAAAGCTGAAATTTGGCGTGTTAATTTTTTCAAAAGTGTAAGATAACAGTAATATATAAATTTCTCAATAATTCATATGAGGACAAGACATTACAATTTACATTCCACGCAATCGAAGTTGCGGACGAAATCTAGTCCCTTATATAATAAATTAAAACAAAATAATAAATTAAACTTTGAGTTTAACAGACTCACTGACTATTATTTCCAAAATTAAGTATAAAACATGTATGGATAACAGTTATATAAAATATAAGCTATATTTATAGTCAGCCAAGATGATCTTAACATCCGTTACATAATCGAAAATCTATCAAAAAGTATATACTACTAGCAGTCCACTCGCGGCTTCGCCGCGTTAACTATTTCGTTATATAGCAACCCTCGGGGCCGCATTTTTAAAAAATAAAGTAGCCTATGTTTAAGCTTAGATTATCAACTATATTTACGCGAAAATTTATTACAATCGGTCAAGCGGTTTAGATTTTTCATACAAATTTTCATCCCCTATTTCAACCCTTTAGAAGTTGATTTTTGAAAAAATAAGTAGCCTATGTTAGACCCAGTCACTTTTACTACTTTCATTCTAAATTTCATCCAAATCGGACCGGTAGATTAGCCGTGAAAGCGTGACAGACAAACACACAGACTTTCGCATTTATAATATAAGTATGGATATAAACATAATCTCCCATTTCCACGTTTCCACACGACGGGGGATCTAAGATCTCGATAACAATAGAAATCGGTATAAGGGCGCGTTTAAAACTGCGTTACATAGATTAACTACATCACGAGTCATTAGGCTTGGGGGCCAATCGTGGCACAGAGGTGCAAAGTGTGACTGTAAAGCAACTGGTTGTGGGTTCGATTCCCACTCGAGGAGTGGAAATATTTAATATTTCTTTTTCCTTCGCTCTGGTGTCGATACAAATTGCGGCGTTAAGTTCCGCCACGTAACACGCAATGCCTCCAGAGTTAGACGGTGCGTGGGGAACAGAGTGTCTTAACGCTAGCTTCCCTCTGCCTACCCTGCTGTGTGCGGGATACAGCGTGAAGCTAAAAAAAAAAGAAAAATATCGGTATAAGGGCGCGTTTAAAACTGTATTTCATAAATTAACGTCACGAGTCATTAGCTCAATCGCTCAGCCGTTTGTCTGTTGACTGACAGAATGTTATGTATAATAAAATGTTTTTCACTGGTTTCAAAACCTGGCGTTGCTTGCTTGCTTGGGTTTTTTATTTTTTATTTATTAATAAATAATATAAAAATATTAAAAAGGCGAGATCCGAGCCCGCACCGCTTGGAAATCGTCCAAGCCTTAAAAATCCCTTCTACATTTTGCACCGTCTTCAATTTTTATATGCTTATTCTAACTTGTGACCAGTCGTGGTCCAGTGGCACAACAGTGTGACTGTAAACGACTGGTTGTGGGTTCGATTCCCACTCGAGGAGTGGAAATTATATTTCCATTTTCTTCGCTCTGGTGTCGAGGTAAAGCGCGGCGTTAAGTTCCGCCACTTAACACGCTAGCCTCCGAATTCGGCGGAAAGTGGGGAACGGAGTGTCTTAACACTAGGTTCCCTCTGCCTACCCTGCTGTTTGCGGGATATAGCGTGAAGCTATTTAATTTTTTAATTTAATTCTTATTCTAACTTATTTTTATTGTTACCTTACAGTTTCGTAAACAGATTTAGGAACCAAGAACTTAGATATAACTATAATTTTGTAATTAAGATACATATATGACTTACAGTCTTTTTAAAATGAATTACAAATTCTGGCCCAATGGAACTGCGTTTGACTGTTCACGTGGTTGGTTATAAGTACAAGTTCGATTCCCACTTGGAGAAATCATTATACGAATACTTAAATTATTTTCATTTCCCCACTGTGCTAAGTTCTTATATATTTTAAATTGATAACAATTTTTCTTATATACTTCAAATTCGTAAAAAGTTCTTATATACATACTCGAATTTCGTAACAGAGTCGGATTTATATACTTTTAACTACAGACCCTACATTGTACTAGCTCGTTCGTGAATAGTTATGTTGAGATTCATAGAATGCAGATCTTAAGGAATGCTTTGGTGGAATATCTTAGAACGGTACTCTAATGTTTTGTTAAGTCAAAACAACTAGTAAGTGGCCATGACGGCGCAGTGGCAGCGTCTGACTGTATAGTCAGAAGCAGTCAGTAGTTGTAGACTCGATTCCCGTCGAATGATTGTATTTATTGAAGTGAAAACTTCTTTAGGCGCGTTGAGCGTTTTGGTAGAGGGTAAAATCCTCGGTTCGCGTCACCGACATGCTAATGATAATAGTATACCTGTGTACACGTATACACTAATACATCGACTATTTCTGACTGTATTATGTGCGCGTATTTATAAAATTCGTGTAAATATAAATACTATGTATAATTAAGATAATTGTATATTAATTATTTTTTCAACCACTTTGTATTTATATTTTGTTCATGATTTGTTTAACCCATCATATGTAACTAATAAATAAAACATAAAAAATGTAATATAATTTTTGCATATAGTTTTAATTACACTCAACTTAATAGTTCCGTTTTCACTTCTATCGGCAGTCCCACGACTGCTACTGTTTTTTTTATTTTTTTTTTCTTTGATTTATCAAAGAGTGGCATGAAGTTACGGAATTCAACACTCAATGTCTAGAATTCGATAGAAAACGTAGAACGGATTGTCATGACACTATGTTTCTTCCATCTAGGTACTCTGATATGCGTAATAAAATTAATGAAGTTGAAAAAAAATATCACTAGCTTAATGACTGCGAAGTTACTAATACTGAATTGAAAAATACAAAGAAATGGAAACTTACACGAATTTTATTTGAAAAAAATAGGATCTGCTGTTGTAGAAATTTATCTGTTTTTGTCTAATATGTATACAAATAATTATAGTAATCGCCTATAGTAAATAATGATAGTAAGGTTCACTAGGTTTTGTAAGAGGCCGAGCTAAAAGAGCTCTGGCTGACCTTTTATATTTCGCAATAAGCAATCTCGGTTTAGATGCATCTTGTTTTCAACATTTATGCAAAATATACTCGATTCAACTAAATCGTATAATCGTTTATCGACTTTAAATTTGTTAATAAAACATACTAATAGAAACACGCGTTCAATTAATTTTCTCGTTCTGTTGGCAAAGATACATACTTAACATAACATAAGATATATAAACACATTCATATTAACGGGGCCCTACGTCATTTACCATTTAGGACAATAGCAGCGCTCACCAGGCTCTTTAACGCCATTTTGCGCCTGGGCTACTTCCCCCAGGCGTGGAAGGAGGGCCTGGTGGTAATGCTGGCTAAGCCTGGTAAGAACTCCAGACAGGCCGACGCGTACCGACCAATTACTTTACTGAGCGCAACATCCGAATTACTCGAAAATCTTCTTATATCTCACTTCTTGATCCACTACCAACCACGACCTGAGCAGTTTGGGTTTCGGAGTGGCCATTCTACTACACAACAGGTAGCGAGGGTACTATTCCGGGCCACTGTAGCAGCCAACAAGAAAGAAGCCACAGCAGCAGCCTTTTTAGATGTCTCCAGAGCTTTTGACCGGGTCTGGCACCCCGGTCTATTATACAAGACGATCCATGCAGGCACTCCACATCGACTCGTGGAAGGTTCTGGCTGCTTTCCTCTCGGGTAGGACTTTTCGCGTGAGGATGGACAGTGCACTCTCCTGCAGCCATCCAATTAGTGCGGGCGTGCCACAGGGTAGCACACTCTCGCCTGTCCTATATTCAATATACACAGATGACATCCCAGTACATCACGATGCAATGTTAGCTCTTTTCGCAGATGACATTGCGCTCATCACCACCTCTCTAAACCCTATACATGCGGCCAGCAAGCTCCAGCGAGCCCTCGACCTTCTACCTGACTGGTTGGCAGACTGGAGGCTTACTTTAAATGTGGCTAAGACCCAAGTCATAGTTTTGGGCGATTACCGTAAGATGCCTCAACAACTAATCATGCAGGGCCAGAGGATTGATTGGCTGAAGAAGGCCACGTACCTAGGTGTGGTCATAGATAGAAGACTCTCCATGAAACCCCACATTCAAAAGGCTACTGCAGCTGCGAAGACCGCCATGCACCTACTTCAACCAATCTTTAAATCCCGCATTCCGCTGCGCACGAGGGTTTCTCTCTACAAAACGTACGTCAGACCCCATCTGACGTACGCAGCACCAGCGTGGTATGCGCTGACCAACACCAACCTCAGGAACTCACTTCAGGTGATACAAAATATCGCCTTGAGACGTGCTGCTCAGGCTCCTTGGTACGTGAGGAATGCCACTCTGCATAGAGACCTCCGTATCGAGAGCCTGGAAGCTCACATCCAGGACTTGACCTTAAGAATGTTCCACCGAGCGGAGTCTTCGGATCACCCTCATATCCGGGACATCGCTCCGTGGCATTCTAGACCACCGGAACGACATCGTCTCCCAAGGGACCTCCTTTCTTCCCCAGATTCTTGAGCTGCTGTCTTGGTAGCTGGTCGTCTAAGCTGGGCCTCCCCTGAGTTATCAGGGGTCTCACCCGGCTGGGCGGACCGCTCAGACAGCTCGTAGCTCTTCCCGTCTGACCCTCATACATTCCACCGGAACACTCCAGTTCCACTACCTATAACAGGCCATTGGTCTAATCCAGGGACCCACCTATATTAGTGGGTGGTGAAGAAAACCACGTCCAGAGGGCCTCGCGCTGATGTCGTGTCCCCTTTCCCCCGCTGGGCAGGAGAGAGAAGAAAGCAACTACTACAATCATAATATTTAATGATATTCAAAGGAATCAAAATTCAAGAAGTCAGAGAGAGCCTAGTGTCATCCCCTTCTCTATTTTCCGATCGCGAAATGATGTTTTGAGTGATAAAACTCAACGCCGCGTTAACCCTTACAAGAGTGGGGAAATGAATATAATTTCAATATAATTATTCCTCTGAGGGGGAATCGAACTCACAACCATTAGCGTTTACAATCAAACGCTGTCCAACAACGACATGATAGATTTTCCTTTAGATAAATAGGTGGAAATAATTATTAAACGTTTTAAAAATGTAGTGCAGTATGGTCAGTACTAGAGAAAGCTATATTACATTATTCCCTTACATTTCCAGTTTTCAAACGTATAAAAATGTAAAACTGTTTGATGAATATACATCCATCTTATATTATATATTATAAATGCGAAAGTTTGTACGGATGTGTGTGAGTTTGTTACTCTTTCACGCAAAAACTACTGAACGGATTTTCATGAAACTTTGCAGTAATGTAGGTTTGATATCAGAATAACATAATAAGTTAAAATTTTTAACCGACATAAAAAAGGAAGTTCTTATGTATGTTCCCCGATTACTCGAAGATGGGTGGACCGATTTTCAAAATTCTTTTTTTGTTTGAGAGGGTATATTTCACAATTGGTCCCATGGTAAGGAGATCAGGATCTGATGATGGAATCCTGGAGAAATCGAGGGCAACCCTCAAATTTGAAAGGCATAGATGCGGTTTTTTCGTATAATAACGCAATTGGGAGATCTGTATCTGACTATCATCTCATTTTATTAACTTTTATTAATTATTAATACGTATGTTTCTCAGATTACTCGAAGATGGGAAAACCGGAAACTCAATGAAGATGTTTCTTGGTTTACGCCGGCGAAGCCGCGAGCGGGCCGCTAGTATGGATATACATCGAAGTCGCAATCTGATCCGGAATGAGCAACCTCTTTTGCAAAGGCCCAAACATTGAAATATAGCGGGCCATAATTACATTTTTCATAGTATATAAAATTGTATTCATATTACTAATATTGAAAACAAAATATTTAAACGTTATGTTACGTTTAGATACAAAAAAAATAAAAATGGAATAAATATTTACATGACCTTCGCAATCATATTGCATGTTGGAACAAGTCACATTAATTTGGTAGAACTTAATATATTAGCGAATATCTGTAATGTAAAAAAACGTTTAATGAAAAGCAGTAATTGTTCATTGGATATAATAAACGAATAACGTAACGAAGTTAGTGACATAAGACTCCGCTCTCAACGAAATTACTTTTAAAAGTTACCCAACTAGATATCGAACCCATTAACATAGCGTACCTACATAGAGTCTACAACAAAATGGTATACTTAAAACGCACTTGCCGTAACATATAAAGCAACTGTACCGTTTTTCATTATCATTCTGTACTTGAATGTTTTGATTCGTATCTTTGAGGAATAAATATTTACTTTCACCGGAAATAGAACCTTAGCCTTTACGTTATTTATTTTATACTTAGTTAGTCTTAGTAAGGTGTATGTTACTTATACGAGTGATGGGCAAAATTTAATTAAATATTAACTATATGTTATTTGTTTGTAAGGAAATCATATGAAAACCACAAAAAGTTCAAAATTAATGATTTATTTGTTTTAGCTTCACGCTTTATCCTACACACAGCAGGGTAGGAAGAGGAAACCTAGTGTTAAGACACTCCGTTCCCCACGCATCGCCGACTTCTCGAGGCATTGCGTATTAAGTGGCAGAACTTAACGCCGCGCTATACCTCGACACCAGAGCGAAAAAATGGAAATGTTAAATATTTCCACTCCTCGAGTGGGAATCAAACCCACAAAAAGTGGTTTACACAACCCACAAACAGTGGTTTAGTCACACGCTTGTGCCACTGCGCCACGACTGGCATTTTAAAATTATTATTGTCATAAAGCATGTATGTCGTGCGCACTTTAATTTTATTACTAGCTACGACTGTATGTAGTTACGAATGTAGTTACAAATTGGCCAGTGTGTATAATTTAATTTATAATTAATATTTTTTTTCATATTAAAAAACATATTTGAATAAACTCGTTATCATTAGCCTTAACTAATATTTGGTTTTAGGCCAATCACATATATCAATATATGGTATATTACCATGATCTACAAAAAACACAAACAAGAACGGACTCTCTGATAGAAATCTATCTCAAAAAGATAGAAATTAATCTTAATCTGATTTTTTTATTAAGTAAAGGAGGCAAACAAGCAGAATGACCACCTGATGGTAAGTGGTTACCTTCGCTCATGGACATACACAACATTAGACAAGTGGATACGTTGCCGGCCTTGAAAGTGAAGGAGGGAAGAAGAAAGGAAGGATGGGGATGGTGGGATTAGGTTGTACTAGCTTAGATGTCATCGAACCAGAACACATCATCAGATGTTTCGCGCTTCGTCTTTGATATGATAGTGGTCACGAGCCAGTCAGAGAACTGATCTCCTACCACCTATAGATAGAAATCTATCTTCACTAAATCAAGAACTACTAAACCATAAGGGATATTTTTTTTTTTTTTAGCTTCACGCTGTATCCCGCACACAGTAGGGTAGGCAGCGGGAATCTAGTGTTAAGACACTCCGTTCCCCACTTTCCGCCGAATTCGGAGGCTTGCGTGTTAAGTGTAAGTGTAGTAAGTTATACCTCGACACCAGAGCGAAGAAAATGGAAATATAATTTCCACTCCTCGAGTGGGAATCGAACCCACAACCAGTCGTTTACAGTCACACGCTAGTGCCACTGGGGCACGACTGGCCCAAAATTAATTAATTCATTACGAATTATTATTGTCATAAAGCATGTATGTCGTGCGCACTTTAATTTTATTACTCGCTACAACTCCAGACGTAGTTGCAAATTGGCCGGTGCATACATCAAAGATTCCCTGACACCGAGTATAAATCATATTAACGCGCGTCTGCCATTGAAATATAACTTCATTAATCAATCTAACTGGATTTATAAATTAATTTACTGTAAGAGTAGGACAGGTTTTGATTGTAAACTCAATTGGTTGTGGGTTCGATTCCGCATAAGGGGGAAATGGATATGTTTAAAATATTCTCGTGCCAGGCAGGCAGTCTCACGCTGAGCCTGGCGTAGCGCAGTGGCACAAGCGTCTGTGTGCAACTGTAAACGACTGGTTGTGGATTCGATTCCCACTCGAGGAGTAGAAATATCTGATATTTCCATTTTCTTCGCTCTGGTGTTCAAATAAAACGCGGCGTAAGTAAGTTAGTTTCACCACTTAACACGCAATGCCTCCGAATTCGGCGGAAAATGGGGAACGGAGTGTCTTAACACTAGGTTCCCTGTGCCTACCCGAATGTGTATGGGATACAGCGTGAAGCTAAATAAAAAAAATCTCATTTCTCCACCAAGATATCTAAATAAAAGTGTGGTGATGAATTATGATATTGAACACATAAGAAACCCGGTGGATTCGGGCGGAAAGTGGATAACAAAAGGGGAAGGTAGAGTGTCTTGACACTAGGTTCTCTCTGCCTACCTTGCTTTGCGAAAACAGTGTGAATGTGAATATGAATACAGGAGTTCCGTAAAAAAGTTGAATGTACCTATATTTATATTTTTTAATCTTGACACATCTCTTCCATTAAGTTAAAGTAAAAGAAGAGAACTTAGTGTTACACGAGCACAGTCCGTTCTCGACTTTCCATCTTTATACATATTGTGTAATCATTTGTACAATAAAATAAAAAGGCTACGGGCTTTAAGTTGGACAGAAAATAAAGCCGTCGTGGCGCAGTGGTACTGCGTCTGACTGTAACTCGATGGTTGTGAGTTCTATTCCAACTAGGGAGAATGATTGACTATATTGAAAATTTTATTTCTTCACTCTGATACCAAAGGCAAAACGCGGCATTGAGTTCCGCCACTCAACACGCAACGTGTGTGTTGACACTAGGTCCTCTCTGCCTACCTAGCTACGCGTGAAGCATGAAAAATGCGTGAAAGAAAAAATAATATACCAACCGCATCTAAGAAACTGTTGTATTTGTGATAGTGGGGTCGATTCCGTTCGCAGAACTGTCTGAACAGCAGTTTGCCTATAGGCTGCTGATCCACCACGTAGTCATATTCTACATCTGAAATTAAAAGAGAAAATATTTTTAGTGTAAGTAAAAAAGATAAGTTTTTAATTGTACTTGGAGTGAATAGTTGGAGTATTCTGACACTAGGTTCTCCCTCAGTATCTTAGTATACAGGAACAAGCGTGAAGCTGCTAAAAATCAACATTTAATTACTAGTAAATATAGCATTTAATAATAAACGCTATATTTACTAAATAATTTTTATTATAAATTTTTATTATATTTGTATTTTTTATTTTTAGCATTTTACTTGTAGCATTTTATTTCTCTATCTTACCTATATTAAGTAGACAATTATTGTTATTAGTTTTAGATTAATTATTATTAGTTTTTAGAGTTATTAATTTTAATTCTTAATTTTTAATTTATTTACACCTAGCCTATTTATTTTATTTTGTCTTGTTTTGTTTTATAATGTTTGATCGATATTTTAATAGCATCTTGTAATCGCACACAAACAAATGCCAACAATGTTGTATACACCTGTAAAGGCAAATCATACTGGATTGTATCTTTAATACATTATAATATTGTGTTAGTTATTATGATAAGTCGATGGTGTATCTTAATAAATAAATAATAAATAATAATAAACGTTAATAAAAACAGAAGTTAGCAAGAAACATATCTCAACATTTCATCCTATAATCCATTGTATAAAATATTTAAATACACGAACAACTTAGTGCGACTTTTACAATGACATGTAAACCCACATCTCGTTAGTATAGATTAATGAAAGATAACTTTAATCTCCAATTACCTGTAGACAACATAAGACATTGAAGTTGACAAGTCAAAAATTTAATTCAAATCCAAAAGGACCTGGTGTCGAATAGTTAAGAATATTGGTTTTTGTTTATTATTAGAACAACCTTTTCTTTTTTTTACTATCTAAGGTCCTAATGGCACAGTGGAACAAATATGACCGTAAATGTCACAGATGTGGGTTGATTTCCCAATAGGAGCAATGACTTATAAAATAATCGTTCCCTATTGGGATGAAAATCATTTAAATATATTTTTTTTTTTTTTTTTTATTTATTGTCCAATATATAATAAACAAATACAGTATCTTTTATTTAGCTCTTCGAGTACCACGAAAACCTTATCTGGTTTATCTGGGTACAGAGAGTCATTTTGTTTTTAATTTAATTTATTTAAAAAATGTTTTTTGAAACGTGATTCGGTTTTCGTGTTACTTATATACAATTCTTGTAGTTCCTTTGGCAGTTCATTAATATAGACAGGTATTAGATAGTCATCAGATCTCTTTCCGTACAAATTTTTGGTTCTTGGTAAGTTATATTTATGTTTGGAATCTAGTTGTCGCAAGTGTGTAGGTCTAAATTTTTCGTGTAACAGGTTTGGATTATTAATTTCAGTAAGAATCGAAAATTTAACTTTAGCGTACACAGTCATTACATGACAATATTGAAAGAGCTGGTCGTAGC
The DNA here is from genome assembly GCA_019049465.1 of Dryas iulia moderata. Lineage (NCBI taxonomy): Eukaryota > Metazoa > Arthropoda > Insecta > Lepidoptera > Nymphalidae > Dryas > Dryas iulia. The sequence goes on from CM032437.1 coordinate 9,811,858, forward strand.
TGTCCCTGTGACGAGAAAGTATGTTTTTAGGTACAATTGTTAAATATAAAACGTATTCTAATTATTTTACTTTCCAGGCTCTGTTAAACATAGCGCGGCGTTAAGCTCCGCTATTTAACAGGACATATTTCTAATTTAGATGAAAAACGTCTATTATTTATCATAAAAAAAAAATTTAGACTAACAAATAGAATTATTTAGTTACCAAAAACTAAAGGACATAAAACAACCATATCCTAAAGAGGCTATAAATAAAAACTTGCATAAAACATACTATTACTATTCCAAATAACGTACATATATAGCCGCAATAAATTTCTTTGTAATGAAATTGTATGCTAATATTGAGAACGAGCATAAATTTAACATACATATTATCTGGCTTAATAATATATATTTTTTTAGCTTCACGCTATATCCCGCACACAGCAGGGGAAACAGGGAACCTAGTGTTAAGGGGAGGTCACTCTGGTCCCCATTTTCCGCTGAATTTTGGGGGCATTGCGTGTTTAGTGGTGGAACTTAGAGCCGCGCTTTACACCATGATCTACAAAATGGAAATATTAAATATTTCCATTCCTTGAATGGGAATCGAACTTACAACCTTACTAACTTACAACAGTCACGTTTACAGTCACACTTTGTGTCCACAAGCCACGGCTGGCCTCAGATCATAATAAATAAGTTTAGAAAATAAAGTAAGGAGGAGAAAGTAGTTTCTTATCACTTCTCTCTAACTACCCTGCTATGTGCGGGAAGACTATAACTATTGTGGTTGCCCTGGTCACGTATTCATGTAAATAACAAAATTTGCTTAAAAATATAACTTACATTGTTGTAACTTTTTTATTTATGAACCAATTGAGATAAAATAAGTATTAAATATTAACAGAAATTTATTACAATACAATAGTGAAAACTACATTTAAATTGGTTAAGCCGTTTCTGAGTTAACGTACATAACGTGCGTAATCGCACACGCTGGAAAATTTGTAAATCATTGTAAAAAACATGTTTATAAGTAGGGCTTTTTATTCTGTAGAAGTATATTTAAAGGATAAAAATGCGTGGAATTAATTAGATTTGAGGTCAATGCAGGTTAGCTAACATTGTATCAAATAATAAAATTATGTTTTTTTTTTATTTAAAAAGAGCAACTGCTGAGTTTCTTGCCGGCTCTTCTCAGCAGAACTGCCTTCTAAGTCGGTGGTAGCTTTGTGTTTATTCGACAATTTAAAAATGCTTGCAAAAGTCTATTTAAATAAAGATATTTTTAAATTGAATTTGAGTTTTAGACAAACAAAAATAAACAGTTTCGGGTTCTACTACATTGATAAATACTCCCAACAATATTTTTTCTTTTTTTTTCAGCTTCACGCTGTATCCCGCACACAGCAGGGTAGGCAGAGGGAATCTAGTGTTAAGATACTCCGTTCACCACGTACCGCCGAATTCGGAGGCATTACGTGTTAAGTGACGGAACTTAACGCCGCGCTTTACCTCCACATCAGAGCGAAGAAAATAGAAATATCAAATATTTCCACTCCTCGAGTGGGAATCGAACCCACAACCAGTCGTTTACAGTAACACGCTTGTGCCACTGGGCCACGACTCTAACAAATATCTTCCACACACAGACAGCGATCACTTCCATTCTTATTACATGTATAGATTACACTGACTGACTCATCCCACGCCATTTAACCCGACAATTATTTAGTTCAAACGTCGACACATAAAATTACGCGCAACTGGACACTGATCGAAGTGAGCTGTCGGACCACTTTTTAGGTCACACCGTTTGGCAATTGTTTGTATCAATCGACACTTCGACACAAATCAGAATGTTGTTTTGTAAACAGATTTTCATGTTGGCAATGATGTAACATGTTATGTGATTTTCCGTTTTTTTTTTTAGCTTCACGCTGTATCCCGCGTACAGCAGGGTAGGCAGAGAGAACCTAGTGTTAATACACTCAGTTTCTCGCTTTCCGCCGATTTCAGTTGCAGGTTAGGAGGTCAGCAGGTATTGCGTGTTAAGTGGCGGAACTTAACGCCGTGCTTTACCTCGGCACCAGAGCGAAGAAAATGGAAATATTAAATATTTCCATTCCTCGAGTGGGAATGGAACCCACAACCAGTCGCGTTTACTGTCACACTTCGTACCCCTGCGCCACGACTGGCCCCAAGTCTAGTTAGTAGAGAGTTTCGTCACTTTGCTAATAATATTTATGTGTGAATACTGGAGAACGGAGTGTTTTACCAATGCTTTATCTTTTTATTCTTAATTAGCTTCAAATAATTTATTTAAGCTTAATTATATTTAGCTTCAAATAATTTCAGGCCAAAGTATAGTTTAAATTTTTTCTAATATTAAGAGATATATAGATAAGTACAGTGAAGCTCGTAAATACGTGTTAATGAACATAAATTTTCATTAGGCATTATGAGGTATAACGTGGCGCAGTGGGGCAGCGTCTGACATTAAACATTATAAGTTATGAATTTGTTTCTAGGGAAAATTATTATATTTAAATCATGTTCATTTCTCTCCTCTGGTAGATAAGACAAAACGTGGCGTTCTGCTGCGCGATTCAACACGCAATGTCTCGATTTTAGGCAAAAATGGCGAATAGAGAATCTTGACAGTAAGTTCCCTCTGATTATACTATTATATGGGAAAAAGCGTGAAGCCTATAGAAAAAAAGAAAAAAGCACATACTTTTTGTTTGCTTTGCGCTGCCCGAATAGAACTAGATAAGCAGAGGGAAACCTAATGTTAAGACACTCCGTGCCCCACTTTCCACCAAATTCAGATGCATTGCGTGTTAAGTGGCGGAACTTAGCGCGCTTTGCCTCGACACCAGAGCGAAGAAAATGGAAATATTAAAATATTTCTACTCCTCGAGTGGGAATCGAACTCACAACCAGTCGTTTACAGTCAAACGCTTTTGCCACTGCGCTACGACTGGCCCATCATATGTACCTACATGTTTATAAAAAAAAAATTAAATTAAATAGCTTCACGCTATATCCCGCACACAGCAGGGTAGGCAGAGGGAACCTAGTGTTAAGACACTCCGTTCCCCACTTTCCGCCGAATTCGGAGGCTTTGCGTGTTAAGTGGCGGAACTTAACGCCGCGCTTTTCCTCGACACCAGAGCGAAGAAAATGGAAATATTAAATATTTCCACTCCTCGAGTGGGAATCGAACCCACAACCAGTCGTTTACAGTCACACGCTTGTGCCACTGGGCCACGACTGGCCACACATATTTATATAGACTGTGGAAAGTTAAAGTAATTAGTTACTAATTAAAACCAATTGCTCGGGGACCGGTGTAATTATCGCACAGCTTTTGTAATTAATTCTATGTAATTTTATCGCAATTATCATAATTGAAATATGTATTATAAAAGTAAATTTATTGTTTACGTGATAGGTTAATTCTCCATGGAAAAGAACTAAAAATATCCCACGTCCTATTTTTTAAAAAATTATTTTATAAATAATATTACGTTTAGCCCACTTAGATATTATATTATATAATGAAAAGGTAGTGAGGCCAGTCGTGGCGCAGCCGCAAAAGTCTGCAAAAGTTACAGTTTGTGGGTTCGATTCCCACTTTGATGTCGAGGCAAAAGCACAGCGTTCATTTCCTCCATTTAATACGTAATGCCAGAATTCGGAGGAAAGTGTTAACAGAGACTCATAACATTAGATTTCCATTGCCTATCTTGCTGTGTGCGGGATACAGCGTGAAGGTAAAAAAACCAATACGAATAATATTATGTTCAATTCATTTTGATATTACACAACGAGAAGGTAACAAGGAAATAAAACAGAGCTTTGTCTGACGCTTTTTGAGCCACCAGGTAAAACGTAGGAACGCACGAACGTATGACTGTAAAGGACTGGTGGTGGGTTCGATTCCCACTCGAGGATTGGAAATATTTAATATTTCCATTTCCTTTGCTGTGGAATCAATCAGAGGTAAAGCGCGGTGTTAAGTTCCACTACTTAACAGGCAATACCTCCGAATTCGGCAGAAAGTGGGGAACGGCGTGTCTTAACACTAAGTTCCTTCTGCCTACCCTGCTGTGTGCAGGATACAGCGTGAAGCTAAAACAAAGAAGCTTTCATTTTTTTGCACTGGTACCTAAGCAGCATATCGAGCGGAAAGTGAAGAACGGAGTATTTTGTACTCTCTCTCTCTTGCGAGAAAAAGCGAGACAAACAATTTAACAATAAAGTAGTAAATCAATTATTTCATCATCATCATTCATCTCTACAAGACAAGAAACATACTATATATACTTTAAATATCCCTATCTCGGGACAGTATTAACGATCTTATAATTCGAGTCCTTGTAGAAGTCGTAAAAGTTAGATATTTTACTGAATACTCGGCTCACATTACCATAGATAACAGGCCTATATTACAAAAAGATGAAGGAATTTTAATAAAATTGTTAATATTACTACAGCATTCGATTAAGTCTGATAATATTCATATATCTTTTATAAATGTAGAACATTTAATACGTTTTTATGATAAGATTTTTTTGAGATAGATTTTTTTTTAGCTTCACATTTTTGTTTTTAGAAGAAAATGGGAATATTAAATATTTCCACTCCTTGAGTGCGAATCGAACCCACAACCAGTCGCTTACACACACACTTTGTGCCACTGTGCCATGACTGGCCTCATTTTAATAAAATTGTTAATATTACTACAATATTCGATTAAGTCTGATAATATTCATTGATCTATTATAAATGTAGAATATTTAATATGTTTTTGTGACAAGAAGTTGTTCTGAGGCTACTAAGAAGAGTTTCGTGGTTACAAGTAATGGTAACATAGGTTCGATTTTCAGTCTATTAAATATAGGGATGTTACGAATACATCATATTATATCGATGTCTATTTTGGTTACGGCAACAAAATTAATTACAGTTTTTATACTTTAGTTTCAGATAATTTCATTATAGTAATTAATTTTTATTTATTTTTCATCATATGTAAACTTCGGAAGCAAATTTAACAATTTCTTTGTGTTTTATATTATTTTTATCCCAGGGTTTATATTTTAAATCGTCTGTTATTAAAAGCTCTCATTTAGCTCCACCCGTATCCAAAACTTATTGATTTTTATTTCGGTTATAGATTAATTTTTTTCCTACACATACTTATTATCTCTGCTTTTTGTTTTATTCGTTAGAGCAGCAAAATAAATATAGTTAAATTAAAATCATTACATCCACTTGAAATCAAACCCACAACCAATCGCAATTACATTCAGAAACTATCCACTGAGCTACGATAGACTCAAATGTATGTTTCCCTAAAAAATATATAAACAATTAAAGTCTACATCATTAACAGAGCCCAATTCTCAATTAACATTTTTTAAACTCTTTCAAAAAATAAAAATAGTCTTTGCATTTCCCTAAGCCTTCCCATTTGAACTAAAGACATCTTAAATTTCATTGAATTCGTCCCTTAATAGCCGAGTCCTTAAACAATGAACTTGAGATAAATGTAGTAATAACGGTAGCTTTGTTAATTTAACTTAAATTGCTTTAATCTCTACCTATTGTTACAAAGAATTTTGTGTGTTTAAATATTTAAGGATTGCTAGTGTCCCGTTGACATAAGATATGCGTTGCCATGGCAACATTTATATTACTTTATACAAAAGTATATGTCAAATATACCTATAGTCAGTGTGTAGTGTTTATTATATTTTCTTTTTTTTAGCTTCACGCTGTACCCCGTACACAGCAGGGTAGACAGAGGGAACCTAGTGTTAAGACACTCCGTTTCCCACTTTCCGCCAAATTCATAGGCATCAAGTGGTGGAACTTAACGCTGCGCTTTACCTCGGCACAAAAGTGGATAAAATGGAAATATTTAATATTTCCACTCCTCGAGTTGGAGTCGAATCCACAACCAGTCGTTTACAGTCACACGTTTGAGCCACTGCGCCACGACTGGCCCTGTATGTTTTATGTATCATTTAAAAATATTAGCATTAGCTAATGCCCTATATAAATTATAACTGTGTCAAATTTCATACTCCTTGGACCGCGTAATTTTCGTAAAAAGGGATACAAGGTTTCTCTTCACGTATTAATATATAGAAATTTAAAATTGAAAAACATTTTAGTAATACCAAACATAATACATAATATGGACTTATCACCTATATAAAAATTCAGAAATTTATTACATACTACCTACTAGCGACATGCTCGCGTCTTCACCCGCGTGAACTGTAGCGGTTTCGTATTTTCGGCGGCCCGGGTTCATTTATAATAATTTATAATTAAAAGGTTCATATTTTTATATAAATTTTCAGCCATATAGGAATTGGTTTTAGAATAAAAATAGTTATAAAAAAAAATTTAATAAAAGAAACATATTCAAAACTTTTTTTTTTCTGAACATCTTGACAAGGATATTTGAGTTCATACTAATAAAAAAATACTGTTTCATCATTAGATCCAAACACAAATTTCAAGTAAATTTTTACCCGCCTACAAATGGGGAACAAAGAAGGGCAATAAGTTCAAATAACTGAATTTCACGACAACGATGATTTGAAAACTAAATTCCACGATGTACGTAGTGAGTGGTATCAATGAATAGTTACTTGGGTATAACCTAAAAAATATAATAAAAAACGATTTAAAATTATTTAAGCAACTAGAATAGTTGTTATATAATATATAATATGATCTTTTGTTTTCGCAATTACTACACATTTTGAAATGACACTATTTTTAACCGAATTAATCGCGTATATTTTTGGTATTCGAAAATACATTTTTAGAAACCCGACGTTTCGAACACTTTACAGTAGTCCGTGGTCACAGGTAGACAGTCTACTTGTAACCACTGTTAATACCAAAAATATACGCGATTAATCCGGTCAAAAATAGTTTCATTTCATAATCTCTATATATAATAAAAGAGTAGAAAAGTCAATTCTGTACATGAAAAATTTCAGAAAAATTTTAATTGGGTGCGTTAATATATCGATAACAGAGGCTAAAAATCCACTCAGTAGAATTTTTGTCTGTCTGTCTGTCTGTCTGTCTGTCTGTCTGTCTGTTAATTTGTTCGTCAATCACGCAAAAACTACTGGATAGAAATGAATGAATTTTAGTATGGTGATAGCTTATAGTCCAAAGGTACATATAGGATAGTTTTTATCCCGGTATCCTATGTAATTTTTTTGGAAAAAATAAAAAACCGATATAAGTAAATCATTTGTATATCGGTATCTACCGGGTAGAAATTAATGATTTTTTGTATGGAGTTAGCTTAGAGGTTAGAGCAACATATGGGATAGTTTTCATCCCGGTATTCAACATAACTCCTGCAGAAAAATAAAATTAAAAAAAAAACATTCAAATTATGTCGATAGTTCACGAGTGAAGCTAAATTTGTTTCAATATCACTAATTAAAATAATTATAAAATAAAAATGCATAACATTTATTAAATATACATTTGACCGGTCTATAAAACTTTATATAATCTATATATTTATATAATCTATATGACAACAGATGTCACTACGTTTTCTGCAACGGGTAGCGCCATTTGTTATTATATAGTTGACATTGTACTAGACATATCCGCACTCATTTAAATTATTATTATAAAAATCAAACCCTAGGAGGTTGAAACAGTGAATGAAACTTATATATGTTTAGTATATAGTGAGAATGAAAGATCTAAACTCCTTGACTGAAATGAATGAATTTTCTCAGGAAAATAGGTAATGAGGCAAGGTCAAACATAGGCCATCTCTCTTTTTTTAAAAATTACCCTGGTATTCAAAACAGTTCCCGCAGAAAAGTAAAAAACTGGCAAAGTCAAATTGCATTGATTATTTAATATCAATAAGTAACACAATTGTAAAATAAAAAGCTTAAAGTTTATTTAAGATATTATGACCGGTTTATAATACTATATACCAGATGGTATATATGTACGAAATCTACTATCATGTGATAGCAGATTTCGTACGTTTTCTTACTAGAACAGTTATTGCTATATGTTATCAAATAATATAGACGTTGCACTAAATGTATCGATGATTTCCTCATGAACATAATTAGTGACGATAGTCAAATATAGACTACCCTCCTTTTATAAAAAAAAAGCAATCCCAAATAGGCAATAGAGGATGAAAGTGGTAGTTCACGTGGCGAAGCCGCGAGCGGGTCGCTAATCCCTATATATGACGAGTTGCAAGATTTTCTCACACACAGATAACTCGTTAACAAAAAGACATACATACAGATTTTCAAATAAAACATAACAAGCAACAAGAACAATAAGACACAATATGATTTACCATCGGGTCAAAGATTTAAAGTAACATTGCTATTCACAATGCATCAACAATCTTGCTAACAATTTTTCCGCCATCCGATACGTAGTACGTGAGCTCCGAGCGTTTCCTCTTCCTTCCTTCCTTGCATTTTACATGTACATAATATTTCTTTCAACTATTTATTGCATTTCGAGTATTGCATACGGAATAGTAAAAATATAAACTTTTACTACAAGTTTTAAAGTTAAAGGCCATTTAAAGTTTAGTTTAACTGAGTTAGAAGCGATGGCGCAGTGTGACAACGCGACATCTTATCTTATGGTTGTGGGTTCGATCCCCACTCGTAAGAATGATTATATTAAAACTAGCGGCCCGCTCGCGGCTTTGCTGTGTGATCTACGTGGCTGTTTCGGTATATTGCATCCCTCGGTGGTTGATTTTTGAAAAATAAAGTAGCCTATGTTTAACCTTAGATTATCAACTATCACGCGGTCAAGCGGTGTAGACTTTTCAAACAAATTTTCATCCCCTATTTCAACCCTTTAGGGGTTGATTTTTGAAAAACTAAGTAGCCTATATTAGACCCAGTCATTTCAACTACTTCCATTCTAAATTTCATGTAAATCGGACCAGTAGATTAGCCGTGAAAGCGTGACAGACAAACACACATACATTCGCATTTATAATATAAGTACGGATTACTTACATTTCTCCGTTTTGGTAACACAAAAGTACGGCGTTGAGTTCCGCCATTCAACAAGCAATGTTTTGAATTTGGTGGAAAATCGGAGAACTGTCATGTCTTTTATACAAGAAAAAGCATACACCTGTTTATATGTAAAGAACTACAATGTCACGTTTACATCATATCTGTTTAAAAATAAAGAAGAAAGAGAAAAATATTTTGTTGAATAATATCCATACTGGATCTGTACGTGATATAAGAAATCGTATAGCCATTTGGTTCATAAGCATACAACAAACAAACAAGTACATAGTACAACTAGCAACCAGCTCGCGGCTTTGCCTGCTTGATCTACCCTAATGTAACCGTTTCATAATTTCGAGGAACCGCGTTCTCGCTTAAGTTAAGGCGTTAACTTTTATTTTACTTATTTCAATCGACTTGTAAATTTTCAACTTTTTTAAAGTTGGTAAAAATTACTTATTAGATTTTATTGAAATTAAAATGAGGCCACACTGCAACTACTTCCAATCATTTAAAAAAAAGAATCATCAAATCAACCACCACTCAGTAAAAAATGCGGTGGTAACACACAAAAAAAATACAGCCAAATATTGATAACCTCCTCCTTTCCTCTCAAGTCGCTTAAAAAAACTAGCCTATATTTGTCCCTGTTTCTTTAACTATTTGCATTTTAAATTCCATCCAAATCAGGCCAGTAAATAAGCCGTGAAATACGCTTTTACACGCTTTGTTACAGATAGATTTTCGCATTTATAACATTAGTACAAATTAATCTACCTAAATTAGTAAACAAGAAAAGTAAGGAAAAAATCAAATATTTTTTATACTCTTTGCATAAACATGTTACAAAGTAACACATATCTAGGTCCTTGATCTTGTATCAAGTTTAATTTCATTTTAAACATTTCATATCAGTGCTAAGTGAATTTTTATTTAATTGAAGCGAGTCAATTCCGATAATAACGGCATATTTGTACAAATAATATTTAATATCAGGTGACTGAGCTCCGTTCGGCATTTTTTTTTTGGTAAATCGTGATTTTGAAGGTATAATTATAATACAAAAAAAATAAAAATATAATAAAACAAATTAAAACAAGAAAAGTTAAAAAATACTAGACTAAATATTAGGACATTTGGACTTCTGGTTAAAAAAAGTACCCGCTTTCCCACGTGAGCTACGACAACGTTGTCAACCATTGCGAAATTGACAGTCGTATACTAATGATATTTGCCCAAAATTATGCCAATGGTATTAAAATTATTGCCTAAAATATTTAGAAAAACACATTTTCGAAAAATGCAACCTAGCTAGCTAACACTTAACACACAATGCCTCCAAATTTGGCGGAAAGTGGGAGACGGAGTATTTTAACACTAGGCCCTCTGCCTACCCTGCTGTGTGTGGGATACAGCGTGAAGCTAAAAAAACTTAGCTAGATCGATTTTCTCCCTTTTGTGTATTGAGTGGCAGAATTTAACGATGCCCTTTATCTTATGTTAGCTACTAGATCGTAGCAATGACAATTATGCAAATATAATCATTCCCCGAACCGGAATCGAACCGACAACCGTCATGTTAACAGTCGGAAGCTGACCCACTACACCACAAGGGCCTCATATTTATAAATGCTTTAAAATGAAGGATCCATTGAGTAAAATCATAATAAAACGTCTACAATACTGACATTGAACGCTGAGAGGGACGAGCGAACTTTATAAATTTTTCAATGCAAATTAGTTTGTAAAGCACTGGTGAAGTTTTAATAAGAAAATGCAAAAAGTGACATTATTATATATATAATGAACACGTCTTATTAATACAAATTAGAGAGCACACATAAATATAAAATGGACTTATTTATTTAAATACTTATTTAAAATTGAGAAAAAAATATTTTTTTAGAAAAAGTATAAAATCTTGTACGCAGCGGGATTTGAACCTGTGCTTCTTGGAAACTAAATACATCATTAACAAATGTTAAATAGACATTTACTTACTTACTTAGTAGTAGACTTACTAGTTTTTGTACCTCAGCTCAATAAATTATCTTAATATGAGAATTATATACATTTGAGGCGAATCTTTACTTGTGAAAACAAGGTGTGACGGGTTGTGAATTCGATTCTTACTCGAGGAATTGAAATATTTAATATTTTATTTCCATCGCTCTGGTGTTGAGGTGCACGATGCTAAATTCCGCCATTCAACACGTAATGCGTCAAGAACTCGGCGGAAAGTGGGGAACGGAGTGTCTTAGCATTAGGTCTACACTCCTTAAACTAGAATACCTGTGACTACGGACTTCTGCAAAGTGTTTTTTCTTGCATTACCAAATATATACGTGATTAATCCGCTTATAAATAATTTTATTTCAAAATAATAATGATAATTCTAACAATTAAATCGCAATCACAGTCAGACTCTGCCCCTTTCAGCCACAATCACTATATCAGGAGATTAATTTAAAACAAAAGGCTTAAAAAAATACGCAAGCGTTTCACCAAAAACTTAAAACCCAAAAATAACCATAAAAATTTTGACATTGATATTAATATTAGCAGAATAAGTCTATACAAAAACTGAGATCAATCGAGAGACTATCAGAACAACACCCACTATAAGATGAAATCTGTTAAATTTCATATGCCCGGTAAATTTACTCAATAATATGCCTTTTATCTTCACCACTCACATTTTTTATGGTACCACGTACATACTACATGACTCTTTCATCGTATTCTCTTCATTCTATTATTTGAGCTTTTTCTCGTATGGTCAGAGAAAGAAAGCCTAGTGTTAGGACACTTATTCTCCATTTTCTGCCAAAATTTAAACATTAGGTGTTGAGAAGCGTAACTTAACGCCGCGCTTTATCTTAAGTACTCTTTAAAGTCTCTGTTTCTCTTTATTACGGGTTATTTTGTAAGTTTTCTAGGGGGCATTTCAAACCAACTATTGTAGTATAGAATTGTACTTATATCTGCTTGGAATATATTTTTGTCTAAAGTACAATATACACTTCTCTTAAAAATTAAACATCAGTTAATACGTAGAGTGTATAAGAGATCAAAATTGACCTCTTACGAAAATTACGCGGACGTAGAAGTATAAAATTTGGCAGTTTTATTTTTTTCATACAGGAGAGTGCAAGAAAATTGATGAAATTAACATAAAAACACATGTTAATTTCAAAAGCCACATACAACACTACAAAATCTTTATCACAAAAAAAAAACAAATATATATTTTCTATAACTTTAAAAAATAAATAAAACCATATTCGTTACATTGTAGGTTCAAAACATGGTTGTACAAATATTAACTAGACCTAATTTCTAAGACTTTTTACTGTGAATTATTTATGTTCTCTCACCTGAATTAAGCCCAACACTACATAGCAGTCTAACTATTAATTACAAAAACACTACCCCTACAATAGTGATGTACCTACACTAAAAAGCTCTATAAACTTTAAAAACTATAAAAATCCGACTAGTGTTTGTACCACAAGTACCATTTCACCTGCACCGAAGGGCCGCAACCAATAATAGACGATTGACGTCACGCATTCCTAACGCCGACGTCATCACGTATCACTATAACAATTAACCTTACACTTTACCTCGCTAAGAAAATATTTACTGCTTTTCATTTTGGTTACGTACAAAATTCTCTATAGCCTGAATTAAACCAGCAGTATGGATTGATTGCAATAGGCTGAGTCAAGTTTAAAAGTTACCCATTTTAAAATTAAAAAATCATTTTTATAAAATTAATAAAAAAATCCAACGGGAATTCAACTTATGTATATTGGTAGCCGTTCAAGCGCTCTGACTGCTAAACCATACGCTTTGCGTTTTTTTTTATTGATGAAAGGGGTACAAACGAGCAGAAGGACCACCTGATGGTAAGTTACCTTTGCCCATGGACATCCACAGCATTAGAATAGTTGCCGTTGTCGGCTTCGGCTTTAAGGGGGGAGGAGGAAAGGAGGGACAATTGATTGGCGGAACTTAACGCCGCGTTCCCTCTTAACCAAACCGAGGAAATACACATAATTATAATCATTTCACCGAGTTGTATTGAAGCTACAACCATTGCATATACAGTCTGGAAGCTCCACTGCGCCATCACAACATAAAATATGTTAGAAATGTTGATTACTTCGGAAAGAATGCGTAACCATTGCGTAAAGTAAAACATTTCCCAAAAGAACGAGAATTGTATTAA